>JARDYJ010000006.1:9362803-9962803 GCA_029215755.1 Spea hammondii
ATTTAATTTAAAGAGACAGTAACTAAGAACCTGAATACCGTATAACGTCCCACTTGAGGCTGGTTCCCCGGCCGATATCAGGTCTTTCATACCCTCTGCTGATACGATAGCAAAGACTTTAAAGGAACAAAAATGGGTTGTCGGATTTCATGAATGATATGCGAGCTAAGAACCGACCTGGGGGGGGGCGTCTCGCAGAAGAAGGGCAGAGCAGCCTCTTTATAAAGTGACGTTAAATACGTGAGATGATATGCCCCGGGGGGGGATTTTTGGTGATTGCCCCGGGGGGGGGGGGATTTTGGTGATTGCCTGGGGGGGATTTTTGGTGATTGCCCCGGGGGGTGGGGGGGTAGGTTTAGTTACCTGCATCGAGTGAAAGGTTCCGCTGTTTCCGTTGATTGGCTGGATCTTCAGATTTAACTCGCTTTTAGCTAAAAAACATATAATTGCGGTAGAACGTTAGCCGGTGATTGACGCGTTCAGACCGCGTGCGTCCCGTGATCGTTTCCCCGGGTAACGAGCAGCGCTCCGACCGCCACGTTCTCACGCCGGCCGCTAATACTCGTCACATACAGCATTAAAGCATGGGGGATTTTTTTTCTGTGGAATATTCTAGATCTCCACCGCCATCGGTTACTGCATTATGCTGACTACGCGCACGGCGGGCAAAATTGCTTCGGACAAAATTTTTATTTCGTTTTTTTTGCGCATTCGTTTTAAGGCAAGTAATTTTGGAGGCCTTTTTTGATGCAGAATGACATTCGGGGGCCGTTCCTAATGGGGAAGATCCCAGACACTTTCTGGACTCACTTTTTATTATAGAATTTTTTAAAAAAAGGTTCCCACAGAGTAAGGACAGTAAAAGAGGTGCAGCAGGAGTAGTAGTAGTAGCAGGGCACTGGGCCTGGGCAGGCAGACACTGGCAGACGTTAGGCACATGCAAAACCGCTTGTATCGTTGCCTTGTAATGGCCGTGGCTACAAGTGGACGAATCATCTTAAGGGCAACCAGATGGTGGCCTCTCATAAACCGCCTTCACACCTAAACCCCAGTATGGAGGCGTTACGGTTACCACGGTGATCCATGTGACGACTCACCTTTGGTCAGGTGTCTCAAAGACAGGTGCTTTACTGATGATCCATCTGTGAAGAGGATACAGAATTAGAAGGGAGGAACGTCCGGTGACATTGGATTCTTTCATATTATTCAGAATACTAAAGGGGACGGAGGATCGTTCCGTAACGAGCTTCATTCCGGTAATTAGAGGGACCGGAGAGGCCGAGGCCTGAGCGTAAATACATTTCTCGTACCTGTAGGAAGCGGCGGTTGACCCAGAAACGTTTCTCTCTCATTTGGTGGATCTTCCCTGACATCATCGGAAGTCACAGGGTGTTATAACACGACGGGGGCTTCCGTCTCATACATCCCATTATTATACCTAACGTTATGGATTTTACCCCACCTGCCCTCTTTGGGGGCATCTCCCACCCTCTGGGACTCCAAATACTTCAATGTGAGGAAGAGCTTCAGCCGGCCTCGCTTTAAACAAATTTGAACATCGCTGTGGCCAGGGCCGGCCCAAGGCAAAATGCCGCCTGGGGCGAATTTTAAAATGCTGCCCCCCCTCCTTATCTACCCTTCCTCTCCCTCCGTCCCTGCCGCCCCCCCCCCTTGTACTTACCTTTCAGCAGTCCTGCGGCGAGTCTCCCTGTTCGGTCTCGGTGCCGGCTATGAGGAAATCTTCTCTCGGCATTACAAGCCGGCACCGAGACCGAACAGGGAGACTCGCCGCAGAGGAGAGAGAGAGGGGCGCCGAGCGGTACTGACAGCGGCGCCCCTTTCTCTTTAAAAAAAAAAAAGGGCTTGGGGCGGCAAAGTGCCCCCCTTCAAAAGTGCCGCCACTCGGCTCCATTGTCGGGCCGGCCCTGGCTGTGGCTTATAACAGATTCACGGCCGGCACCAAAAAAATCTAAAAGTATTCAAAACGCCCATTTACCTCGCCCTGTAAATAATTATTTGTGAGAAAGATACCCTGATTATTCGCTTCTGTATCCGAGGGGAGGTTTTTTTCACCTAAAAACACAAAAATTCCGGATTCAGCAGTTTTTATACGCTTAATATTAACGTTAATTCAGTCCTTGGCCTCTGCGGAGGCCTCGCTGCGTCTCTGTACACCTACAGCTTGGATTCAGGAGCCGCATGTCTATCCCATGCATGTTTAATACCCCTCACTGTATTACCCTCTACCACCTCTGCTGGGAGGCTGCTCCACTTATCTACCACCACCAAGTAAAGTAAAACTTCCTTACATCTAGAAGGAGTATTTATTTTCAACTTTTGTTTTATTCAAATTTGTAAATCTCACAAAAATAAATTAGCCCAACCTTTCTAAAAAAAAAAAAAAAAAAAAGCATTCAAAATGCGTGTAAATAGATTTCTCGTACCTGTAGGAGGCTGAGGTTGATCGTCTTCCAGTAAACGTTTTTTCACAGGTAATAGATCTTCCTCACGGTCATCGGGAGTCTCTGCCGACCACACACAGGGTATTAGAACACATAAAACGCGTCGGGTCCTCCATCTCGTACATCCCGTTATCAGACCTGGGAACGTTACGGATTTTGCCCCGGAGGCTCTGAGTAAGGCAGTCGATTGTCAGACCTCAGGGCAGTTTTTCCCACAATTGTAATAACTGCCCCATTTTCTTTATTCGGATATTTATATTATAATAAATAATCTAATAATGACTTACGCTGCATTTCCTTAAAATAGGCGATTTCTGGGAACTTTAATATTCTGCAGAGATCTAAGTAGTCTCAAAAGCTTGCAATCTAAACCAAATTCTCTACCACAAGACCTCAGTGCAGCCGAATGCGGCTAAGTCTCCCGCTGGAGAGGCGGACGGGGTAACTGTGGAGCATTGTTGCCCACCAGACCTCTGGGCATCCACCCCGCGTGCCAGATGGCCAGTCTGGACCTGCTATATACAATAAAAACAGGAACTGTGATAAATATACCTTGATCTGAGTTCCGCAGTGGGTGGCTATTCTGATTCTGTCCGTTTTGGTCACAATCTAAAAAAAGTAAGGTTTTTTTGGGGGGAAAAACGCGCTTTACAAAGATTAACCCGCATGGTCAGGGTAAGTGTGTGTAGATGCATACCAGGTTCCTGCGTGTCGGTGTCAGGCCTTCCGACTTTTTTTTTTTTTATTTTTACACCAGAACCGTCGGCACGGACCTTTGTTTTATTCAAATTGGTAAATCTCACAAAAATTTTGTATCCCAACCTACAAAAAAGTATAAATATTTTGTTATTTAACTCACGCGCACAGCAGAGGATCAAGGCGCCCACGCCAACCAACGCGAGTAACAGCAAGACGACCAACGGGACCAGTAAGTAAACGTGGCTGAGGGCCAACAACGCTTCAGGAACAAAGAGAATGAATTAAAAGCACAGAATCTTATTAAAGTGTAATTAACGAGACGAATCTACAGCACGGAGCCGAAATTTATACAATGAAACAATACAGAGACGCCTAGAACCTTCCGGCAGACGGAGTGACTAATAATACGCGGCCCTTCCTGCAAAACATGAGGTTAGGGCCCCCATGGTCCTCCTGTACGCATAATAAGATATTTCGAAACACACTAAGATACTTATAGACACTCCATTGTACAGCGCTGTGGAATATGATGGCGCTATATAAAACAATATATAATACCAACACACACTCCCCGTGGCCTTTCCTTATAATACGCAGCGAGACCCCCGGCCTCTCCTTATAATACGCAGCGGGACCCCCGGCCTTTCCTTATAATACGCAGCGAGACCCCCGGCCTTTCCTTATAATACGTATCGAGACCCCCCGGCCTTTCCTTATAATCCGTAGCGGGACCCCCGGACTTTCCTTATAATACGTAGCGAGACCCCCGGCCTTTCCTTATAATACGTAGCGAGACCCCCGGCCTTTCCTTATAATACGTATCGAGACCCCCGGCCTTTCCTTATAATACGTAGCGAGACCCCCGGCCTTTCCTTATAATACGTATCGAGACCCCCGGCCTTTCCTTATAATACATAGCGAGACCCCCGGCCTTTCCTTATAATACGTATCGAGACCCCCCCGGCCTCTCCTTATATTACGTATCGAGACCCCCGGACTTTCCTTATAATACGTAGCGAGACCCCCGGACTTTCCTTATAATACGTAGCGAGACCCCCGGACTTTCCTTATAATACGTAGCGAGACCCCCGGCCTTCCGTATGTTCTGTACACGACATGGGGGAAACCTACCTGGAAATTCCAGCTGAAAGTCCACTTCGAGAGGTTCTGCGAGAGACGCGTGGCGGACCCGGCAGGTGAAGGTGTAGTTTGCGTGTTTCTCCGTGGGTATTATGATCAATGTGCTGATCACGCTGTATGTGCCATCCGTGTTTTTTGTAGGCTCGTGTGTTACAGAATTTTCATCCATGACCTTTGACTCCATGAGCCATGTGATGGAGATGTCTGCCGGGTAAAAGCCAACGGCTGAACAGCGCAGGGTAGCCTCTTCGTCCTTCATAACATATTTCCTACTAACCGAAACCGCGGGGGAAGCTGAACAACAGAACGATAACAAGGATGAGACATCTCTGTAACTTGGAGACTTCATTTACTTGGGAGATGTCCTCTCACAGAGCTCCCCCTAATGTTACCCCCTTTACAGATCCTTCACAGATCGCTCCCTACTATAATACCCTCTAAGATCTCTGCCAGAGCTTCCCTACCATTTTACTATTTACAGATGCCCAATAGGGCTTCCCCTACACCTTCACAGATACCCCACAGAGCTCCCCCCTGGAGTTATACCCTCACAGATACCCCACAGAGCTCCCCCATCTGTGACCCCCGCCCCCCCCCCGTGTTACACGTTATCTGGCCTTACAATCTGTGCATAGTGTGCATGTCGGATGTCACTTACCTTGCACGTCTAGCGTGATCTCCTTTTGGTACCTGTTTGGGCTGTAGATGACTAAACCCCTGTAGACTCCTCTATCGGTCAGAGAAGCATCTCCTCTACTCATCGCTTCCAGATCTAAGGACAGTCCAGCTCGGGAAACGTTATACGTGTTATCGTAGCGTAAAACCTCGTTTCCCTGGAAATACCAATAAACGGCCAAGAAATAGGGGTCCGCGGGCGGTTTGTCCACGTGAAACGTGTGAGGGAGGAGGACGTCAGAGTCCTTCATGGCGAGAACATCTCGGGACGTTCCTCCTGTAGAAGGTCACAAATTCCGGTTATCTCGGATATAAAGTCTCATCACATACTAAAAGCGTTCTACGCCCTTGGAACATAATAAAAAACTATAGAAGGGATCTATGTGGCGTCACACCAAGAGGTCCTAGACCTGGAAGCCATGGATGACTCCTCAGCTGGAGAAACAGAGAAGACATCGGCTTAGATTCTATTACATGAGAAACAGTGTATCTAGAGGAGTCCATCTTAAATTCCCAACAGCAGTAAATGTTACTTAGTTACTGGATTTCTCATCGCTACCAGAATCCAATCCAAGACGTCTTCAGACAAAGACCTCAAGAGGGGCCGGAGATCTAAACCCAAGAAGTTTCTCTCGTAAGCGTGCAATAATAAGTTAATATTCCGCCAGGAGGAGGATAAACCAAAGACGCGGCTGAACTCCCCGGGTTTACGGATATCAGGGGTTAACTCACTTGTTTTGTGCCAGCAGAGGATGAGGAGCAGGAGATGGTGGATCAGAGCTGCAGAGGTCATAGATGACGCTGATCTTCCGCAGAAGTCCCACCGCTCCATTAGTTTGCTTTCGCTCTTTGATTTATATACGCAGAAGTTACATTATTACATAACAAGGGATAACGAGTCATTTGCATATTTTTCAAGGTACAAACAAGTCTCTGAGAATATTAATGAGGTGTCTTCAGCGGTTGAGTCATCTAAAAAATCAAACTGGTTTATCAGAGAATGGAGCCTCCTCCCCGTCAAAAAAATGCAACAAAGGTCATTCTCAGCTGTTGGTGACCTCAAGCCAAGTTGCGGTTTGGCAAACGTCATCATCCATTCCCCAGTGATGTCACAGGATTTATCCTCTGCATATGAACATCAGGCTGTTGCGCGTTAGGGGCCGATGGACCTGGGCACATAACGGCCGCCCCAGGGAGAATTTCATACAAAGACTGGTAATGGGGGAAATTGGTTCCTCCCCATAAAACCATGGAATCAATATATTTATGTACCGAGTGAAATATATATTTTCTGTAAACCATGGAAATGTTATAATTAAAGAGAAGTGTCATGGAAACTGTATACAGTAATATAACCCCCCCAGCACTGTATACAGTAATATAACCCCCCAGTGCTGTATACAGTAATATAACCCCCAGCGCTGTATACAGTAATATAACCCCCCCAGCGCTGTATACAGTAATATAACCCCCAGCGCTGTATACAGTAATATAACCCCCAGCGCTGTATACAGTAATATAACCCCCAGCGCTGTATACAGTAATATAACCCCCAGTGCTGTATACAGTAATATAACCCCCCAGCGCTGTATACAGTAATATAAACCCCCAGCACACACACACACTTCCATGTTCCTTTTATGTTGTCGGCGGCTCTACCCGCGTCGCGCACGCACGTCGCACACTACCGAGTATTTCATTCCCACTCTGAACACTCAGCTCGATACTTTATTACCGTCCTACAGACCACACGCGTTTCACGGCATTAATCAATGTCTGGCCACCAAAAATCACAGCACGGAGTCCACATAACATACGTGTAACCGAACACGTGCTTTAATTCAACATAATTCAATATAACCGGACTATATATTTTTTGGCTGGGCTACGGCTAGATAGCACGCGCTGCTCCAGGGGCCAGCCACGTGACCCACAGAGGGGCCGGTGGTGGATACTCTATAACCGCATGGGGCGCAGAAGACGGGGTAAATCATCGGGGCAAATGCTAGGAAGAGACTGATGATTATTTCCAATATGAAGGCCTGTGAAGCTGACCATATAGGGGGTAAAAGGGCAACTATAAGCGCCGCCAGGTGTGCAGCGGGTGGGGGTGGCTATTGTTCCGTTCAGGTGGGTTTGTTTTGGGGTTCAGCATGGTCGGCAGCGTACTCGGGGGCTCTCGCTTTAACCCTCGGCGTCTTAACGTCCGACGCGTTCGTTCTCCCGTCTCTGAGTCTTGTATTCTCTCCATTTCCGGTACACCAGGTAATGCAGAACCACCAGGGCGGCGGTAATAACACCGAGGAGGCAGTAGGGGATCAGCTTATCATACACCGTGGCTGGGGGGGAGAAGGGAAGGGGTTAATGGCTGAATAATTACATCCAAAAAGTCCAACAAAACCCCTTAAAATCCTACAAACCCTGTCTCCTTCTTCCCGGCCGTGGATGATGGGAATTGATGTCTTAAATCTGATCTCTGCTTACATGTTATATTATTTCAGCGTTCTAAATATGAACAGCCAATGGGAAGCAAGCAGGGCCAAGATTCCCTCTCCCATTGGCTCCCTCGCTGGTCGGGGGGGGTTATTCCCAATGAAATACCCTCTTCCCCCGAGGAGCGAGCCGGTCGCTGGCATTTCAGGGATTTCAGGGAGTTTTGGCTGCTTTGCATAGAACCCGGTCTGGTCTTACTGGTTTGTCCTGGTTTGGGATATTCACTAATTCATCAGCGCCGGGGGGGCAAACAGGCAATTGTCGTCTAATTGGTGGTCTCCCAATTTTGCGATGGGGCCAGACAAGAGCGTTAAGGGTAAAGGGGGTCTCCCTCTCCTCATATCTGCCCTATCGTGCCTCTCAGTATATTGTTCCACGATTGCAGTTATATTATGGAGCTGATGACCCCCAGGGGCCAGTTTTTCATATAAATCAGCCAGTCACGTGATACGGGGCCCCCAGGAGCCGAGCTGCCTTCTTCTTTCCAGATCTCCTCAACCGGCCCATTTACACGATGGAGGCTGAGCCGAGCCAGAAAAGCACCATTAATACACGGGGTATGACATCACAACCCACTGCCCCGTAGTGAAGATGGCGGCGGAGGATGGTGGGGGCTGGGGGCCATAACTCAGGCCATGTTGGAGAACTAAGCAGCTGCCAAATATTTAAATGTAACGTTCCAGGTACGTGACTCACCTGGGCAGGGGCAACCAAAGCTAAAATCAAAATCGGGGTGTGTAGGGGCGTACATCACTCCCTTTATTCTCATCACAGTGAGAGGTTTGGAAGCACAGGACAGTTGGTAGCTATAGATTTGCTAAAATTGACTTTTTGGGTGTTGCCAAAACTCTGCATAAGCCGAGGGAAGCCGATTAGCCGCATGGTTTAGAAATCTAGAGTCCCCTAGTGATGTCATCTAGTGATGTCATAACGACCAAGCTGTTCTCTTACAGGTACCGCCTCGGAAACCGAACGCAGCTATGGGTGCCCCGGACCAATAAAACTGATGTCCACATAACCCCCCCAAAATAAAATAATATTTATAAATTGCCCTCGTGTGGTGGGGTTGGTCGGAGACCACCGTGGACCTCTGATTACAGAGCTCCAGAAGCTCAGGGCCACACGTAGGGCAGTCGCCACGTTGAACACCATGAGATACTGTATCCGTGAGACGTTCCTCGGGTCCGTGGGGCCGTTACCTGTGACAGTGAGACGGGTTCCCGGCCCCCTGTATTCCGTGGACACTCCGTTCTCCATGAGGGTGATGCAGCAGACGTAGACCCCCGAGTCTTGAACCCTCAGATTCATCAGCGAGATCCCCGCATCTCCCTGGCTTTTGAAGACGTCAGAGTCCACGTAGACCTGGACCTGCCCCAGGGACATATTCTTGGGGTAAATTATTGCTTCCCTGCCGTTCTGCTCTTGTTTCACCCAAGTGAGGAAGGGTTTCAGGTGGCGCAGTCTCGCCGAAAAGGTACAATTCAATTTAACGGAGTCTCTGCGTCTCACGGTGACTTCGGAGGTTTGCCAAACCAACATGTTGGCCGAGAGAGATCCTTGGGGGGAGAGAAGAGAGAGAGAGAGGACGCCAACGACTGAGAGCGGACATTTCCGGATGACCGGTGGAGGAACTCAAGAAAAATGTCTTAAAACTTTAAAGATGGCGGAGATCCATATAAGATCTGGCAAAAAGAGACCATAAATCTAACACTAGAGGATCGGCGGCTGAGATGGAAGGAAGTTTTATTTTCAAGAGAGGGTGGTAGATAAGTGCAACAGCCTCCCAGTAGAAGTGGTAGAGGGTAATACAGTGAGGGGATTAAACATGCATGAGATAGACATACGGCTCCTGAATCTAAGACGAGACCAACGACTGATTAAGGTTTGAGTCGTTACAGCAGGAGAAACGGCGACTAGACGGGGGCCGGATGGGGGCCGATCTGCCGGCAGGTTCTGGGTTTCTGAATCAATTTGCAGTCAAGGGCAAAACACGCACACGGCCGAGGTCTAAAAGCTCTCGATGGGTATGTTCAATCCATGGGGGGGCACCGGGGGTCTATCTTACCTGTTAGCAGGTGTACCAACAGGGCAAGTAGAGCGACAGCGGCGGCTTTAGCCATCTTGATAATCCGGCAGTCTTCTCCGGGACGTAAAAGGTTCTTAAAACAAAGACCAACCGGAGAAATCTCACTTCTGCCTCGGTCACCTCAGAAGGAACCGAAAGCCCCCGATCTGCGTGAGCTCCGAGCTCATCCTATTAATCACCCAAAAAAAGGTTCCTTCTACCCCCCGACTGCACAAAACACCGGAAATAACACCATTTCTGGTCAAACATGAGCTCGAAACAACATTTTATTTACTTTCTTTTATTTGGCATTTATTTCCCCTGCTCTATTGGAAATAATTCTTTCATCGCGTAAAATCTGGTTTTACCATTATTTTTTGCTGCTGTTGTTATGGGATTAAACCTCCATAGGAAAGAATAAAATGGCAGATCTGCCGAGGTAGTAGAGGGGGCAATTAATGTTTTGTCCAAGTGGAACTGCCCCTTAATTGTCATGTGACACGAAACCCAAGCCCCGATACGCTGTTGCCATAGCCACTGAAAAATTTCCCCCCAAAATGACGGATCCCAGAGGGAGGACTTTTATCTCTAGAAACCCTGCATACGTCACGGCTAACGATGCAAGACGAGCCTCTCCTACAACAGGCCGTTTAGTAAATACGCCCATCCGGCCCGGAACCCACCGGAAGGTGGACTCCCAGCACAGCAGGTGCGGCCCATTAGTAGCCCCTGATCCTTGAGGGTTTATAAGGGCTGCTTGATTGAGGGTAAAAAGGGCAGATGAGAGGGGAAGATGACGAAGAGAAGGCGGAAGGTGAGTGCCGAGTGAGTGCCGAGTGAGTGCCGAGTGAGTGCCGAGTGAGTGCCGAGTGAGTGCCGAGTGAGTGCCGAGTGAGTGCTTCAGGTGGGACATTTAATGAAAGTTAAGATTTTAAGTCGATTCTGTCATATAAATCCAGCATGCGTTTATTTGGCTACTGAATTCCCAGGATGGCAAGTCATTTATCTGCTGAAATAAGAAATCAACTGAGAGACTGCTAGAGGCCCGACTTCAATGGGGAGGCTGAGCCTGATGGGAATTGTAGTCCTGGCTGTGAAATACCAGGACTCTGCTCTTGGGCTCCTGTAGTTGGCTATAATAATATATAATCGTTGGGTAGTTTAACTCCGAAATGTAATGGAAGGAAGTTTTACTTTATTGAGAGGGTAGGAGATAAGTGGAGCAGCCTCCCAGCAGAAGTGGTAGAGGCTACAAAGGAGGAGTGAGTGCTAGGGGTTTGTTCAATAAGTTTCCTATTTAAATGCCCCGAGATCCTCTTGCACGATAGCACTTTACATTAACAATGTGTTTGCCCCCCTTGCAGATAACCAGGAGACAGCCCCCTCCTGGCACAGAGGCGGTGAAGAAGTCTGACCAAGCGGAAGACGTCATCGTTGATGATGTAACGCGTCCTTCTACATCACAGGCCGGACCTCAAGAGGCCAATGGAGTGAGTGAGACGCCTGCGAGGTGCAGACCCAAGTCCCTGAGCCCCATAGAAGACGTCGAGCTCCTGGCCGAGTCCGGCACCGGTACAGAGGTTCTGTCCAGCAACCCACACAGGTACGAGGCGGTAGGTAAACCTGTCCTGAAAACGTATTGAGCACCTCCTGTGGGGTAAGCGGCGACGAAAATCGGGCTGATTGTAAAACCTCGAGATGCTGTTTCTTTACTGGGTCCTCATGTGACGTCGTTTAACGTATTTCCGCTTTCATAATCGTCACGGGAACCGCAGAGCAACCAGCCTTCTACAGGAGACTCGCGGTCCCAGCATGTGAGGCCAAGGTGGGCTTCCATATAGCACACGAGTCTCTCGCTGGACAATCCTGACCAACCGCAGTCTGTCCCTCAAAGGCTTAATCCCTCTGGAGGCTAAAGCTCTGTTTTCAGTGCACTTACTGTCTTATTTCATAAAGGGGACTCTATTTTTTTTTTTATTATTTCTAGTATCAGATTTAAAAACAAAAAAAGCCAAATATTTCAGTTTCCTTTCCCCCCAGTTGTAGTTTTTGCCCCATTATATGTTTTCGGGCAGCTGCATATCAGCCATTTGTTCTTGCGCTGTTATCTGAACTCTTTACGTATGGTAGACAATGCCTGTGGGAGACAATAGAATGACTGTGTCTTAATCACCCAGATGGACTCTCTGACTAATGGAAGTCTATGGAGGAACGGACTTCATTAGCATTGCTGTAAAGCTACTGAATGTTTATGTGAATATAAAATGTAAAGACACTAATGGGGTTCATTTAATACCCAAGTCCCAAGCTGCCTGGGGCAGTAACTGGCCCCACACTGACAGACCCCCTACAGGCAGAATTGCAGGGCTCCCGGTACATGCTGCTTCCTGTCCCGAGAACTACATTTCCCAACAGCCCCCGCGACACTCTGCTTAGGGGAGGCCGGTAACGGCAAGAACAAGAAAGGGGCGGGGTCTTTGTGAGGGACATGGCGGAAAGAGGAAATGAGGTTAGTGAGGGTATATTAAGCGGAGTGGTACCCGCGCCAGGGGCTTTAGGCTTATAATTGCCCCTCACACTCCGGTTCTGCCTCTGACCAGCTCTGTTTAACTCCTGGTTTGCCGTTTGCCCTTTCCTCTTCTTTACCACCTGTCTTGAAACTTAACCCATTCCTATCTAACTTCTCCTGCTGGCGTATCAAATCTGCCCCCTGCCCTGATAACTGCCCAGTCTGATTCCTAAATGTGTGGTTTTTACCACCCAGCTTTTGCCCCCTCAGGTCTTGCTGTGGCTTCAACTGTCATTTCTCTGTATTTAGTGACACCACAATGAATTTTTTTTTGGGGACAAATGGTGACTTTAAAATTTATTTATTTATTTTTTTAAATGTATCTTTGTGGCTCGGGGGGGGGGGGGGTTAGCCTCATGAAATGTAAGGAGAGCCGGCACTTATCAGTGATGCATTGGCACCTGACTGCATCTGCGCGTGTGATTGGCTGTCTGACGTGTAACATATACGATCAGTGACGCGGTACCGGACCACTTCACGCCTGGCACGCTATTGGCTGGAATAACCCCCATCGTCTCTGGTAGAAGCCAAAGTTATTTTTCCTCTGGTGTCGTAGTCCAGAAGCCAGGGGACTGTCTATCGAGATCATGTAGCATTCAGACGGGCTCCGGGGGGGGGGCAAATAGAGTATCTGCTGAGGCTGGGAATAAACAAAGCCATGTCCGCTCCGGGCTGAGGGTCTCTTGCTGTCTCACAGAATGGTAGAGCGGGGGGTCTCGCCAATATCTGCACTACTAATGTAGGTAAAAATGATGTGGACTCCGGCTTTAGCGAATAAGCACCCTGGTCTTTTGCCCGCGCCGGTCGTTCTGAGGATCTTCTGTTTCCATCCTTTAACCCGTTCTGTACTCGCAGAGTCCTGAGAGCAGCGACAGCGATGTAGCACTGGTGCGACCGCGGCACGTGAAACGCCGGCGGATACTGCCCGGCAACTTATCAGCTGCTGTGCCCGTCTACTCCAACAAGGTACCGTCGCTAACGTTACAAAAATGGGGGGGGGGGGGGGATCCTAAAAGTGCTTCAGGGGATTTTCTGTGTGCCGCGCGTTTTGGCTTAATGGTGACCTGTCGGCCGGGGGAACCGGACTAAATCCCTGGGGCTGTGTAGGGCCGGTGGGTTTGGCGGTCTGTGCTGTCGGATATGGGAGCTGATCGTCTCTCTCGCCGCAGGTGATCAGCTGTCTGAAGCTGCTTCCCAATGACACCAGCGCATTGACCCACATGGAGAAAGAGCTGCAGAGGATACAGGGCTCTGAAGGTGAGGATAACCAAACAATATGGCGCAGGGTCGCGGCGGCTCATGGAGAAACTGGTCTCCAACTTCATGGAGCGATCATAATCACACTTTCCCTTTCTCTTCTCTCTGTGCGCTGTTAAATGTCTTCCCCCAATGATCTATCTTGGGTATCTTCAGATCTGGAGAGCGAGGTAGTACCCGAGCCCCAACTCACTGCCCAAAAGTCTCCCGTCTACAGTTTTAGCGACTCTGAAGACGAAGCCAAGACTAACACAGAGCGATCCGGGTTGGAATGTCAAAGGTAATACTCTTTACGAGTGTTCTGGCTGCAGTAAAAAAAAAAAAAACCTAAAAAAACCCAGTTTCCTTATGTTTGTTTCGTAGAATTCGTGATGCGTCTCCCTCGCCGCCCCCCACACCAGAAGTCGCGGCTCACAGACGAGGTCGTGCGTATCATAAGATAAGGTACGGCCGCGACGTCTGCATCCTGTGCCGTTCTCATTAAAACGCAACAAACCCCAGCCGCGGAGGCTTGTAGGGGGGTGTTTGTGGTTCTGGTGGCACTGCTACTTTAAACTGAGATGTAGGGGTATTGCTTATTGACCCTTTATTCACAGCAGCCCTGCAAACTAACCCCGAGGGGAGTGAAATGGGGCATCTAGGAGTAGGGGGTGGCCATGAGATCCACTATGAAAATAAAGGAGGGTAAGAAGCATTAAGGTATAGGTGGGAGTCTCTCTGCTTCCTAACATTCTCTAATAAGATGATACAGGACATGCCTACAGGTCGTCGCACTTATATCCAATGTTATATATTATATAAGTATTGAGTGTTTTTAGATGTAGGCTCTTCTGTCTGTAGCCTTCAAATAATTACAGCTTCTAGTAATACTTTAGCTGGAAGGTCGGCTTGTAATAGAAGAACCCGATATCTATGCAGAGTTCCTTTACAAGCTGTGGTCCAGGTGACCATCGGAACCGATCCATCTCATGGAACCTCCATTAGGCTTCCAAGGAGACTTGGGGTACAATTGGCCAACTCCTACAATAGAAAGGTGGTGATTTTCATAGCTGTCTTTACCGAGAGCTACTAACCCGGTTGTCATGGTAACCAGCCACTCATCTGGCTGAGGAGGAATAATGAGATTGCTCAATGGGCGTTTGTTCTTTTATTTTGACTTGGTGGCTGTCGAGTGAACGATGTGAATGTTTGGTGGTCGCGCAGACTCTACTCGAGTGCGAACTCTCGCGGTAACTTTAATGGCTGCCTCTCAGGCCTGTGATGCGGAGATCATGGTTTATTTTCTTCAGGGAGGTCGATGCCCAGCTGAAGGACTTGGGAACCGTCCTGTCTCCGTCACGCAAGTCTCTGGCTGAAGAGACGGACGTGATCCTGGTAGACAGCAGCCCCGCTCCAGAGATCACCCTGAAAGTGCGCAGGAGAGGAGAAGTCTTCAGGATTAACATGCGAACGGTGAGCTGGTGGGCCGGTTCGGCTTAGAATGGTCATAAAGTAATCTATGGGAGCCGAGATTTTACCTCTTATTTCTTGTACTTGATAAACGCAGCTTAGACGGTGTGGGTGAGTTAGTGGGATTTTTATTTAATTTCCCCCTTTAACCCCTTGATGACAATTGCCGGTCCGGGCACATCACGGAAAAACATGTCGTTAACGACAAATGACGTGCCAGGACAGTCATTTGTTAAAACGGGTAAAAGGTTCTGCCTCGAGGCATTCAGCAACGCCATGATCGGAATCGGGGGGCCATGTCTGGCCCCTCCCCGGGGCGTCAACATCCGCCATACAATGTATGGCGGCGGACGCCTGTTTTAAAAGCGTTTAGGAGGCGATCAACAATCACCTCCTAAACTCAAATGGTGTCGCTGGAATGCCTCGATCAGGAGGCATCCAGCGACACCAAACACTTACCTCTTGATGGACGCGGCCGCAGCTGCCGGTGATCTTCGCCATCAGCAAGATGGCGGCGGCCCGGGGGAAAAAAATAATAAAGACGAAAAAGTTCGCTAGACTGTCTCCTGACCCTCTAGAGAACTCTGGCTCCACTTGCAGGTTGAATACAGGTACTGCATTCAACCATGCAAGTCAATGGAGCCCAGCTTTCTAATCACAGTGTGATTAGGAAAAAAAAAATTAAAAATAAAATAAAATTAATAATCATTAGAAAAAAAAATAGTAAAAAACCAGTTAAATGTAAAAATAATTTCCCTCTGATGTCACTATCAGGGGAACCTTCAAGTTGAAAAAAAATGTTTGTTTTAAAAAAGACAAAAAAAAAAATAAAATATATATATATATATATATATATATATATATATATATAAAATATATTTTTGTGAGCAAGTCCTAAAATTGGCACATTAGCTTAAAACAATTCTCGCATGGAAAGAGTTAAAATACTGGCATATTAAATGCCCATGGGGGTGTCTACTTTTAAAAAATTTATGATTTGATGGGGTAAATTGAATTGGCCGGGTTGAACAATGTCCCAATTAACACGGGGGGGGGGGGGGGGGGGGGAAGGATGGCCACACATCTAATTTCCAATTAGAAAAATGCACACGTACCAAATGTGGCCTTTTAGTTCCCCCCCCACAAAAAATGACAAACCCATGCATGTGGGATATCACTGTACTCAGGAGATGTTGCTGAACACATATTGGGGTGTCGTGTGACAGCGGCATATACCAGGAGCTGTAAATTCATACATAACATAGGTGTGTGTGTGGGGAAAAATACACACACAAAAATACTACTGCAAACTTTGAAAAAATGCTGGTGGTAAAATGTGTGCATGCAAAGAGTTAAAATACCCTGGGGTGTCTAGTTTTCAAAAATATATGGTTTTATTGGGCACACTGAAATGGTCTGGCTCAAAGATGTACCAAATAGGGCATGGGCAGTGGATCCCCAAATGCCAAAGTTCAACATTGAAAATGTGCATGCCCCAAATGTGGCCCTTTTGCCCCCAAACAGCCAGGCAAAATCATTCATGTGAGGTATCGCTGTACTCAGGAGATGTTGCTGAACACATATTCGGGTGTTTTATGATAGTGACATATACCAGAACCTGTTTATTCATACCTAAAGTAAAGTGTGTGAAAAAACAAATGCAAAAAAAATGACTACCATAAAGTTTGACAAAGGCTGATGGTAGAATTAGTGCTTGGAAAGGGTTAAAATACTAGCATTTGGAATACCCTGGGCTGTCTAGTTTTCAAAAATATATGACTTGATGGGGTAAATTGCATTGGCCGGCTTCAAAGATACCTGAAATGGCACATGGGGGAAGAATTACCAGATTTGGAAAAAATGGCTTTGAAATAGCAAAACGCTACCTGTACTTATTGCCCCATAATGTGTAGAAAAAAGCAAAAAAACATTGGGTATTTCTAAACTCAGGACAAATAGTAGAATCTATTTAGCAGGTTTTTTTTATTACCTTTTATAGATGAGTAAAAGATTTTTCAACTAAAAGTTAGAAACAGTCATTTTTTCACCATATTTTATACTTTTTTTACTAGTAAATAATATGATACAATCAAAACAATGTCATCTAAAGAAAGCCCTTCTTGTCCTGAAAAAAACAATATCTAATGTGTGTGGGTTCAGTAAACGGGAAAGAAGAAAATTACAGCTAAACACGAGCAGCGCAGAAATGTTAAAACGGCCATTGTCACGAAGGGTACAAAAAGTAAAACCAGCCTTTGTCACGAAGGGTACAAAAAGTAAAATCAGCCTTTGTCACGAAGGGGTTAAAGAATTGTATATTGAGGGTCTTATGTTGCCCGCAGAATCTGTATTTTGGCATGAAGGCTTATGCATTAAATTCATTATTTAAGAGAGAGCCGCTGCAGAGGCTCGTGGAGGCGATGGCCTCTCAGCTGAAGGTCGAGCCATCTCAGATCCTCCTCCTGCTGAGAGATGAGGAACTTGATACGACCGAGACCCCTCAATCGCTCCACCTGACGGTGGCCGACATCATTGGTAAGAGAATGACGGCCGTTCCCTAAACATTCCACATCTCTGGATTGTTAGATTTAAGAAGTTTGGATGAAAGATAATGCTTTTGACCTTTTGTGTCTCCAGACTGCATGGTGCTCTCTGCTTCTGATGGGCAAGATCCTGATCAGGAGGGCAAGATCTGCCTCAAGGTTCAGGGCAAGGAGAAGGAGTCCCACCTTAGTGTCTTTGTTCAGAAGGTGAGATACTTAAACAAAGACGATTCGTGGTGGATTGAGGGATGCTTGAAGAAAAAATGTTCTACAGGGAAGTGAACTCATGAGCTTTGCCTACTTGGACCCTTAGCAATACTTTTACCCAAAGTGGGGACAGAAAATGTTTGATTCATGTAGAGTTAAAACCTTATTGGAACCATTATGGCTTTAACCAAGCTATGCAGCCGACGCTCGTAAAGCCCCTAACGCTGCACAGCAAGATTCCAGCCTTTTCTGGCCAGCAAAGTTCCCAAACCAGGGACAATGTATAGGCTAGGTAGCCTCCTTGATCTAGTAACTTTAGGCTTGCTCTAGTCTGGTTTGGTGGTCTGCGGAGCCCAGCGAGTATCTCCCGGTATTGTGCGGATTGATGGCTGTATTGTCAGGAATGTTACTGGGTGATTTTATCCTTTTGTTATTTTTTTTGTAGACTGAACCCCTGCAGTCCTTAATGGATCAGTACATGGCTGCCATGGGTCTCCCTAAGAAAACCAAGATCTCCTTCATCTTTGAAGGCCAGAAGCTGAAAGGGAAGAGCACAGCCGAGGAGCTCGAGCTAGAGACTGATGACATCATAGAGGTTTGGTTATGAGAGCATACATTGTTTCCAAAGACTCTCTTGCTGGTGGCCAGCTGGTCTGAGGACCGAGTTGGCCCCGGGCACCACCTCAGTCTCTACACGGAGCAAACGCAAAGCTGTGTGAGGAGACTTCTTCCACCGCTACGGGCCTCTTCCGCGCTTCAGAAAATCCTCAGGGCTGAACACGCTAGCCTTCTGCGCCTTCTGTTTTTGAGCTGGTGGCAGATAACGCCTCGCGTAATAACGCTCTATTTATTGACCGGTCTGGCATGGACTCTGCAGCGCTGCCGTTTTACCCACTTTCTATAAATTTATATTTTTGTTATCTGCTTTATACGTGCTGCTGTCTATAAGAGTCTAACAAACCCCCCCCCCCCCCCCACACAGACTTATTCCATAATCTGTATAATTGTGTATTAATAATAAAAAGGCTGCTAATGAGCTGTTCCAGCTCCCGTCTGGTTGCGTTTGTATGTTTGGGGGGGGGGTTTGCGGTAGCGTGCGTTCTTTTTGGTAGGTGGTAAAAGTCTGTCCTTTAGTTGAGGCTAAAAGATTACCGTCATGGCTGACGCCAAGGCCTGAGTAAGAAGCGGGGTCAGGTGTCTAATATTTTTAAAAGGCTATCGCCCCCCCCCCCCCATTGTAACTTCCCATTTCTTTATCTAAAAGGTAGCCGAGTGTCAGCCGCTGCTCCTGTGTTACTGATATGGGTATTTTTATTTGGATGTTACCCTCCCCCCCTACAGTATTTTAATATCACCCCGGACCAGTTCCCCTATTGCTAGATTCCCTCATATGTACCATGTAGACGTGTTCAGAGATAGGAGAGAATTTTTTCTTTTCTTTTCTATAAGTGCCTTTTTATTCATTGTAAAACCCCCCAAAACATATTTAGGCGGAGAGCGGCGGCGGCAGAATGTCGTCATCCTTTGGTACCAGCTTTCCGCTCAGGACGACTCCGAACGCGTCTCTGAGAACGGCGGGGATCTCCTCGTCCGTCAGCTCCCGGGTGGTCTTGACGGCGCTTCCGTCGGGTTGGATCTGGGTGGTGATGAGCCTGCGGCCCAGGTACGTCACCCTCCCGCGGGGCAGCTGCAAAGAGCAGAGGGACTTGCAGAAGAACAGGGAGCTGGGTGAGGTCTGGTGATACTCGCACATCCCCTGGAACTCCTCGAAGCGACGCTCCTGGAGGGTGAACTTATAAAGGCTTCTCCAACCATCGCCTTCCTTCGTCTCCAAGAACCACTGGTCCTGCTCCACCCGGAGCCGAAGCCGACAGCCGTCCTGCTCCTCTTCCCACCCCGACTCTAACGGGAACGGCGTCCTGATGCCCTCGCCAAACCCGACGTCGCAAAGCCACCGCCGGCCCTCCAGCTCCACCGTCAGGATCATGTGGTCGTAGGGTGGGCCGTACGCTCCGGTGGTCTTGTTTCGGACCCTGGCGGAGAGGATCCGTGGTTTGTACCCCAATACTTGAAGCACCCAGAGGAAGAGGCCGTTGTTCTCGCAGCAGAAGCCCCCGCGCCGCCGCGCCACGATCTTTTCATAGAGGAGAGCCGGGTCCAGGACGATTTTCTCCCCGCTGTGGATGCTGAGGCTCTCGAACGGGACGGAGAGGACGTGCTGGCGATGTAGTTGGCGCAAGGCGGCGACAGACGGCGCGGGGCTGGTGGCCGCAACCCCGATCCGCTCAAGATAGGCGTTTATATCCATTCCTGCAAAATAAAACTCTTAAGAATTTCCTGCTTTTGGCATAATTTTAATTTATTTTTTTCTGTAAAATTGGGTGATAAGAAAACATGGATCCAGCCAGATTAACCCACGAGAAAAATGATGGAGTCTTTGCAGACCTCAGATGTCTCTTTCTTGTTATTTGTTGGCCGCAAGAATGGCGAGTAAAAATTCTCAATAAAAAGACTTGAGTGGTAGATTTGGTGTCGTTAATGGACAGATGATTGGTGTTCAAATATTTTTATTATCGCTATTAAAGGTATGCGGTGCCCAAAATAGCTTTAGTCTTCCCTCACTGTATTACCCTCTACCACTTCTGCTGGGAGGCTGTTCCATTTATCTACCACCCTCTCAGTAAATCCTTCCGTTCCATCTCAGTCTCTGACTCTCTTGTTGTAATTTTTCTCCACCTTTGAAATAAATTCCCTCCTGTACTTTATTAGATCCCTTGATTTTTAAATGTCTCTCCCTCATCATGTCTGTCTTCTCTCCCCTTAACTCTCCCCCATCCCTTCTCTCCTTGTCTCTCTCTCCCATCCCTTCTCACTCTTCTCTCCCCGACGCTCTCTCCTATCATGCCTCTCCCTGTCTCTCTCCACCATCCTTTCTCTCCTCTCCCAGGCATATACCCTTTATGTACCACTGTGTCAGTTTTGATATTATTGGACATTTTCTCTCCCCCCACGATTGTAACAGCGCTACGGACTCTGCCGGCGATATATAAATCACCGGAATGAAATGAATTCTTCCTGGAGGATAGTTTGCAGTTAAAGGGCTTTCGGAAGTTTAATAAATAACCGCAGTCGGCCCAACAATCGCTGAAAGGGTTAAAAAGGTGCAATTAACGGGGAGGTGTATTGCTTCTGCCCTGGCGTTAAAGGGTTAACAGAGCGGCCGGCCGGCGGTTCGGGTTCACATATAATCCGCCGACAGACAGCTTTGGCCACCTACCTTCCAGCCTGAACCAGGAAGCCAGCGAGGAGCCACGTGACCCGGCTGGACTCTGTAACATGAGACGCAGGAAGGCGGGGAGAGGAACATACATACCATATACATTATTATTACATACTGTGTTATATAGCGCCACCATACGCCACAGCGCTGTATTCAATAGTTACAGCAGGAGAATCACTAGAGAGTCAGAGGCTGCGATGGAATGGTGGTAGATAAGTGGAACAGCCTCCCAGCAGAAGTGGTAGAGGGTAATACAGTGAGGGTATTAAACATGCATGGGATAGACGTACGGCTCCCGAATTTAATACGGAGAAACAATTAGATGGGGGCCCAATATGTGGAGACCCCCACCACCACCTTACCTTCTAGGAAGCTGATCCCTGCGCACACAACTATGGATTTTATCCCTTTGTGCAAAGTTCATATAATTTATCACTGAGGAGCGCGTCTGGATACAAAACCGTTCAAACTTTATTACACAGATCACGGGGAACGTTCTGAACAACAGATAAGAATAAGCAAGAAGGGTCTAGATATATGAGATAAGTGGAGCAGCCTCCCAGCAGAAGTGGTAGAGGGTAATACAGTGAGGGCATTAAACATGCATGGGATAGACATACGGCTCCTGAATCTAAGACGAGACCGACGACTGATTAAGGTTTGAGTCTTTACAGCAGGAGAAACGGGCGACTAGATGGGGGCCGGATGGGGGCCGATAGAGCCGGGAATCTCAGCCTCTTCCTGATGCGAAGAATGAGCCTGAAAAATATACTCAATGTTATATTTCTGTCCCTAAAATGTTTTAGAGGTTTTAAAAAAAAGCATTAATTACTCACCTTATATCTCAGCCGTTCGGTTGAATTTGGCGCCAACTAAAAGTGAGCTCTGTGCTGCGCGGCTGCAGAGACGGAAGCAACCATTCAAATAACAGAACAGGAGAACCCCCAGCGCTGTATACAGTAATATAACCCCCAGCGCTGTATACAGTAATATAACCCCCAGCGCTGTATACAGTAATATAACCCCCAGCGCTGTATACAGTAATATAACCCCCAGCACTGTATACAGTAATATAACCCCCCAGCGCTGTATACAGTAATATAACCCCCAGCACTGTATACAGTAATATAACCCCCAGCGCTGTATACAGTAATATAACCCCCAGCGCTGTATACAGTAATATAACCCCCCAGCGCTGTATACAGTAATATAACCCCCAGCACTGTATACAGTAATATAACCCCCAGCGCTGTATACAGTAATATAACCCCCCCAGCACTGTATACAGTAATATAACCCCCCAGCGCTGTATACAGTAATATAACCCCCAGCACTGTATACAGTAATATAACCCCCAGCGCTGTATACAGTAATAACCCCCAGCGCTGTATACAGTAATATAACCCCCAGCGCTGTATACAGTAATATAACCCCCCAGTGCTGTATACAGTAATATAACCCCCAGCGCTGTATACAGTAATATAACCCCCAGCGCTGTATACAGTAATAACCCCCAGCGCTGTATACAGTAATATAACCCCCAGCGCTGTATACAGTAATATAACCCCCCAGTGCTGTATACAGTAATATAACCCCCAGCGCTGTATACAGTAATATAACCCCCAGCACTGTATACAGTAATATAACTCCCAGCACTGTATACAGTAATATAACCCCCCAGCGCTGTATACAGTAATATAACCCCCAGCCCTGTATACAGTAATATAACCCCCCAGCACTGTATACAGTAATATAACCCCCCCAGCGCTGTATACAGTAATATAACCCCCAGCACTGTATACAGTAATATAACCCCCAGCGCTGTATACAGTAATATAACCCCCCCAGCGCTGGTTCGTTTGCTTCTCAGGTGGACTGAACTCAGCAGAGCCCAACTCACCTGAACCAATGGGCGGCCATTTCTGCATCCCTACGAACGCCAACCCCTGCATCGAAAGAGAAGACAGAGGCTCCTGTTGGCACAATGTGTGAGTTCTAGGCTATCTCGGATAGATAATGTATCGTATAATGTCGCTTCTCTATACTGGCTTTATTATATAGGATATATATGTTATCTGTTGCATGGAATGAAAGAAGTTACTCTGTATATAGAAGGCATTCCCGGCTCGGTCACAGAGCTTCCTGAAGGCCACCCCTACTGTTTGGGGTACATTTAGGTAACATACGTCCCGATGATAGCATCTATCCGTGTCCTTTATATATATACAATAATGACATGCAGGGGTCTCGCACCTCTCAGGTATCTCTGCCCCACCAGCCGCTGGGCGCCCGGATACCCCAGGTGGGCGTAGAAGTGGGCGACGCGGAAGTGGAAATTCTCGTAATAAATCCATATGTAGAAAATCAGGAAGACGGAGCAGCAAAGAGCCAGGAGCTGGGGGGAGGGCAGAATCAGAACGGGGCAAGCTAACCTGATACCCCTTAATAAAGGGCCTATGCCATAGCTCCCAAGCCTCCCTATTTAGTTTAGCCAGTCCCTTTCTGTGCCTCTTTCCCCCCCTGTGCCCCCTTTCTTCCCTCGATGCCCCTCTTCCTTTCCCTAGTACACGTCTTTCTTCCCCTGGTACCCCTATTTCCTCCCCTGTACCCCCTTTCTTCCCCTGTACTCCCTTTCTTCAACTGTACTCCTCTTTCCTCCCCTGTGCCCCCTTTCTTCCCCTGTACTCCTCTTTCCTCCCCTGTGCCCCTTTTCTTCCCCTGTGCTTCTCTTTCCTCCCCTGTGCCCTCCTTTCTTCCCCTGGTACCGCTCTTTCCTCCCCTGGTACCCCTCACACACTTACCTCCCACCTGTCCCATCCCAGACGTCCGTTCTTGGCCCCCGTCTCCGCTCTCCCCTTCCGATTGCGCATCCCGTCTTAATGTTTTTAACTCCCCACCAGCCCTCAGCATTTATAGAGCAGCCTCCATACCTCCAGCCCACCGCCGGCCCTCCTGGACCATTGTCCTGAGATAACAGCTGTGTCTGTGTGATAAGCCGTATCTTGCAGCGACACGCGTGGCCCTCTTTGTATTAGCGTCCTCATTGAGAGAGAGACTTATGTGACCGCCATTCACTCGCATGCGATGCGATACATCATTGTTAGATCAGATAGGATTATTACGCCGCCGGCTGCCGGGGGCAACAAGCGCAAAACACGGCTTGCAGAGAAAAAAAAGTCATAATAGTGATTTTTATTATCATATTATTATTACTATTATTGTTATATTTTATGTATATTATTATTGTTACTATTAATACTATTATTATATATTTTATGTATTATATTTTATTATCATTATTATTATTGTATTAATATTATTATTATACTTATATTATTATTATTTATTATTATTATTCATACAAACCCCGCAGAATGTATAAACCATACAATTTATACACCCTATCTATCCTCATAGGGATCAGTCTGGATCAGAGTTGTGGGGATGGGAATCCTCCGCCACCCAGCTGCTGCCTGGCAGCTGCCGTTATAGGGCCAGGGGGAGGGGCTGTGTACGTGACGTAATGGTGGGCAGGTCAGGGAGTCACGTGGAGGTCACATGACCTAATCAAGTCAAGATGGCAACGGAGAAACAGGAAGTGAGAGACGCAGAGACAATAAGGAGAGCCGGGTGATCGCTGAGAGACAGCTGGACAGCAGGTAGAGAGGCAGACGGGGAGAGACAAGCTGCGTCCCAGAGAGACTGCCTCACAGACTGCATTTTAGAGACAGACAATGTCGGTAAGTGACATAGAAGTGACATAGAGACAGTTTGCACCAGGCAGAGAGTCAACACCAGGGCAAAGCAAACCGCATCACGCCAAGAGACGGCTCCGCATCACGCCAAGAGACGGCTCCGCATCACGCCAAGAGACGGCTCCGCATCACGCCAAGAGACGGCTCCGCATCACGCCAAGAGACGGCTCCGCATCACGCCAAGAGACGGCTCCGCATCACGCCAAGAGACGGCTCCGCATCACGCCAAGAGACGGCTCCGCATCACGCCAAGAGACGGCTCCGCATCACGCCAAGAGACGGCTCCGCATCACGCCAAGAGACGGCTCCGCATCACGCCAAGAGACGGCTCCGCATCACGCCAAGAGACGGCTCTGATTAATAACAACCTTTCTGTGCTCCGCAGAACTACCCGTAATGAGAGAGCGTCAGAGAGGATCCTCGTCTACTTCGCAGAGATCTCATCTCAGAGACCCCACAGCTGGCAGGGAGACAGGCGTGTAAACACGCAGGAGAGCGCTGCACGCAGTCTGTCGGTGAGCTTCATATTATTATTATTATTATTATTTAGAGTGTTTTATCAGGAAAAATACTGCGAGATTTCCCAATCCAGAGATGGCTTTACATGCAGGGTGTATAGCGAACATGAATCCACCTGGACAGTGTATATATATATATATATATATGTATGTGTATAATATACCGGTATATATGTGTACACTGTATGTTTGTTTGTATGTATATATACACACACTGTGAAGGCGTCTGGGAGGGTGAGGAGCTCTGAAAGAGACTGCTCCTCCACGTGAGGGTCGGCCGGTACGGGGCCCGGTGCTGAGACTGCTGGACGCGCGGGGTGGGTGAGTGAGTGAGTGAGTGAGTGAGTGAGTGAGTGAGTGAGTGAGTGAGTGTGCAGCTCGGGTAGCGGGGGAGGGGGTTTTAGCGCCCCGGCTGTCCTGAGCGGCAGCATTTTGGTGGAAGTGGTCGGCAGAGAAGGTAGTGAGACTGAGAGTAAACTCGGAGCTTTTTGCTTCGGGGGCCGCTGTCCTCATTTTCGGGCTTTGTACGAATTGCTGAATTTGTCAAAATTTTGGTACTTTTACAATTCGTACGAATCGTGACGCGCAAGTCCGGCCCCCGCAGACCGCTGTTAACGTCTGCCGCACGACGCGCTTCCTTAGAGGGGGATCCCAGGATACAGCTCTGACGGAAGCCTGTTACCATGGAGACCAAAACGCAAGCTGGGATCCAGCGCCGCTTCTCCGGGTCACTGTGGGAAAGTAGGGGTCGCGGCACCGCCCCTCGACGCCAGTCAAATAATGGTATTGAGGGTAGATTGTCGGGGGGGGGGCCGAGGATTCATGTTTTAGGCCCCCCACACGTAATCGGCAACGAATCGGAAGAAGCCTCGACGCATATCGATCGCATAGGACAGAGAGAAAGCAGCCGAGCGATCGCTCACATATACCGGAGCGCTGTATAAAAGGCAAAGTCTGTCTATTGGATATTCTGCAGCGCTGTACAATTATTTAACACCATCCTTACTTGGATACCGTACTCCCTGCCTAACACACGCGTGTCCTGATTACATGCAACGTTACCATAGAAACACTGAGCCTTCCGGCAGATTGGCCCCATCCGGCCCCCGTCTAGTCGTTGGTCTTGTCTTAGATTCAGGAGCCGTATGTCTATCCCATGCATGTTTAATACCCTCACTGTATTACCCTCTACCACCTCTGCTGGGAGGCTGCTCCACTTATCTCCCGCCCTGACATTACATCTAAACCGTAAAGCTCATTCCTGCGCGATGTCCGGGAGGAAACGTTTCCGTGTTTATATTCCTGAGTGTCCTCAGAGTGTTTGCACGTCTTATCCGCAGATCTTAAGAAGTTGCCAAACGCGTTAGGATTTGGCTGGAAATAAATTCCATTCTCAGCGTCTTCACCCAATAGGAAGCCGCGGTTCGGGGTCATGTGACAAGATACCAGCCGGGATTTGTTTTTTTTCCAGTGATGACCTGATCCGATCGTTTAGTGTTCCTCGGTTCTTGTGACTCCGTGCGGTTAGGGAGTGTCTGTGTCTCGTGATCGCGTGATACGGCGTCGGGGCTGATTCTAATTTAGTCGAAATCAAATAAAAACTACATTTTTCCCGGGTTCCTTGGAGATGAAGGAGCGGCCATAATCGTCATCTCCCGGTTTGGGGCGTTTTTGGCTTTTTTTGCTGAGTTATGGAACTTTTGTTTTCCTTTCTATAGAGGAACGGAGGTTTAGATGGAATGACAGAAGGGTGGTAGATAAGTGGAACAGCCTCCCAGTAGAAGCGGTAGAGGCTGATACAGCGACCACGTTCTAATCGTGTTCTGTTTCTCCCCAGAGACGGCCGTTTCGATTAAGAAGGCGTCATGGCGGCGAGACACGCTCCGGATGCGGCCCCCTTCCTCACCCAAGCGGACAATACGGAGGACGAGTCTGTGAAGGAGAGTGAGAGGCGCGAGTCGAGCGAGGAGGACGAGGATGAGGGGGGAGGGGGGGAGACGCACCTGGTGACGGGGATCACGTACCGGCACTCTGTCCTCATCGTCTGCGTCCTCGTCTACATCAACCTCCTCAATTACATGGACCGATTCACCGTGGCAGGTAACGGCCCCCGCTCCCCGAGACGCGAGAAGCTGCAGCTGGGGTCTGAATCTTACAAATGTCCTTCGTGGCGGCGCATGCTCAGCAGCTGCCCGGGGGAGGGGAGTAAGGAAGCCGGGGGGCTCACAGCGTATCGTTCTTCTTGTTCTCAGGTGTACTCCCTGATATCGCCAGCGACTTCGGCATCCGGGACAGCGACTCGGGATTAGTCCAGACAGGTACCGGCCCCTCGCATCCCGGCAGATGAATAATAAATAATACATAGAAAATGACCTCTCTGGGGGGCTTCGCCTGGGTTTTTTATCCCCCAATCATCATTTTGACCGTGTCTCCCCCCAGTGTTTATCTGCAGTTACATGGTGTTGGCGCCGGTGTTCGGTTACCTGGGCGATCGGCACAACAGGAAATACATCATGTGCGTCGGCATCTCCTTCTGGTCGGTCGTCACCTTGAGCAGCTCCTTCGTCCCAAAAGAGGTAAATTCCCCGCTTTGAGCGATTTTCACCAAATTACAGGAAATGAGATTAGCCTTTTTTGTCTCCCGGCCCTGAACATGCGCGCTCTCCGCTCGCTTTGCGCGGTAAGAATGTCCGTGGAATATATTCCTATTTTTCCTCCTCTCTCCAGCACTTCTGGCTGTTCCTTCTGACCCGGGGGCTGGTGGGAGTCGGGGAGGCCAGTTACTCCACCATCGCCCCCACGCTCATCGCTGACCTCTTTGTCGCCGACCAGCGCAGCCGCATGCTCTCCTTCTTCTATTTAGCGACGCCTGTCGGCTGGTGAGTATCCTCGCTCCGCGGAGTATGCGTTTGATTATTACATCTGCCGGTGAGTAGCGCTCCAGAGTGATCTGTTTACGCACCAGTCACAACACAGGCTGTATGTTGAGCCAGACCACGACATCCGACGGGGCGGACTGTGCGTTTATTGACTCGGAGCTCATAAAATAAGTGCCGGCGCGTCGTTTCCGTGTCTCTCCTCTGTAGATTTTATGACCAATGATTGGCTGTCCTGTAGATGAACCATTTTGGGGTAATTCAGGTTTTTTGGGGGGTTTACGGGGTCTCTTACCCTTTTTCTTTTCCAGCGGCCTCGGGTACATCGCTGGATCCAAGGTGGCCGTTGCTGCTAACGATAATTGGCACTGGGCGTTGCGGGTAAGTGCGCCGGGGGCCGGCAGGAGCCGCTGGGTGCAGCCGACTCGTCTCCCTCATTAAATGAAACCGGCTTTGCCGTTTTTAGAGAGATTTTTGTAATAAAAAAAATTGTAAATACAAGAAAAGTGACAAATTAGAATATTTCAAGCCAAAAATGCGTCTTACCCCCCCCAGTGAAACGAGAGGGGGGGGGGGGCAAAACCCCGTCTATTGGGAGTGTAAGTAGTGTTAAAGATGCCGTTCCACTGACTCGGCTGCTCGTGGGTTGCAGGTAACTCCAGCAATGGGGCTCCTCGCTGTCATTCTGCTGCTGCTGGTCGTTAAAGAGCCTCCCAGGGGGGCCGTGGAGAGGAAGACGGACAGCCCGCTCCCGTACACCTCCTGGTGGGCCGATATCAAGGCTCTGCTCGGCAAGTGAGTGGTCTCGGGTCGTGACGTTGCCGTCCGTCTGTCCGTCCGCGCCGTGTAACCCCTTCTGATTATCGCCTCTCGCTCCCCAGCCGCAGCTTTGTCCTTTCCACCTTCGGCTTCACGACCGTAGCGTTCGTCACGGGGTCCCTGGCCCTCTGGGCGCCGACGTTCTTGATTCGCTCGCGGAGGGTCTTGTACAGCCACGAGCCGTGTCAGACCGCCATGTGTGACTCCGATGACAGGTACGTCCCCCGGCCCCTGCGGCCCTCGCTTCCCAGCCCCACGGCACGTATTTACAGCGTAATAATACTATGTTCCAAGTTCACCGTTCTGTGTGTCTTTTTTCCCCGCCCCCTTCCAGTATGATTTTTGGGGTGATCACCTGTGTGACCGGTCTCTTGGGGGTCGGAGCCGGCGTGGAGATCAGCAGGCGTTACCGGAAAGTGAATCCTCGAGCCGACCCGTTAGTCTGCGCCGCCGGCCTCCTCTGCTCGTCGCCCTTCCTGTTCCTGTCCGTTGTCTTTGCCGACAAAAGCCTCATTGCCACCTACGTGAGTGGGGTGTGAAGGGGGGTCCTCGTGAGGTCACGGTGGGGCTAAACCCGAGATCTATGCCGATATCATCACTTTTGGGTTCGGTTCCGTATAACCTTCGGGAAATGTTTACAGAATATGTCCCGTGGCTACAGGATCCAGTCTCGGTGTAACTGCTGCACGTGTTGAAGGGTTTTGGGGGATTTTTGCTGTTTAAACAACCTCTGCCCCCCCCCCCCCCAGTCTGCGCCGGGGGTGGGGGGCTGTTGTTGCTTTAATGCGTCTGTTTATCTCTCCCCAGGTTTTTATCTTCATCGGTGAGACTCTGCTGTCCTTGAACTGGGCGATAGTGGCCGACATATTGCTGGTAATGCATCTGGTGGGATTAGTGGGCTGCGGAGCTGGCGCTTTATCATCCTCTTACGTTATCAGTCGTTTAGTTGATTGCATATGAGTGATGGGGGGAGTATGTGGTCTGTGCCCCCCCCGAAGTGGTTAGCCCACAGAGCTTATAACCTGAATCATAGCAGGAATAGAAAAAGTTGTCACGTAAGCTTTCAGGACCTTGGAAGGCTCTTGTTCGTGGGATTTCACCTTGTTGGTAGCTTCCCGGTCCCGTCGGTTGTAAATTTGCGTGAGCGCGGCCGCCGTGTCCTCACCGATCTGCCATCTTCTTCTTCAGTACGTGGTCATCCCTACGAGGCGTTCCACGGCCGAGGCGCTGCAGATCGTGATGTCGCATCTACTGGGCGATGCCGGAAGTCCGTACCTCATCGGGGTGGTAAGCGCCCGCTATACGTTTATCGGTCGGGGGGGGGGGGTGTAGGGGTTATATACTAATTCATCCTAAATTATTTCATATGAGTCGCAGCTTTCTGTGAAATCATTGGCTTTACCTCTTTATATCGCAGTTCTGTCCCTTTTTTGTCTCCCGCCGCGTTTCTCTCGCCCGTAGATCTCTGACCAGGTCCGCAAAGGGAAGCCGGATTCCTTCCTGCTGCAGTTCCGCAGTTTGGGGTACGCGTTGATGCTCTGCGCGTTTGTCGGGGTGATCGGCGGCGGCTTCTTCCTGGCGACGGCCCTCTTCATAGAGAAAGATCGCAGGAAGGCTCAGCTTTACTCTCAAGGTGAGCCCCCCAGTCCGGCGCTCGTATAACCGGGACCCCCCTGGGGTCTGGACACTACTTAACTTGGGTTTTCTATGGATTAAAATACTTCGGCCCCTGCTGCTTGTTTGTTTAACCAGCGCTTGCTTTCGCTCAGGTGTGCTGGCGGTGGAGAGCAGCGATGAAGATCGGATCGTTGTCCCCAAGCGCGGACGGTCGACTAAGGTCCCGGTCTCCAGCGTCCTGATCTAAGCGGCTGCAGAAAGGGTCACCGAGGGGGCCGCGCGGCGGTGAAAGGATTGTTTTAGGCACGGAGTGGCCCCCGGCGGACAGGTCCTTGCCGCTGTGCGATCACAAACTGATTTTAAGCATGTCGCCTCCTGGTGCTGAAGAGACTTTAAACTCGTTGAAGTGTAAATATTTTGTGATTTGAAGACCGTCTCTCCCCCCCGAAGTATCTCCCCGGGACTGAGTCCCGTAATACGATAACCCGGCCCCCGCTGGGACGGTTTTGTTTTTATGATGTGCCCTGCGGTCAGTTCTGGCCAAAGCCCCCCCAACGCCGGAAAGACGCCCTCCCCCCACGATGTATCTCTCTGGCAGCCTAATACCATTCAGTATGACTTGGTTCTCGGTGTTAAACTCTCAGCCCCCCGGCGCTGTTACCGCTGTGTTATTAAAGCCGCGCGTAACATTTTAAGTCATGGCAGCGGTTCAAGCAAACTTGAGTCCGGACCCCGTCTGGGAGTCGTTATAACAGCCCCTCCCCCCTCCCTCCCTTAAATCGTCCGCTCTCATTAGTCTTTGCTTTATCTCGGCGGCGGATCCGACCCGGACAAGCAATACAAATCCGGAGTTTATTCTGATAAATCCCCGCGCCTGTGTCCCGTCCCGCAATGATACGCGCCCCCCCCCCCCCCCGAGGATGGCCGGCAGAAGGGGGGGGGGGGTTATAAACTATAAGGGTTACAGGAAATACAAAAATTGAGGTTTTTTTGCACCATACACTACACCTGCTTTATGTTTATTAAAAAGGGAACTGCTCACGACTCCTCGGCACATTGAGGGTTAAAGCTGCCTCTCCGCTGCGTAGGTTACATAGAGGTTGTGTTAATGTACGGCTTAGTAATAAAATAACCCCCCCCTCTTTTTTTTTTATTATTAATGTAAACGTGCGATTTAATGTTAAACGCGGCAGCCCGGCGGAGTGGAATGCGCGGCGCGTCCCGCTCCTGATCTCCGTAACGCGCCGTCGGCGGCCGCTCAGAAGTATTATTATTATTATTATTATTATTATTTTGATGTAAAGTTCCTAGACTCGGATGGTATTGAATTCTTCTATTTCTACTTAATTTGTGGATTCTCTTAATATATTGGATGAGAGGCTTCTTGTGTGAGCCGTTCTTGCGGATCGGAGACTCAGACGGCTTTCTCATTAACTATTAAAGCGGCGGCCATGTTTCTTTATTATTTTATTAAAGGGTGTCCCTGGTCCCCTTTCTAGAGAAGAACGCATATTAAAGTACTCTGTGAGTACAATGTGATGGGGCATTTACTACATATAACATCAATGTAAGGAATATTTACTGTACGGAGTGGGTGGTTGATAGGTGGAACAGCCTCCCAGCAGATGTGGTAGGCTAATAACAGTGAGGGAATTCATACATGGGCCCCATTACTGTGCAGGTGTAGACATGCATTTAGCGTGTTTATCTTACAGATGCTACATTCCCGTATATATATATATTTATATGTATATTATCAGTGTGAGGATACTTGCGTCGGGGGAAGGGCTTTACCGTGGCCTTGTATGTGATCAGCAAACAGTAAAGGGCTCACGGACCAGCATCGGACAGATTATACACCCCGTGGTGCTGTCACAGGCAGCTGATGGGGTTAACAACCTAAAAAAACACCCTCTGATGTCATCCCTTACGACAAAAAGAGTTCCTTTTAGTTTCGTTTTCCCCGTTGCTGCTTTTCGTTTCCCCGCCATGGAGTCCGCCGGTCTGAGAGACGAGCTGAACTGCCCCATCTGCCTGGACGTGTACATCGATCCCGTAATGCTGACCTGCGGACATAACTTCTGCCGGGGCTGTATCAGGACTGTGCTGGATTCCCAGGAGAGATGTGGGCTTTATAGCTGCCCCGAGTCAGGACGGAGTACCCGGAGCGGCCGGCTCTGCAGAGGAACCGAACGCTTGGTAACATCGCGGAACGTTTCCTCTTCGCACGACCGGGTCAGGAAGAGGCGACGGTCTTCTGTACTTACTGCGTTCTCGCTTCTGTGCCTGCCTCCAAAACCTGCCTGCAGTGCGAGACCTCTCTCTGCGACATCCGCCTCGACATACACAATAAGTCTGTGGAACACGTCTTGGTGGAACCCACCGCTTCCTTGAAGGACATGAAATGTTCTGTCCACAAAGAGGTTCTGAAATATTATTGTGCTGAAGATTCTACCCCCATTTGTGCGTCTTGTAGTCTGGCCAAAGAGCACAGGGGGCACGTGGTGGAACCCCTGAACGAGACCGTTTCAAAGAGGAAGGATAAACTGAGACTTGTCCTGGAGAAGCTGACCTCCAAGAGAGAGAAGACCGAGAACGAATGTCAGAGTCTGCAGGGACGTCAGAAAAAAACTCCAACAAAAGTCAACTCGTCTAACTCAACGGGTCTCCGACCTGTTCGAAGACCTCAGAAAGCAACTTAAAGACCTTGCGAGGAAGGTCCATGGTGAGATCTCCATGCGGGAAAAGGAGGGTTCACTCCAAATCTTTGACTTATTACAGAATCTAGAGGCAAACAAGGAGGAGCTGGTCAAGAAGATCCAGCACATCGAGGAGCTTTGCAGATCTTCCGACCCATTTACTGTCTTACAAGGATGGAAACTCTACAGCGCCGACTACCTCAAGGCTGAAGAAGAAGATAATGAAGATCAGGAGAGCGTCCATCAAAACATATGTGCTGCCGGTGACCTGGATGAAGGTCTTCTCTCTGCGACCATACACACCACTTTAGTTGATATCGTCACCAAGACGAAGAGAGGGCCTTGTGTGGCCGAGGTCTCAGACGTATCGGGCAAAGTGGCAGGAGGTGACAAACTTATCTCTGTTTCATCAGGACAACAATACTGGGAGGTGGAGGCCAGCGAGACCGGAATTTGGAGAATTGGGTTGACCTATCCCAATCTAGATAATGAGGATGACCAGTCCAACCTCGGTGATGACAAGAAGTCCTGGTGTTTGTACATGTTTGATAAGGATTACTCGGTGATACACAATTCAAAGCAAAAACCTTTGCACCCCGACTCTCCTGTAACGAGATTGGGGATGTACCTGGATTACGAGGCCGGCCGGCTCTCCTTCTATCAAATCTATGACCCTATCAGACACTTACACACCTTCATGGCCACGTTCACCAAGCCGCTTCATGCTGCCTTCCGGGTCCAGGTGGGTGGATGGTTAAGAATTAGGAGCCAGATGACTCTGATTTAGAATGGTGTAGGAGTTTATGATTTTTTTTTCACCTTTATTCAAGCAGGGATTCCAGCTGAGATATCATTAAATAAAAGAACAGGAAAATTCGTACATTGCTACATGATGGAGAGCTGTGGGCAGGCACTGGTACCAAATGGAGAGCTGTAGGCAGGCGCTGCTACACGATGGAGAGCTACATGGTTATCCTAAAGGAAGCGCAATCCTTTAAGCCACTGTCCCCAAAGAGTTTCCCCTCCTCAGGTGTTTTTCTCTCCTGAGTGCTGAAGAATGACACTTCGGTAGCTGTCACCATGTCCAGCTCTGAGGCCCATTGGACTATCCAGCTTTTCTGATATAATTAATATCAAATAAATTGCATTCTAATTGAATGGTTATTTGTCTCTGTTGTACTTTTTTATTCTGTTAACTAAACATAGCTGTTACCATTTGTAATAAAAATGATGAATGCATGGAGCCCGACCAGCGTGTTCTCTAAAGAGCTGCAGGATTGGCTTCCTTAGGCCCCTTTGTTGGGCATTCCATAAAATGAGTCAGGTATTTTACCCCAAAGTTCTTAAATAGCCCCAATGTACCTCTTAGGACATACCAGTAAGTCCTTAAAAGCTGTGCCACGACACCCCTTAAGACGTACCGGAACATCTTGACTTTGTTGCAGCGACAGGGACATCTTTCTGCCGCTACATGGGAGATGAGATCTATCGACAGCCTGGATTCTCCTTGTCGGCAGAAGCCAGCATCGCTGTGTGTAACGGCGCTCTGCGCGGGGGCCGGTGCACCATTATATACCCTTCCGGTAGTTTCAATGCAGACCCCCACTGGAAGGTCACTAGAGCACAAGAGTGACCCAGTCAGTGTGGAAAAACAATGTGATCGGCATCGATAGAACTATAAAAAATTATAAATAAAATAAACAAAATATTGGAACCCAAGTGATGTCATTGTGACATCACTGGTATTAAAAATGTATAATAGGGGTCCCCAAAGGCTTCAGTGAATGTGATTTTTGTATTAGAAGGGAAAGTTATTTTGGTTCGTTTGAGCGTCCGGATCTCGTTTCCGAAGCAGGGAACGGCAGCAGCCAAGTCCTCTCGCGTTACTCTATACGGAGAATGTCAGAGGGCAGATCTTAGCGGCCAGCGAGTTAAAATATTTTGGATCCGACACACAGATAACCAATCGCATTTCTTTTGATGTATCAGATAATTTATTTTTTTAACGTTTTAAATATAGTTTTTTATCAAGAGACGTTAATTATCAACCCCACGAGAAAAATAAAAGCTCGGGAGAGCAAATGGTTGGGGGGTAACTCCCGCCCAGTCCTGGGACGAGATATCATCTTACGAGGGATGTCACTGGAGTAACGGAATACGTCTCAGCGAGAGTGCTGCGCTCTGTAGCAGTCAGCGTTAGACGGAGAGCGAAGGACGAGTTCCCGATGGCTTCAGCCGAGCTGCAAGATGAGTTAAACTGCTCCATCTGCCTCAGCGTTTACGCCGACCCCGTAACCCTGAGCTGCGGACATAATTTCTGCCGACTGTGCATCCGGAAGGTTCTTTTCACCCAGGAAGGCTCTGGAGTTTACACGTGTCCCGAATGCAGAGCCGAATTCCGTGAGCGTCCCGTTCTACACCGAAACATGAAGCTGTGCAGCATAGCAGAGCGGTTTTTATCCACGCACCCTCAACAGGAGGTCTCCGGAATCTTCTGTACATACTGCGTACATGCGCCGGTACCCGCTGCCAAAACATGCCTGCACTGTGAGGCTTCGCTCTGTGCCACCCACCTCAATGTCCACAGCAAGTCATTCGAACACGTCTTAACCGAACCCACGTCTTGCACGGACAACGCGAAGTGCCCCGTCCACAGAGAGGTTCTGAAGTATTACTGCACTCAGGACGTCGCCTGTATATGCGTGTCCTGCTGCGTGTTCGGGGAGCACCGGGGACACCAGGTGGAGCTGGTCACCGAAGCCTTCGAGAAGAAGAAGGAGAACCTCAGAAAAGTTCTGGAGAAACTAACATCAAACCAAGAAGAAACTGAGAAAAAAGTCCAGGGTCTTCAAGAACGGAGGAGAGAAGTTCAAGAAAAAGCAGAAGGCGTCGCAGAACGAGTCACCAAACTCTTTAAGGACGTCCGGGAACAACTGGAGGTTCTGGAGAGACGAGTCCTCGGTGACGTCTCCCGAGAGGAAGAGAAGATTTCTCTGCAGATCTCAGATCTAATCCAGCAGCTGGAAAAAAGGAAGGAAGAGCTGTCCAGGAAAATCCGTCATATCGAGGAGCTGTGCAACATCACGGACCCGCTAACGCTTTTACAAGGTTGGCCGTCCAACAGAACCCACGGTGAAGCTGCCATGGTGGGTGAAGATCGAAAGGCCTATGGCGAAAAGGTTCCAATTGTCGGTGATTTGGATGAAGTTCTCATCTCGATGACTCTTCACACAGCCTTAGCTGAGATTGTGACGGGTATGAGGAGAAGGTCTCCTGTGCCGGAGGCGTCTGACCTTTTACTGGATGGAAACACGGCTGCTAATAGCGTTGTTGTCTCTGGTGATCTGAAAACAGCCTCCTGGTCGGAGGTGAACCAGAACCGGCCAAAGACGCCCAAGAGGTTCATAACGTTTTGCCAGGTTCTAAGTAGTAGAACGTTCTCCTCTGGTCAACATTACTGGGAAGTGGAGACCAGCCAGTTGGGTAACTGGAGAGTAGGTGTAGCGTATCCCAGTATGGAACGAAAAGGAGACAATTCCTGCATTGGATACAACAGCAAATCCTGGTGTCTACGCATATGTAAGAGAGATTACTCGGTGATACATCACTCCAAAGAGGAGATGCTCACTACCGAGTCCCCGCTGCAGAGATTGGGGGTATACCTGGATTACGAGGCCGGCCGGTTGTCCTTTTACCAGCTCTGTGACCCCATCAGACACTTATACACCTTCACGGCCACATTCACCGAGCCGCTTCACGCTGCGTTTATTGTATGGAGGAATGGATGGGTGAGGATTAGGAGCTAGCAATCTATAGAATAGGGTCCCATCACATCCAGTTACTGTCATTTGTAAGGCCTTGCTTGACTATGTAGGAGATTTGTAATGTATGTCGTCTAGGTGGATAAATCTCAATATGGTTGTTTTATGGGGGGGGGATTAACAAAATAACAAACAAAAAGTGGCATTGGGTAATAAATATAAAATGAACATGATGCTGATTGTAGCGTGTGTTATAACTCGGACAGATGCAGAAGTAAGAAGGGCACCTATTTTTATACTTAATTATTTAATTATAATTTTTTCTCCTCTCCTTTCTCCCTTTACTCTCCCCTTTCTCTCTCATCTCTTCTCCGTCATTTCACACCTCTCCTTTCTCTCCTTTCACTTGGCGGTCTCTTTTTTCTTGCTCTTCATCCATCTCTTTTCTTTTTGTATTTTGTTCTTTTCTTTATTCTCTCTCCTCTTACTTTTTTCTTCTCTTGTCTTTATTTTCTCTCTTTATCTTTCTTCTTGTATTTCCACACAACAGCCTCCCAGCAGAGGTGGTAGAGGGTAATACAGTTGAGGGGATTTAAACACACTTAGGATGGGCATACGGCTCCTGAATCTAAGACATAGAATTTGATGGCAGATAAGAACCATTCCGCCCCATCTATTCTGCCCATTTTTCCTGATGTAAAAAATACTCATATTCATGAATAATCCAGATGGATCCATGAAGAACTTCTGAACTTCTCTTTCCATCTGCATGGTTCTGGCCTTTTGGAGGACAGGGTCACGGCGCGCCCCACAGGGACAAGAAACGGGGAAACAGAAGTGGTTGGTGGAGAGAGCGTGAGAGAGAGTAAGAGCAAGTGAAAAAAACCTAAAAAAATGGAAATGAAAATTTCCTTTTCATTTCTTTGCAGGGGCCCTTCTCATTTTTTTTGTACGCTCATACAAATTAATAAAATTTGCAAATTTCAAAGTTCGAAAGCACAACTCTAGTTTCTATTAATTTCTCAACTAATATTGACTTAATATTATTTTTTTGTAAAATAATATTGTAATTGCTAACTTCCAATCCCCTGTTCCTATCAGACGGACTGGTCGAGAAAGTCTGCTACGGCATCTGCGGGGAACCACAGGGGCTTCCATTTTAGATTTTTTTTTTTCTAACCTCAGTTTAAGGTCAGCTGTGGCGCGACCTCTGACATTATAGTCAATCACACTAATTGATGACCACAGGAGACCAAACGCTCTCCTACGGCGACATCCCAAATCAAGTCTCCATTTGTAAATCCAGCACAGCCGCCTTCCTCGTTGGTTCCTCTACCAGACACAGCCTGGATTTACGGCGTCTCTGCCCCCCCAGCTGACCCAACTTTTTGGTTCCTTCCGTCTACATCAGGGGGGATTAAAGTCCCCATATTGGAAACCTCACCTTTCAGTGACATCTTAGTCATTTCTTTAGTCATGGTCGAGACCCTCTGCAAGTCCTAAAGCCGTCTCTGGGTTCTCCTAAGCTCCAGCCATTTGTAACCCATCACTCCAAACCTACTGTTTTCCATCATTTTCATACATGCAACGGCGTGAGGGGCAATTACTGTTACCCTGTTACGCCGAAAAGCACTAGTGTGTGAAATAAAGCTGATTCTCTGGCCATATATTATAATCTAAACGGCAGAAAAACGGGAAGACTCGGCCGGGCCCGAAATGGGGCAGATCTGCCAGCAGATGTTCCTATGTCTGGAGTAGGCTTTGGGTAGATGGGACGTCCGTGGGAGGTTTTGGCCTCAGGGTCTTCCTGACAAGCAGACGAAGTAAGTTTCAGTTTCGTTTTCCTGTTGATGCAATCCGTAATGGCAGCTTCAGATCTGCAAGACGAGCTCAGCTGCTCCATCTGCCTGAATATTTATACGGATCCGGTAACGCTGCCCTGCGGACATAACTTCTGCAGGGTCTGTCTCGAGAACGTTCTGGATTCCCAGGAGAGATCTGGAGTTTTTAGCTGCCCCGAATGCAGAGCAGAGTATCTGGAGCGTCCGGCTCTGCAGAACAACAGAAAACTCAGAAATATCGCGGAGCGTTTCCATGTTATGTGCCCAGAACCGGAGGGTTCTGAGAGGCTCTGTTCTAACGTCACTTCTGGGAAACGCGTCTCGATTGCACCCACCTATCCGGACAGAAAATGTTTAATCCATGATAAGATCCTGGAGTATTATTGCCTAAAGGATGCCGTCTGTGTCTGTGTGTCTTGCTGCCTGATCGGAGAGCATAGAGGACATCAGGTGGAGACGTCTGATATGGCCGCTGAGAAGAAAAAGGAGGAACTGAGAGTTTTTTTGGAAAAACTGAAGTCCGAGGGAGAAGGAAGTGAGAAAAATGTTCAAAGTTTGGAAGTTCGCAGGAAGGAAATACAAGAAAATGCAGACGGCGTAAAGGACCGAGTCACTGCCCTGATCTTGGACATCAAGGAGCAGGTGGAAACCCTAGAGAGTCGAGTCTTGAGTGAGATCTCCCGGCACAAAGAGATGGCTTTTACCCAGATCTCAGATCTCATCCTGCAGCTGCAGCTCGGGAACGAGGAACTGTCCAAGAAAATGCGTCAGACGGAGGAGCTGCTAAACTCAGAAAACCCATTAGATGTCTTAGAACGACAACAACCCAACTCAACGATCTGTGACCACGAGGCGGCAGATGGTTCCTCCAATGGACGTACAGATAAAGTAGCTTCTGCACCAAAACACATTGACGAGATTTTGATTTCCATCATATTGGAAAGAGGTCTTCACAACCTGGCTGATAATCTGCCTATTTTAAGGGCGAGGAGAGGGTTTTCGGTGGAAGAAGCGTCAGACATTTTGTTGGATGTAGACACGGCAGTCACTGATGTAGCGGTGTCAGATAACCTGAAGATACTCACCACCTGCAGGAGACATTGGCATGGCCAGGAGGAATCCGACAAGTACCCAATGAGCCAGGTTCTAAGTAATAAGAGCTTTTCATCTGGACAGCATTACTGGGAACTAGAGACGAGCGAATGGGGCAACTGGAGAATTGGTGTGGCTTACATTGGTGACAAAATGCAAGGGCTTTATTATCGAATCGGTTCAAATAATAAGTCGTGGTGCCTGTGGAAGTGGAATAGGTTTTCTTCCTTAAGACACAATGCAGAACAAAAATACGTTCATCTGGACCCCTTCACGCACAGGTATGGGATATTCCTGGATTACGAGGCCGGTCAGCTCTCCTTTTACCAGCTTTGTGACCCCATCAGACACTTATACACCTTCACGACCAAATTCACCGAACCTCTTTACGCAGCATTCCATGTTTATATGGATGGCTGGCTCCGAATCTGTAGCTAGCAATAGAGGTCGGCTGGCCAAGGGGGCATGGGGGCAAATGTCTCCAGGACTGAGCATGCTTCTCCAAACAAGATTGGCCAAAGTCATGTAACGCAACCCAGTGGTAGCAACGCAGCAGCCCTGAAGACATGCTCAAGGTGCGAGGTGAGGGATTGTGTAGGTGAGTGTTCTGTGTGTTAGAGTGATTGAGTGTGTGTCTGTGGGTTTGAATGTAGAGTTTTCTGGTAGATCAGATCCATCCGGCCCCGGTCTAGTCGCCCGTTTCTCCTGCTGTAACGACTCAAACCTTAATCAGTCGTTGGTCTCGTCTTAGTTTCAGGAGCCGTATGTCTATCCCACGCATGTTTAATCCCCTCACTGTGTCCCCAATGTTATTTTCTGTCTCTGGATTGTTACGTCCCTGGTGCGTTACTTTATATTTATCAACATTAAACTGCGGCGGCTGTGCTCTCCGCCATTCATCTAATTAACTCAATTCCCTTGCAGTTTTCTCTTGTTCCACCAGGAATTTCACCCTGAAGATCTTTGTATCACCTGTCTGTGTGTTAGAGTAAGTGTGTGCTAGAGTAAGTGTGTGTTTTAGTCTGTGTGTAACTATATGCGTGTTATGTGGAGGGGCGAACTTGGATTTATATGCCTCTGGGTCCGAAAGTAAGAAACAACCCCCCCCCCCAAGAGGTCAGAGAAGATACCAGAGCCACCGACTGTGCTCTTCTAAACATTAGACACTAATGGTGACATCATCAAATGCCAAAAATGGCAAATTTCTGTAAATAACCCTTTTCTGGAATATAAATTGATTGATTGAGTATTGATATTGACTATTAAATTATCCCGTGAATAAGATTTCTCTAAAACATCTATGAAAACTGTTTTTTTTTATGGTTTCATACTAAAATCTCTTTTCGTAAAATCAAAACTTTTGCTTTCATGCAATTCTATAATTTTGGTGTTTTTTTTAACGGAATTGATATATATCTGTGAAATACACATTTTTAATCCATATACGATATGTATGCAGATAGATATAATATACCGATAAAAAAAATTCTGCTTAAAAAATAAAAAATATAATTGTTGGGAAAAATATGCACGTATTTTTTTTTTGTGGTGATATTTGCCAGATTTAATGAAATTACTTCTATGTGAGAAAATATAAATCTACTCTAGTTATTAAAATCCAGACCGTTGTGGTCGGAGCAGTATGTTAAATAAATTCTGCTGGAAAATCATTGCACCAGCCCTGACGAGAAATGATAAAGGTAAATGGCGTTCCTCCCCAGCAGGAGATTTTTAGGGAGCATTAATATATATCTACTACAGCACCACAACCTCCACATTCTTTTGTTGCTATTTTTTATGCATTAAAATATATTAATAGGTCCGGTTTATTCTTGTTACAATCTTTAAGTTATTTTTGGTCCTTTTGCGTGACTGACGGACATGTAGATACCACGTCCTGCCACTAGGAGGCAGACAAGATCCACGCATCTCAAAAAAAGTTGTGAGCAACAGACAAAAATAAATAAATAAAAACAACACAGACAAATATAAGGTTACGCACTTGGCGAAAATAGTAATTATAAGGGATCTGCTTAGTAAAACAGGGGATTGCGTAAAATAAAGAATTATTATTCATACGCTGGATGGGTGCCGCTGCCTGCGCGTCTTTATGAAAGTCAGCTCCGTGTGATCATGGATGGACCTAATATTCTGGTTTATTTATTATGTAGACGGTCGAGGGCTGGAAACGCCTCTCTTTATTTTTGGGTACAGTTTTTTTATTTATTTGTAGGGGTATAATATGCTTTTAATGGGTCTTTATATGCTCATCAACAGTGTGTATCCTAAACCCTACAGCTGTTGATGTAGAAAAAAAAAAACCAAAAAAGTAGAAAATGGAGCAAAAAACAAAAAACAAAACTTGAAGTCTGGGTTAGGGCGTGAAGTTTATAAACATTAACTACACTTTAGAGTAATTCTCAAAGCAATAAATAAATGTAACTTCACAACAATGGTTGCTATGTGTGCCGCTCCAAACACTCCGCCGAAAGAGAATTCCACCAAGATATTTACAACGGCTTCTCACGGCACCTTATGTCAATCAGCAAAGATCCTAAAGAAAACCTTTTCTGTTTGGTATAGACAAAAAATGTCATGTTTTAAAATGAGATACGGGGGTCTGAGCAGAAGCCGACTGCCTATGCACCTTCAAGTGCCCCCCCAAGTGACAGAAGAGTTTCTCCAACGCAATATTCTGGATTGGGATACATGAATCACATAAAACTCTAGAGGTGTGCGTGTTACATGGCTCTGCGCCCTACGTGACATTATAACGTGACCACACGCGCACCCCGTTGTTACAGCTCATTTGCATACGGGGGTCGTGCAGAATCTATTGCCAGTTATTTCCTTTTCAGGATTCCGCAGGTTAAGAGAAAAACATTTGTTTATCTGTACAAGGTGGACTCTGCCCTTCACACAGCATTCTATAAGTGTAAAAATGTAACCGCCGCGACATAAAATACATTTCATCTCTCGAATGCGGAAGAAGAAGGAGGAACTCGACTTCTTCTTGGGGTTCTGCCTGTCCAGATCGACAAAGACAGGACCAGGAGACAAAGACGTTGGGGTTGTTTTTTAGGACACTATCGGGACACCGTTTGGCCCAAAATGGTTTTCTGTTCTTACTGCGTCCAAACTGAGGTGATCGCCCTTAAAACGTGTCTACACTGCGAGGCTTCCTTGTGTGAGGAGCATCTGAAGATACACAGTAAGTCCACCGACCATGTCCTAATCGAACCCACCACCTCCGTACAGGACTGGAAATGCTCTACCCACCACAAACTCATTGAGTTTTACTGTAACAAGGATGGAGCTTATATCTGCGTGTCTTGCTGTATCATTGGAGACCACAGGGGTCATGCAATGGACCCCCTAAAAGACGCTCTTGAGAAGAGGACGGCGGCGCTTAAAGAGATGGTGGACAATCTGAACTCCGTCGGCGAAGAATCTGAGAAAAGGCTTGAAAATCTGCAAAGAAAAAAGAGAGAAGTCCAGGAAAAAGCAGCCGGTGTTACAGAGAGAGTCGCTGCCCTGTTCAGCGCCATCAGAGAACGTCTGGATGAGCTGGAGAAACAAGCCTTCGGTGAGATCTCCAGACAGGAGGAACTGTCAACGCTTCTGGTCACCGACTGGACCAGGCAGCTCGAAATAAGGAGAGAAGAGCTGTCCAAGAAGACGAACCTCATCGAGGAGCTGAGGAACATCAAAGATCCGTTAGCAGCCCTGAAGAAAAGCTTTAACGTGGAGGAGAAACCCACCGGGTCCCGGAAGAACAGTAGAAGAGATAGAGAAGCCAACTTGGCTTGCTGTCTGAACGAGGCTCCAGTCTCGCTCGTCTTACACCTGGGCCTTCAGAGCCTCGCCGGCCAGCTTCTCCCGCTGAAGGCCGAGCAGCAGTTTCCTGAGCTGAAGCCCTCAGACGTTTTCCTGGACGTGAAGACAGCTCACAAAAAAATAATCGTGTCCAGCGATCTGAAGTCCGCCACTTATTCCGCCGTATCTCAAAAGTATCCAGACGGACCAGAGAGGTTTAAAGCGCGCCAGGTGCTCAACACGTCGGCGTTTACGTCGGGGAGGCATTACTACGAAGTCGACGTCAGCGAGGCGTCGAGTTGGATCGTCGGGGTCGCTTACCAAAGCATAGAAAGAAAAGGCGCCGGAAACAAATCCTTTATCGGATACAACGACAAGTCGTGGGGTCTATTCTTCCAGAATTATCTCGGAATCTCTCACAACAACATCCAGCAAGCCGTGGTCTCGGGGTCTCCGGTGCGGACCGTCGGGGTCTTCCTGGATTACGAGGCGGGTCAGCTCTCCTTCTATCAGCTGGGAGAGCAGATGCTGCATTTACACACATTCACTGCCACCTTCACCGAGCCCCTCTACACGGCGTTCTACATATTTGACAACAGCCGCATACGTATCAGACATTAACCCCTTAATGACAAAGCCCGTACATGTATGGGCTCAAAATGCATTGTTTTCAATGGGTTTAGGGACCGCCCATTGTCCTTAAGGGGTTAAAAAAAATAAGGGTTTGGATCGATCACATTTTTTATACAACCAAGTACACATCAAGGAATTCAAGGTTAGTCTCACAGAAGATAATGCGAATGATGAAGAAATTAACTGAGTTTTGATCCTAAAATGCATAACCTTACATTTATATGCGTTGAAGCCTATCAGCCAGATACCTGTTTAGTTTCACAGTTTGCTCCTGAATCTAAGACGACACCAAGAACTGATTAAGGTTTGAGTCTTTACAACATGAAAAAGGGGCAGACTAGACAGGGGCCGGATGGGGCCGATCTGCTGGCAGATTCTACGTTTCTATTGCCATTAATTACTAAAGTAAAAAGAAACGGACACATACATTAGATGGAAACTCGCTGGCGTAATAATTACTTATTTGTTCTTTATATGTTCTGACTTTGTTCGGTTACCTGCCGAGTGTCACCTTCTCAAAAACTTTAGCAAAGTATATCTTTTACTTCCTGGTGCATAAAACAATTAGACTCCCGCATGACTACCGAAACTCCCAACACGTCACGTTAATATCGGCCCTTTGCGATTTACCTGGGATTAGATTTATTTAATCTACACATTTTCCTCATTTATGTTATTATTTTGTGGAATTATTTTAATTTATACTATTATATACTGTATTTTATAAACCGCTCCCCCCCCTGACCTCCTGTAACCAAAGACCACCAATTGTGGGTTAATCCCATTGTACATCACTGCAGAACACGATGGTGCCATATAAATAAAAATTAATAACAACAACACCACAGATATGATCGGATTTAGTAAATTAAATATGGTGACATATCTGGTACGAAAAAGAAACGCGCCAAATTTATTTTGTCTGAATATAAATATAATTATTATTTAATCACAGTAAGTATTCCGAATGTTCTTTTTAATGACTGGGGTGTCTTCTAATCATATATATCATGTATGGAAAGCACGTTTTATTAAACATATATACAGTATATATTGCTTATGAAATCTAATTATTTTTTATACGTCCGACAGAATCTGAGTGAGTGTGTGTGTGTGTGTATGAATGCGTATGTATAAGGGTGTGTGTGTGTGTATGAATGCGTATGTATAAGGGTGTGTGTGTGTGTATGAATGCGTATGTATAAGGGTGTGTGAGTGAGTATGAATGTGCGTTGGGCAAAGATACTTGGCACGCAACCCATCAGCTGCACAGCAAAACTAAATAACAATAAGGCACAATAGTGATATCCCTACAAACGATGTGGATTATTTTGTCGGAAATGCAATCAAACGTCGAAATTTGAAGACTGCGTGAAAAATATTATATAGCGCAATATTGGAAAGTTTCAATAATTGGTGCCATTCTAGACTGCATTCACATACACACTCATGTATTGGGACACCTGACCGTTACACCAACAGGGACTTTGATGACATCACATTCTAAATACATTATTATGAAGTTGTTCCCCCCTTTGCAGATATAACGGCTTCCACCTATAGGATTTCCACAGGATTTGGGGGAGTTTCTGCGGGATTTTTTGCCCGTTCATCCAGTAGAGCGTTTGTGAGGTCCGGCGCTGATGTTGGATGAGACGCCCGGCTCGCGATCTCCGTTCCGGTTCATCCCAAAGCCGCGTGATGGGGTTGAGGTCGGGGCTTGAGGTCAGGGCTCGGTACGGTGTGCGGAAGAGGACCAAGACATTTCGGACAATGCTTTTAGGGGAAACTCCTCCATTCCAGCGTGTCTGTGCCCCGGCGCACAAAGCAGGATGCTAGGAGAGTATTGCTGCCATCAAGTGGTGTAACATCATCAAACAAACCATGTGCCCCGGCCCTGCTCGGCCCCAGTAATACACATTTATTTTGGGATGGATACGTGTCTTTTCTTCACGTCTGTCATAAGATACGTTTACCCACCAATATCTCCATAAAAAAACAGATGACACTTGGAGGTTTTGATCATAATCCTTATAATAATAATAATTCCAAATATCAGAAAGGAGACGCACGAAGCTCTTTACTGTTCACAGGCATTTACGGGAAGCGCATTAATAGCCGGGACGCATGATACCCGGCAGCAGAAGGGTTAAGTCAAACAAGGCCGCAGACAAAATAAATATACAACCTGTATAAAAATGCCCTCGCTTCCTACGGAGAACGGCAGGAGTTGAGTTACCGTGAGGTAAGCGACAGCCGGTGAGCACAACCCATCCAGCCATACGGTTTAATGGTAACCCAAAGTACCCTGTGCCTCGCTGCCTTTAACCCTGTGGGTACAGGTGGCGTGTTTATTCAGAGCATGCTGCCCTATTTTGCCTCTACATGGGGTAAAAAATATAAGGAGTTCAGACTTTTACACTGGGATTGGGAAAAGGGGCACACACGGGGGGGGGGGGGTTGATAACGTGTATTAATAACCCCAACAGGGCAGTTTTTAAAGGGCTAGCCTTTCATGGCACAGGAGGACCAACTGCCTAAACCGGCAAGTAACGCAGGAGGGACCAGAACACAAATGGCTTAGTTAAGGAGCCGGACAGATACCTGGTTACTTACCGTTCCAGCTGCCGGAACCGGACACTGCACTCCCCCGGCAGTGATTTTCCCATGAGGGGGGGGATATATAGATTTGGTATAATATGAATATAAATATGGGGCAGGGGCTCTTTGTATGATCAACCATAGGGCACGGCCGCATACATGGTTTCATGTCATAGTTACCCAAGGCGACTGTGAAGAAGGGAAGCCAGAGGGCGCAGCAGCGGATAAAGATCTCTCTCTAAGTATATACAAGAAAAACAAACCTATTTACAAAGAAATCCCCCCCCCCCCGGCCCGTTTTACGAGGACGTTAACCTTGGGTTTACAATGTGGGGGTGACTGCTATAGAAAAAGCGGGGGGACTGTCCACAAGCGGCTCAGCTGTATTCACAGGGGTGGCCGCAGCCGGCAGGGCAATGAGAGTTAGACTGCATCCAGTTCATGATGTGCTGGAGGTGTCCTCCGTGACCGCAGCCCTGGCACCAGACAAACAGCCCCTTCACCACGTGGTGGCATACGGCGCACATGCTGGCACACTGCCGGCACCTGCGCGAGAAGAAAGTACACCACGATAAACAAACTGTATCAACGAAAACAAGTTAATGCGACAAAAATCTCTGCTGCCGAGCCCTTTCCCCCGACACAGGGGCTGCTACGCTGCGTAACACAAGACGATGTTCCAACCCACGGTGTGCTCAGGGCCCGTCGTGCTTTACGAAAGCCCAGGCAGTTGGTGCGTATAGATACCACCTATATGTCCCCTGCCTCCCCCCCCAGCAGCCCTCACCGGTCACAGATCCAGCCCTTGTTATTCATGGGTCTTTTGCAGTTGCTGCAGTTGATGTGTAGAGAGGTGGACGCCTGGTTCAGGCAGTTGATGGCGCTGCAGGTACTCAGCTTGATCACTTGGTTGGAAACGTTCCACAGCTTGAAACGCTGGAGAAGGTCGATGTACGACGTGAACCAATGCTCCTGAGGAGAAGAGACACACATATCGCTTTATCTCAACGGTCGCGCTGGAAGAGATGGAAAGTTCTTTGGTATTTAAAGGGTATCAGCATCTCCATGGAGATACGGCACCAACGCCTGAGGCCAAGATGTCTCCTGATATAAACGGGACACACAAGCTTATACACTTATATCATGTGAGCCCAGAAAGTCACATTTATAACACAGCAGATTCTATCCACTAAACTACGGCATTTTAATCCACAAAAGCGGCGCACAAAATTCAGAAAGAATGTCGCTTTTGCTGCCAAACTCTCCCCCAGCACAACATAAAATGATCTAGAAGTTGTCCGCTGCCCCTGCGGTTACCTGCGTTTGCTCATCAATCTCTTTTCGGATCCGGTCCCCAAGTACGATGAGGACGGAAGCGGCCATCTGGACGTTTCCCTGCTCGGCGTAGAAGTGCAGCATGTCGCGCACGGTGCGGTTGAAGAAGTCGGGGGATAGTCTGTTCTCATACAAGGCATGCGAGATGGAGATGAGAGAGAAAGACTCCACTGGGGTCAGCGACACGGTCTCCGCTTCGTTGCCGCTCACGTGGGGGGAATCAGCCTTGTCCTGTAGGTGGTCCAGAGCCGAAGGATTGTCTGTGATCTCGTGGCGCAGGTGGAAGCCTTCTTGAGGAAGAACGTATTCCTGTTCCTCCGCTGGAGGAGGAAGATTACAATTTCACTAAACATAAAGTGGTTGCTTCTAACTACCGGCAAGCGCTTACGCTGAAAGCAGTAAAAGCCAAAGGGCCGGTTAATTTCTCCCATACAGCACAGGGTTTGCCCTGACAGCTTCCAGTACATTAACCGTCACTTCCAACAACGTGACAACGCCAAGGAATTGGAGGCAAAACGCTGAGAAGACCCTCTACCACGGGACTCACTGTGCGGGTGCTCGGGGTCGATCATATAAAACTCATCTTCGTCTCCCTCCACGTCTCCCAGCAGGTAGTCAGCAGGGACGTCGCTGCCTTCTGTCTCCTCGTTATCTGCCCAGAGACGGAGATAGTTAGAACATAAGAAAGGGAAAGCATCAGAGGGAATTTGTACTTAAAATACTAAATATCTACGTTTCAAAAGGTCAGTGAGATGTAATATAAACGTCTCTTTTGTATTATGTGCAACAAAGAACCAAAAACACAGTGAATTTAAAAGAAGCTACAGCAAGGCCAGTTATATTCCCAAACATCGCATGCGCTGGCACGCCAACCAGACCTTTCCGAGAGCGGCGATATACAGATCACTCGGTACCGCGATCACCAGGAGCTGCGGCATACCCTGGATCCTGACTGCCGCGCTTTTACCTTCATTGTTCATCACTGCGGGATCCATCAGGATGCTGTCTGCGCGGCTGTCTCCTTTGCTGTGTTCGAGGCGAGCCTCGCTGCCCATGCCGGACGGCATCTCTTTAATGTTGAAGCTGTAACACGGGATGGACAGGGTTAAAAGGAACATCACACTCATTCGGGCAATAAAGGGAGTGATGAACGGGCACTCGCCTGTTGAGTAGCGGCAGAGCTGCGCCCCCTTTTCCCATACTGTGATTCAGATTGGTGGCAGGCACGGTACCGGGGCAGCTGTAGATGATCCCAAGCATGGTCCATGTTTGGGCCACCTGGAAAGGAGAGAAGAAACTGCCCGATGAAACCAATCTGTCCCAAAAAAACGCATCACCTTCTTCCAAACCTCTTCAGCTATACGTCCCCAACTCAAAACAACTGGCCGGAGACCACCCAAAAGTAGTAACCTATCCTCCTATTGGAACATGTCATGCTTTCTCCTGTGATATTCAATAATCCCCCCCCCCCCGTGACTCACCTGCCACCTGTTCAGCTCCCGAGCCACTTTGGCATTATGGTCACAGAGCTCTGCCAAAGGTCGGCCTGCCAGAGCATACCTCTCAGCCGTGGCCACGAACCAACCCATGTCATCCCCGCTTGCCTCGAAAACGCTGAGCCAGCTGGAGATGTTTTCAAACTGCTCGGCCGGGTCCGGCTTCCTGAGGAAAAAGATGGGGTGCCGGCGATCGTAGGGCTTGCGGTTGGAGTCGTGCGTAGAAGACGACGAAGAGATGAGGCTCTCTTTGGCTGCAAAAGCCAGATCGCCGAACAGGCCGTAGCAAAGGCCTTCGGGATTGGCGCGGTCGATGGGCCTCCTGGCGTCTCGGAAGATATGTTGGTAAAGAGTGCTGTCTTTGGAGCCGGAGAGCAGGATGTACGGGTCGTGGAGGTGACGCCATACTATGCCCGTGGTGACGTCCTTATGTTCCTCAAAAGTGGCAAAGGGGATAAATGGCCGACGCACGTCCCACACGTAGATGTTGTGATCCACCATCATAGAGCAGGTCCCGATGTGGTACTTTCGCTCAGGGCGCCATTTCACCCGGGCGACTGAGGCAATTGTCTGAACGCAGTGGATTTCTTTAGCGCGATTCGTACTCATATCCCAGACTTTCACCATCTTATCCCGGCCACCGGTGGCCAACCACCCTCTGCAGGAGCGGAGACAAAATACGTCAGAAACAAAGCAATAAGATCAGCAATACTTGTCGTGGGACATGATTTTTTTTTTTTTTTTTTACCTTTCCTCGGGATGCCAGTCGCAACAAAAGACGGGCCCGTTGTGGGCTGTGAACATGCGCTCGCATCTGTCCGGCCTCCGAATGTCCCAGAGCTGAACATTTCCATTCTCAAACGTAGCCGCAAAAGTAAAGTAGTCCCGGATGCTGAACTGCACGTCTCTGACGCTCTCCGACTGACCTGGGAAGCAGAGATGTTTATTACGATAATGTGCAGACCATCTAACCCATCATCACGTGTTAAATGATATATAGAGTGATGGGAGTGATAAAGGGCCATTGGAACACAGGAGTGATGGGAGTGATAAAGGACCATTGGAACCCAGGAGTGATGGGAGTGATAAAGGGCCATTGGAACCCAGGAGTGATGGGAGTGATAAAGGGCCATTGGAACCCAGGAGTGATGGGAGTGATAAAGGGCCATTGGAACACAGGAGTGATGGGAGTGATAAAGGGCCTCTGAATGCCTATGAAGAGATTCCATTAAAAATCAGCCGTTTCCAGCTACAATAGTCAGTTATAACATTAACCCCGTCTGCGCTGGATTTCTCATCCATTTCATTTTAATAACTTTTTCTTTCACAAACAAGGACATTTCTAAGTGACCCCAAACTTTTGAACAGTAGTGACCCGATAGTTGTCCTCTTGCATAAATATTCTGTGATCAGAAGTTATAACCTACACGCTCAGTGAGTGATAGCTGATAATTAAACTCCAAACCCGATCCCTAGCTGCTACATGTTTTCCATCTGCCACACATCACCGGTCCACCGGGAACATTAAACTTTTAGCAAGATTGTGTACAAGGACCCGCTAATTATAAAAATGTCTACAAACCTCCTTAAAGGGTTCAACCAAACAAAATATTCTAAAAAATGAGCACCTCAAAGTAAAAAGAACACTGATCAGAGGTTATTACTGTGATCAGCAAGGGATGCAAATGGTTACTTTTAATATGTAAATTCCTTTATTTACAATGAATAAATTGTACGATTGAAACACTGCCTGTCACTCTCTGTTTCTCAGGAAAACATTGTCACTTTGTCATGTGAGCGTTGCCGATCGCTGTGATTGGTTAAGTCACAGAGATCAGCTGACCCCAAAGCCGATGATCAGATCCAGCCACTCAGGAAACACCGACCACCTTAACTTCATGAAGCGTTAACTCGTCATAAGGTCGCGAAGGGGTTAACCATACAACATTTATACTTCTAATACTATCTCAAATCACCTGAGAAGGTGCTGACCGAGTCCTTTTTGCGCAGGTCGAAGCATTTCATGTAACCATCCTGTGAGCCGCTGAGCAGCATGTAGACCTCGGTGGGGTGGAAACAGACCTTATTCACAGTTCTCTTGTGCTCCGTAAAGAGCTGGTCCTGTTTGTTTCTGGATGGCTTGCCCAAGTTCCATGTCACAACCACGCCATTGGTGGCAGCCGTGGCAAGGAGATTCTCATCCACCTGGTGCCACACCACATCGGCGCAGCTGAAGTTGAGCGAAGGCTTCCGGCCAACCCTCAGATTCAACTTTTCCGCGAAGTGATCCTCCTCCATGGAGTAAATCTTAAAGATGTTGCGTCCGGCGACCACCACCTGCGCCGCGTCTCGGCATACGCTGATGGCATTGGCGGGGGCGTCCAGGTGGCAGAACATTGTCCGGCCTGTAAGGGTGTTGCCCCCCAGGGCCGTGGTAACTCTGGCCATTTTCTCCATGGTGAGTCCCCGGCCACTGGACCCCTTCCAGACTCCGCTGAGGGCCTCCACAAGAGCGGTTCTGCGGACTATTTATTGAAAAAGAAGAACAGCATGCTGGTGAATCGTTCTATCCGCAAAGCCAACGCTCGCCCAGTCCTGTAACAGCCGTCGGAGTGACCGATAAACGAATGCCGACGGGAAACACACACCGGATCCCGACAGGTAACAGATCCTACGACAAAAAAAAGACAATCCTAAGGGTTATTTGTTGTCGTCTTTTTAATGGCAAATCATGCAAGATATGCAGTTTGAATAAATTTGATCTCAGTAACCCAAATACCCTTCAAATAGACACGTCACGTCGTACTCCTGTATGAATAACACTCAATTTAACCCTCACCCTCTGTAACACCTGCTGACACTCCTGCCAAGCTTGCGCGTGGTTTTATGCACTCATTGTTTCTATTGCCCTGTTGTAAGTGAATTATTATTAGTCAGAAGTGTAGCAAAGGTCTAAACAACCATGAATGACATTTATATATAACTTAACCGTGATTATATACTTTGAGTCATACAGTCTACCAAACTACCCCACAGCTGTGCGTGCCAAACGCCTGCACTGAGACGGGATAACGGTTCTCCAAGTCACCGGGTATTGTGCGGTCCCACAGCACTTAGGTTATTATATTTATATGATTATTTTATTATTAAATTATTATTTCATTTTATTATATTTCATTTATTATAAATGCACCAGAGAATATCTATTCTAACCGGCTGCTGAATATATTGAGGCAAATTGCAAAATAACAGAGAGTTACATGCATGAGATGAAACCGGACGGATGGACAGATGGACGGACTGACTCCTTGCTTGGTACACTCATAACAGAAACAGCCAGCCAGCCTCCTGGTCGGATACACTCATAATACAGGCAGGCAGGCAGAGATAGACAGACAGGCAGGCAGGCAGAGATAGACAGACAGGCAGGCAGGCAGAGATAGACAGACAGGCAGGCAGGCAGAGATAGACAGACAGGCAGGCAGGCAGGCAGAGATAGACAGACAGGCAGGCAGGCAGGCAGAGATAGACAGACAGGCAGGCAGGCAGGCAGGCAGAGGCAGGCACCCTCCTGGTCTGACACACAGAGACAGGCAGCTACACCCTGAGATGTGAATATCGAGGGGTATTCCAATAGTCTTGGGCATAAGGACGGGTATCCGGGGTACATTCCCTCCCTGCCCTAATTTACCCCTGAAGGACACCCTTAGAGGCAGTAGTGTTTGCTCCCAGTCCAGACTCACCTCTCCCGCGAGTAGGGCACCCCGGTTCTAAGTACAAACCGGAAACTCGCTGAGAATAGTGCGAATCCAAATAGTCCGTCATTCAATCTCTTCCGGGCGCAGCATCCTTCCCGTGCGTAAGCGTTCCGCAGTTCCATGGTTCCGGGCAGATAGTGGAAGGGATGGTATTCTAGGACAGACACTGCAATACCCTGGGAGCTGTATATTAACTAATATTATATAATATCGCATATTACCACAAAAATGTAAATATATATAATTAATAATAATATAATACTGTGTATTTCTGGTCACGTGACACGGTTTTGTTATATTTCATGTTAAAAGGTAATGACTATGAGACTATGTCATACCTTCCAAGTGTCCCTCTGTAGAGGGTCAGTCCCTGTTTGGAACTCAAATTTGCTAACTGTGCAAAATGTACCAGCACCAGTCCACTAGGTGGCGGCAGAGTACAGCCAATAAATGCTTTGGCGCCTCTGCCCCCCAACATTATAAGGGGTTTCAGGGCAGTTGGGGCTCGGCTCGTACCTCACGAGATTCTCAGAGCCAACTAATGGGCCATTCCGTCACCGGTACAGCACAATGTAGTAGCCCGAGAATAAATGGAGTCTTTGGTCAAAGTCATTGGCCCAACATAGAAAAAACTTCAACTAAATACTCCATTCCATGCAAACCCAGAAGCTGCCGGCAGATCGGCCCCATCCGGCCCCCGTCTAGTCGCCCGTTTCTCCTGCTGTAAAGACTCAAACCTTAATCAGTCGTTGGCCTCGTCTTAGATTCAGGAGCCGTATGTCTATGCCATGCATGTTTAATCCCCTCGCTGTATTACCCTCTACCACTTCTGCTGGGAGGCTGTTCCATTTATTCACCACCCTCTCTGTGATACAGCACTGCAGGGTATCTATGCAATTCATAGCTAAAGGTTTTATTTTACTTAGTTCTTTATTTTGTTTACATGCATAAAATTTTAAAATATGCATTAAAATAACTGTCATTTTTGCATCATATTTCATGGTAACTAAAAATGGGGTTATGAGTTGGATCCTCCAAGAAAATGTCTTCGATTCTTTCGTTTTATCCAAATGTATATAAAATGTACCAAAGATCCACATATGACGTCACTAATATCATCGGTGATGTAAATCTGAAACCGTACATTAGTTGTCACCATAAATTCTGGAATGGGACGGATATCTAATTCCCTTTCTTTTTGGTACGGTTCTGCCAGAAGTAAAGATGGCTGCGCCGGGCGTCAGACGCTTCGTGACGTTGCCCGTTTCTATTGGCCGACACTGATTTATTGCCGGAATTGCCCATATTAGGAGAAGGAGGTGCCGGCTCATCGCCCGGCACGCGACCTGTCACGCGCTGTCGGCGAGCAGCGGTGCGCGCGCCACCCGGAAATGCCGGGGAGGAAGCCGCTCAGATGCTGTTGTAATTCAGAGCTGTGCGCGCTCCCGCTGGTTTTGTGCGTCACCATGACGTCAGAGGTCTTATTCTTTTCATGGCAGGGTCAGATGGTGTGCTGCAGGGGCTGGGGGAGGAGGAAGGGGCTTCTGTCCCAGCCCCAAGCTAGGTACCCCACCCCCACCCAGCAGGGATGGAGGTTTAGATTTATAGATAGATATAGGGATAGAGTTTATTTACGGGGACTATAAAGGTTGCAGACAGTATGTGAATATTTTCTCCCCTTTTGCCTCCTGCAGGGCCATTGATTATAAGACCCTAAACCGCCCCGCGGTAATTATCGGGTTATTTACCCAGAAAATTGTGAGATCGAGTAACTCAGCGTCCGATTAAAAGGAATCTGATCCCAGAACGCGTCTCGCCTGGCCGTCGGGAAGTCTCCATGCGCTGCGGGGTTCAGTCCTTGGCTGCGCTACAAGGTCACGATCTCCTGGCAAATAACAAGGACTGGGCTTTGCCTGCGTGCGTCGGGGGGGGGGGTATGAATTTTGTGTGTGGGGGTACTGCTTTATTGGGGTAACAGTCTAGAACTCACCCCGGCACTTCACTGGTTAAAATAAACAGGCTTTATACCTAAACAGTGATTCCGGGAGATCGGGGCCGAGGGCTCGCGTTGAAAGGGAATATAATGGAACCGAGTCTTTAGAAAACGACACTATTGCCTCCGTTGCCGCGGTATAATTGAGGTGCCGACACGGGGTAAGAATATTAACACGGCCCTGAGGGGCCGGGCATCGAATCGCCCCGGATTAATGTTATAAATGATTAAGCGGTGGAATAATACACGGCTGGACGGTCAGACCCTCGCCCGGTCCTCTGGTGACCGACCGACCTCTCTAGGGGTAATTACTGACACCCCCCCCCCCCGGGGTACCCAGCGGATATTACAGGGCACTGTGGAGCAGACTGAGCGTTTTATACCGATATTAGCCGACGTCGCCTGGAATAGTTATTATACCTGGAGGTTTATTACTTCAGAGCGGCGCAAGTTCTAGAATCGCAGAAAATTCTCTTCTAAAAGGAAAATATTTACTGCGTTTCAGGTAAAAACAGAAAAACGAAAGGAGAGAAGGGCAGGAAAATGTTGGGGGGGGTGGAGTTGAAGGAAAGAAAGGAGATGACATCATTCCTTATTAGAGTTGTGATCATTATACTGGGGTATGTAGGTCGGGGGTCTCTTCTAGGACCAGACGTTGCCTCCTGAGAACCAAGCGGGTGATGGCGAATGCTGCTTAGTCGACATACCACCCTGTACCAAGAAGGTGACATCAAAATTAGCAGTTCTGGAGCCAACTGAAACATCACTATTCTTACGCAATTCATCATTAACCCTTTGTATCCTGTTGATTAAGTGTAGATGTTCCCTTAGATCAGTGGTTATGGGGGTCCCGGTTTGGAAGGATAGCGGGGGGTCGTGTGTCCGGCTGCGGAGGGCTCACCTATAAGGGGCCGGTGACTGTAAAAAAAAAATCATCTGGTAGTTACGTTGCGGATCGCTTTAAGTGGTTATTTCTGCAGAAGACCGAAATGTAATAATTACAGAGTCGTTTGTGGGAAGCCTGACGAGCCAAACCCATTAGCGGTGCCCTCCAGGAGTCTGCCGCGTGTGTAGTTAATACGCCGCTGGATTATAATGTCATAAGGGCTTAGGAAGGAAACCTTTGACAGCTACAAGGAAAACGCAGCAATTCCACGAGAGGTTACCGGTGGAGACCGTCCAGTAAAGATCGGAGGTCCGTGCATCTGCAGAACATCTACCCCAAAGTTAGACAAACTGCAACCTTTACTCAGAGACCCCCCCTCAATGCGTCGGTTTGTTTCTAGTATCAGATTAAAAATAAATGTTATAAATATTTTGCGGTTTTCTTTTTTACGCCAGTTGTAGTTTTTGCCCCCATAATATAAAGTTTTCAGGCAGCTGCATATCAGCCGTTTGTATGATTCTCGCTCTGTTATCTGATCCCCGATCTACTAAACACCACGACTCCTTATCATACTGCCTGTGGGGAACTATAGAATGACTCAGTCTTAATCACACATCTGAGCTCTCTGACTAATGGAAGTCTATGGAGGAACGGACTTCATTAGCATCGCCATAAAGCGTCAGCTCAGTGTGGTGTTTGAGCCAGGAAAGTCACCCAAAAAATCACATGACTGACAGCGACGGCGGCTCCAAGTCTGCAGATAAAGGGAGTTTATTGGAACAAAATGGGATAAAAGCAGGTTTTTGTCACCAACCGATATTACTGTATACAGCGCTGGGGGGTTATATTACTGTATACAGCGCTGGGGGGTTATATTATTGTATACAGCGCTGGGGGGTTATATTACTGTATACAGCGCTGGGGGTTATATTACTGTATACAGCACTGGGGGTTATATTACTGTATACAGCGCTGGGGGGTTATATTACTGTATACAGCGCTGGGGGGTTATATTACTGTATACAGCGCTGGGGGTTATATTACTGTATACAGCGCGGGGGGTTATATTACTGTATACAGCGCTGGGGTTATATTACTGTATACAGCACTGGGGTTATATTACTGTATACAGCGCTGGGGGGTTATATTACTGTATACAGCACTGGGGGTTATATTACTGTATACAGCGCTGGGGGGTTATATTACTGTATACAGCGCTGGGGGATTATATTACTGTATACAGCACTGGGGGGTTATATTACTGTATACAGCGCTGGGGGGTTATATTACTGTATACAGCGCTGGGGGGTTATATTACTGTATACAGCGCTGGGGGGTATATGTTTTTCCCCTTTAGGCACCCATCGATCTCTATATTCATGGTTTGCCAGTTGTCTCCATTTAGTCAGGAGAGCCCAGGTCGCTGCGCATGCACAGTAAGCAGGAGGCCAGAAATATAGCGCGTTGTTACGGGAACACAATGTCGGCAGCTTTGTTACGTTGATACATTGTTATCGTGTATAACATAAACAGCTTTGTTTGATGCCGTGGCCTGCGTGGATTTTTCTATACATTCAGCACATTGTGTTGATTTGCTGTCGGTCTCCGGCCCGGCTGTTAAGTGTATCCGGCGTGTTCAGCGAAGCCGTTCAAACTCCCTTCCCGTGAATGTTTTATGACGCGGATTAAAAGCCGAGGGGATTGTTTCCAACGTGTGCCGCGGATCGCCGCGAAGGAAGGACGCGTCTGTGTCATACTAGTGATGGGAAGTTCGGATCATTAAAGTGAATCGGATCATTTCGATTCGTTCACTGAAATGATCCGATTCATGATCCGGATCTTCGGATCACTCAGTGTGCCTGCACGGAGTTACTGTTTTCCAGTAACTCCATGCAGGCACACTAACGATTGGCCCCGCCCCTTTCATTATGAATCCTCCCCCCTGCCTCCAGTGATGTCAATGAAGGCAGAGAGTCGTTCAAAGATTCGGATCTTACAGGGATCCGAATCTTACAGTGATCCGGATCACTGTAAGATCCGGATCACTGTAAGATCCGGATCATTGTAAGATCCGGATCATTGTAAGATCCGGATCTTTGAACGACTCTCTGCCTTCATTGGCATTCTAATCATTCAGAGAATGTCACCATACTGTTATAAATAATACATTCATAATCACTGCCCCCAGGATTTACATTCCCCTTTACCTGCAACTGCACCTTAAGTTAACTTTATTAAATTAATTAAATTAACCCTCACCATTAAATTAACCCTAAACACCCCATCAACCATGTCTGCCCCTAAAATTAACCCTTAACACCCCATCAACCATGACTGCCCCTAAAATTAACCCTTAACACCCCATTAACCATAACTGCCCCCAAATTAACCCTAAACACCTCATTAAGCATAAATGCCCCTAAATTAACACTAAAGACCCCATTAAGCATAACTGCCCCCAAATTAACCCTAAACACCTCATTAAGCATAACTGCCCCTAAATTAACACTAAAGACCCCATTAAGCATAACTACCCCCAAATTAACCCTAAACACCTCATTAAGCATAACTGCCCCTAAATTAACACTAAAGACCCATTAAGCATAACTGCCCCCAAATTAACCCTAAACACCTCATTAAGCATAACTGCCCCTAAATTAACACTAAAGACCCCATTAAGCATAACTGCCCCTAAATTATCCCTAAACACCCCATTAAGCATAACTGCCCCCAAATTAACACTAAAGACCCCATCAACCATACCAATTTATTAGGTAATTTATCTGGAGTACATGCAATTAATTTAGGGGCAGTTATGGTTAATGGGGTCTTTAGGGTTAATTTCAGGGGCCGTTATGGTTAATGGGATCTTTACGGTTAATTTCAGGGGCAGTTATGGTTGATGGGGTATAAGGGTTAATTTTATGCTGATGACTGAGGGTTAATTTAATTAATTTAATAAAGTTAACTGTAGGTGCAGTTATAGGTAAAGGGGGGGCAAACTCAGGGGAATCTAAATCCTGGGGGCAGTGTGAACATTATTAATGTATTTATTTATAAAAGTATGGTATCAGTGATATTCTCTATGCCGCCCTTAGTCACAATGAGAAGGCTGAGGTTCTTATCTCACAGATGTTTAATGCACATATCAGGTTCCAACTAAGACAGTTACATCAACACCGTAGAACTAAATAAAAATAAATAAGAAAGACAAATCATCAGACATACAGTCAATTACATCAAAAAACACATGACTGGAAACTCATAATTAGACACAAATACACCTACATACCACTTTTGCCTGCTTGTGAACTAAGAGAGGGGTTTGTATCTTGAATTTTCTTAATCAGATGGCTTATGATTCTGAAAGATAACTTTATGACTTCTGATGACAAGACCATTCAATCCTTTATGTAAGTGATTTGTAACAATGCATTATGGGAATAAAATACATTGACAATTATGCTCACAAGCGCCATCTAATGGACACAGAAAACTTTGTGGCTGCAAACACATTCTCTGAATGATTCGAATCTCTGTAAGATTCGGATCCTTGTAAGATCCGGATCCCTGTAAGATTCGAATCATTCGACTCTTCGGATCATTCGACTCTTCGGATCATTCGACTCTTTGAACGACTCTCTGACTCTAAGAGTCATCGTTCCTGTGTGAATTAATGAGCTGTAACCTGACCCCAGAGTCTGTCTGAGTGCTCTGCAGATGACTCACAGCTCTAGGATCAGGTTACAGCTGCATGATTCACAGACTGAACCGTTACAAACTAATCGTTCAGTCTAGTGAACCGACTCATCCGGATCACTAAAAAGAACCGGATCAAATGAACGATTCGTTCATGATCCGGACATCACTATGTCATACGTGATGTTTATTTAATGTCACGCGGAGGAACGGCGCTCAGATTCAAGCTGTTTCATGGGGCACACGCGACGCACCGCTAACCCGCCGGGGCCGGTCCTCCGCGTCTCGGTGTTACTGTATATTAGCGTTATTGTTATTAACGGGATGTTATGTACACATTTTATTTACCGCCGCCGCTCGCTTCCTCCCCCGAGAGCCCCCCTGCTAATTTCTAAAAATAGATAGACACCCCCCCCCCCAACCCTCTCTCTCCATCCAGGGAACTGTGAAAAATATCCCATTGCCAGGCAACAGCCGTTACTGGGGGAGACAGCCATTGCTAGGCGACGGCGGTTGCCTAGGCGACAGCGGGGGCCTGACTCATCCGCAGTGCAGTCCGACTGAGTGTGTATCTACGGGTGGAATAAAGAATGATGTCCACAGGTGGCTCTTTCTCTTAAAGGCATTTTCCACCCGTGGTTTTGTTCTATATGATTATTATTTGTTACCTATATATTATATATCCATCTATATCTATCTATTATGTATCAATTATCTATCTATACATTATCAACCTGTCTATTTATTTAACTATTATCTATGTATATATTATCTGTCTGTCATTCTATCATCTAATATATATCTATTTTCTAACATATTTATCTATCATATATATCATCTATCTATATATTCTTTATCTATTATCTATATATCATTTATCTATTATCTATTTATATATCATTTATCTATTATCTATTTATTATTTATCTATTATCTATCTATATATCATTTATCTATTATCTATTTATTATTTATCTATTATCTATTTATATATCATTTATCTATTAGCTATCTATCTCCTTTCCATTAGACCCCCTAAAGTTTGTAGGATCGCACTGTCCCTTTAAGGGCTGAGGACGCCATGCTCTTATACCGCGTGTTAGGACGCCATGCTCTTATACCGCGTGTTAGGACGCCATGCTCTTATACCGCGTGTTAGGACGCCATGCTCTTATACCGCGTGTTAGGACGCCATGCTCTTATACCGCGTGTTAGGACGCCATGCTCTTATACTGTTACTGTAGCGACGCAGATAACATTATCCCCGGGTTTCGGTCACCCCCAGGCTGCAACATTCAAAATGCTGCCCTGTTTCTATTGGATGTCGTTCTTCACCGTGAGTTTGACCTGATTGGTCACCGCGCTCCTCGTACTCGACGCCAAACTGCGGAAGCTACTGGGGGGCAATTCCACTTGCTTTCTATGTTTATCGTTTTTATACCCAATAAAAGCCCCGGTTTTCCCCAATAGAGGAGTCCAGCGATGGCGGCCGTCGACCTGGTTAAAATATAGACTGGTCTGCCATAAAGTGATCCGCAGCATGTGGTGTACAATCAAAGGCGGAGCCTAAAGATCACATGATCACCTACAATGGAGCGCTGCGGGAAACATCATGTAACACAATGTAGCAGCCGAACCGTTATAACCGCGCTCTGTATATTCATAGAAAACCCAATCAATGCGGCAAACCGGATTAGCGATGCCTCAGCTCCGCCATCACCACTGCTGGCGCCATATTAAAGCACCAAAGGTGCGCTCCTACTGGAGAAAAGTTCCAAACCAACGGCAACCCCGATGCTCTGGGCCGTTTCTTGAAATACTTCCTGTTAATTTGGTTTCAATTTAGGTAAAAAACGTCCCTTCAGCCAGAAACAATGCGGGCGGTTTATCCAGAGGGCTGCGCGGAGGTGCGGGTGGAATGCAGCGGCGCAGGAATTAGGACTCCGGGAAGCAGATTAAAGGTGAACCACGAGATTATTCTCCCCGTGCTGGGTACTCGTGCCATTCTCTGCCCATCTTTTGGCCGAATTCCCTCGCTGTATTAGCCTCTACCACCTCTGATGGGCGGCCGTTCCACTCATCTACCACCCTTTCAGTCTCAACTGCTTGGTGCAAAGGCATACGGGTTTGAGGTTCCGTTGCAATATCTCCCCGTACGCCACTCGATGTACCTGCAAAACGTTTACACTCGAGCGAGACGCGTTTCACACGCTTTGGTACAAAAGAACGGGGGGAGAGAGATATCACTCGTCAGGATCAGCAGTGTTACAGAGCACCAACATATAGCGCAGCGAGGTACAAACGGGACAACGTGCAATAAAAATAAAAAAAACACATTGCCTGCAAAAATATCAAAAATCTGCAAAAAAAAGGATTTTATTCCTGCAAAAAATGTGAGCATCAAGCATGGGGCTGCGGCGCTCGCTCGTCGGATTCGTGCCGGGGGAGGGGGGGGATCTTTTTGGGGGGGCCGATAAATAGAAAAATATATTCTTTTTTTTTCTTAGCTCCGAGCCGCTTCGAATTGATATTGATTCATCACGCAATGCATAAGCGCTCCGCGCATGCACCGCAACAACAACAACAATAGGGAGGAGAGCGGCGCATGCATAACGAGAGCGGGTAAGGAGGGAGGGATGCCGTGTGAGTTTGTTTCTATTTTAGGAAAAGCCCCCCCCCCACAACCCCCCTTCCATCGCCTTCCACCAAAGAAACCTGATGAGACTCTTAAATAATCGAGCAGGGGGAGAGAGGCGCAGGCGGACGCGCTCGCTCGCAGCATCCTGCTGTTAAAAGGTGTCTCTGGGGCAGGAAAAACAGATGCTGCCGGGGTCCCGACAGCCTATCAGAGGCTGCGACGGGACCGCCGGGCGGCAGGGGACAAAAAAAACGGTTTCTGGGATAATAAAAAGGCTTTTAAGGAAAAAAAAAAAAGAATAAAGTCTATCAGTATAGATGGCCTTCTTCCTGCCCTTAACCCTTCACTGTTTCACCCCTCAGGCACTACAGGAGTTACTGAACCCCAATATCGTACTAATAATAATATTAATTATTAATCGAATGATATTGAATTAAAAAAAACAAGGTTTAAAAAAAAAAAAAAATTATGATTTTAAAGATTTTATGAAATTTTAAGAACGGCGTGAAATATCTTTGAAATAATCGCAGCTGGTGGGTTTAACCGTTCCAGTAAAAAGTCACCGGCAAATTATAGCGGGGCGACCTATGACATGAGATCGTTATATTTGTTATAATTTTACCTTTAATTCTAACCTATTTTTTGGCAATACTTAAAAAAAAAAAAAAAAAAAAAAAAAAAAAGTAATGTGTGTCGATAAAAAAATAAAAAGATTAAATTCTTAAAAAATTCCTAAAAAAAATCCTTTAAAAATTGTTTACTATATGATTTACCTGTCGATAATCTCATGTTTTTAACCATTATTTACATTTACAGGAAGGATACGATGTATCCGGGGGAACGGAGATATAAACTAGTACTGAGTATCACTGGGGTTATTTTTGAGGGTCATATTCATTAAATTACATTGTTTGGGGAGGATTTTATAAATCCGGTTACTATGGGAACTATTTTAAATATATTTAAAGCAGAAAAAAAGTTTATTTTTTATAAATATAATTGGACTTTAGAGGGTTTCTGGGGACTGGCCGTGAAGCCGACCCGGTCCTCCATGTCTTACGCATACCTGGGAACTCTCAGGACACACCCACCGCCCTGCCCACTTCCTGCCCATTCACCACCCACTAAAGGTTGCCTATGGCTGCCCCTTCAGAAAGCCGCTCCCCCAGAAGAGGAGGAGCTCAAGGTAGCGTATCGCAGGTAAGTTCCTACGGCAGTGTACACTGAAACTCCTCCCCTAACTGCCCCAATAACTGCTCCCTGTAACTCCTCCCTAACTGCTCTTAGCCCTTCCCCCCAACTGCTCCAATACCTCCTCCTTTAACTTCTTTGATAGCTCCTCCCCTAACTGCTCCATTAACTCCACCCCTGTCGCTGAGAGGTATTTAAATGATTGCATCACTTTAATATTTGCCCAGATCTAGCAGGTGCGCCTGCCGAACCCTTCCTCGAGGACCCCGGCCCCTGAGGTGGGATCTTCGGGGGGCAGGAAGGCTTTGAATTATACATATAATATTTTTTATTAATATAAATTAATAAACGTTCCAGGATGCCTGGAGCTGGGGGCCGGACTGATGGGGGAGGAGTCCTGGCAGTTTAAGGCCAGGGCAACCAAATGACATGCATGCGTCCGTCAGCAGTGTCAGTTAGTATGTGGCCCTATCGGCCCCTGGTGCGGGAGGATCAGTGTAAGAACACGATGCCAGAATCTAACACTAGAGGGTCAGAGGATGAGATGGAAAAGAAGGATGTTTTACTTTACTGAGAGGGTGGTAGATAAGTGGAACAGCCTCCCAGCAGAAGCGGTAGAGGGTAATACAGTGAGGGGAGTTAAACATGCATGGGATAGACGTACGGCTCCTGAATCTAAGACGAGACCAACGACTGATTAAGGTTCGAGACGAGGTGAGCAGAGTGGATCATTTTCTCTTTTTAACCCTTTTTGGGCAACTTATTTCCCATCTGCCCCCTTGGTCGGGGGGGGGGGGGGGGGGGTGCTCCACGCCTTTTAAAGCCCCTTAAGATGAAAGCAGGAGAATGAAGAAGTGACTGATCGGGGGTCCGGACGTGCCAGGAACTCATCTCGGGCTTATTCCCGAATTGTCCAAAACAGGTCCAGGATTTCCACCATCACATGCCCATGCGGTCCAACCGCCATCCCTGCTTCCCCACGGCCAGTCCTGTCGCTACCATCCGGCTGAGAGCCACCCCCAGCCAAGCGACATGATTTCCAGCCCTTATTGAAATAGATCTTTTCAACCCAAGAACTGAATTTTAATTATAATAATATATATTTTTTTAATCAGCTTTTAATTGTATGTAAAGCGGGTCAGGGGGTTCCTTAGCATGAATAGATTAGATTGTAAGCTCTTCGGCACAGGGTCCCCTATCTGACTGCGTATTGACAGCATCCTTCCAAACGGACCCCGTGTGCTACAACAAACACAACCCAACGCGACAATGTATCACGCGTCCCTATGCTGCACAGTTTAACCCCTTCTCGTCCAAGGGAAAAGCATTTGCGAGCGACAGTCATGTGACGGGTACCTTAAACCCACAAACAATTCCTGTATTGCAGGGGAGGAGGGAACGGAGACAGGCGAGAGGGAGGAGGTGGAGCGGGCAGGGAGAGAGGGAGAGCGAGAGGGAGGGAGGAGGCTTGTCCGGAGTCATGAATTATTGATAATGATGCTGAGGGCCCTTTAACCGGGGATACATTGTGACACGGAGTGTGTGTGCGGAATAGCGAGCGAGACGGTGCGTGTGTCACCGAGGGTGGGGGATCCTCCGAAAGCAGCCGCCTCTCCCCGCGCTGCCGCTGCCGCTGGGGAACGGATACCTTGTGGCTTCTCCCTTGTAGAATGTGACGGCGCGGGCTTCTCCACGTAGGCTCCTTGTTTATTTATTTGTTTATTATTTATTTTTGTTTTCCTCCATTTTTCTCTCCTTCGCACCTGCGAGTGACATCAGCTGCCCCCTCCCCGCCGCTGCCGCCGACTGCCACACCGTCCGTCGCCGGGGTGAATCTGGGGGGGCATCGGGCAGCCCCTGTGGATGTGGGGCGTTCTGGGATATGAGATGCTGCCGTGACCTATTTTGGCTGGCGGTGGTTATTTTTTTAGGGCGGATTTATACGGCGATCCTCGCCCCGGTTGGGGTAATCGAGGAGGTGAACTTTGCCATCTAACCGGCGCCGTCCTTCGTCACCCCCAGAGGCGGAATGGCATGAGCCCCGGAGCCTGACGGAAAGGTAGGAGACCTGCGGGACTGTCCGGCTACGGGGTGCTGAACTGTATATTATAACAGGGACCCCCTCCTAATACACAGAGACCCCCAGACACCCGGCATACAGGCCTCTCACCCCCTCCTAATACACAGACACCGGGACACAGACCCCCTTCTAATACACAGAGACCCCCAGACCCCCGGCACACGGGCCTCTCATCCCCTCCTAATACACAGAGACCCCCAGACAACCGGCACACGGGCCTCTTACCCCTCCTAATACACAGACCCCGGGACACGGACCTCTCACCCCTCCTAATACACAGACACCGGGACACTGACCTCTCACCCCTCCTAATACACAGACACCGGGACACGGACCCCTCACCCCTCCTAATACACAGACACCGGGACACTGACCTCTCACCCCTCCTAATACACAGACGCTGGGACACGGACCCCTCCTAATACACAGACACCGGGACACGGACCCCCTCCTTATACACAGACACCGGGACACGGACCTCTCACCCCTCCTAATACAACAGACACCGGGACACGGACCCCCTCCTTATACACAGACACCGGGACACGGACCTCTCACCCCTCCTAATACACAGACCCCGGGACACGCACCTCTCACCCCCTCCTAATACACAGACACCGGGACATGGACCTCTCACCCCTCCTAATACACAGACACCGGGACACGGACCTCTCACCCCTCCTAATACACAGACACCGAGACACGCTCCTCTCACCCCTCCTAATACACAGACACCGGGACACGGACCGCTCACCCCTCCTAATACACAGACACCGGGACACGCGCCTCTCACCCCCTCCTAATACACAGACACCGGGACACGGACCCCTCACCCCTCCTAATACACAGACACCGGGACATGCACCCCCTCCTAATACACAGACACCGGGACCTCTCACCCCCTCCTAATACACAGACACCGGGACACGGACCTCTCACCCCCTCCTAATACACAGACACCGGGACACGCGCCTCTCACCCCTCCTAATACACAGACACCGGGACACGCGCCTCTCACCCCTCCTAATACACAGACACCGGGACATGGACCTCTCACCCCTCCTAATACACAGACACCGGGACATGCACCCCCTCCTAATACACAGACACCGGGACACGGACCCCCTCCTTATACACAGACACTGGGACACGGACCTCTCACCCCTCCTAATACACAGACACCGGGACACGGACCCCTCACCCCTCCTAATACACAGACACCGGGACATGCACCCCCTCCTAATACACAGACACCGGGACACGGACCCCCTCCTTATACACAGACACTGGGACACGGACCTCTCACCCCTCCTAATACACAGACACCGGGACACGGACCTCTCACCCCTCCTAATACACAGACACCGGGACACGGACCCCTCACCCCTCCTAATACACAGACACCGGGACATGCACCCCCTCCTAATACACAGACACCGGGACACGGACCCCCTCCTTATACACAGACACTGGGACACGGACCTCTCACCCCTCCTAATACACAGACACCGGGACACGGACCTCTCACCCCTCCTAATACACAGACACCGGGACACGGACCCCTCACCCCTCCTAATACACTTACACCGGGACACGGACCCCCTCCTTATACACAGACACCGGGACACGGACCCCCTCCTAATACACAGACACTGGGACACGGACCTCTCACCCCTCCTAATACACAGACACTGGGACACGGACCTCTCACCCCTCCTAATACACAGACACCGGGACATGCAACCCTTCCTAATACACAGACACCGGGACACGGACCCCTCACCCCTCCTAATACACAGACACCGGGACATGGACCTCTCACCCCTCCTAATACACAGACACCGGCACATGCACCCCCTCCTAATACACAGACACTACATTTGTGCCTCTTAACTTCTCCTTGTCCTCATCACATATATCTTCATTCATTCTTTCATGTATAAGGGTGATAGGTGTTGAGCTTCTCTGCTGTTTTCTGTTTAGATGCCATGAAGCTGTTTTTTTCCGGCACCATTTGTATTTGTATAAGTAATTCGAGTGTCACTTGGCCCATAGTCAACCTCCTCCGATGTTGGCCTTCTAGCCAGTGCCGAACCACCTGAGCGCCCAGGAATGATTGGTGAACCCGGCAGGGGTCGGATCCCCCGGGAGAGTCCCAAATAACCTCTTTCCTGGGGCATCATCTGCTTCACGAAGCAACCTGTCAGACTCTTGGTATAAATCGTATGAGTTACGAGCCGTCTCTGCCGAGAACGTCCTCCAGATCCCGGGTCCTTCTATTAAGTCTATGCGATGAGTGATAAGGGGGCCGATCGCCTTAGTGCATTGGTGACTTGTTACTCCATATGAAACGGGGGAGAATCAGTAGCTTTTTCTCTCTTAATAAGTGTCGCCCGTAGAGTTATCTCCACCGGTGGAGACACTCAACGACGGGATACGCTTTTCACAAATCCTCAGGCTCTGATTTGGTTCATGTTTCTCAAAATATAGTTGGGCCGCGACCCGAAGGGCTTCACTAAAGGGAGGCCATGGTTCCTGCGTTTGTTTATTAAACTCTTGGTACTTGATGATAAAAGTGGCCAATAATTAAAATAAAGGGTCGATGTGGAGAAAACTGAAGGCGAGCCAAGCCAAAGAGTCCGGCCCTTCTAGCCGCAGGGCTGCCCTTTGGCAGGAGATAGCAGGGCTCCTGCCCCGGACCCCGCACCTAGGAGGCCCCTGAAGTGCTGCTGCTTACCGCTCTCCCTCACGCTCGTGGTCTTTCAGGCGATGAGTGAGGAGGAGAGCGGAGATATGATGTCATCACAGTGTTCTTCTCGGACCTGCAGAGGCCACAAACGTGCGGGAGAGCGGGAGCCTCGCTTTCTTTTTCCTAAAATTCTTCTTCCCCCAAAATCAAGCTTTGTTTAGGGTCTCCGTCGGTTATTGGCATCGCCTCTCGGGACCATTTAGACAAACCTTTGGGGTTCACCTAAGGGGTGAAAAGGCTGACATGGCCTCTGAGAAACAAAGAACCCAGTACTACCCACAACGAGGGATTGTGTAGCCCTCCCGCATCTCACTGCACATCGGACGTTGTGACCTAATTGCCCCCCAAGGCCCGTGAGTGTGAAATATTTTGTAGTCAATCATAATAACTCCAAGAATCTGTTGTGTTGGCGAAATGTCCATGTTGGTGGAGCGCCAGCGTCACCGCCTGTATCATTTTTATCTCCACGATTAAAGTTTGGCTCTGGATACCGGGGGGAGGAATAAAACGTTCTCTATAGACCCTCTCCCTGCTCCTCCCGGGGGGTCCTGCCACGGCAGCCCAGCACCCGGTTATCAGATCTTACACTGGGTTGGAATGGCCGCCATGACCTCATCTTCCCTTTCATTCATGGGCTGTCTCCACGCAGCCCTCCGCAGGAAGCGGATCATTACCGTGAAGTCTACGGCTGTCACAACTTCCTCATTTAAAACGAGTAATTACGCAGCGGGCTCCCCGGGTTTAGTTTGCGGTCTCTCTGGGGAGGAGAAGAAGGAAGGAACGGCTTCACCAGATCCATCTGATATGGAATCAATTTTAACGATTTGTAATTATCGGTATCTGGGAGGTGGATTTTTAACTAGAAACACTCCATTACTACGCAGCTACAGCCCTAGGAGACAAACCTCGGAGGTCTCCTTCTACCCTATTGGTGGCAACTGTATGCAACTGAGATCTGATTGGTGGCACCTGCATGCAGCTGAGCTCTGATTGGTGGCACCCGCATGCAGCAGAGCTCTGATTGGTGGCACCCGCATGCAGCAGAGCTCTGATTGGTGGCACCTGCATGCAGCTGAGCTCTGATTGGTGGCACCTGCATGCAGCTGAGCTCTGATTGGTGGCACCCGCATGCAGCTGAGCAACATCAATGAATCACACCAACATGGTTTAGTTCGCATGATGGGCCTTGTAGTCAGTAGTCTTTTGGAAGGACGGAGATCATGGAATTTATAAGTGAATTAACATAAATGAATTCTGGAGCAAAGTTCTAAATCTGGATCAATCAGCAGGAACATTCCCGTGGTTCCCATGGCGATTGCTCCACATTTGGGCCATTGCCCCACAATCTCTGTTAATAAATAAGGGCTCTAATTTTCAACTTCCTCCCAATATTGATCTAGATTCCTTCAGAATCAGTAAAAAAAAAATGGCTGGGAAAACAGACGAACTTCATGTCATTAATGCACCTTTACAACGTCATTCTTTTCTTTGCTAAAAGCCACATTAACGGGATTCCACGGAGGAGAAACGAGTTCATTTATTTAAACCATAAACGCGGCTAATTCCGACTTTTGCCAAATACAAGTTAAAAGAATCCGAGTTATGGGGAAAAAAAAAATCTGTTCAATATTCCATTAAAAATTCATCCGCACAGAGAGCCTTAAAGTCATCGGTGTTTGGTGAATGGGCCAATTAATGGGTAACCTTTAACCCGTCCACCAATAACAGCTAAAAGGTATCGACTAGCATTTAAACCGAATTTACAGAATGGAAAAATATATTTTATCTATAAAGTAAGAGATGGGGGAAGAATTTAACAGTGGCACCACTCACTTCCTGTTCCGTCTTATACTAGTTTCCATTCCAGGAAGTGCTCTTAACGTAAACCATGTCCTGCTTTAAATTCTACAGTATTTTTTAAACAAAAAAATGGGTGTTTTCTACTGAAATAAACATATAGCCGCAGCCAATCACACGCATGCTAGTAAGACATAAGTGTCAGCATAAAATAGGTGGGATTGGCTGCTGCTACTTTCATGTGATTGGCTGCTGATTTCAAAGGAAGCTCAGCTTCTATTGACTAGAATGGACGTTCTACTGAGCATGTGCAGGAAGTGTACTGACGAATGCTTCCTGTTTGCACTGAGGGAGTTGGGGGAGGAGCTAAATGAGACGGAGGTCTTGGTTTCTAACTCCGATAACTAAAGAATGCCTGCACCGATTTACATGCAGTAAAAAGCATCGGAGATCGCACAAAATGGACTCTAACATGTATTTTCAAAATAGGACTGTTGTGTTCCTTTAAATTTGGTTAAAAAAAATATAAAATACAAGAAAGGAGGCAAATAATACAAATTCTGGGAAGCCCTTTAAATGTGGTAACATATTTTTTTGAGCTAACTTCTTATTTCTACATTCGTAATATAAACATTATTTTCATAACACAAACAATATGTTCTAAAAATCCAAATATTTAAAAAAAAAAAAATATCTCATGTATATAAAAATGAAATAAACAGCTGTTTGATGTTAAAATAACATCACTAAAAAAACCCAGCCACTCCTCAGCTTGCCCGTTTAATAGATTTTGTCAGATTTTGGAGAGTCTGGACATCACGTAATCCAAAAGTTTTTTTTTAAAACGTTGAAAACTTTATTGGCTAATTATTTGTCATTACACCTTTTTTTCTGCTGTTTAAATTCAGTCTGGAAACTTCTGTTACATAAAATGATGTCACACTTGCTGAGCAGACAGAACAAAAAAAACCAAAACTGTGAAAATGTATTATGTGAAAAAAGATAGAAAGAGAAAAGAGGGGAAAAGAGACGGCGATATAGGTCAGACTTAATTAGTTCTACAAATTCACCTATTTTGTCTTTTATGTGAATTTGATGTTCTGGACGCCCGCTGCGAGTCCATTCACCGGCTCCCAACAGCCTCCAAAGCCTTAAAGTGGAAACGTTACCTTCGGGTCTTTTAGTGGAACTAACAGCTTTTATTAAAACTTTTTTTTTTGTTTGTTTTTTTTTTAAACCAATTTATTTTATTTATTTTATTTGGTTTAAATGTAAAGGATTATTTTACTCAGGGATTTCGGAGGCAGCCTGTGGCAGAGCCAGCATCATCTGACCAATTCTCTGTCCTTTCTCCCCCCCACATCCCTAGAAAGGCTGCCTGAACCAATCAACAGCAATCAGCAACTTAGCAATAGAGGAGGAGATAACTTAATGGGGAGGAATAATCATGCATCGCTCATTTTTTTTTACTCTTGCCATCCATCACCCCCTGTCTGCCCCCGGTTGGGGATCACCCCCTGTCTCCCCCCCGGTTGGGGATCACCCCCTGTCTGCCCCCGGTTGGGGATCACCCCCTGTCTGCCCCCCGGTTGGGGATCACCCCGTCTGCCCCCCGGTTAGCGCACTTCGGCCGCCCTGCGCCTGGGACGTCTCATCTTTCTCCGTAATCCTCGCAGATCGTTCCGTTTTAATGAATTCATCGCTCGGATGTTTATTTTACGATCGATTGGCGTTCGATAGGCCGGTAACGCTGTAACCGGGGATCCTTTATTCACAAATCACAGCGCGTGGGAGACGTCCGTCCCGCATCAAATAATAATAATAATATAATAATATAATAATAATATCGCATTCCGCACGTCACGTATCCGTCCCCTTTGTCCAATCATTAAGCATTAAAACTATATATATATACTGTATATGTGTGTGTGCGCCACGGTGGCAGCCATCTTAACTTTATGTTCTCAGGATCTGCAGGATTATTCCTCCCCATCGCTCCTCTGTTTTTGATTGGTTCCGCCAGCCTTTAAAAAGCTGGGGAGAGGAGAAGGGAGAGAACTTTAGGAGCCGTGCATGTCTAAATCCCCTCACTGTATTACCCTCTACCACTTCTGCTGGGAGGCTGTTCCACTTAGACACTTGGGAGATTCTATGAGAAACAATTAGGCCATTGAAGATGTAAGTGTCCGATTCATCCCATGATGCATTGTAATGCATTGTCTTTTCCTCCCCACCCCGCCTGTCTTTACTGCCCCACTATTCTCCCCCACCTCATTGCCCCCTCCATACGCTGATCCTCATGCTGCCGGAACCATGCTACACCGAGTAATGTTTCAGGTGGGGTCATTGTTAGAGAGCGGCGGGGGGTCTCAGAGCCGAGCGCAGGGCCCCCCGCTGGGTCCTATGATCTGCCTCTTAACAGCAGCACAAAGCGGCTCCGTGACGCGAGGGATCACAGAACGACAGCCTCATCAAGACAGAGACCCAGAACCTGCCGGCAGATCGGCCCCATCCGGCCCCCGGCTAGTCGCCCGTTTCTCCCGCTGTAAAGACTCAAACCTTAATCAGTCGTTGGTCTCGTCTTAGATTCAGGAGCCGTATGTCTATCCCATGCATGTTTAATACCCTCACTGTTTTACCCTCTACCACTTCTGCTGGGAGGCTGCTCCACTTATCTACCCCCTACTTAGTAATTATTTTTTAATGACATGCTTGAGAGAGAGTGTGGTGGGGGCCAAATATAGGATCTGCCTCAGGTGCCAAATACTCTAGATATGCCCCTGCTGAGGGTGGGTGCATTTACAGCAGCAGGGAAGTGGGTCACCTCCATCGAGTAACTGTTGTTGTTGAGTAATTTTGATGGTAAATATTATCTAGAAATTTGACTAATAGTAGTTTGTCAATCAACTGGGATTAGCTGGGGAGAGCTGGAGAGAGCTGGGGAGAGGTAACGAGTTATTGGTAGATGCGATAGAGCCGAGAGGTTGGTGCCCGGGGCATCTTCTGTCTCAGTGATGCTCTTAGGGTGGATCTTGTATTTTTCGCGGTGTTTTAACGCTTCCTGCTTCTTTACCTCCCCAGTGAGATTAAAACATGTCTACCACGAGTACCGGAGACACCAAGGGCCAGTGCTTACCGCGCAACGGACTGGTGAAGATCCCCGGCCCCACCAACGGCTTGGGCTCCGCCAGCATCACCAAAGGAACCCCAGCCGTCAAGAACCGCATATGCCAACCGCCCTCCGTCCCCTCCATCCTCAGCCAGGCCTTCCCCAAACACCAAGAACATGTCGGCCCCACAGCGTTACCCGTCCTGCCGCCACCTCCCACCCACAGCATCCCGCTGGGGCTCAGCCCCGGGGAGGAGACCCCGCCGAACCCGTGCCTCCCTTCTACGGATCGCTTCCAGGGGCCGGGGATGGACTGCCAGCTGGCCCTGGACGAGAAGATCCTCAACCGGCTCTTCTCTTACTTTTCGGCTTGCGAGAAATGCGTCCTGGCGCAGGTGTGCAAGGCGTGGAGACGGGTTCTGTACCAGCCCAGGTTCTGGGTGGGCCTGATGCCGGTGCTGCACGCCAAGGAACTTTACAATGGCCTCCCCACGGGGGAGAAGGAGTTCGTCAGCCTGCAGGGCTTCGCCGTCCGGGGGTTTGACTCCTTCTGCCTCGTCGGGGTGTCCGACCTGGACATCTGCGAGTTCATCGACAACTACCCGCTGTCCAAGAAGGGCGTCAAATCCGTCAGCCTAAAACGGTCGACCATCACCGATGCCGGTTTGGAGGTAAGCGGCGCGGAGCTGCAGGCCCCTCGGGGGCCGGTGCAAACGATTAGGTTCTGCTACATAAAAAGTTATATACAGAATATTTTACCGCATACGAAGCGCATGGTTCCGAGAGGACCCTAAAGTCTCCGCTGGCCACCAAAACCCAATCTCAAAGCTTTAATTCCTCATCGCACCGCGCTGCGGTATATGGTGGCGCTATGTGAATCACGATTAATTATAATAATTGCAAGGGATTTTGCTTATTTCATATTTTTAATTGTTAAATGAAATTAAGTGACTTATTTGAAGAAATAGGGAAAAAAATGGAATCTGCGTTTTTAAGATGACCATTTCTGGAGATCCATTTGCCCCTCCGTGGCCATTCTAGATGACCTCATAGCCCTGGAAGGTTTGAGTTGGCATGAGCGTTATTGCCCCCCGCAGCCGTGTCTGGGGTAACTGCTGTAGCTTCTCCTCTCTTCCTCCTCTTCAGGTCATGTTGGAGCAGATGCAAGGAGTGGTCCGTCTGGAGCTATCCGGTTGTAACGACTTCACGGAGGCCGGGTTGTGGTCGAGCCTCCACGGCCGAATCACCTCCCTGAGCGTCAGCGACTGCATTAATGTGGCCGACGACGCGGTGGCTGCCATCTCGCAACTCCTGCCCAACTTGGGCGAGCTGAACCTTCAGGCCTACCACGTAACGGACACCGCGTTGGCTTACTTTACTGCCAAGCAAGGGCGAGCCACACACACGCTGCGCCTCCACTCCTGCTGGGAGATCACCAACCACGGAGTGGTCAACGTGGTCCACAGCTTGCCCAACCTCACCGTGCTCAGCCTCTCCGGCTGCTCCAAAGTGACAGACGATGGGGTGGAACTGGTGGCAGAGAACCTGCGGAGGTTGCGTGGTCTCGATCTGTCATGGTGCCCACGAATTACAGACACCGCGCTGGAGTACATCGCGTGTGACCTGCACAAGCTGGAGGAACTGGTGTTGGATAGGTGTGTGGGGGCTAAACGAGGGTGGCCCAAAAACCCCAAAACTATTGAAATTCTCAGGTGGCTCCTATTTTTATTAAGAAAAAGACATGGTGGAGAGAAATGGTCGGCGACTAAGAAACTAGTGGCCAAGTTGGGGAAAAAAAAAACATTTATCTAGTGACTAGATTTGTTTAAATGAAAAGTTATTTGAAATTAAAACTAAATTGATTTTAATTATATGTTCCTGCCAAATTACAAGTACTTGTAGTAGCATGTGCTGGTTTTACCAGATCGGGGGATCCATTTTTTTGAAGCACTTTCCCTTGAGCACTTCCTGAGCAGGATGATGTTGCTGGTCACAGCAGGAAATGTCTCTGTGTGCGGCAAAGAAATGCTTCCCTCATCCAAGGATGCACGTGCGCTTTCTAATATCTTTAGCAATCGTTCCTTATGCCACCGTTACGTCTCTCCCCACAGGTGCGTACGGATCACAGACACGGGACTCAGCTACTTGTCTACAATGACATCGCTGCGCAGCCTGTACCTCCGCTGGTGCTGCCAGGTAAAAGAATTAGGAAGGGGCTGAGCATCTTTTAAAGTAAATAACCCCGGGGTGGGGTAAATTTAGACGGTGATCATCCATTCCATGATTAGTTATTAGTAAACATTTACAGTAACGGTTAAAAATGGTAAAAAAAGCCATGGAACGACCTATCGGTGCCTGTTTTTTTGTCACATGACACTTAAGTGTTCCTGGTAAAAGTAATGAATAAGACTTTTTTTCGTCCCTGATTAAAAAATTGTTCCTGGGAAGGATTTGGGGAATTAATCTCTACCAGGAATGATGTTTCTTACGCCGCCTTTAGCTATAAAAAGCGCTGAACGGCACTTCCGGTTCCAGGTGGTTTTAGAGCTATTTGCCACTAGAGGGCGCCAGAGTCTAACCAAAGTCACAACTGAAGCAGCACACAGATTTACCACTAGGGGGCAGGATAAACAACAGGTTCCTCTTTAAAACAAACGTAAAATAAATAAACCACACAATAAACCAAAACCCACTTCTTCGATATGGGATTTGTTCCCCTCACCGATGGGTGAGGTCAATTCTAGTAAAATTAGGCGACAAAAAATGGAAAAAAAGGGTGTTACGAATATGACGTCTCTCTGTTTCAGGTGCAGGATTTCGGACTGAAGCATTTATTGGTGATGAAGAGTTTGCGCCTCTTATCCTTGGCTGGTGAGTCCAGTCTGTTATCAGCTATAATTAATTCATTACTTTCCCCCGTGCCTGTCATAAATCATTCGCTTCGTTTCCATAAACCGGTTCCATTAATTGATACAAAAGGTCTTCCTCTGCCTTTATTTCGAACGCCTGGATATCAGGCCGACCGTCACATTCTATTTCTGAGACAGGAACTGATATCTTATCTTGGAAACATTGTATAGCGAGCATTCTTCCTATTGGTTCCAAATATATAAGAACATTTGCTCTGTTCTATTTCAGGCTGCCCTTTGCTCACTACGACCGGCCTGTCAGGCATTGTCCAGCTACAGGACCTAGAGGAACTCGAACTAACCAACTGTCCTGGTGCTACTCCGGAGCTCTTTAAGTATTTCTCCCAGCACCTTCCTCGGTGTGTGGTCATCGAGTAAGAACCAGAAAGCTGACAGCCCCGACTTTTGAAGCCTTCTCCTCCGACTCATTCCCAGCACCGACCATTCAATCGGAGACTTTGGCATGGAGGGGGGGACAATACCCCACCAGCCGTTGACTGGCTGACACACAAGGAGCGCAAGATCCTGGGAGATATTTCACACTCCGGTTTGTGAAGACCTCATTTCATGTCCCGAAGAAAAGGGTTGTATATTTCCCACGCATCATCTCTTGTCTTCTCTGTGGTGGACTGTTCTGAAACTCACGCGTAGAGCCGGCTCCCATCCGAAACCCCCATCAGCATTCTGTAGAAGAATCCTATGGCGTGAGGTTGCGTGCAGCACGTGGTTGGAGTGTCAGACGCCGTTATGACCATGGTGGTCCTCCATACTTTGGTTCCTGAGATGGTTATTTTTAGTTGGGTCCAAGAGTCACAATACTCCTGGATCTTTTGGAATCCGACGTACATCATGGAGGCCTATGGCGAGAGGAAGAGGTTGCTTTAGGTGTTGATGGATTGCGAGGTATATAGAAAGTCCAGGAGAAGGATCTGCGCGCTCGTTGGCAAATTTCTTTTATCTACCTTAGGATAGAAAAGTCGCCTTGCTCCTGGAAATCCACGTTGCGTCCTTGGTTGACGGTTTACATCTCATCCTTGTCGACCTGATTTCTACGTGGCTTGTACATTTTAACACTCGTGGCTTCCCCTTTGTAATTGCTAACAAGGTCAGTCGTTCCAGGAAGGAATGTTTTACAGCAGCTCGCTCGACACACGCGGTGGGTCAAGTTCTGAAGGAACTGGACAATAGAGTTTTGAAGGCAACATCAAGCAAGCACCAGTTGGAGAACATCCAGGTTTTGACGGGTTCCTGACCTCTAGAAGGAGATGTGTCGAGCTGTGTTGGATACAGTAGCCATCGGACACATAAGAAGGGTAGAGACACGGACACGGTGTAAGTTTATTGACCGGAATGACGTCAGGCAGCTAATGCCTTGTACAAACCTTTGCTTGGATAGAGAGAGAGTTGTTCCTCCTCTCTCCCACATCTTCCCGGCTTGCCCCAGTGCCTGTAAATAACTGCTCCTGCTCAAATCTCAGCTTCCGTCGTGGAGAGATGATGGAGGCTCCGCGTCTTCATCCATCCACACCCTGTCCAGCGTATGCAAGAAGCCATGTGATTTCTGTTACATTTTCTGCTTCCCGACATAGTAAACCCATGGTCCGGGGGTCCGGTTACGATCTGATTAACCCCGTCTCATCGTCTTTTGCCTCACTGTGTAACTAAAACACTGGATCTCTCTTTTTCCATAATTTATTATTATTATTGAGGAAGCTTCCTATCTAAGTCATCAATTTAATTTTATCTCCAATTTTTATTTTTTCAATTTACTAGTATATACTATTTATATAGCCACGCTATCTCTCTCTCCGTCCCTCTCTCTCTCCCTCTCCATTACATTCTTCTGCACAGTCTGTCTCGGCATATATTGAGTCCTTTCTGGCATGTCTCTATCATCCCGTCCTTTTGCCATAGTCTCTTCTTCTTTTAGGAGAGTCCTGTCTATAGAACGATCTTGTGCTGTCACTCACCATGCTTTGAATATATTAAAAAAATTACCATAATTCAATATTTTCAGCCCAAGGAATACGGCCAATGGTCTCTGTTTAGGAGGGTCGGCGAGTTGGGTTTGGCAGCAGCGTGGAGGACGTAGCTGTTTAATAGCCAGAGGGAAATCCCAAGAGACAAGTGAGTCTCTAGGTCGGCGACTTGGCCATGTCTCTTTCGAGACACACAGTGAGTCTCGAGGACGCCTCCTCTGTGGTTGAGGCAGTGCTGGTTGAGTCCCATCATAGGCGATGACCGTACAGTTTTCGGTCATTTGAGCAAAAGGACTTTGGAGCTTCAGGTATAAGAAATAAAAATAAATTAACCCTTTGTCCACACTGCTCCTGCCGGTGTGGGTCTGCCTGGGATCTCTGGTGGCCACACGGTCTTTGAAGTCACTTCCAACCACGTATCGAGCTTTCACAAAGTCCCAAGGAAGGCCTGTTTATCGTGGCTTAGCGTGAGGTCCTCTGAGCACCAACTCTACATAGACCATTAGATCCCCGACCTGTCCAAAAAAGCCACAAACAGCTCAGTCCTCGGTGGGTTTGCCGGCGGGGTAAATGCTATTTTGGGTCCTAGAAAAACCCCATTGAGGACCATACATTGAGCTCTCGTCAGCCGACGGCCCACCGGGCATTGGGTCTGGGTGCCACGTGGCCGGTCCAGGCAAGATACCTACTCGTACCGGGGAAGATCGGGTCATGCGATGTCTGGCTGGAAGCAAATACAACTTCTGGCCACTTAGTCGCCCCCAGTCCGGCCCTGGAATCTAACACAGGGCTACTAACCCCCACGGCCTACAGCTACTGCCAGAAACCAGAGCCCGAACTGGATCCATTAACGATTTAATGGGGCTGACACTCAAAGGGTTAAACTGCCTCCAACATCAAGGGCATTTGGGGTAAAATCCCACTGGTTGACTTGAGCGACCCAACAGGACTGCTGTAAGATTATACACGCGGCATCCTCCATAACGCTCCGAGGGAATTTCCCATAAAATGCACATTTTGCTCAATAAAAAGCAATATTTATTTACAACTCACAGAATCCAGATAAAAATTTGTGTAACTCGGCAGAATCGTGGGGTTTTTTAATTGGTGTTTCCCGTGTCGGAGCTTTAAACAAATCTCACAAATCTGGCTACTGTCTTTTTACTTTACTGAGAGGGTGGTAGATAAGTGGGCCAGCCTCCCAGCAGAAGTGGTAGAGAGTAATACACTGAGGGGATTAAACATGCATGGGAAATACGGCTCCTGAATCTAAGATGAGACCAACGACTGATTAAGGTTTGAGTCTTTACGGCAGGAGACACGGGCGACTAGACGGGGGCCGGATGGGGGCCGATCTGCCGGCAGGTTCTGGGTTATGTTTCTAGTTATTTCACCAAATCGCACAATTAATTTCCCAATAGGCCGGTAAGTTGGGGTTTCTGTGCCTGTTGCGCCGGATACAATTTTGTTGAATTTAATCTCTTTATACACAAGATTTTAATGATGGATAAAACCATCTAATGGAGCCATTCCTGCCCTAAAAAAAGGAAGCAGACGCCGAAAAGAAAATAAATCCCACGCCCTTTACTGGCCCTTTAAACTCCGCGTGAAACGGGAAAGCTGTAATTCCAGCCCTGTCCACACGGGGGCGCCAGGAGCGCACACACCGGCCCGGCCCGGGGTCGCCCCCACGCTGTGCTCAGCTGTTGTGCTGTCTGGACCCTCGGCGCTCCAGACACGGAGCAGAACACGCGATTACAGCGGGGATTTTACACTTGTGATGGTGGGAATCACGGGGCGTCACAGAGCCGCAGCCAATGAGAATGCGAGGATATTCCCCGCGCTACCAAGGGGGCTTAAACTGGGGAGGGGTGGGGGGTAAATACACTTTTATTGCCCCAAAAATTCTTTTGCTAAGAGCTTTGTGCTAAGATCCAGACATTTAACTCCACATCACTGATGTTACTGCACGTACCCATGATTTAGATTGTAAGCTCTGGTGGTCGCAGCTACTCATAGCTTCCCCATTGTTAAGCTCCGCGGGTACTTTCTAAATAAATGATTAGATTACAGAACGACCCAGAAGCCTTTGCTCGTGTTTTTGGAATGGAGAGTGTGTTATAAGCTCATCATACAAACTCTACCCAGAATGCACTTCTCTTCCAGTACAGACTAAATGTGATGACATCATAACCCGAGCTAGCACTCATAATCTTCTTCTCTGGCAAAAAAAGTTCATGTGATGACTTTACAACCCAAGTCATTTCCCAGAATCCCTCCTGCTCTGGGAAAACAAAATGCGATGATGTCATAAGGACCTAGGCATTACCCCGAGCCCCCTGTGGAGGTGGCAAAACCACAGATGATGTCATTCTTTAAAACAACAAAATTGCCCTGTGATAGTTTACAGGGAAGCGCTTAGTAGTAATTTACTAAATTTACCAAATTTGTTACCCCAAAATCTAAGCCCTCCATGTGGTTAACTTTTACTACAGAGGGGGTAACTTTGGGGTTCCTGCCTCTCCCTGGAGACGCCAATGGACCTTCTCTTTAGAGAGGGGCCCGAGAAGATCTGGCCCTTCTGCAGGCCTTCAGGTCAGGGAGGGAGGAAGTGGTTGCACATCCTTTCAGGAAGCGTAGACCCCAAAGCTGAAGAATTGGGGGTCCGGGTTCCATTGTGGCCCTTAATTGGGCACTTTTGGCACCCACTGGTAGCTTTTTAGCCGCTTGGTTCTACATTATAACCGAGGCATCCCACGGATTTGGTCTTTAATGAACTCTTTGTAATGAAAATGAAAAATATTTTTTTCGGAAAAAAAAGAATTTTGTCTTTTGAAGGATTTTAAAATTTTTAAATTCGCTCATTTATGGTACCGTTTGGTTCTGACTTAAAAGCGTTTAAAACATTATCAGTTTTGGTTTTAATCATTTCTGGAAAGTAGTGGCAGAAATATCCTGTTTTTTTAATTTTCTAGATAATAGTTTAGCTTTCTATGATTAACTGAAATATCGAAAATAAAAAATGTGTAACCGTTTTTTTGCCCCCCTCCCCACTTGCACAAAAATTAAAGTTTTGTTTTGGGGGAAACATCACCCGTTAGGAGACGGGAAGGATCTGAAGTCACTCTTTTTCTGTTAACAAAAAAGTGAAATTCTAAAATGCAGATGTTTGGTGAAATTTCAAGGCGGTCTCTTTTGAGGTCAGTTTCGGCCCCCCCCCCTCCCCCAGTTTCTGCCCCCAGCTGTGTTTGACTCTGCCTCGGGGGTCTCATTGAGGCTGTCCGGGGTCACTTCTACACCGATGAAAGGCCGGTCACAGCTGCACTGACCGCTCGGCCATCTTGCCAGACCTCATAGTGTCGGTTTCCATAGTAACCGGATTACTCCGAGAGGATGAGGATGAGGCTAGGCCTTAAATTAAATGCGACCTCTGACCCTTCCTTATTAATGCCCGTCTCTTGCCTGAAACTGTCTGTTTTAATGTACAAATCACCATGGTTTCAAGTATCTGGTTTTTAATTGGATAATCAGATATTTTGGCACCAATAAGGAAATTAAAAGTTTAGATGTATATTAATAACCGAAGCCTGTCCTGTTACAATTATTGGATTGAATCGGGACAGTTGGCAGCTGTGAGCTGTATTTATTAGTTCGCCCGTAGCTCCTCTGCAGTCTCGCTGCTGATTTTCGGGGTGGGTTTCATGTCCCTCGACCCCGGCTGTGCCTTTCAGAAGGGGCCGACAATATTTGAACAATCCCCTTGTGAATTTAATTGGGATTTCTTCGCGAGGGAGACAGAGAGATGGTAACCCGACCCCCTCCCCCTCCCTTCCTGTGAATAACGTCATCCCGAAAAAATGCTGAAATACACAGACGGGCACACACAAAAAAACCAACATGAAAGGGAGAAGCAGGGAGACCCAGGAAACAAGGGGCATTATCATGGAGCGCAAAAGACCAGACATGGAGATATCTGGGGCAGTTATAATGTATGCATGCCACAGGTCTACGATTTACTCCAGTGGGGGAGGGGAATGCTGGGCCATAGTCAGGTCTAGACTGGCCATCTTGAGCACTGGTGGGCGGTAGGGTCTTATACTTTACCAGCCCGGGTTGTGTCTTCCGGCATGCAGATGGCAACTGGATGAGCGCGACTGCGTGTGTAATGCGTGTATCCAGCCGCTGGCTCTAACGTCTCAGGGCCACTTAGTCAACCCCAGTGCCCGCCCTGGACATATTTACCAAAATCAGATTTTACAATGAAATCCGAGGACATTTTTATTGCTTTTATCCAAACAGAGGAGCAGGAAGGATACAATTAGAAATAAATGTATCCGCGGAATAAGAGAGAAACGTATCCGCGGAACGAGAGATAAATGTATCCGCGGAACGAGAGATAAATGTATCCGCGGAACGAGAGATAAATGTATCCGCGGAACGAGAGATAAATGTATCCGCGGAATGAGAGATAAATGTATCCACGGAATGAGAGAGAAATGTATCCGCGGAACGAGAGATAAATGTATCCGCGGAATAAGAGAGAAATGTATCCGCGGAATAAGAGAGAAATGTATCCGCGGAACGAGAGATAAATGTATCCGCGGAACGAGAGATAAATGTATCCGCGGAACGAGAGATAAATGTATCCGCGGAACGAGAGATAAATGTATCCGCGGAACGAGAAATAAATGTACCGGCGGAATAAGAGAGAAATTAATCCGCGGAACGAGAGATAAATGTATCAGCGGAATGAGAGATAAATGTATCCGCGGAACGAGAGATAAATGTATCCACGGAATGAGAAAAATGTATCCACGGAATGAGAGATAAATGTATCAGCGGAACGAGAGATAAATGTATCCACGGAGCGAGAGATAAATGTATCCGCGGAATGAGAGATAAATGAATCTGCGGAACGAGAAATAAATGTATCCGCGGAACGAGAGATAAATGTATCCGCGGAATGAGAAATAAATGTATCCACGGAATGAGAGATAAATGTATCCGCGGAATGAGAGATAAATGTATCCACGGAGCGAGAGATAAATGTATCCACGGAGCGAGAGATAAATGTATCCGCGGAATGAGAGATAAATGTATCAGCGGAATGAGAGATAAATGTATCCGCGGAATGAGAGATAAATGTATCCGCGGAATGAGAGATAAATGTATCCGCGGAACGAGAGATAAATGTATCCGCGGAATGAGAAATAAATGTATCCACGGAATGAGAGATAAATGTATCCGCGGAATGAGAGATAAATGTATCCACGGAGCGAGAGATAAATGTATCCACGGAATGAGAGATAAATGTATCCGCGGAATGAGAGATAAATGTATCCACGGAGCGAGAGATAAATGTATCCACGGAGCGAGAGATAAATGTATCCGCGGAATGAGAGATAAATGTATCAGCGGAATGAGAGATAAATGTATCCGCGGAATGAGAGATAAATGTATCCGCGGAATGAGAGATAAATGTATCCGCGGAACGAGAGATAAATGTATCCGCGGAATGAGAGATAAATGAATCTGCGGAATGAGAAATAAATGTATCCGCGGAATGAGAGATAAATGAATCTGCGGAATGAGAGATAAATGTATCCGCGGAATGAGAGATAAATGTATCCGCGGAATGAGAGATAAATGAATCCGCGGAATGAGAGATAAACCCCCAGTTAATAATCTCATTTTGTTCCAATAAACTCCCTTTATCTGCAGACCTGGAGCCGCCGTTGCTGGCAGTCGTGTGATATTTTGGGTGACTTTCTCGGGCCAAACATCACACTGAGCTGATGTTTTATGGCAATGCTAATGAAGTCCGTTCTTCCATAGACTTCCATTAGTTACAGAGTCCGGCTGGTGATTGAGACTGAGCCTTTCTATTGTTCCCCACAGGCAGTATGATAAGGAATCGCTGCGTTCAGTAGATCAGGGATCAGATAACAGAGCGAGAATCATACAAATGGCTGATATGCAGCTGCCGGAAAACGTTATATTATGGGGCAAAAACTACAACTGGGGTAAATAAGAAAACAGCCCAATATTTAATCTGATACTAGAAATAAAGAAATGAAAGTAGGCAGTGAGGGCGAGGTCTCGGAGTAAAGTTTGATCTGTAATTTGTGATGAACTGGATAATCTGACAGAAGGAATAATAAATGTTGGGAGATTTAGACCCCGGGGCGTTGTGCTCTTGCCCCAGTCCATTGTATCTCTATTAGTGGCTGGGGGTACAGAAAGTTCTGACATTTTGATAAATGAGACTTTGCTCAGCCGGCTCTGTGACCCGAACTCCAGACGGGCAGAAACATGCAGGTCCCCTGTCCTCCTCCGGTGCCCAGGACCCGGTGGACGGGGCAGCTTCTTGCACAGAGGTGTCCTGATCGCAATCCCCGAGTCCTTATTTCATCTGCATTTGCTGATGCAGCAAAATTCCTGCACGCATTGTGTGTCTGACAGCGGAATCTGGGAAAGATTAGTGAGTGAAGGGGAAAGCAGGGATGTATAATGCAGACACAGAAATAGATCGGCCCCCATCCGGCCCCCGTCTAGTCGCCCGTTTCTCCTGCTGTAATGATTCAAACCTTAATCAGTCGTCGGTCTCGTCTTAGATTCAGGAGCCGTATGTCTGTCCCATGCATGTTTAATCCCCTCGCTGTATTACCCTCTACCACCTCTGCTGGGAGGCTATTCCATTTATCTGCCACCCTCTTAGTAAATAATCATTAATTGAAGAGCCAGAAGTCTGGATAAAACGCGCGGCTTCCTTTCAGGCCATTAAGGGGCTTTAAAATAGTTTTAAATGGTCGGATGGGTAAATAGAAATATCAGGGGGTATGTGAAATTGATTTGAGGGTCCCCGTTAGTTGCCATAATCCCCCCCGGTGTAACAGTGGGGTGCAGGTCCCTGTGAAATCGCATAAGCTTGTGGAACTAAAGGCTGCGTATGGAACCTGCCACCGACCGCAGAGACGGCGAGGGGTATTTCAGACAGCAGGGACGGATTACAGCGGGGGAGAGGGGGTATAGAGCACAAGGATTGGGGTGGGGGCAAGAATAATAGAGATGGGGACATGGGGGGGGATTATCTCCCGCCACAAATGCAAAGAGGGCTTGTTATATTAAGGGGGGAGGAAAAACATTTCCAAACACAATCAGTGCGGCCGCAAATAAAACATTTCGTAACAATTATTTAATGAGGCATTTAAATTCCAGGCGCATTTAACGCATACAATGGGGGGGGGGTGCTTGTATTTTATTTTTTTGTTAAAATAAATGTATTTAAACATAAATTGAGAAGAATGGGAATTGAGGGGTTAATCTATGGAAAAGTGTATCAATACATTTATTTTAACAATTATTTCTAAAATTTAATTCATGTTTTTATTTTATATTTATAATTAGAAATTCTGGTCCAAAGTGGGAGAACAATGCAGTCACCGTGGCAACGGATTTCCACAATCAGTCATGATGTAATGATGTCATATGATGTAATATGCATTACAGTACATAAGAATATACACGCATGGATGTTTTTTATTCACGTTAAAGCTTAATTTTTGAAAGAAAATATAATAAAAAGATTTAAAAAGAAACATAATGTCATAATTAATAAAATTAATTAATAATAATTAAAAACCAAGGAGAGAGTGTCTGAAAATTCCGGATAGATATTCTAATATTCTACCTGTTATACTGTTAATAAAATAGTAGAAAAATTCCCTTTTTGCTATTTTATTTTTATTTTCGTACATTTTTTTTTTTAATTAAAAAAATCTTGTCCTGAAAATGTTTCTTTTAAAAAAAATTCTCCAGTGCATTTTTTTTATAAAAAATTTCCATTTTCCAAATTTTTCTTTTAAAACAAAATATTTTTTGCATACATTATTTTATAAAATCATTTCCTATTTTGCATTTTTCTTTATAATTATTTTTTAATATATAATTTTATTCTGAAGGTATTTTATGGGTTTGGGAGACACAATTGTCACAGCCCGAGACTTTCGCGGCCCCTCGTATCGTACGGCGTGAGGCACTTCTCTGTACGGGCTGCGGTTCCCACATTACGAATGCAAATTGTGCGGGACCATCCAGCCCCCGGCCTGCAACTCAAAAGATTTCCCAGGGGGCAGCAGGGTTGATTAAGGTTTGAGTCTTTACAGCAGGAGAAACGGGCAACCGGACGGGGGCCGAATTGGGCCGATCTGCCGGCGGGTTCTATGTTTCTATACAAAAACTCAATCATTGTTTCTGGCCCCGGAGCCTTTGGTTGGTATGAAATTGAGCCAATGAGAAGATGAAAGTCCGTCCTACCCTCTCCCCGCCACCCCGCGTCTGTCTCTTTAATACCCCGGGCAGCCGGGCGACGATGCGTTTCAGCCTCAGAAGCCGCTGTTAGATGGCGGGGCGGTCGCCGGCAGCCTTTATATTAGATCAGGACTTTTTTTGGAAATCTCCCTCTGTGGCCCAAAGGCAGGTGAAGGAGCTGCCCCGACCTCCCCGCCGGGGGTGTTTATTCAGGGAGTACACCTGCCGGGGCTATTCGGGGAAAGATTCTGCCCCCCCGGGGGAGAAACGCTGACAGGGGACACGTTAACAGATTTATATTAGGAACCTGACCACAAATCTTTACTTCCGCAGCTGTCAACACCCAGGAGGGCCGACGAGACAAATATATTCCCATTTCCGATTGGCTGAAACAGTGCCGAGGCCTGATTAATATAACAAAGGAGCTTTCTGATTGGCTGCTGGTAACCAGACCCCGCAGAACTATCTATAAATTATCTGATTGGCTGGTAACAGCATATAATAATTAGAACCAGCGATTGTTCAACAACTGAACGTTCTGATTGGTCGAACCGTAGCATGTCTTTGGCCGATGAAGAAGCAACGGAGGGGCAGTTAATTAAGGGGTTTGGATGGTGGTCATTAAAAGGGGTAATACAGTCATCAATATGCCCATTGGGGTCACAGCTAGAAGATCTGCCCTTTAAATAACTCTCGTTCATGAGCCATATGTCTATCCCATGCATGTTTAATCCCCTCACTGTATTACCCCCTACCACCTCTGCTGGGAGGCTGTTCCACTTATCTACCCCCCTCTCAGTAAAGGCATTTCATGTATAGTATCTTTACACGTATTGAATGTATTCACCGGTTCTTAAACATATAAGGAGCGTCTGCGGGTATTGGACACAGACAGCGGCCTCTGCCTCCCAGACGTCCTCGCGGTTGAACTGGTTTTTCGGCTCGATGTTGAATGGCGGGTCGTGAACCAGGAAAGGGTGACGGGAAAGGAGCTGAGGAGATAATATCTCAGGCGGGCAGAGAACCGGCCCTTCCGGTCCGCAAAGTACCCGCGCTGATCCCTGCTGCCGATTAACTCATTCGGAGACAGATAAGGTCTCGATGTCTGCGATCTCAGACGCTTCCCGCAAGAACCCGTGAACTCTGACCCCACATATAGCAAATATTGCCCTAAAGGGGGCTCGTCCCTAGGGCCGGACCGGGGACGTCTAAGCAGCCCCGCCACTTTAAGGCCAGCAGCCACCTAGTGACATACGTGCGGCCATCGCCTGCTTCTGCGCATCCAACCAGCGGTCGCACACTGCATGATCTGCCCCTGGAGCAGCAGAGGGGTAGGTATTGGGGCTGTTAGCCACCAGCCCTCTAGGTATTTGCCCGGTGTGCCAGTCCAGGACTGCTCATCCGTACTAAAGCCGCCCTGGGCAAAGCATAAACTACAAGGCGTTATAGACAAAATGTGGGGTTTAAAGTGATAAAATGGAACATTCAGCCACAATAGGTTGCCATGGTAACTGCACAACTCTTATTGCTTTGCTCGGAACTGCTCACGTTTTTGCTTTTTATATATCAGAAAAAGGATTCAGAAATCCAAATACCCATAAAACGGATATCCGGTGGAAATTTAGCTTTTTTTCCTGAAAATATAATAAATATTATAAATAAATAAAGTCAGAAAAAAATGCGACTTAAATCCACACCTGTTTTAACTTTTGTGCATTAAATAAAGTTTCTTTGTTTTGAAACAGTAGCTGTTAGACATTGCGTCCAACGCCTGGTGGTTTCCATGCTTCCGTCCGAAGAAGAGACCTCCGAGGTCCCAAAAGCGTATGTAGCTTTACATCTCATGTGGGTCGAAGGGAATGTTTCCATGGTAACCATACGTATTATTCGCATTTATGATATTTGAGATTTTCCAGCTGAATTTTAGGCTTGTAAACGTCGCCTTTTATTTCGATCTACGGCCAGAAGGCTTTCCCGACGGAGTCTGAAGACGCTGAGACCTCCGAGTCGTGGGACTTTTCTTCAAGCTGTCGGCCGTCAGCAATCATGACGGCTCGGATAATGGAGGGCGCGAAGGTGCGGCCGTGGAGATGACAGGGGCTTTTATCCTCGTCGCGTTTGTCCGTGTCGGCGGCTCTTCCGCCCGCTCACCGCCAATGCGATGGAAAGCGGACTCTGCAGGGGTCAGCGCCTGCTTTTAGCGCCCCCTCTCAGGGGGCAGAAGGGGCAGTTGAGGAATGCGGCTCTACCTGCCTCACAGGGACTCGTCCCAGGGACAGGGCAGTTACAGATTATTTAACCCGGCGCTGAGCAAATACCAGCTTTTGTGCTTAAAATCTTCAGGACACAAAGAAAAGACAATGAGGGTGGATAAGATCCCACCTGGAGGTAAAGAAAGACCCCCCCCCCCCCGAGCTGCGGGGAATTTTATTTATTCTTTAAATTCCCCAATAAACCTGAACCCCAAACAATGGGAACGTCCCAGCATCCAGAATGGTGAAGAACTCCAATGGATTGACTGTCGTCACGATGAGTCAGATAAAGTTTTCGGGGTAAGCCTTACTCGTCTACACTCACACCGATCTGCTCACAAAAGATTTGAGTTGACTACTAAATAACACTCAAGTGAACCAACTGGAATGGCAACTCATTGGAAGATGGACTCAGTGGAAGACCAATTCTTTGGAAGTCCAACTCATCTAAAGGCCAAGTCATCCCCAGGCCAACTTATTGGAACGCCAACTCATCAGAAGGCCAACTCGTCTACTCTGAAAAAGTTATGTTCCGTCAATTACTGTTGGATGTTCAGTGTCTCCCATCCAGGTCAGCCTCTGAGTTGCCTCCGAGTTCCACTTGAGTCCAGCTGATCATTGAGTCGGTCCCTCACACAGCGATACATTGGTTGAGTCGGTCTCTCAGGCGTGTTGGTCATTAAGCTCGTTAGTCAGACCGACTCGAGTCAAATTCCTCTAAATACATTTCTGTGCCCAGCGGTTCCGCTGAGTGTAGAACTCGGCTCAAAACCCAGCTCCCCCCATTAGTGAATAGACCCCCACGGTTCACAAATTAATAAAATACCAGCTAAAGAACATTCCGTGCCGTCATAACTCACTTCCGTGACATCACTTTGTAACGTAGAATGGATCAGGACCCCCAGCCATCGCCCCCTCAGCCTCCCCGCAGGCGATTTCTGTCTGCACCTGCTGTTTTAACGCATCTGAGTGTCGGCCCGTTACTCCTGCTGTAACGACTCAAACCTTAATCAGTCGCTGGTCTCGTCTTAGATTCAGGAGCCGTATGTCTATCCCATGCATGTTTAATCCCCTCACTGTATTACCCTCTACCACCTCTGCTGGGAGGCTGCTCCACTTATCTACCACCCTCTCAGTAACCTATTTTTAAACCCCTGCCCCTGACAGGATTAAGATAACGTTAGCAGTGACCGCTCCGCACCTCCATGCCGTGTTTGTGGAACAGATCCGGTTGTGGAACTCCGCATGAAACCAACAACCTCGCGAGGACGTCCAAATAAACACGGAGACGTGGAGCTGCGAATTCTAACGCCTTCGCCGGGCCGGGACGGCTGAGAGTGTTACCTTTCCCACAACACCAAATGCTTTAACCAGACCGTGTAATCTTTGGTTTGACAAACGCGTCACTCGCCTGTCGGCGGCGGGGCGAAGGATTCATTGTGCGAGGCTTTGGACCCCGAAGAAGGACGATGTCACTCAAAATACAAGAATCACATTTTAGGAGCCGGTTCTTCCCGTCTCGCGGATTCCGTATCCGGCAACTCATTCCACAGACCGCTCGTTCCCTCTAAATTATGTGTTTCTAACAATTTGAAACTATTTTCACCAATTTGTGCCGAGGGGTAAAAGATTTCGCGGGGTTAACTGACATCTGCGTTTATCGGCCCCGTTCGGCCCCCATCCGGTCTGTAAAGACTCCAAATCTGTCGTTGGCCTCGTTTCAGATTGAGGATTCAATAATGCTGGATTAGCATCTACCACCTCTGCAGGGCTGCTGTTCCACTTACCTACCACCCTCTTGGTAAAGTAAAACCTCCTTACAATCCATAGCATGAAAAAAAAAATACAAAAAAAAATAAAAAAATGTACATATCCTCTCACTTTATATCTGGCATCTCCTTTATTTATTTTTTACACCACCCTCAATTACGCCCTAATTGGAGGAAGAACACTAGAAACCCAGAAACTGCCCCATCTGGCCCCCGTCTAGTCGCCCGTTTCTCCCGCTGTAAAGACTCACAGAGAGTCCACAGAGATACTCTGTATCAACCACTTGACCTCTCCCGAGATAAAGCCGCAGATAATGGTTACACAAAGGGTTAACAGAACGAGAAAATAGGGATTTACATGCCGAGCACTTTTTAACATTTTCTTAGAAAACAGTGTGATTACAGATTTGTGCCTCTTTTTATTTGTATTATTATTTAGAATTAATAATAATAATATATAATATATGTTATTAATAATATAAATCATCATTTTTAGTAGTTATATGATTTTATTATTTAGAATTATTGTTGTTATTATTAATATTACTATTATTGTTGTTATTGTTGTTACTATTATTGTTATTATTATTATTACTATTGTTATTATTACTATTATTGTTGTTATTGTTGTTACTATTATTGTTATTATTATTATTACTATTGTTATTATTACTATTATTGTTGTTACTATTATTATTAGGTTACTTACCCCTAAACCAAACTCTATTATGTGCAGATTCCGGATAATTGGCTCATCGACGCACTTTGTAGTGAAATGAGTTCTGCAGCCGCCGTGATCCGACTCTCAGCAGATACCGAAACCTGTTTAGGAAATAAAAGGTTCCATTGAATGGTAATTTCCCCGTCAGCCATTTAAATGCCATGTGACGTATGTAAATACCCCCCCCCGGCTCCCTGCCCCCCATTGTCTCCACGCACACAATGCCATTGTCCCCGTCCTGTTTGGAACTTTGTGGCTGTCAGGGTAATGGGGGCTTCATTAGTGATGGATCAGGTTTGCCCCCCAAGAGACCCCAAGCGATTGTCCAAACACACAGGTACAGGCGGACATACATTAAAGCATATATACACCTGTCCTGTATGTACACCTGTCCTGTATGTATACCTGTCCTGTATGTATACCTGTCCTGTATATATACCTGTCCTGTATGTATACCTGTCCTGTATGTACACCTGTCCTGTATGTACACCTGTCCTGTATGTATACCTGTCCTGTATGTATACCTGTCCTGTATGTACACCTGTATATATATATATATATTTTTATTATTATTAGAATAAAAAGTTGAATTACCATTAGAATTAAACAATGAAAATTGTATCCAATGAAATCCCGTTATATGAGAATTCCCGTTAAAGTCTCGTCACCCGAATAATAAGCGAGCGATGGGGGGGACCTCATTAACTCATCTCACAAATCAGGCATTGTGCCTAATCCACAAAGGGGATTATTCACTAAACCCATCAGTTTGCAGGGGATTTGCTAAATTAAATCATTTCACTGACTTCACTGAGCATGATGAAGCCGGCCCCTGGATAATGTATAGATAAATCAGTGACCGGCCCCTGTATAATGTATAGCTAAATCAGTGACTGGCCCCTGTATAATGTATAGATAAATCAGTGACCGGACCCTGTATAATGTATAGATAAATCAGTGACCGGCCCCTGTATAATGTATAGATAAATCAGTGACCGCTCCCCTGTATAATGTATAGATAAATCAGTGACCGCTCCCCTGTATAATGTATAGATAAATCAGTGACCGGCCCCTGTATAATGTATAGATAAATCAGTGACCAGCCCCCTGTATAATGTATAGATAAATCAGTGACCAGCCCCCTGTATAATGTATAGATAAATCAGTGACCGCTCCCCTGTATAATGTATAGATAAATCAGTGACCGGCCCCCTGTATAATGTATAGATAAATCAGTGACCGGCCCCTGTATAATGTATAGATAAATCAGCGACCGCCCCCCTGTATAATGTATAGATAAATCAGTGACCGGCCCCTGTATAATGTATAGTTAAATGAGTGACTGGCCCCCTGTATAATGTATAGATAAATCAGTGACCGGCCCCTGTATCATGTATAGATAAATCAGTGACTGGCCCCCTGTATAATGTATAGATAAATCAGTGATCGGCCCCCTGTATAATCTGTAGATAAATCAGTGACTGGCCCCCTGTATAATGTATAGATAAATCAGTGACTGGCCCCCTGTATACTGTATAGATAAATCAGTGACCGGCCCCTGTATAATGTATAGATAAATCAGTGAGATGCTTTATAAAATCTCCCCACATCACAAATACATTATTCAGGGCCGGCTCAGCCCTTACTGCAGAAGGTACTCCCGGGGTCTGCCCTCCGCTGGCTGAGACTCCTGGGTGTTGCATCCTCACTATAATCAAAGACTTGTCTGCTGGGCAGCCCTGGGTTTGGCCCAAAATGATTGCAAATGAACCCAAATCATTGTCTCTGCGAGTCGACGCCCATATTAGTCAATCTAATTATAAACCCGGGAAGCGGATCAATAATCGGCGAGACCCCCATATGTTTTCATTATCGTTACCGACCCTCCATTAATAAAGCCCCCTTCAAATCAATGTGATTGACCCCCAATCAATGGGGTTCTGTCCCGTCAATCACACCGGCTGCCATGTGACCAAATCAATAAATTGATCTCAATCAATAATTAGCCATCCGATTAAATAATACTAGTAATTACCCCAAATCGTAAAAAAAACCACGTATTTTATCTAAACTGCCCTTTAACCGACCATTTCTGGAGCGTAAGAGGGCAACAAAACCCAGAAAACTTTAAAAAATTAGGGCTCTAAAGTAACATTTGTGACGCGAGAAAGAAATATTTTAAAAAAATAAACCAAAATGGAGTAATTATGCATTTTTATTTTACATGATTTTTGGAGGCCGCTTAACTTTGCTCGCTCCGGTCCATTTCTTTTATAAATTATTTTTTAAAAAAATACATATTTTGGGGGTTTTTTTTAAAAAAGTTAAAAAAAATCCAAAATAGTTGCTTTTTTTGTTTTGTTTAAAAAGCTTAAAAAAAAACAATTATTTTAGAGAATTCCTCCCAAGGTAAGCGAGGGTCCGGAGCCCCCCTTTAGCGCTCGAGCCGCCCGGAACATCTGGAACGGATACTTTGTAACTTTCTGTTACCCCTCCGGATCTTTAATTACATTATTGTTCTCCGCATGGGAAAGGGGGAAGGGCCTGAAACTTGGTCCTTTGCCATCTCTTGTTTCTCATTGGCTGAAAGTTTTGTATTGCTCTTTTGCTATTGGCTACCTGAACATTCCAAACTCCCCCCCCCCGTGTTTTAAGACTTTTCAGGGTGAGGCGGTAGGAGAAGTTCTTCGGGATGCGAGGAGCTGCCGATCGCTCCATGGCTGACGGGGATTTAAAGGGACCGGGAGCCCAGGCGTGATCTAACTGCCCCTCTGACACCCGCAAACTGCCCCTGGGGAGGAAAAACAAGGGAAAAATGCAGCTTCACGTTTGGATTCTCTACCTAGGCTGCCTCTGCTCCGTGTCCTGCAGCTACAGGGAGTCTCAGTGCAGCTGGAGGGAGAGGTAAGGATTTTAACCTTAAATTTAATTTTTTTTTCTTCATTTTTTTCCACCGCTTTTGGGGCAAATCCTGGGAGGTTTTTTGTTTTGTTTTACATATAACGTTCAACTGCTGTGTTTGTTTTGGAGCATAAGTGCTTACAAAGTTTTATTTACAAAATGTATCATTTTTGTGAATATCTTTTATACTGATGTTAAAATTCTGAGTTTTTAAAAAATATATAATATATATATATATATATATATTTTAAAAAGGGAACAAACGAAGAAACCCAAAAATATTTAAGTGCTTGTATCTATTTTTCCATAAGATCGGACTAAACTGAGGATATATTTGAAACATTTAACTCCAGTTCAGTGGAGATTTTATTTTAAATCGGATAATTTTGGTTAATTTCCAGGTTTGCAAACGTAACGATATAAATTCCAGGAATAATTGCAATGTTGGGTGGTCTTCATCTCTCTTTTTTTAAAACTTTCTGCTCCGTAAATCTGCAGAAACATTAAAATTTAGAGAAGTCCCCTTTAAGATGTTTGCAGGGGTGGTGATGTAATGGTTAAAATGCGCTGGCCAAGTTGGCTGACTCACTAGCCACCTACTGACCTTTCAGGGAGGGCACTGAAGATGGTAATTCATCATCCCAGACAGACGGACTCCAACCCACCGCCTGCCTTTGGGGTCTGGACTCCCCCTAAACAGCTGCAGGAGTTGGGTGACCACCAGATAGTTAATAATAATTATTTAAATATAAATTAATTGCCAATTGTAATCCAAATGACTCGCTTACTAACTAATTACTAACTTTTTAACTTTTCTTGCACAATAAATGAATCGGATGGTAAAATTTATCATTTTAAGCATAAAAAAAATAAAAGTTAAAATCTTGTGTTCTATTAAACTTTGGGGAGGGGGTCGGACTTAAAAATGTTATTGTCGCACCCTTTGTGCCGTTAGAGTATTTCCCCTCCGACCCACCTAGATTCAGGAGCCATAAATCCCATTCATGTATTAGACTCTACCACCTCTGCTGGGAGGCTGTTCCACTTATCCACCACCCTCTCAGTAAATCTAACCTCCTTCCTTTCTATCTCGGCTTCTCACCCTTTAGTGTAATCCGTCGGGGAGACCGGCCCAGCTAAACCCAACCTGGGTTCTGTAAAATATGGGGGGGGGCTTTTGAAAGGCATAGCTGCCTGTTGCCCCTTAGCCTTATAAAAAAAAAGTTTTAAGTGGTTGGCTCTCAAGAGCTTACGATCTAAAAGGCGCAGCTCTGGCTCTTTTTGCGTAAAGATGTTGCGCAGCCAAGCGCTTTCACCTTTCCGGCTTCCACCAACATCTGCTGACCGGGCTGTTAAAGCCCCGATAACCCCCCCCCCCCCCCCCCCCTGCCAGCTGCTGCCGGTGTCTGTCAATTTGGACTTGACTCAATTTCAGACTTAACTGCCCCAAAGTGCAGGGCTTTCAAAACCTGGGTCAATTGCCTGCCCCGGGGGACTGGGGGGCGACCCGGAAGGGGGCACTTTAAGTGATTAACTAGGTCTTTAACACAAGCAAGTGATCTATGTATAAAGAGACATTTATTCTGGTGCAGTTTCCATAGCGACTGCTTCTCTAGCACGATCATTTTATTGGCTGTTATCTCTGCATCTCGCTTAGACGTTGGTCTCGTCTTAGATTCAGGAGCGATATGCCAACCCCATGCATGTTTAATCCCCTCACTGTATTACCCGCTACCACTTCTGCTGGGAGGCTGCTCCGCTAATCCACCACCCTCCGGGTTTTTGCATATAAGCCCCTCAGTAGTTAGCTGCAGAGTCTGGCTGGTTCTTGGGAGGATTCTCGTATCTGTAGAGGCCGCGTTATCTCTGAGACGGACAGCGCCAGGCGCATGATAAAGATAATTAGCCGGCGACACTAGAAATGCTGGGGTGGAAAAAGGAAGTGTCTGGACTGCGCGATATAAACAGGATTAACAGCCTCTTCCAAATCCTGCAGTCTATTCACTAAATAAACCCGTAAAACGCTCTGCTTTTGGTGCAGCTTTCCTAACTTTTTCCTCCCCGTTAATCTCCTAGCTGTAGGCGTGAGGGTCCATAGAAAGTTGTTTCGGGGGGGGGGGTTAAGTGCCCCTGCCTGCGGACCCCCGTGGTTTATGGGTGGTAGTTAATGCATGGAACTGGCTACGGTCCCAGCTGTTGTAACCGGCGCTCTCTTCTCTCCGCAGCGGTCTCTCCCTGGACGCCGGCTCGGTGAAGCAGGCTGCGCTGCGCTGCGCGGAGGGCTCCGTGGAGTGGCTGTACCCGGTGGGCGCTCTGCGCTTCGCTCTGGTTCCCCGCCAGCCGCCGGCGGTCCCCGTTCCCGCGCCCCGGCTCCTCACCGCCTGCATTAAACCCACCGCCTCGTTCTCCGGCGCGCAGCTCTACCTGGAGAAAGACGGCGAGCTGGAGCTGCTGCTGCCGGCGCCGCGGCCCGCGGGGGGTCCCGCCGGACGGCCCAGAGTGCACTGCTTCAGCTGGCTGCCCCGCCAGAAGGTGGCGCTCTTCTTACAGGCCACCCCGCATCAGGACATCAGCCGGCGGATCGCCGCCTTCCGCTACGAACTGCGAGGGGACTGGGACGGCCGGCTGGCCCTGCCGCTCAACAAGCTGAGCGCGGACGGTGAGTCCCTTACCGGAGAAATTAGCGCGTGCCCGCATAAAAAAAAAAATAAATAAATAATGTGCCCATTTCGCACAGGACTGCTTTCCAGTCACATTGTATCCCCTCCAATAAGTAACATTTGGGGTCACATGACACGGCCCCTGGGTGATCCCTGGCCTGGTCCAGCGCAGGCTGGCTAAGGGTGGTCCCGTGCAGGCTGGGGGGGTTGGCGGAAGTGTGTTTGATCTTCTTTTCTCCACCCCCCCCTTCCTCCTTTCCCTCTCTAAACAGCAGGGCAGTGTCCTGCCGGGCCTGAGGACATAGCCAATAACCCCTTTAATTAGCCTGAGATAAGAAGCTGCCGTTTCCATGACAACTGATAAGGAGCTCTGGCTGCTGCTGACTTTAAATGCCAGAGATAGTCCGGAGGGCAATTACATTTTTTTCCCCCTTTTTTATTTTTTAATATTTAAGCTTTTGGTTATTTTTTGTTTTTTCCTAATTTTACTCTACTTATGATGATCTTTTTTTTTGCCAACGTGACCCACAACAAATTTCTGACGGTATCGCTACAGAATTACGTAAAATGTCATTTTATCTTTATTTTAAGTCTCTTCTGTTTCCCGCAGGTGCCTGCCGCCCGTGCAACGACACCGAAATTCTGATGGCCGCCTGCACCAGTGACTTCGGTGAGTAAGGCTCGTGATTGGCCAACCAGATTTCCCTATTCATCTGGTAGATGGCACTGCTGGTTTTGGGGTGTTCTCATTGGCCGTTTGGGGTGGGAGGGTTGCTGGGGGCTCTTGGCTGGGGCAGAAGGGCTATTATTTAGGGCTCGGCTGGCTTCACGCAGTGGAATGTGGCTCCTACCCAGCCATGCGTTCAGCTTCTTCCCCCCCCCCCCCCCCCCCCCCCTGGATCCGGTTCTCTTCGGCTATCTCACCCAAACCTGGTCTGCCCCCCTGCCAGAAACGTTCAGATCCAGGCCCTCGGCGCCTCAACTTTTGGATATTCCAGCCTGGGCCCCTCAAAAAATAAATTAAATAAATAAATAAAATAAAAATAGTTGGAAAATCATTAAAAAACATATTTTCACAGAATTCCTGGCCCCGCAGTAACAGAGAATAGAAAATCTTCAGGTTTTCTTTCCTATTTATTTATTATTTCTTTAGAACGTTTTTATTACTGATATTTAAAAAAACTTAATGCCCACAAATGTATTTTTAAGAAAAAAACAGATCTTTACCTGCAAGCGGGGGGCTTAGACCAGTGGGGGTCCCACGCAGCAGATTAATCTGCCAATGGGGGCCCATGAGGAATGCTAGCCTTCCATTGGATGCTTGCCGTTCTCGTTATGGGCTGGGACCCCGACTGATCTACATAAACACTGGGCAGCCAATAGGAGGAAGGTTAATGAAGGATCCCTCTCCCATTGGCTGCCTAGGTAATGGCTGCAGGATGATGTATCTTCATAGTGATGCTGACTTTTACTCAATCTGCGCTCTTCTCTCCTCCCCAGTCGTCCGCGGTAACATCCGTATGGTTGGAAACGACGCCGACTTGCAGGAGTCGGTGATCGGGATCTCTGCCACCCGCGTCTACCGCCAGAAATTCACGCTGTTCCACCCCCACGGCCGCTCCGTCAGGTCGCTGGGGGATATCCGGGTCCCGCTGAGCTGCGGGGTGAAGCCCGGCCCCGGAACTTTCCTCTTCATGGGCTGGGTACACTTCGGAGACGCCTGGCTGGGCTGCGCCCCGCGCTACAAGGACTTCAAACAAGTCTACGAGGCGGCCGTCCGGGCTCGCGAGAACCCGTGTGAGATCGCACTGGAATGAGCAGGGTGAGGGGAGACGGTTATCTGAACGAAGGATGCGTCGGCATCGTTACGGGGTCACCGGGTCTGGTTTGACGAGATATCGCCACCGAGCGAGTCAAGAATATGAAGTCGTTATGACGCTGACCTTGGGAGATGCTTCCCCCACCGCAAAAAAAAACCATCGGCCTGGTGGGGCTACCGGATCCTCCCAACTGATCTCCAACATGGAATAACAATGGAATGATTGATCTAGAGCCATGATGGCATGGGGAGAGGAGACGCGTCCGCCTGGGCGTCACGGGTCGACATCATGGCCTTGAAATCTGTCCTGTGGAAAACTGAACAAGGTGAGGAGACCTGTCCTCCGGCATCGATGGCCTCATAGAAGGTCGAATATGGCCAGAAGTGTCCCCTTCCGGGTCATCTGCTTTTCTTCCCGACGTTTGCACTCCTGGAGATTCCATTGTAGAGACCCAAGCCGAGTGTTTGTAGCCACCTTGGAGATGGGGCAGCTACATACATGTTCCTCGGAGATAACACCGCACAAGGTGTTTTTTTTTTGTTTTGTTTTTTTTCTTCCTCCCCGAAGGAGATAATGGGGAGAGCTCCTGATACGTTGAGGAAGCGATGGACTTGAACTTTGTTTTTTATTTTTAGTGACTCTCGATTTTATTCTTTCCGGAGATCTTTCAGATATTCCTGAGACCTCTTGGCAGCTAAAAAAATAAAATAAACCTAAAAAAACCCTCCGGTCTCGGGTTTACCTCTGAGGTCTCGTTTTGGAAACCCAACTTTTATCCTATAAGCGAAGAAGACCTCGGTTCTGTTGAAAGATGAAGCTGCGTGGACTTCTCCGTCCCCTGATAATGAAGAGCAGCCCACCCTGTAAGGGACCAAAAGTCAAATGGCCGTTTTATGCTTGGATTTCAGAACACTATAGAGTCGTCTCAAAGAAATGTTCTATTTATATATATTTTTATACATTTGAATGTGCACTATTTAATTTTGGGGTTTTTTACTAAATCCTGATTGGTGGAGTTTCTTCAGATGAATCACTTTGAATTCATTAAATTGTCTTTTTAAAGGTACAGTCCCACTTGCACACAAACCCCCCCCCAATATTTTTTATAACAATGTAGCAAATTACACTTTCATTATCAATGAGCAAATCTTTTTAAAGGGGTGGGGGGTGCTAAATGAACTGAATTCAGTTTGGGATTACTGGTAGCAAATCAAACTGGTATTAGAACAAACTTTATTTTGTTATAAAATAAATTCTGGACAGCAAACAATACTTCTTTTTTTGTTTTGTTTTATTTTTTTTATAATGATGGATTGTATTAGAGATCATGGCGGGGAGGAGAAAACCCACCAACCAGGAGATGAGGTACTTGATGGTGAGACAGTGTAGTAATAATGTATATAGGTTTTGTTTTATTGAGCAGAAAAAAAGCTGGCACTTTTGAACTTTTTTTTTTTTTTTGCTAAATTTTACTGTAAAATGTCTTCTCTTCAAGCTACTTTAAAAAAAAAAAAATTTTTTTTTCTGTTTGGGGAAGTTACCAACTACGAGCATGGTATGCTTTGTCGGTTAGATTACAACTATCAACAAAAAAAAAAAAATAATAAAAAAAATTTTTATTTTTATATTAAACTTGATGTAAGGAAGGATAGAGCTGCAGACTTTCCGTGTTCTGTATTTTGGTGATTTCTTCTCCCCTGTTAAGGTTTAAGGCGGTGGCTTTGTGGCTTTACCTCTGTGGTCTCCTGGCCCTCAATGAGCCTGTAAAAAAAAAAAAAAAAAAAAAAAAAAAAATCTCCCGTAAAAATTCTTATGTGAAAGAGTAAAATATCCCCGATGGGTGTTATGAAGAATCTTATGGATTCTAATCCTCGGGGATCCTTCTACCAACGTATTTTAGTTCATCTACAGCGTTCTCGATGGCGCTCTTTGTACCCTCAGTCAGTAAGACAAGCCTGTAAATCCCGTTGTGCTAAGCAATAGAATGCCTCAGTCTTAATCACCCACAGGGCCTTCTGGCTAATGATGATGTGGTCTTCGTTAGCATAAGCAGGACTTCATTATCATTGCCGTAAAGAATGATCCCGGTGTGGTGCTTGAGCTTGGAACGTACAGGGAACATCACGCCTGGCCACGTAGAGGTCCCCGGATCTAACGTATCGGATAACGTGACGCCCCGTTTCTCTTCGCCGCTCCAGACGGGGCCGTGTTTATTTTGGAGTTTTTAAAGAAATGCCATCTTCTGTGTTTTAGTAGAACACTCGAAGAACATCATCTATAACCCCAGGAAGGAACCCTAGAATCTAGAACTGAGAGAACGCTCCAGAGCAGATCAGGTGGTCCAAGGAGGAGGGGGGGTGTAACTCGGGGTAATTTCTGTAGTTCGGTCATCACAGGGGTAACCCGCTGCCTCCGCCACGACTGCAATCTTATAGCTGGATCACTGCCAGACTTCTGTGATTTTAACCTTTTTTGTTTTGTGTTACCCCGTTTTGTGGACCCGCCGTGTGCGACCGGGGGGCCCCGGGGTTACTGAAGGGTTAAAAAGCATCAGACTCAGTCTTGTATCCTGCAAGTGTATTCAATGTGTAAGTAAAGACTGGATGGGATGTTCTGTAAATTCTGCTGTACAGAGTATTTTGGTTCGTTTTTATAATTTGTGTTTCTTCTGATGAGTTTTTATATAAAAAGATATTTTAAAATGGTTTTTTTTCCAGATTATTTATTAAATGGTTAATATTTGGGTTTATAAATCCAGTTCTGTGGAGCCACAAACTTGCCAGATGTTAAGATCATTGAAGTTCAATGACCCGTGGATGAAACACATAAAGGATCCAGTGTTGATGCATTACCCAATCATGTGTTCTAGGGGGCAAGTAGCACAGGGGGGAAATAGCCAGAGCCTCTCACAGCTACCCCCTGACGAGTCTGATTTATTAGCACTAATCCGGGGCTAATATCCCCGCGTTTAGTAGATCTGCCCTTCCTGGGAAAGGAAATTGAGACGGATTCCCTGCCTTCCTAAATGAATTGAAGAAGTAGTCCGGATAAAGCAGCATCCCCGCGGAATCCATTTTATTTTTATCTGTTTGGGAAACTGACGCTCTTATCCCGTAAAATACCCAACAAACTGTACTCCTAGAAAAGAGGGGCATCAGGCGAGGAGAGAGGGGCATCAGGGGATTTGGGGCCCAAAGAGGGACTAGCCAAACTAAACAGGGGCTATTGGTAGCTACCCTGGTGGATAAACTATTATTCTGGTGCTGGATTTGATCAATACTTTAGATTTAAAGGGATCTCTCAACATTTTTTTATTTTTCCTGGTATCAGATTAAAAATAAGTATTTATAAATATCGCTCGGCATACTGCCTCTGGGGGGGACAATAGAATGGCTCAGTCTTAATCACCCAGCTAGACTCTGACTAATGGAAGTCTATGGAGGAATGGACTTCATTAGCATTGCCATAAAGCATCAGCTCAGTGTGGTGTTTGAGCCGGGAAAGTCACCCAAAATATCACATGACTGACAGCAACCAACGGCGGCTCCAGGTCTGCAGAATTTATTGGTAGATATTTTTTACAGCTTTGTTTTGACGGAGAAAAAAAAATGTCTTTAACCAAAAACGTAAATATTCTACACATTTCCGAGCGCCCGTTCTGTTTAAATGAAGAACACGCCCTCCTGACATCTCCTTGCCTGACTTTTTAATTCCGATGTTATGTGAGAAATCCGGCCGCTTCCCTCTAATCTCTTAATCTCATTATTCAGCCGTCAGAAATCAAGGCGCCCATCAAAGTCTGTCAGGGCGGCCGAGCGTCTGTCGGGGCGGCCGTGCGTCTGTCGGGTTGGCCGAGCGTCTGTCGGGGCGGCCGTGCGTCTGTCGGGGCGCCCATCAAAGTCTGTCGGGGCGGCCGAGCGTCTGTCGGGGCGGCCGTGCGTCTGTCGGGGCGGCCGAGCGTCTGTCGGGCGGCCGTGCGTCTGTCGGGGCGGCCGAGCGTCTGTCGGGGGGCCGTGCGTCTGTCGGGTCGGCCGAGCGTCTGTCGGGGCGGCCGAGCGTCTGTCGGGTGGCCGTGCGTCTGTCGGGTCGGCCGAGCGTCTGTCGGGGCGGCCGCGCGTCTGTCGGGGCGGCCGAGCGTCTGTCGGGCGGCCGTGCGTCTGTCGGGGCGGCCGAGCGTCTGTCGGGGCGGCCGTGCGTCTGTCGGGTCGGCCGAGCGTCTGTCGGGGCGGCCGTGCGTCTGTCGGGGCGGCCGAGCGTCTGTCGGGGCGGCCGTGCGTCTGTCGGGGCGGCCGAGCGTCTGTCGGGGCGGCCGAGCGTCTGTCGGGCGGCCGTGCGTCTGTCGGGGCGGCCGTGCGTCTGTCGGGACGGCCGAGCGTCTGTCGGGGCGGCTGTGCGTCTGTCGGGGCGGCCGAGCGTCTGTCGGGCGGCCGTGCGTCTGTCGGGGCGGCCGTGCGTCTGTCGGGGCGGCCGAGCGTCTGTCGGGGCGGCCGTGCGTCTGTCGGGGCGGCCGAGCGTCTGTCGGGGCGGCCGAGCGTCTGTCGGGCGGCCGTGCGTCTGTCGGGGCGGCCGTGCGTCTGTCGGGGCGGCCGAGCGTCTGTCGGGGCGGCTGTGCGTCTGTCGGGGCGGCCGAGCGTCTGTCGGGCGGCCGTGCGTCTGTCGGGGCGGCCGTGCGTCTGTCGGGGCGGCCGAGCGTCTGTCGGGCGGCCGTGCGTCTGTCACACGGCTCCTGCATCTAAGACGGGACCAACGACTGATTAAGGTTCTAGTCCTTATGGCCCGGCGGGTTCTAGGTTCGTCTACGAGCGTTCTAAGATATAAGTTAGAATGCTCCAGAGATTCTCCACCAGAACACTGGGGCGCGGGGTGCGCGTTCTCTGCACTCCAGTAACCCCCGTGGCATCTGGCACGGCTCAGTATGAGGAGACGTCCGCGGTGGCCGCGTCGGGGGCCAGAGGAAGATATTCCCACTGAGGCTGTCGCGTCTAATCCCCGTCCAACAGCCCAAACCAAAACACCCCATTGTGCGGAGGCCAGCGGCGCATGCTTTCCCAGCTCTGCACCAACCGTCTGGAAACCCTGACGGAGCGTGATATCCGAGGCGAGTAACCCCGTGCTGCGCGGATTAACCCCTTCAAAACACAAAGCGCGTGTTTACATGTGTCACGTCTACAGCATTCCGATGGCGGCCTCCAACCTGCGGGGTGATACAAAATATCTGCATTCATTATTTTTTCTTTATTATTATTATTTATTGATTTATATGGCGGCGTCATATTCCACGGCACTGTACAAAGAGGTCCTTCAGCGGCCCGTATTGCTGAAGATGGCACCGGCGTATCACATGAAAAGTTACAACAGGGAGATCGATGATAAACCACAAAGTAACTTTTCTTGAAATCTATAGAACTATAACATTTAAAATTTCAGTGGTTTTTTTTTTGCCTGATGACTTTTTCCTCCCCTTTTTGCCCCTTGAAGTATAAATGTTGTGCGATGTGACTCCCGCCTGTCTTTGAGGAACGCTTTACAAACAACGTATCTCTTTGAATGATTTTTGCCGGAGTAAAGAGGCTTTGATGGAAGAGAAGAAAGTTTTAATTTTCTCAGGGGGGTAGTTGATAAGTGGAACAGTGTCCCAGCAGAGGTGGTAGAGGATAATACAGTGAGGGGATTAAACATGCATGGGATAGACATACGCCTCCTGAATCTAAGACGAGACCAACGACTGATTAAGGTTTGAGTCGTTACAGCAGGAGAAACGGGGAGACCAGACGGGGGCCGGATGGGGGCCGATCTGCCGGCAGGTTCTGGGTTTCTGCCGGGACACGACCCCTGATTATTTAATGTTTTGTCCGTGAACATCAGAGGCAGAAGCATTAGCCCTGGAGGGGCCGTTACCAGCGTCGGCTGCGTGCCGGGGTCTCCGCTTTCCCAGGTCCTCTCGGCGTAAAGAAAACCACATTTTTCACGCATCAATTTTCATGATTTGTGTAAAAAAAAAACCCCTCTCTCTCCGCAGGCCTCGGTGGGACTTTCTTCCCATGAAATCCGAGTAGATTATTTCTCCTCCGCCTGGAATTTCTTCCACTGCTGGAATCATCCACGGAAAGGACATTTTTTTAACTATTTCATTGCCATAAAAAACAATTTTTACCATAAAAGCAAAATTTACCACCAAATCGGCCCCATCCGGCCCCCGTCTGGTCGCCCGTTTCTCCTGCTGTAACGACTCAAACCTTAATCAGTCGTTGGTCTCGTCTTAGATTCAGGAGCCGTATGTCTATCCCATGCATGTTTAATCCCCTCACTGTATTACCCTCTACCACCTCTGCTGGGAGGCTGCTGGATCGGATATTCCTTGAATCCAAGTTTCAATACGCAAGACAATTGGAGAAAGGGATTCAGGAAGATGATTCGTCACCCAGCAACGGACCTCAGAAACCCCCAAGCGTTGGCTTCTCACTTTATATTTGAAATTTAAGCCTAATATAAAAAACATAAACAGATTTTGGCTCCAGAGAAGAATCATTCGGCCAAAATCCGGTCGGCTGTTAAGTTGATTTGCCTTAAATAGTATTTAATCCTTCAATATAATTGCATATGATTTAAACCCATCACTTTGTCCTAAGGAACAAAAAATGTTTACTTTCCCGAGAGGGCGGTAGATAAGTGTAACAGCCTCCCAGCAGAGGTGGTAGAGGGTAATACAGTGAGGGTGTTAAACACGCATGGGATAGACATACGGCTCCTGAATCTAAGACGACACCAACGACTGATTAAGGTTTGAGTCTTTACAGCAGGAGAAACGGCCGACCATACGGGGCCGAATGGGGCCGATCTTCCGGCAATATCTATATTTCTAGCAGACTTTACCATATTAAACCCCCACTGCCTGCCCATATCTTTCAGGCTCCCGGCGGGGTGCAAAGAGTTAAACTCCATATGTTTTACATTCCAGCGTAACCGTTTTTCCTCCCCGACCTGATCCCACACTGCTTTTCTCACAGTCGGGTGACACATGACAGCCGCTTGTACCATAAATAAGAGGCGATCGTAGCATCCGAGCCAAACCGATGTGTTTAGAATTTTTTTTCATTATATACATTCTGGGGTTTTTTTTCCTTGAAAAGTTCCCAGGAAAAGCCGCCTGCGGATTTAACGTTTATTTAAAAAAAATCCGTTCATTTCCTGTCCGTAAAAAAAAAAAAAAAAAAAAAAAAAAAAAAAAAAAAAAAAAAGGTTATTTTTAAACTGTTAGTTCTTGGAAAATAATCCGTTCTCACAAATGTTATCACATTAAATATTAATGAACCCCCCCCCCAAAAAAAAGGACTTTTTTTTCAATTTTTGGGAGAAATTTTAACAGAATGAGATCTAAACATCAATGAGACAAAAATGTAATAAAAGGATAAATAACAAAAACAAAAATGTTATTTTTTGAAAGAATTTGTAAATATATTAATATTTTGATTGTTATTTTATTATTATTATTATTATTATTATTATTAAATAAATCAATAATCAAATTTTAAAAAAAGATAGAGAAATATTTCTAGGAGTTTATTTTTATTTATATGCCTCCCAAAGTTATAACAGGGATTGTTGACAAAGAATTTAACCCCTTGTACACAGCCAGCCATAGGCAAGATGGCGTCCAGCGTAATATTTGAAATTACCACATTATTCATCAATTAAAATAGAAATAGTTCTAAGTCTCCTACGACGATTCTTACAGCTGCCACTGGATATATTTTAAGAATATAAGGGAGCGCAGCCCAAATTAGGGTCCTGGGGTAAACGGGGGGGGGGGGGAGGGGGCCTAACCCCAGGCAAGGTTGGATGACGACCCAAAATCGGGTGGACTCTTGTTTTAAAAAGTGGCCCCCGGTTTCATCGTTTAGATTTTCTGGAATGCATTTCGGGCCATTTTCATGGATTTGCATTATTTTATTTTTTTTTGAATAATCCCGGTTTGAAGTAAATCTGTTTGTACGCCGTAACGCGCCCTGTTGGTTTTGGAGCGTTGGGCTCCCCAGACGCCGAGCTGTGAAGGTCACCCGGCGATAACGAGAATATAGGTCAGACGTAAAAAAGAACGTCTGAAATCATACTTGGCAACAGATAAGGAGGGAGTGAGAAAGACGAATACCAGAGACTGGAGGAGAGGGAGAGAGAGGGAGAGGGAGAGAGAGGGGGAGAGAGAGAGAGAGAAAGAGAGAGAGGGAGGAGAAGGGGAGGAAAGAAGGAGAACGAAGACTGGAAGGATAATGGAGAGAAGGGATGGAGGGGTGGGAGAGGCCAGGGACATACTACGGCCTAATTTATTCATCTTTGTGTAGAACCCCCAAAATAATGGAGCCTGAGAGTGGACTGCAGCGTCCTGGATAAGGGGAGCCGACGTCACATAAACAGCTGAGTTTATGAGGATCATGGGAGTTGTAGTTTAATTAGAGTTGGAGGTTTGGCTTCTCCTCGCTAATGAGGTCACAAGAGGAACCTCTCACACTTTAGGTCCATAAGTATCATCGGTGAATGCTGCTTCTTGCAGAGCTTGTGATGTGGTCCCCGTGACGGGTATCGGTTTCCCAAAATTTCCCGGCCTCTGGTAACCCCCTTTCTTTCCAATATCTCCCTGACTCAGTGAACTTGGCCTGTCAGGACCAATAAGGAGTTGAACGTTTGATTTAAATCGAGAAGGAAGGAGCATTCAGCTCGTCCTGCTGCCAAATGACCTGTGACCTTCTGGACACTCGTCCTTGTCAACCAGTCCCCCCCCACCGGAGGTCGCTTGGGTTTAATGAAGCCTCTGAGAAGTTATAATGGTTGGGGTGAACTTTACCGTTACTTTATCTCCTAGGTGGACATCCGTTGGGTGAGCGAGCTGACGTTTCCAGAACCGGACGCTTGGTCGGTGGGAACTGGTCCATTGTGAATGTCTTTGTTTAATCCACTCGGAGGTGGGACTTGTAGGTGGTTTGGGGTCGTCTCTCGTAGGTGGACGGGAAGGGAGTTTCGGCAGAGGTTGCTGAGTCTTCGGCCCCGGATCTCCCAGCATCATTGTGTTCACCCAACTTCATTTCTATTTTGCTCTCATTTTGTCTCTTATGCTCAGCCCCCCTTCCTCAAACTCTCGTCCCCCCTCTCTTCCTTTTGTCAGCGACCAGATGGACGAAGGCCGTGGCCTCTGCAGCCCGGCAAAGAGCGGTCCTTGTGCTTCTGAAGCAAAGTGTGGACTCAGCGTGTCCCAGATGTTGCATCGCCTGGACCGGCTAATTCAAACTCTGATAGCCCCTCATCTGTCATCTGAAGGCTTTTTGTGTCAAAGTCATTCATCTCATTCTGCGATATGGAAAGAGAATGAGTCCCATTGTGTACTCGGCACTTTACTTCATCCTGTTGCAACCTTTGTAAACGTTCCCCTCTTTGATGAATTATCAGGGTTCAGTTTGTCGCGATCTAATAACCGGTGGAAGGTCTCATCGAAAGTCTCTCTCTATTCACACGCCAAGCCAGAGGGGTCTCCTCCGGCGCCCAGACAATGACAAAAAGATGGTCGGTTCCCCCTGTTTGGCTTTCGGGGCTTTTTGCTGGTAGTGGCAGATCCTGTGGACTTTATCCACCCTCTGCGCATGTTTGGGAGGAATAAATGAGTCTAATGGCTCGTACCTACCCTCTTAGGTGCCCTACATCTCATTTCTCCCCTTCATGTGCCCTCCCTGCCAATCCCCCCCTCTCGAGTGCCGTCCACCCTATTTCTCCTCCCTCATGTGCCCTCCCTGCCAATCCCCCCTCTCGCGTGCCCTCCATTTCTCCTCCCTCATGTGCCCTTCCTGTGGTTTCTACCCAGCCAGGTGACCTCCCTGCCATTTCTACCCTCTTGTGTACTCTCCCTGTCAGTTATCACCCTCCTGTGCGTTTTCACCCCTCTCATATGCCCTCGCTACCATTTCTCTCCTCTGATGTGGCAGGCCTACATGTCTCCCCTCTCACATGCCCTCTTTGCCATTCCTAACCCCCTCAGGTACTCTCCCTGCCATTCCTACCCCCCTCAGGTACTCTCCCTGCCATTCCTACCCCCCTCAGGTACTCTCCCTGCCATTCCTACCCCCCTCAGGTACTCTCCCTGCCATTTCTCCCCTCTTTTCGTGTCTCCTGCCTGCCGTTTCCCCTTCTCTCCTTTATATCCCCCCCCCATCTCATGTGCCCTCCTTGCCATTTCTCGTTTGCTCTCCTCTCTGGATCCTGCCCCCCCCCCCGTCTACAAACAGCAATGGCTGCAGACAGCTGGGGCGCGTTCTCCGTTCCCAGCGCATGGTGACAAATTCCTGACATTCACTGGTACTTAACGGCCTCAGAGGGCCAGGAGCCCATTATCTGAGCGGCCCGTACCGGCCCTTTCATGAAAACGTATTATATCAGGATGGCTTCATCCTCCACCTGCTCCGACTCACAGATCCCATTCTATCTGCTTCTTACAGCAATGGGAATCGGGGCGAAGGGAACCCAAAATACATCATGTTAACGGGGTGAGAAGGACCCAATGTATCAGCTGCGCATGTACTGTCCTTCAAAAGTTTGGGGTCACTTAGAAATGTCCTTGTTTTTGAGATAAAAGCAGATTTTGTCCATTAAAATAACATGAAATGGATCAGAAATCCAGCGGGGTTAACGGGGTTAATGTTGTAAATGACTTTTGTAGCTGGAAACGGCTGATTTTTAATTGAATCTCTTCAAAGGCGTAGAGGCCCTTTATCACTCCCATCACTCCTGTGTTCCAATGGCCCTTTATCACTCCCATCACTCCTGTGTTCCAATGGCCCTTTATCACTCCCATCACTCCTGTGTCCCAATGGCCCTTTATCACTCCCATCACTCCTGTGTTCCAATGGCCCTTTATCACTCCCATCACTCCTGTGTTCCAATGGCCCTTTATCACTCCCATCACTCCTGTGTCCCAATGGCCCTTTATCACTCCCATCACTCCTGTGTTCCAATGGCCCTTTATCACTCCCATCACTCCTGTGTTCCAATGGCCCTTTATCACTCCCATCACTCCTGTGTTCCATTGGCCCTTTATCACTCACTTGAGTGACTGTATCTTATAACTGTTGGCGTCCTGACGGCCGGCAGGGGGTCCGCCATTGTACCCTGCGCCCGTCGGCTGCAGACAGACAGATGTGCGGAGTGAGGGATTATGGGTAAGGCGGCCTATAAAAAAAATGATATAAGTGCTTTTCTGCTGAACGTTCTGGCACAGATTCTCCTGATTTCACGGCCAGGGGTTGTGCGCCCTAGCTTGGTCCTAGAGGTAGCCCCCTTGGTACCCCTTCGTTCCTAGAGGTAGCTGCCTCCTGCACCTGTTGGCTGAGCCGGCGATGTGAGAAAATGCCAAGTCTAGAGCGATAAACACCATGATGTAAAGAGAGAGATGAAGGCGGTCGGGCTGGGAATTCCCCCCCCCTTCTCGCTCTCTCCCCTCTTCAGTTATATCCAGCTTTGTCTCCGCTCACCACTTTCCCACAGACCCCCGGCCCCTCACAGAATGGCTTTCATTAGGACAGGAATCCGGCCTGAGAATGGCATCAGCAGGAGGTGGGAGTCACACACTCACAACACACAACCCGGCCGCTGACACCCACGCACGCACACGGCAATACACACACACACGGCAACACGGATACGCACTGAACACACAACCACGCGCAATAACACACAACCCGGCCGCTGACACCCACGCACGCACACGGCAATACACACACACACGGCAACACGGATACGCACTGAACACACAACCACGCGCAATAACACACAACCCGGCCGCTGACACCCACGCACGCACACGGCAATACACACACACACGGCAACACGGATACGCACTGAACACACAACCACGCGCAATAACACACAACCCGGCCGCTGACACCCACGCACGCACACGGCAATACACACACACACGGCAACACGGATACGCACTGAACACACAACCACGCGCAATAACACACAACCCGGCCGCTGACACCCACGCACGCATACGGCAATACACACACACACACGGCAACACGGATACGCACTGAACACACAACCACGCGCAATAACACACAACCCGGCCGCTGACACCCACGCACGCACACGGCAATACACACACACACGGCAACACGGATACGCACTGAACACACAACCACGCGCAATAACACACAACCCGGCCGCTGACACCCACGCACGCACACGGCAATACACACACACACGGCAACACGGATACGCACTGAACACACAACCACGCGCAATAACACACAACCCGGCCGCTGACACCCACGCACGCACACGGCAATACACACACACACGGCAACACGGATACGCACTGAACACACAACCATGCGCAATAACACACAACCCGGCCACTGACACCCACGCACCCACGCACGCACACCGCACACGGCAGTACACACACACACGGCAACACTGATATGCACTGAACACACAACCACGCGCAATAACACACAACCCGGCCGCTGACACCCACTCACGCATACGGCAATACACACACACACACGGCAACACGGATACGCACTGAACACACAACCACGCGCAATAACACACAACCCGGCCGCTGACACCCACGCACGCATACGGCAATACACACACACACACGGCAACACGGATACGCACTGAACACACAACCACGCGCAATAACACACAACCCGGCCGCTGACACCCACGCACGCATACGGCAATACACACACACACGGCAACACGGATACGCACTGAACACACAACCACGCGCAATAACACACAACCCGGCCGCTGACACCCACGCACGCATACGGCAATACACACACACACACGGCAACACGGATACGCACTGAACACACAACCACGCGCAATAACACACAACCCGGCCGCTGACACCCACGCACGCACACGGCAATACACACACGGCAACACGGATACGCACTGAACACACAACCATGCGCAATAACACACAACCCGGCCACTGACACCCACGCACCCACGCACACCGCACACGGCAGTACACACACACACGGCAACACTGATATGCACTGAACACACAACCACGCGCAATAACACACAACCCGGCCGCTGACACCCACGCACGCATACGGCAATACACACACACACACGGCAACACGGATACGCACTGAACACACAACCACGCGCAATAACACACAACCCGGCCGCTGACACCCACGCACGCACACCGCACGCGGCAGTACACACACACGGCAACACTGATATGCACTGAACACACAACCACGTGTAATAACACACAACCCGGCCGCTGACACCCACGCACGCACACCGCACGCGGCAACACGGATAAAAGGGAATCGCACGCGGTTTCATATCATAAAAGTCTCCACTGAAATGAAATAGAAAAAAACATTCTTCGTATAAAGACCGGGGGGCAGGGGGCAAAAGTGGTGGGTGCAATAATTTACAGAAAAGGTATCAAGTACCTAAATAATCACCGTAAAGCAAAGTCAAGGATTCGGGGTTAGCCGGAAAGTGGTTAAAGAAGAAAGAATGAATGAATCAGAGATTCCGCGGACATAGATCAGAGAGTCCGGTGTTACAAAGTATCTCACGAAGTTCTAGAGCCAAGTGAGGTCTTCCGAAGGGCCGCCGTCTCGAAGGGATCTCGGTTTTCTCCCGATTGACCTGCTTCTGTTCCTTCTATTTAATGTATTCCCGTGATTAAGCCCCACAAGGTCATCTTCTCGCCAGGATGCGCTTAGAGCGAGAGATATCCGAGCAACAGAGGGGGTTTCAGCCAATTCCAGAGACGGTGGTTCCAACCGATCTCTCGTGTTCCTTACGGTACTTGGACTTGAATTTGGCCTGGATAGGGTTAAAATATTAATATATGCAAGGCATATAACATCAAAGGTTTATCGGCTTCTGGGTGGACTCCTGGTGGGAGCTGTCCAGCAGATGACCACGAATGTCCAGGCCAGGGAGGGAGGTCATTCTTGGGTTCCTTGGTAGATGCTTCACTCTCCTGTTTCCTTGTGGTGGCATCGGCTACCTGTTCCTCGACGGACTGCTTGTGGGAGCTGTCCAGCAGATGACTACGAATGTCCAGGCCAGGGAGGGAGGTCATTCATGGGTTCTTGGGCAGATCCTTCACCCTCCCGTTTCCTGGTGGTGGTCTCGGCTACTCGTTCCTCGATGGGCTCCTGGTCCAGCAGATGACTATAAATGTCCAGTCCAGGGAAGATCTCTTCTAGGTGACCTCTCAGATGGATGCCGTTTCCGATGTTTATTATACGGCAATGGGCTTACGGGGGTAACGCTCTCTCACCGCCTGCTTATTCTTTCTACAACCGACGGTAAGAATGTACAATAATAGCTCATGAGCAGGCTGTCCAACTGTAGGTCCATGGGCCAACAATTTTTAGAACAATTATCTAGTATATTGTAAGTTTATTGCAGATCTGTCATTTTAATAAGGTCCAGGATGAGCCCTGAATTATTATTATTACCACATTAATGCAGAATATAGATAGACAGATATCCCCCGGGGGGGGGGGGGTAAAAACCCTGGGAAAGGCAATGAAACTGTAACTCTGAAACTGGTTGTTTTTACTGTAGAGTAGAGAATTTAATGACCGGGCTGTAAATGCCCCCCCCATATACAGCGCGTTCTGCCACATAAATCTCGCGGCGTCTGTTAGTCTATCCGGTGATCCGCAGAGGATGAGATGGCAGAATGATCGGCGTCCATCCGTAATATTAATCCCAGGTACAGGATGTTTATACAGACGCCGGCGAAAAGAGACACCAATGATCAAAAATAAAGCCGGATTTATATATTTTTTAACCATTCGGCCGTGGTTTTTGGAACCCAGCTGCCTGGGATCGGAGGGCGGCTCTCCACGGGTTTTTTTTGTGATTTTTTTTCCTGTTTTATCCTGAGATGTCACCTCAAATCTTGTGGGTTTTTTTTATTTTTTTTATTTTTAGCCCAAATAACTAACTTTATTATTTTGCCCCACATTAAAATAATCACAATGTCGAACAAGGCCGGCCGCCCGCCACTTGAACCGCGTCCCCCCAGGCATGCGCCAAAGATGGATACCTCTTCTGGGGGTGTGGTTAGAGGCGTGGCTGAAGGCCAGGGCTATTTGTGTAACTGAGTGGGGCATTTAGAAGAATAATGGGGTTTATTTACCCCGTTTAATTTATAAAGCCGTTTCCTGCTGTTTCTATACACATTATCGGGGCTTTTAGGGCTGTAGAACCCTGCGATCCCCTCATACCCAGCAAACATTCCGACCTTCTAGAAAAGAGGGGCATCGGGGGGAAAGAGGGACATCGGGGGGGTTATAGGGGCATCGGGGAGGGGGAAGGGCATGGGGATGTAGGGCACAGAAAGGGACTAGTCAAACTACACAAGGACACCTGGTAGTCACGGGGCAACTTATGTACACATAGGCTATAGCATGCGCCATCACACAGGTATTCGCTAATAACCTCTCATTAAGAGCTAATGGCCAATTCACAGCTGCTAAGCCCCGTCAGGACCGTGTCAGGATGTGTTGTAGCGCGTAGGGAGATACAGTTCATTAAGTGGGGAGGAATTATCACACTTGGTGTATGCTCCATACAGAAACTTTCCCAGAACATATTCCTCGTTATGTGTGACATACGGTGTCTCTGTTAGTACTGAGCTGGGTAGAATAGTAGGATGTGTCCAAGGAAGGACAGATGGCTGCCCCCTACAGTCGAGTTTAAGGACTAACAATACACAATTTCAGATATAATGAATCCCATCAGTTTTGAGCTACAAGAAGCCTAAATTTTTTTAATAATGTTTCACGCTTTATTTTTGGGATTTCGTTCATCGCTATTTTTTTTCTAAAATAATTATAAATGCATGGTTTAAAGAAAGTTTACTATCTGTACTGGCACAACAGACCACTAAACATGAGTTCCATTAAAAAAAAAATAAAAAAAAAAATATATATATATATAGATATGGCCAAACTAAAAACACTTAGAAAACAGCTATAGAAAATAAAAATGTATTTTAAGAAATAACATCATTTTTTCATAATAATATCTTCAGAAAGAGATTGTATATATTTTATTTATTTAAATAATAGATATTATTTATATTATATTTATTATTAATATATATATATATATATATATATATACCTATTTACATATATTTATAGCAAAGTGTTTTTGGTTCTAGGTGTATAGAGTGTGGTATTAGTATTTTTAAAAGCCCAACCTTCTAGATTGTAAGCTCCTTTGATCAGGGTCCTGCTTACGTTTTGTTTCCTTTTTAAATCGTTATGTTATGTCCTGTTCATCTGTTGTACAGCGCTGGGGTATATTATGGCGCTATAGAAATCAATAAATTATAATTAATAATAAGCTGGTCTACATCGCCACCTAGGGGTTTTATGTGGGAAATGCAAGCACATTTTTGAAGTGGCTCTGAAGAAGACCCTCCAGGTGAGACCCAAACATGTCCCAGCTTGTCCAGATTTACCTGGTGGGCAGATGGTCGCTTAAACTGGGCTTATTTGCATTTATTTGGGTTAATGTTAATGCAAACTTCAAGTCTGGGATCTATAGGTAAAAAAGCCCAAGTTAATTGAAAACACCCAATCTCCATATCAAAAAAGATTAACTAAATGTGCATTTTAATAGCTGTATTTCAATGTTTTTATTTAATTTATAACGAGAAGGCGTATTGGGCCAGGATCAAGGGAATTCTGTAAATAAAGGCTGGTGCGAAGAACCTTCCGAGATTAAAGTCACTTCTCAAATAACACTTAATAAATAAAATACAAAAACATTAATACGTTTTCCATCTTCATGTTATAGAATCTGGAGTAAGCTCCAGGCCAAAATGCCATATCCAGAGCAGGAAGATTGTAATGGTTTCCACGGTGATTGCTCCACTTATATATATATATATTATTAAGTTTTCAGGTAAGCCATTGTTTGCCGGCCGCCAGGTCCCCTTGGGAGCCATAATGATGGTTTTTAAGACAACGCTATGCCCTAGGCTTTTGGAATTCATAATCATTTTAAAAGCGGTGTATGCCTGTGAGTCATGAGAGTCAATGGTGGGGACAGAAGCCCCCTGTTAATTAAGCATTGACCTACATGCGTGATCACACTGGCCCCATATGACGGAGTGGCCCCATCTGTATTATACCCCCCCAGGGACTCTGTTAAAGGGACACCTGAAGCTGACACGTCCGGACACATCGCCCTATTTTAGTTAAAGGTACTGCGTGACCCCCTCGGGTTAAATTGGTGTTATTATTCCAGAAATCCCTCGCTTTCCGTCCATTCCTGGAGGGCAGGATTAATGCAAAATCCCTTTAATTGGGAAAGTATTCCCATTTGCAACCTGAAGCCTTTTTAAAGCTTATTTCCAAAGGAATATTCTTGTTCCAGAATCATTGAATCTACAAGGAATGGGAAAAAAAATCAAATGAAAAAAGTGCGAGCGAAAACTGAATTGTAGAAAACTGGGACGATTAAAGTAATTCAGTATCTAAACTACAATTATTACTATTTTTTTACGTCGAGAAGAATGGCCACAGGAAGACTGCATATTTTTAATGATAAATTCAACAGAAGTCACTTTATACAGAATTAAAAGGTTAGTAATCGGAAATTCTAACATTTGGTTAAGTAATATTTTCAAGCATCTAAAAACATATAATAACAGATCTAACAGTATATACAATTATATTTTATTTATGCCTTCACTGTGTAATAATAATAATAACAATAATAATAGTAATGATAATATGGACTCTTACACAACATTCAGGTAAGAGGAACCAATGTTTCGGCTCACTGTTTCCCGTGAGACAACTTTTATGCACTTCCGGTTGTCCCTAACACGGTAAGCATAAACTTCTGACAGGGGTCTAGAGAGGCGTCAGCCGTTACCATGGTAATTGCTGACAATAGATAACAGAGGTCGGGGATAGACCTGACCCAGCGGGTGCGCGGGGAGGATTGTGGGGTATTGGGGGACCGGGGCGGCTGACCAGAGGCTCTGTGCAACGGGTCCGAGTCGGAGGTGGCTCCTCGGGGCTGCTGGGGGTCTCTGCGGGAGCTCTCTGTGCACGCAGGGCCCTCTCAGTGAATTAAACATTATTTATTATATATATAAATATAGCAATGAGTGATGTTAATGCCTGTTGGCTGGGAGGGGCCGTAACCACTGTATATGTTAATAATAATAAAGTTTCTTTATATGAAAATAAATTGATCCCAAATGGTTTTGGTGCCGTTAACCCCTGTGGAGCCACAGTGCAGCACAATAAGTCTCTAGTGTAAAAGTTAGGTTTATTGGGCGACGGATGTGTTTTTAGGGAGAGATTAATAGTTTGGTTCTTTTTAATTCCAATAAAACAATCCGTATCGAGAGTAGAGACGCCTGATAACGGGGAGCGTTGTTATCCCCCACGATCCACCATGAACGAGTGGGTCAATAACATGGCGACCCCATTCTGCCTAAATGTGGCTGCCCCACTCGCTCTGGCATCTACCTCTATGTCCTCTCTTACTCCATACCTGCCCAGTGTCCCTCTTCATTTTGACCACTCCCTCTCTGGACTGCAAATCGCAGTGCCTATCTTTCCACCCCTGATGCCCCTCTTTCCTCCCCTGATGCCCCTCTTTCCTCCCCTGATGCTCCTCTTTTCTAGGGATCAGAATGTTTGCTGGGTATGAGGGTATCGCAGGGTTCTACAGCCCTAAAAGCCCCGATAATGTGTATAGAAACAGCAGGAAACGGCTTTATCAACCAAACGGGTAAATAAACCCCATTATTCTTAATGCCCCACCCAGTTATACATAGAACCCCACCTACAGCCACGCCCCTAAAGCTAAAAGTGCCCCTCTTTTTCCCCTTTAGAAAATTAGAAGGCGCGCGTCTGGCAGTCTGGGGCAGGAATGGACGACGACGGCCCCCGGGACGCAGCGTCACACTTCCAGGGGAAGCCGCTGGGGGGGTGGGGGCTCCTCCAGATCGCCGGATGCACGGGGCTGGCGGCTTATTCTGTTTGGGCCTTGGTTCTGATGCCTGGATTCCGAAAAGTGCCTTTAAAATTACAGGTAACTCCCCGTTAAAGCTAAAAATGTAAACTTTCATCTCGCAGCCAAATCTCCATCTTTCTAAAGTATTTATTTCAGTAATCAGTTTTATTTCTCTATTTAATAATAGTAATTAAAGTCATACATGTTACATGCGATACCCGTGTCAGCGGAACACAGCTGCGGGCTGCTAGCGGTAAGGCATCAGCTGCTGTATAACATGAACATGCGCGGTAATAGACGTAACATGGTTTCTCCTACCACCAGGTGCCTTATATACCCGCCAGTGCCAAGCAAGTGGCCAACGTGATGTCTCTGCTCAAAGGTCGCTCGGGGAAGATGGTCGATCTGGGATCCGGCGACGGCAGAATAGTAAGAGAGAAAAAAAATTCTTTTTTTCCCAGAGATTTAGATAGAATGAAACAAAGTTTTACTTTACTGAGAGGGTGGTAGATAAGTGGAACAGCCTCCCAGCAGAAGTGGTAGAGGGTAATACAGTGAGGGGATTAAACATGTATGGGATAGACATACGGCTCCTGAATCTAAGACGAGACCAACGACTGCGACGGGGCCGATCTGCCGGCAGGTTCTAGAAGCCCCGGGGGTCTGTTATGTCTCGCAGCCGGTACGTTCTCATTCTTTTCTTTATTTTTCTGTGCCATTGCAGGTATTGGAAGCTGCCCGGCGAGGGTTCGGACCCGCCGTCGGCTACGAGCTCAACCCTTGGTTGGTGCGTCTCTCTTACTTTCACGCCTGGAGGGCCGACTACCACCGCAGGGTGTCGTACCGACGGGAGGACCTCTGGAAGGTTAGACGCTTCTGACTATCAGTCTTACTATCGCTCTAAAACGGGGACGATGAATCGAATACATTGTGTCTCTGATTCTAGGTGAATCTGCGGGATTGTAGCAACGTCTCCTTATTTCTGGCTCCAAGTGTGGTACGTAAATTATACATTTATCAGAAACGATACATTTATTAAAAATGATAGACATACGGCACCTGAATCTAAGGCGAGACCAACGAATGATTAAGGTTTGAGTCGTTACAGCAGGAGAAATTGGAGGTCCTTTTGACACGTCATGAAAAAGAACCAGAACTTTCTAATCTGGAAGGTTAGAAGCTATAAATGGGATATAAAAGTATCGTTACTTGGGAAAAAGATAGATAGATATATAATAGATAGATTATAGAAAGATAAATAGATAGTTGGATAGATAGATAGATAGATAGTTGGATAGATAGATAGATGATAGATAGTTGGATAGATATATAGATAGATAGATAGATAGATAGATAGTTAGATAGATAGATAGATAGTTAGATAGATAGATAGTTAGATAGATAGATAGATAGATAGATAGATAGTTGGATAGATTGATGGTTTTGTCGCTCCTCACCCTGGACGGTGTTCTCCTCTCAGCTGTCTTTGATGGAGTCCAAGCTGTTGGCAGAGCTCCCAGCAGACGCCCGCGTGGTGGCCGGAAGGTTTCCTCTACCAACATGGACTGCCAGCAGCATCGTTGGGGAAGGCGTGGACAGAGTCTGGGCATATGATGTTCAAGCTGTACGGCAAACCACATCGGCCAAAAAGGAAGATGCCGCAATTTGAAACCCCCCTCCAGACAGATTGGGACCCCAGGACTTGTGCCGGACTCATCACTCATCACGCGGCAGGGGGGGTTCGGAGGCTTCGGAAATGCCTACAGAGAATTCACGCTGTATGAAGAGTTTTGTTTGCGGTTCTATACGGGACTCGTGCGTTTGGATTCGTACAAGTTTTATTTTTAACGAACTTTGTTAAATTCGTTCATTCGTAAAAATGTCCAAAAGCGTAATTTTTTTTCTCACCATCTCTTACTTATTCTCTCTCTCTCTCCCAATCTCTTCCTGCCTTCTCCAACAGCCGCTTCTGTATCTCCTTCCACGATGCTCGGCTCCCCCTGCTCTGCTGATCCGGAGTGCGGAGGCTTCGGAAGAGGCCGGAATAACGCAGACGGATCAGCGGAGCGGGAGAAGCGGTTGTCAGAGGAGGTGGGAGACGCAGAGAGGGTGAACGACAAATCCGGTTTCCCAATGAAAAAAGCCCTCTGAATTCCGTCGGAACCGAAAGAGCAGAGAACAGAATTTACCCAAAAATCTAAACAAATCATTTTCAGTCCTCGTGCACAAGTTTAATAAATACGTTTTAATTCATTTTATCAGCATGAGCGGAACATCCGGAATTACTGTATTTTATGTAAGAGGAATATTTTATCTTTTAAAAATATATAATTTATTCCAAAATAATATATAGACAATTTTCTTCTTAAATACCGAATATTTATATGCAGGCGGTGAGAATAAATTATTATTATCTGAGTTTTCCAAGCCTTCTTTTTCTGTTACAAACCAGTTCAGTTTATATTGTAAACCGCTGACTGTGTATAAATCCTAATTATTAATCATTCTTCATAAATATAGCAACCTATCGTATATTCTATATATATATATATATATATATATATATATATATATATATAATTAGTAGTTTGTGTTGATTTTTGCTGTTTTAGAATGAAGGGTCCCGGTGTGTAAAAGCGGAGTTTTCAGAGCTGTTTTGGGAGTAAACATTTATATCACGCAGAAAGCTGATAAACTATATTTACAGTAGTTTTTGTTGCTTGGTTACAAACGGTTAGAAACGATCACTAGTTTAATGGGGGTGAAGATGTGGCATTTAGTGGCGTATCTGCCCGACCCCGGAATAAAATGTCCATCTGGTACGTGCCCCGGAGAAGCCGCGTCCGCAGTCTGTAGATGAACGTGGTCCAGACTGCAGTACCAGCCACAGCCAGCAGGTGAGGCTCTCGCATCTCGTGGCTGTTTCTCCCGGTGGCACACAACGCCGGGTGCCCTCACATCTCGTGGCTGTTTGTCCTGCCTGCTCGTAGTAGGAGTGAATGTGAATTGTCCGCGCTGAAAGCTCTTGGGCCCTCGTTACCCAGGAGTTTCCTCAAACGCGTTATTTCTTGTTTGTAACTGGGAAGAAAAGGACATTGTATGGGTTGTTTTTTTTAACTCGGTTGGTCCAGTCTATCAGCCATTGGCCCTCTGGCTTTGTGAACGCCGATGTACGCCCATCCTCGTGCCCGTTACCCTAGTTGAGATGACTTTGCCCCCTTGCTCTGCTCACCGGCCCAGGTGCTTGTCCACGTATTCCTGCAGCTCCTCTACTTGCTCTTCTGCCACCACGGCTCGGGTCAGCAGCTGACTCCTCTCCTTCTCCAGATCCTCCTTCACGAAGAAAACAGGGCAACGTAACTACAAGTCCCGCAGGATGCCACGTCGGCTGCTATCTCTAAAGGGGACGGGGCCATTTCTAGTATTGCCTACAAGGCTGATGAATCCCTGTCCAAATAACATGCTAGCCTCAGAAACATTGTAGCAACGCCGTGGTTTGCTCAGATATTAGCGGCTTGAAGGACAAGTGGTCGTCGTCCTCGCCTTTTGTCCGTATGCCCCGTTTAGCCGTTCGGTGTCACTGCAGAACATGATGGCGCCATATCAACCAATACATTATAATACTGCCTCTTATCCAGGTACCCCTGCCACCCCGGCTCTGTCCACAGACAGGCTCTGATCAGTGGGGGGGTCCGTATGGGCTCCGGGACGGGGTCCGCACGCACCTGTGTGTTATGAGTGAATTCCCGCAGCTGCTTCCGGATCTCGGCCCAGGTCTCTTCGCTGAGCTGCCCGTTCTGCCCCGTACCGCTGAAACAAAAAGAAAAAGCGAGTCATCAGTAGCCGTCTCGGTTACAGAAGGGATGGGGGATGGGGTCTCCAAATTTCACATTTTCCCCCCACTATGCTCTAGATTGTGAGCAAATCTATCACTGATTCACTGGGGGAGGGGGGGGGGTTCTCGTGCAAAGACCCAACTTTCAGCTCTTTGCACCAAAGATATCCTTCATACATAGCCTGCAATATGCCATATGGTGAAATTTGTACTTTACTGAGAGGGTGGTAGATAAGTGGTGCTGCCTCCCAGCAGAAGTGGTAGAGGGTAATACAGTGTGGGTATTACACATGCATGGGATAGACATACGGCTCCTGAATCTAAGACGAGACCAACGACGCTCCTGTTACGGCGGCTTCATACTTACTGCTGATTAGATGTAATTATATGATCAGAAATCCTCTTCTGTACCAAGAGAGAGAGAGAGAGAGAGAGAGAGAGAGCGAGATTACAGGCGGAAACTGGGGAACGAGACAACATTAATGAACTGGCTTACAATGAGAAGGTTATTGGGTTTAAGCGGTGATTAGATGTGACCCAATTACAGCGGACGGGCGGTAAACGTACGAGGCGGATATTCCATCGAGGGCGGCCATCGGGACAAAAGTTACGAATTTCCCTAATTAATATGAAATCGAGCAATCTGATTGGCCCCCGCGCCGTGTGCTCGGCGTCACCGACCTTCTCCTTCAGCTCCTGGACCTGCGCCTCCAGCCGGGACTTGTCCTCGCGCAGGCGGTTCAGTTCCTGCGCTGACTGAGACAGTAATTCGGGATCAGTGATGGAGAAGTGATGCTCAGGGGGTCCGGGGTCCATGTCTTGGTTCCCTAGCGCCAGGATCTGTTCTCGCTGCATTCTAAGGATTTAAATGACCGTAAATACAAGGGGACAATCTCTCCAAAGAAGCCCCTAAAACCGTCCCTGATCTTCTCGTTGGGATTAGCGGGGAGGTTGTGGGTTCTCTGCTTGGGATATTGAGGAACCTCATTTGACCAACAAATTTGATTGAGTTCCAATTTGGTCGTTAATGTCAAGAATTTGGTTACGGCTAAATTGTGGTTTGTAAACTTCCTCCGTAGTGGTAGAAGCAGCCAAATCAATTTAGAGTGGATTTGGTAAAGCTATCTCCAAAACCATGTAATTCCGCCCCTAATCCAGCTCGTTGTGGGGTTAGTGCACCTACGGTATTGGTGTCCATTTTTTGTGTGCATTGAGCCACTTCATCAAAAATGTGTGTATGAGAGAAAATATTGCCCAACCTGCCCAAATTCACAATGATACGCAGAATGTGTGATAAAATTGTTAATATAAAAAAATATTCATAATTTTTGTGGGGTTTTTTCTCTTTACCTTGGATGACCCCTCTTTCTCACTTATGAGAGGGGGGGCTTCTAGTGGCTGTCGCAATGATCAGATCTCTCCTATTGGTCAGGACTAGTCTGATCATCATTTGCCCCCTCCTGACTGGTTCTGCAGAGTCTGACCGCAATTGACCTGGAAGCACCAGGTTTTGGGGACTGAGGACACAGAACATCAACCCTAAAATGCTCTTATGGAGCCATCAGGCAGCAGGGCAGGGTTGGGGCCGGTCTGAGGCAGCCTCTGCCACTGAGCCCCGGCAAGTCACATTGGGCTCAGGAGCGCCCGCTACATTTTAACACGGGACGTATATATACGTCTGCATGGCCCTCAGGTGTAGCCCATGTTTCCAGCTGCATAGTGGACGCTCCTGACATAGAGTTGGTCCATGGTGGCCTTCTGCCATCCTTACCGATATGCTATAAGGAGACTCTCATGCTTCTTCAACAGGTTCTGCATGCGCTTCTTGTACTGCCGCGCTGCACTCGCAAGCTGCTCCTCCCTGGACCGGTGAGAGGCTTTGATGTCACCGAGCATACTGTCGACATACTGCTTCATTCGCACAGGATCGACCTGGGGTTTACCGGACGCCCCTGCTCTCACACTCCCGTCCACGTAATCCTAGACCAGGTACAAGCACGTCAACCCACGTGTAAACAGGTGCGACTACGAAGCTCTGCGTGTGTGAGCCGTGTGGCATCACATGCCAAGTAATGTTATACATATCACCGGGGCAGATTGTCATATTGGGGGTGAGGGTCCATAGTGCACCACTGCTCAGGGGAGATCGATGGGGCTTCAGATGGGGTAACTGGGCATCTAGGAAGGATTATTGGTTGCTCACCGCCAGATCCTGTATGTAACGGTTGAGCCGGGAGCGATATTCCTCATTAAGCTCCTTTAGGCTCAGCTGCAGACGCGAGTTTTCCGCCTCGAGTTCTTTCAGTTGACTTTGGGACGTCAGAAGGACCTATAAGAGATGGATATAGATGGCGCTGTCATATGCAGTGGCGTCTCCTTGACCATCCCCTATTAAAAATTCAAAGCGACCGCCCAGTGGCTAACTGGGTTCCACTCACCGCCGATTGTTCCGCCATCTTGTGTTGCGTGCTACGAATGGCCCTTTTGGCTTCCTGAACCTCTTTGCCCATCGCAACCCTAGGGATGAGGAATCATCATATCCAATAGATAGCAGAGGTGGATTACAAACACGTCATTAACCCACAGCGAGGTATCCAAACACAACACGCAACATTCTGTACAAAGAGCTTACACTCTATCCTCCAGTTTCTGCTGTTGGGATCCGTGGATCTTTTTCAAACTTTCGATCTCTTCTTTGATGTGGTCTTGATTTCCGAGAAGCTACGATGACACAAATGATAAATACGCCACATGTATAAATACACACGGGGGCCAACGCAGACCACTCGTATGATCCGTTCATTAATAAAACTCCACAAAGAACAAAACGCTGGAAAAAAAGCTCCGCTTTTATCCGGGAGAACGGTGAAAGCGTGCGATCTCTCCTTACGTTTCTCTCCAGCTTCCTGCGCTCGTGCTCCGAGGCGACCACCTCTTCCGGCTGACCAATCAGGAGTGAGAAAAAAAAAAAAGAGATAGAATTCGATTGTTGATGTTACAATGTATCTAGATGTAATTCACGTGGCACGTTCTATGATGACATGCATAAGAAGAGCGCGCTCTCCGGGATCCGGCATTACGATACCTTGATCTTGCGGGCAGACAGCCGGTTCACCATGGACCTCACTCTCTCCAGCTCGGCGGTGGCCTCGTTGACCAAGGCCCTGGACTGGGTGAAGGTGTCATCGTGTCCTCTGTTGTTGGCCATGTTGAGCAGTTCCATACTTAGCTCATCGTTCTTGGCCACCTGTCACGTAGGAACGGGGAGAGTCAGGTCAGAAGTCATCAGGCAAAAGGGACACGGGTTTAAAGGAGGTCACTCATTAGGGTATGATGGAGGCCACTCATTAATTGGTTATTGAGTCACCTCGTACAGATGAAAAACATCTAATCATAAATCAGTTTTAGGTTTATTTGGGATCTCTTGATATTGAGGGACTCTCACCTCTCTCTCGTGTTCTTTGCTCAGTGCCAAGTAGTTGCTCTTTAAGACAATGTATTCATCAGCCAGCTCCTTGCGGTTGGTCTCCACCGAGCTGAGGCGCTCCTTCAGAGCCTCGTGCTCTCCGCTCAACTTCTCCTTGTTCAGCTCCAGGGACATCAGCCGGTTCTCCAGAGACAAGATCTGTAGGGTAGACGCCAGTGGATGGTCGGTCGGCACGTATATCATTACGGGGGAACGTCAGGAATTAAAAAAAAAAACCCTCTTTGGTTTAAATTTACATCAAGGAACTTAAATGAAATCTAACGTCAGTGGACGCGACATCCCACCAACATTCCATAAGGCTTCTCTCAGCCGAAGGGTCGAATGGTAGGGTTACCCACGACCAGCAGTCTTCATACCGTGTTCCTGAGTTCAAACGTCTCGGCCTCATAGTGTTCTCTGATCTTGTTGGTTTCAATCTGAAGTTCTATCAGTTCTTTAGAGATCTGCGTGGAGGAAAACGAGTACAAGAAGAGGTCAATTACCCTGGAAAGAGACCCCGTAACATGGACTTCATGACGCAACATTCCAATGAAATGGAGAAGATGTAGCAGGGGGTGGAGAGATGGTATGTGTGTCCTTCTAGTGTTTGTAACCCTTATCTCACCAGAGTTAGGGTATTAACTGTGGTAATAAACCTGCCGGCCCCCGGCAACCGGGTGGTGAGGGCTTTACCTTCAGCTTCTCCTCCTCGCTGAGCACCAGCTTGGATGAAAGGTCTGTCTTGGAGCCGGCCAACCTCCCCATCTTCTCCTGCATTTCATTCAGCTTGGCGTACAGCCTCTCGTTACGATCCAGTAACTGCACCTGGAAGGGCAAAACTTCACAGCTAGACCACCAGGGCTGAAAACTACCCCAGGGCATTTAAAAGGGCAATTGTGGTGGTAAGAGCTACATGTTGTAGCCATCATCATGATCAGTAAAATGGTTTCCATAGTAACTACTTAGGATTCTTCACCAGAACATGAACCAAGGATGATGTCATGAGATGCAGTGATGCGTTCTTGCGTCATGACTCCTATCACCCCCATACTGCAGGTACCGTGTTTAGAAACATGGGCGCTGACCACCCGACTAAACCCCAACACGGAATACAGATCTGTTCTGTGCCAGACAGTAGGAAGCTCAGGCTCAGAGGCTCTTACTGCAACCCCCATCATGCTCAGACAGCCAAGGGCGCCGATGATGAAACGTTAAATCTAACCCCGTTTGCTTTTTGTATTTAAGACATGACACGGTCACTTAACTCACATTTTCATTGGCCAGCCGCCTGACCTGCTCCTTGAGAGAGGCGTCACCGCCTGCCGGAGGGTCCATGAGGGTCCGGGGGGTCCCTGATTCGGGGCGATAGGCCCTGGGGGTATCTCAGAGAGCGAGAGGCAGCTGATGCTGGATCTGTTTACAGCTGGGAGGGGGGTTGCTATGGCTGCCTCCTTGTGTACATGTGCACGCGTGTGCTCAGCTGAGTAGGAGGGGCTTACATGACAAGAAGGTGGAGCCATAACTGCCTGGCTCGGGACCTTTTTAAAGCTACAGTACTATATATAAGAAACAAAGGTCTGACGTTACGGCATTCAAAGTCAGTCCCAACTTCTTTTTCTCCGAGTTTGTGTTTAATGCAGAGGCTTGCTAGACACATTATGGTAAAGTTTTACTTTACTGAGAGGGTGGTAGATAAGTGGAACAGCCCCCCAGCAGAAGTGGTAGAGGGTAATACAGCGAGGGGATTAAACATGCATGGGATAGACATACGGCTCCTGAATCTAAGACGAGACCAACGACTGATTAAGGTTTGAGTCTTTACAGCAGGAGAAACGGGCAACTAGACGGGGGCCGGATGGGGCCGCTCTTCCGGCCGGTTCTGAGAGAGAAAAAAATACAGGATTCACGGCTAAAATAATATATATATTTTCTGTCAGTATCAGGTCCCCGACTCCCAGCAGCAGCATTCAGTGTCGCTCAACGTGTCGGCTTCAGATGGATAAAGATGAGCTGGTGGAATTTTTTTTGTGTATAAAAAGAAACATTTTTTATTAAACTTTCTGGTTTTATTAAAATTGTTCTTAGATTCACATACAATATTTTGTGATTTTTTTTCCAGGACTCAAATAATAACATAATGCTCATTTATCCCTCTCATTTTGCAGCCGCTGGAGTTATCTGCCCATCTCTGGGGTAGATAAATTCTTACTGACATGCGAGTTGCTAATCAAAACATATATTGTTGCCGAGCGACAGTCACTTCCTGTGAGTCTGCAGAAACAGGAAGCTGCTTGTTTTCCAGAAAGAAGCTTGCGTTTCATCCGTCTTCTTGTTACCATGGAGATGGAATGGCGGCTGGTAGCCTCTCTCAGGGAGCGTCTGTTGCCTGGATACCCAGGGTTAGGAATGACATCATCCATGCCTGGGAATTCTCTGATCTTGGGACTCTTTAAATATTAACCATTGAATAGCCTAGCCCAAAGACCCCATTGCAGAGACTCGCTAATGGCGGCTGCCGAATGGGTCTAATAACGGTCTCTATGGAAACATTGACTAGTCAGGAGGTAAAGATATTTTGAATGCAGTCACCTGTATTCAAGCAGGGATTCCAGCTGTGGTTTAGCAGGGAGAAAAGCAAAAAATTAAGATGCTCAGATATCATTAAATCAGAAGAGAATGTGAGTTGGCTCCAGACTGTGTGACCCAAAAATCTGCCCCTTCACCCCGAGAATGGAGTAAAAACCCTGAAAGTCTGCCCATTCACCACAAAACTGGGGTGAAAACCCTGAGAATCTGCCCAATTACTCCACCAGCTCAAAGATGGCGTCCTCCAATTCCCACCATGCGTTGAAACAACGTACGCTAATAAGTATATTTATGGCCACTTCCCTTGTCTTTAGGTAATATTTTAAAAATGTAGATTTCCTCCAAAACACTTAATTTGTGTGGTTGGGCCGGTGGACGTCCATGCGCGGCGTCCATCTCCGGGAGGTCCTCAAACCTTTCCCGCCTCGTCAGCTCGTTTCCAAACTCATATCAGTTTGTGCAAACACTCTCCTACCAGGATCAGCACGCGCCGGTCCCCCCCGTCCATCTCTGTGTAAACCGACCAAGAGCTGAACCAGAGCTAAACGCATATCTGCCCCCCCCCCCCCCCGAGAATCCTCAATTGAGAATTTCCCCCATTCAGTCAGAAAATCCACCCTCATCATCCCCAGCGCCTGCCGGTTCACCCTGAAGATCTGCCCATTTGCCCCAAGAATCTGCCCGTTCACTATGAACCCCTAAGAATCTGCCCCTTTCATCATATCAATCTGCCCCTTCACCCTGATAATTTGCCCCCTTTGCCCTGAGGCCTTCACCCTGACAATCTACCCCTTTGCCCAGAAAATTGCTTCATTCACCTTGAGGATCTGCCCTCTCACGGTGAGATTTTGCCCCGTCACCCTAACTTCCTAGGTAGGTATGCAAAATATGTACATAGACGACACGCGTGTGCGTGAGACACGGTGTACATGTAGATCTGCCCTCACCCTGATGTCAAGATTTTTACCCATACCTATTTTTAGGGTTAACTTGGCTGCCCCAGGGCCACTGACCGGACAGGTATCAGTCAGATGCGGCCAAATTTATAGATAAACCCCGCGGCCTTTGGACGATTGGAAGCCGCAAACGGTGAGATTTCTCTGAAATCTGAGAATCCAGCGTCTGTTTGGGCCGTCGGAGAAATGACCCGCCGGGCAGGCAGGGGATCAGCGAGCGGGGAGCGCGGGGTCGGCGGCCAAAATGTCCCCCAAGGGAGAAAAAAACCCCAATTTACCATTAAAAGGGAAAAAATACTTATTTCTGCAAAATTGGAAATAAAATTGATGCGGGAGTAGAACGAGTGTGTGCTTGGGTGCATGCATTTTTGGATTGCTGTGTGTGTGTATGTGTATTAGTGTGTATATTAGTGTGTGTATGTATTAGTGTGTGTGTATTAGTGTATGTGTAGATTAGTGTGTGTGTTAGTGTGTGTGTGTGTATTACTGTGTGTATATTAGTGTGTGTGTGTGTATGTATTAGTGTGTATATTAGTGTGTGTGTGTGTGTATTAGTGTATGTGTAGATTAGTGTGTGTGTGTGTTAGTGTGTGTATGGATAGTGTGTGTTTTAGTGTATGTATGGATTAGTATGTGTGTATTAGTGTGTGTAATGTGTGTTTTTGGGTGTGTGCCAGTCTGTCTTTTGTGTAACATTTGTAATGATTTGTCATGTGTTTGCAGTATAAACACAAACCGGTTGAAAACGAATATTAACCCCGAGAGCGACAGACCATGCGCAGATAACCCTGCGAGCCGGGACTTATCTGTGTGCGGAGTGTGGCAACGTCTGCTAATATTGGTTTACGGCCCGCTGTGTTTACGCATCTGATTGTCTCCTGGACAAAGAACGGATAAAGTTACAGCTTGCTGGGGTCTACAGCCCTAAAAGCCCCAACAATGTCCCTTTAAATCCCCTGATACCCCCTCTCTCCTCCCCCGATGCCCCTCTCTCCTCGCCTGATACCCCCTCCCCTCCCCTGATGCCCCCCTCTCCTCGCCTGATGCCCCCGCCCCTCCCCTGATGCCCCCCTCTCTCCCCCCTGATGCCCCTCCCCTCCCCTGATGCCCCCCTCTCTCCCCCTGATGCCCCCCTCTCTCCCCCTGATCCCCCTTTTCTAGGAGGTCAGAATGTTTGCTGGGTATGAGGGGATCGCAGGGTTCTACGGCCCTAAAAGCCCCGATAATGTGTATAGAAACAGCAGGAAACGGCTTTATAAACTAAACGGGGTAAATAACCCCATTATTCTTCTACTAAATGCCCCCCCCTCAGTTACACAAATACCCCGCAACAGGGGGGCAAAGGCGCATAAAAAGTCTGGGTAAAGCCCCGCCCCCGGCCACGCCTTTGTTCATTTAAATGTACGGCAGCCTGTGCGGAATCTGTCCGATGCACTAAAAGTCTGCATTTCCGCTAAACCCATCGCATCTCTCCCCAAACTGGGAGCGTAGGGGTTAACAGGCTGCATTAATGCCAGCGGCCGGTATAGGTGTGGGGTTAATAAGGTGCAGCCAAAACTTGTGCTGCCGTGAAGGTGTTAACAGGGGATGTTTTTCCCAGGTGTGAGCACATCCCCCCGCCCGGCAGTGAAGGGGTTACTGCCTGTCTCCGGTTGGCCCATTGTGACTCCCTTATCGCCCTTGTCTTTTGTGACAGAGTCTCCAGCTGTGACCCTGCCTGGGGAGAGAGCGCACAGCCTGCTATGTGACTGCCAATATGAGACGCGCAGGAGCAGGTAAGGAGCCGCTTACCGAGCATGCCGGCCCCCGGGGGCCAAACATTTAGGGGAGCACGGTACGGGCCAACACTCCCGGTGCCAACGCACCCCACTGCCACCGAAACAACAGCGGCTTACTATTAAGGGGGGGATCAGGTTTAGTCCTCGAGAGCCTGAATTTTAGGAATTTTAACATGGAGACCGCTGAGTCCGTGCCCCTGACACCTGCGTGCGGTGACCCTCTGAACCCCCCAGAAATACCCCCCATTATCTGCAGCATTACTAAAATCCTTAAAACTGTTAAACGTACATCTGGCAGGAGAGCGAAGTGTTAAAAGTCGCAGCGAATCCCAGGGCTCGGCCGGTAGATGCCGCCGGCTTTATGCCAAAAACTCGAAATCCACCAAATCCAACCGAAACGAGATCATTAATGTCACTTAAAAGAGATAATCCAGTGATACAGACGAACCTGCGCCTAACGTGGGGTATTACATGTGCAGGGGAGGAATAACCATATAAAATATCTATCTATACGGTATAACATCCATATATAATAATAACCATATATTACCCCGTCTCGGATGGATAGTCACGTTATTTTAGAGGCGGTTACCTTTTCCAAAAGTTCCGGCAGTTACAGTTAAGCAGATAAATGCTCTTCTGTGCTGCAGCTTCCCGTATCCCGGAGACGGGTATCTGTCGCTGCCGGGCTGAGTTTATCCCTGGCAGAAACACTCCTGCGATTGCGTAATGATCCCCCCCCACCCCCGGCGGTGCGTCTCTGCGCTATATGTATAAAGCTTTTTTTGTTGCAGAAATTAAAGACCTCCAACTCTCCATCTATACAAAAGCCTCATGGGAGCCGCTGACACCTGGAACCTACCCAACGCTTGTGTTTAAAATCCCTCAATGTGTTAGCCTCTACCACTTCTGCCGGGAGGCTGTTCCACTTATCTACCACCTTACCACCAAATGTAAAATGGGCTGGTTAGTGTTGATACACGTGGTCTTCAATACACCATCTCATCCCCTCTTTCTTTACAGGGTTCCGGGTCGTGTTCATCCTCATTAGCATCTTGAAGTGGAATGTTCTGGCGTCCGTCCCGGACTCCGCATGTCCCGCGCCCTGCGTGTGCAGCTACGATTACGGCGAGGAGTACAATGTTTTCTGCAGTTCCCGCAACCTCTCGCACATTCACGAGACGCTGCCCGCCAACACTCGCCTGCTCTGGCTTGACGGGAACAATCTTACGACGGTCAAGTCAGGAGCCTTCAGGAACTTGACCCAGCTGGACTTTCTCAACTTGCAGAGCAACCACTTGGTGAGTTTGGAGAATCATGCGCTGCACGGGCTCAAGGCTTTAGCCCATCTCCATTTGGAGAGGAACATGTTGAGGTTCTTGGCCCCCAATACCTTCCTCCACACTCAGAATTTGGTCTCTTTGAGCCTCAACAACAACCTCTTCAGCAAAATCGAAGACGGTCTGTTCTCTGGTCTCTCGAACCTCTGGTACCTAAACCTGGGATGGAACCTGTTGGTGGTCCTCCCAGACACCGTCTTCCACGACTTGCCCAACCTGAGAGAACTTATTTTGTCCGGGAACCGCCTGGTTTATCTTCACCCTCCACTCTTTCTGAGCTTAGTGGAGCTGAAGGAGTTGGACTTAAGTGGGAACTCGCTGAGGGGATTGAAGGCTAACGTGTTCTCCAAGCTACAGAAGATGGAGAAGCTCTATCTCAACCACAACGTCATCACCACCATTGCTCCTAGAGCTTTCTTCGGCATGAAGTCCCTACGTTGGCTGGATTTGTCTCACAACCGCTTGACTATACTGACCGAGGACACCTTTGTTGGTCTGCTGAGCCTCCATGTTCTCCGACTCTACAACAACTCTCTGCCGGGGCTAAGGCCGAGGACTTTCAAGGACCTACAGTTTTTGGAAGAGTTGAACCTTGGACACAACAAGATCAAAGTCTTGATGGACAGAACCTTCGAAGGTTTGGGTCAACTGGAATTTCTGTCGCTGAATCACAACTACATACAAGAGATCCGTCAAGGTGCGTTTTCCGGCCTGCTGAATGTGGCTGTGATGAATCTTTCCGGGAACTGCTTCAGGGCCCTTCCAGAATATTCTTTCAGAGGGCTGAGGAAGCTCCACAGTTTGCACATGGAAAACAGCTGTATCACCAGAATAAAGCCGCATCTGTTTTCCGGGCTCTCCAGCGTCCGTAGACTCTTCCTCCAACGAAACGACATCTCCGTCATCGACGACCTCAGCTTCTCTGACCTCCAGGATCTTCTAGAATTGGACCTCAAGTTCAATAAGTTGACCCACCTTTCAGTCCGATCCTTCACAGGCCTCAACAACCTCTCCTACCTTCTTCTGTCCGGCAACCAACTCCAGACCATCGCTCCAGAAGCCTTCAAACCCTGTCAGCAGTTACAGTGGTTAGACCTCTCCGACAACCAGCTGAAGACCTTGGCCGATGACGTTTTTCTGCCTCTGCCCCACCTGAGGTATCTCAACCTCCAGAAAAACTCCCTGAAACGTCTCTCTGTTAATTTCCCGAGTCACGCAATGCAGCAGCTTTGGCTGAATAGCAACCAGTGGGACTGCGGCTGCTCTCTTAAAGATCTGAGGGACTTCTCTTTGAGGAACGCCACCGTCGTCCCACGTGTGGTCAAGTCCGTATCGGAGGGAGAAGACAGCAGCGTCCTGATCTACACCTACAACAACATCACCTGCGCCGGCCCGCCGGAAGCTACGGGGCAGGATTTAAGGGATCTGGGCGAAGATTATTTTGCTGCCTGTTAGTTGCACTAAAGCCAGGGGTGTCGGAGTCCAGGCCTTGAGGTCTGCAAACTGATTTTCGTCATTCTTGAACACAGGTACGTTCATCATCTTTAAGCCATCTTCAAGTTGGCCCTCAAGGCCTGGCATCCAACACCTCTGGGGCACACAAAAAAAATTGCACAATAGCAAAAGTCTCATAGCAATAGATTCCCAGACCTCTAGTATCTACAAAATGGATCCGACGTGCCCCTCCCGCCTCCTCCTGATTGGTCGCCCATGGCATTCATTCTTAATTTAGATACAGCATATTAAATGCCGTTCGCGGCACGCATGGCCGCCCACCCGGTCAGACGGTTTTCTGTGTTACATTCATGGCAACCTGGTCCTAAATGTCCTTAAACTATTCTCAAGGGCCCTCAATCATATCCTGCTTGAACGCAGGTGAGTTAATAAGACACGCAGAGATAGACCTTTAGGCTGTGCAGCAACGTTCACACTTGGGCTCCAACCTGGGGTATAAATCTATTAAGAGCCGGGCTCTGAAATGCTTTGACCCTCAATACCGGGGCGGAATAATGATGCAGAAAATTCAACGCAATAAAAAATTATTCGAAAAATAGTCACTTGTGTGCAAGAAAAATGTTATTAACAATAGACTCTCGGTTGTCCGGGTCGAACGACGGGCTGGGGTTGTAAAACGGCAGAACCGCAGGGTAACCCGAGGGTGTCTGGTGTGGGTGCACAGAGACACTGGGGGGGGGGGGGGTATATTCCTCTTTGCTTTAGATTTAAAAAAGGCAACGTCTACGGGGAGCGGATTCCACATCTTTACTGCTCTTACTGTAAAGACCCCCCCACCCACAATGACATAGAAGCAACTGGCCAAACCCAGGCTTCGAAGACACCTTTTTTTTTAAAGAAAATATAAAAACAAAAATGTAAAAAATTCAAAAGCACCATTTTTTTTTTTTACGTTTGCAGGTTCTGTGGTTGTTGGGACCGCGGCGCATTCACATTTATTTTTTTAGAATTCCTGCCCTCAAAACAAAAAAACTAAACCAAAGCGTATTTACAATGCAATATTTATTATTCGAGAAGCAGATTTTAAAAAGGTTACTACGTTTAAATTATTTTTATTAGCGATCTTAAATCCCAGTTAACCCCATCTGTGCCTAGAGTGCGTCACTGAACAAGGACGGGGTTAAGGGGCAATTACTAAAAAAAAATATTTTTTCTTAAGAATTACCAATTTTTTTTTAAAACACTGGTCAGCCGCGGCCATCCCTCTGTCATCCAGTAAAGAATAGGAATACAATTTAATGTAATGGGTGGAGGGGGGGGGGCACTCCGAGCGTTTGCCCGTTACCGGGGGAGGCACACGTTAATGCCGATACGCAAGCTGGCACAGTCACACAATACATTGTCACAGGCTTTTTGCCGCATGGCACAATAAGCTGGCACTAAATCTGGCGTTTATAGCCCGGCACGCTATCGGAAAGCCGCGGGCTGGGGTATCAGTGGAAGACCCCCCCCCCCCCCAGCCCCACTGGAATGTGCGTGATTGGACGGGGAGTATCAGGGGTTCTTTTTCCTCCAATCCGAAAATCACCGGACGATTCGGGAGGAAGGAGTGTGGAGCTGATCGGTCGTTCTCACATTCCACGTCTGATTAGGAAACTGAAAGAGAAAGGAAAAAAAAACAAAAAACTAAGAGAACAGAAAAAAAATTAGATTAACACGATTTATGGGTTTTTAATGAAATTTACCGTTCACTTTTCATTCATCGATGCCAATGGAGCAGGCGTCGGGACCTAGAGCTGACAAACGCACGATGAGTACAGGGGGTCGCGGAGGGGGTTATACAGTCGGTTCATAAAACGGTGGCAGTAACATTGTTACACGTATCGGCGGACATTATTATATTATATTATTCTATGATATTAGACTCAGAGACACCACATCCGCGGCAAAAATCACCTGCGCCCTCCGGGGTCTCCTCCTCCTCCTCCTTAAGCTCCAGGGGGTCAGAAACATCCTTCTGCACCTCGAGTGACGGCTGAGAGCGAGACCCTAAAACATAGAGAAGAGAGGGTAACAAACCCAGGTGAGCAAACCTTCAACAGCATGGCCGCCGTCCAGAAGGTCACCGTCGGTAGAAAACGCTCTCTAAACACAAAGCATGCGGACAGACGAGGCGGTTCTGGGTTTTTGAAGCTCATCACGCCTTAATCCCCAAAACACAACCGGCTGATAACGTCGCGCCCAAGCCGGTCGGCTTCCTCGGCGATTACCAACAGGCCCGTCGGTTGCTAAACCTCGAAGACCTCCTGCCATCTCGAGCAAATTACCGCGCAGGACGTTCTAATCCATGCAAGCAGAAAGAAACCTATAACCATCCGGCAGGTCGGCCCACATCGGCCCATCTAGTTTTCGCAGAAGCGACAGGCAAAGAAGGAAAGAGGGTCGGAGAAAGATGGAGAGACAAACCCCCGAGTGCCGGGAAAAATGATGACACCGCATATTTGTCTTACAAATGATGTCACACTCAGACAAGTGTCACGCTGGGACTAATCACGGCAAGCAATGCGTCTCTCGGGAAGACTCCGGTCGCTCACCTCGATGCGCCGAGACAATCTCTGGGGTTCCAGCAGCCGAGAGGTTCTACGGAGACGGCACAGAGTTAGCAGAGCGAACGCCGACACGGGGCGCGCTAAACATTTATCCTATCCGCAAATGGCGGCACTCACCTCCGCGTGGGACGCATCCCTGCTGAGAGACCCCAAAAGCACAGGCTTTTCAGCGTCCGAGAGCACGGAGACCTCCTCGTCCTCCTCGTGGATGGGAGACGAGGGCGAGCGCAAGGCGCTGGCAGAGAGAGAGCAGCAAGAGAGGGATTGAGACCGCTCTTTAATACATGTCAGGGAGCGGGGAGGGCAGGTTTTGAAAAGGTTTGCCTGGCCTTACCTGTCGGGGGTCTTCGCATGCTTGCTTTTATGGTGGGTGGTGTCGGGGGGTCCTCGGACTGGAAGCCCCTCGGTATAGGGGATCTCTTCATACAGGGGGGCAGACGGCGGGGGAGAACGCAGGCCGTTCAGAGCCTCCAGCAGAGAGATGGGTTCAAACCCCGGGGGGATGTTATCGGCACCCTGCAGATCATCGCACAACGAGTAATATTTAAAGTAGGTAGCCAGGCCGGCGCAGCCGTGAGCCAACAGCCTGAACTCCACTCATCCGCTACTCACCGAGTTGTCATCGGGATCCAGGCTTTGGGCCAACACCGGGCTGAAAGAAATGGGAGGGAGAGGACCCGGCTTCCTCCTCACGGCGCGGATCTGCAGGAGGGCGCGGAAAGCTGCACAAAAAAACAACACAACGTGTCACGGACCTGTCCGGCGGGCTACTCACAGCCGCACGCTACACACCAGCCCGGCGGGCTACTCGCGGGCGCATGCACTACTCACGCAGCCTGCAGATGGGGCAGTTGTTGGCCTGGTAGCGCAGGGTGTCTGCGCAGGAGTTGCAGAGGCAGAGATGTCTGCAGGGCAGGATCAGGGTGTCCCGGAGGTCGGACAGACACACAACGCACTCGTTGCTGTTATCGCTGTTCTCGTCCTCCGCAGGCTGAACGTAAAACAAATACATAAAATACGTGGCGGAATTTATTTATATTTAACCCCTTCTAACCCAGCCCTCCTAAGACGTTACGACATTTTGCCCCACAAACTTCTCCCCAATCCTAGCCGCAGCGCCCGTTACCTTCGTATCCTGGTTGTTCTTGTTCTCGATGCCGTAGATTTCCTGTAACAGGTAACTGACCCGATCCACCTGTGTGACACGCAACGTTACACGAGTATGACAGACGCGCACCTGGCCCACGACACGTCACGAGCAACACCCAGAACCCACAGGCGGGAGTTAAAAGGTCCCTGAATACTCACAATCTGCTTCTGCTTCAGCGGCTTCACCGAGAAGCTCCCGTCCACGTGCTACAAAAACAATAAAAAACATTATCGGGGGGGGCGGGGCAGAACGGCGCACGGATACCCCCACCCCACAAACAAGGGCTGCGGAGAACAGAACGGGAACGGCATCTCTCACCTTCTCAAAAGCGGCCAGCAGCACGTGGGCATGACCGGAACCTTCTACGGGAGAAGAGAAACCCGCGGAGAAAGCAACACGTTAATAACTTCACAACAAAGGAGGAGAAAAGTTACAGCTAGAGACCGGAATCTAACACTAGAGGATCAGAGGATGACATGGAACGGAAGGAGGTTTTACTTTACTGAGAGAGTGGGAGATAAGTGGAACAGCCTCCCAGCAGAAGCGGTAGAGGGTAATACAGCGAGGGGATTAAACATGCATGGGACAGACATACGGCTCCTGAATCTAAGACGAGACCAACGACTGATTAAGGTTTGAATCATTACAGCAGGAGAAACGGGCGACTAGACGGGGGCCGGATGGGGCCAATGCATTCTGCGTTTGTGGCGTACCTCCTCCTTCTGCCACGACAGCTTGGATGACGAGCGGCAGGACTCCTTTATCCAGGTCAAAGTTTAGCTGGGGAAAAAAAATGAAAATCTATATTTATATAGTAATAATCCCAAAAACTGCTAATGATCTGTTCTACCCGACATGGGGCAACAAGGAAATCATTCATTCACGCTGCCAGGTATCTGTTCCCTGCACAGACTACAAACATCTTTTCAGGGGAACATTTGATGGATAAACAAGTCATTTAAATTGCGCTGATGCCCGGAAGGCGGCCCCCCGACACTCACCTCCTCGTCCTTCCAGTCGCTGAAGTCGATCTTGAACGCCGGGAGGGAGAAATGCTGGCTGAGCCCCCGCTTGTAGTACACGGTCTGAGACTGCAGGGCGGCGCTGCAGGGGGTGTATCTGCCACGGGAAGGGAGAGGGGGGCGATAAAAATACCCAAAACTACCCCCTGCATTAGAGAACCTCTGGGACAGACGGTTCACGCCTTCCCAGAATGCACAGCAACCACACGGGGTGACTTACGCCGCCATGCCGCCAACAAACTCCTCAGTAGCTTGGCAGTACACGGTAATCGCTACCCGGGCATCCGCGTCGAAGGTGAACTCCAGGCCGTACAGAACCCGCGGCTTCCCGCCATCTTCCAACGGGCTGTCCGCTCCTTCCTTGTACCTTAAATGGCAAAAATCATCATTACAGATCGGGTGGCGGAGAGCGCGAGCGAGAAGGGGGAGCGAGAGAGAAGGGGGAGCGAGTATTTTGTGTTGGTGGGGTAGGGGTGCACTGATTGGCTACCTGATGAGTCTCAGAGAATCCTTGCGGATATTCACCAGGCTGCGCAGGGTCTTCACCGGCTCGTGGGGGGCCGGGGTCAGATAGGGAAACTGTAACGAAAAGACCAAGCAATGGAGGAGGATATACGATTAACCCTTTCCGTCACCGGCTTCTGTACCCCACATTATACCCCTCGCCGGGGGGGCTCCACAGACGTACCTGCACGGGCCGGTTCCCCAGAAAGTTAAGGTCGCTGTTTTCCCCAAACAGGTAGCCTTCCGGGTGCGGGGTCTCGAACTTCTCTCCTCCCATGAAGAAGTGACTGGCAAAGTAATTCCCTAGAAAACAGGGCAGTTGAGGGTTAAACCCCAAAGCTTTAGGTTCGTTAGCCACCAAAACGGGGCGAATTTATGAAAAATCACACAAAGAGCGACGGGCGAGAATAAGAGCTCGAAGCCCCCGGGGGAGGGGCATATGAAGATGGGGTCCTACCTGACTTCGGGGGGTAGCGATAGGCAGAGTTTGCCTGGATGTCGATATCTTCAACTCCTGCGATCCTCCGACCCCAAACTGCCCCCATGGTGCGAAACGCAGCAGCCCAACGGTTACCACGTCACGTCCTGCAGGCTGCAGCCTCACCTCTCGGCTTTATTCCTCCCCGGGGTCGAAACGCAGAGGGTAACGGGGCAGATCCGGCCCTCTGAACCCCCCTGGAAAGACCCTCCACCAACAGGAAGCTGCTGATTGGTCGATGGAAATGCCAGCTGCTGGGACTATGGCACGGCGGGGTATGCGGTAAGTCTGGATCTGCCCCGGGGGGGTAATTACTATCCGGACACAAAAAGTATTATTATTTCATTTATTTAGCGATCCTGCAGCACCGCAGCAGGAGCTTACAATCTATTGTATAACATGTGATATAATGTGTACATAACAGACACACACACACACACACACACACACGGTGTAAATACCCCACACCATATATATTTCTGCGGACAACACACACTGTATACACAATATACACACATGGTGTACACACACTATTTACATGCACACAGACACAGTGTATACATACACACACACACTATTTACATACACACAGACAGTGTATATATACACACACTATATGTGTACACACTAATATTATATATATATATATATATATATATATATATATATATATATATATATATATATATATATATATATATATATATATATATACACATACACACTTTACACGGTGTACTCACCTCAGAGCGCACACCGACCCGGTCCACCAGCTTTTGGGCCTCTCTGCAGCTCTGTTCCCGGAGAAGCCACGGAGCCCTGGCTGGCTGCTGGGAGTTGTAGTTCTAACGTCACTGTTTAGGGGATGGTTCTCTCCCGACACCTCCTCCGGAAATCCTACAAGTCCCAGAATGCCCCTCGCCGCTCCAGCTGATCGGCTTCCATAAAGAAAACAAAAGCAGGGGCCGTACCAAGAGGTGTGAAGAGACGGGGTGAGGGGGCAGCTCAACAATGGTACATCCCGTTCACCGCCAGAGCAATGAAGACTATCCCGAGCAGTGCAGACTATTAACCTTTTCCTTGCCGGATCAATGTAGACCAGACCTCCCATTAACCCATTCAGCACCAGAGCTATGCAGCAATGGTATAAACGTGTATTTCTTTTCATATCACACACTGTATACTGCACCCAATACACAAAATATACACCTGCCAAGTGTCCCTGATTAGCTTAGTCTGTCCCTGTTTTCTCTCCTGGGGACCCTTTTGCTAGGAGCTCAGTATGTTTGCGGGGTATTTGTGTCACTCAGTTGGGCATTTAGTAGAATAATGGGGTTTATTTACCCCGTTTAACTTATAAAGCCGTTTCCTGCTGTTTCTATACACATTATCGGGGCTTTTAGGGCTGCGATCCCCTCATACCCAGCAAACATTCTGACCTCCTAGAAAAGAGGGGCATCAGGGGAGGAAAGAGGGACTGGCTAAGCTAAACAGTGAAACTTTGCAGTTATGCTGCCTGGTTCCTGCACAGATAGGAAACCACACTGTGACCTGTCCATCAGTGCAAAGCCCAAGACACGCCCCCCAGCTGCCATTGGTCACTAAGATGTTTACCTTATATGGCCTGACAGTGCCACAGCTCAGCGTCTCATTGGCCAGAAGCTGAGGTTTACTGCTGATCTCATTACACAAACAAAGCAGGGGATTGTGGGAGTTGTAGTTATGCTGCTAGGACAGCTGTAGAGGCTGAAATCCATGAGGGTTTCTTGGAGCAGCGGACTGCACGGGCTGTGCATTCTATTATTATTATTATTATTACCCCCAATAATAATAAAAATCCGTACGGCCCTCGAGGGCCGCTGACTGCCATACAAACGGGAATCCCTACAATTTAATTATTTGAAGATTTGTTAACTTTTATACTCAAAATGTTGACAAGTACCTATTTAAAATAATAATAAAAATATTGCAATAATGATTATTATTTATTGTTTTATATATCGCGCTGTACATGTGTTATTATTATTATTGTATATGATGCCATCCTATTCCATAGCGCTGTACAATGGGTAGACAGGACATAACAAGTAGTATATAACATAACAATTAGACAACAGGTGAGGAGGGCCCTGCTCCCAGGAGCTTACAGTCTAGAGTAACATTTATTGATTTATATATCGCCGTCATATTCCGGAGCGCTGTACATAACATAACGTTCTGGTTACGTATATATATATACTTATTGATCCCCGCCAAAATTTAGAGTCCCGGCATAAAACTGCAGCTCCCCTCGGCCTGATACTCCCGAGACAGTCACGAGCTGTTAAACTACATTTCCCATCATGCCCCGCTCCGCACTCCTCCTGTGCATTGCAGCTGTGCCGGAGTCAGCGAGTCTGTCGTGTGTTTATAAATTTCTGTATACACGTCTACATGTGAGTGCGACCAAAACTTTCACATATATGTGCATGTAAACCTGCCGGAGCGTGTCAGCGCATGCACGTGCCGGCGTGTTTCTCTTTGTGTGCATTGGATTTGGCAGCGTGTGAAATGCGGCGCTCGGCGCATGCTGGCTGTTGGGATAAGTTTTTAGACGTTTTTTATCATGTGTTATTTTGTATCTGTGTATAAATAGTGACATGTTTCACGTTGTATGTTTGTTGTATGTTCCGCCGTGACCGGGTTTGTTGGAATGACCGCGTGTGGTTTGCGTGTTGCAGTTGGCTCGCGCCGGTTGCAGGAATTGCTGATGTCGGGGGATATGGAGCAGTTGAAGCAGCGGCTGCTGGTGTCGCAGTTCGTTTTGGCGGCCGGCTGCGCCACGGAGCAAGCGGAGCAACTTCTGCGAGCGGCACACTGGCAGTACGAGGTGAGCATGCGCAACGGCGACCGCCTTCCTGCCCCAACCCCGCCGGCTCTACTGATATCAGGGCCCTCGTCTTAGATTCAGGAGCCGTATGTCTAAACCATGCATGTTTAATCCTCTCACTGTATTACCCTCTACCACCTCTGCTGGGAGGCGGTTCCACTAATCTACCACCCTCTTAGTAAAGCAAAATTTCCTTCCGTTCCATCTCAGTCTCTGACTCTCTAGTGTTAGATTCCGGTCTCTTGTTGTAACTTTTCTCCTCGTTTGAGGATATAAATTCCCTCCTGTCCTTTGTTAAACCCCTTTATGGATTTCAATGTCTCTCTCCCATCCCCTCTCTCTCTCTCTCTCTTCTCTCCCATCCCCTCTCTCTCTCTTCTTTCCCATCCCCTCTCTCTCTCTTCTCTCCTATCCCCCCTCTCTTCTCTCCCATCCCCTCTCTCTCTCTTCTCTCCCATCCCCTCTCTCTCTCTTCTCTCCCATCCCCTCTCTCTCTCTTCTTTCCCATCCCCTCTCTCTCTCTTCTCTCCTATCCCCCCTCTCTTCTCTCCCATCCCCTCTCTCTCTCTTCTCTCCCATCCCCTCTCTCTCTCTTCTTTCCCATCCCCTCTCTCTCTCTTCTCTCCTATCCCCCCTCTCTCTTCTCTCCCATCCCCGTCTCTCTCTCTTCTCCCCCCTTTTCTCTCTCAAACCATTCCCCATTTTAGTCTCCCTCCAGAATGTCGATATCCTCGCGGTCTCCAGTCCTGTACCCACTACTCTAGGCGAGGTCTGACCGGAGATCTGTCAGGACGCCGTAACGATCCATCTCACGTCTCTCTCTGTCACCCAAGTGGTGCCACCAATGCTAATTAACTCTTTCTATTCCCCTCTGCAGACGGCTCTAAGCGCCTTCTTCCAGGAGTCCAACCACCCGTACATCCCACACCACCAAATGGTGAGCCAAGATATGGCGGCCGCAGGGGGGGTAACGTGGGGTGGGCAGTGTCAGGGTATCTGTGATGGGGTGGCGGGGAAAGTTCCGGTACTGAGGAGGGGATGGAGGGCAGTAATGGCATGACAGAGAGAGTAGGGGGGGCAATGGAAAGGTGGGGGAGCGAAGCAGAGCATGATGGGAAAACCGCATTGGGTAGTTATGAGGGTTACGTTGTGGAGATGGGGTAACGAGGCATTGTCTCTGCAGATGGGCACCCCCGCCAACACCCCAGCAACACCTCCAAACTTCCCCGATACCCTCGCCATGTTTTCCCGGCTCAAGGCCTCGGACGGCGGGTACCTCTCTTCGTTGGCCACGTCCCCCCCTCTCCAGCAGGGCGGCACCGTTGGAAGCTTCTCCCCGGACCCTCGGTGGCCGCAGACTGGCACGGGGCGCCCTGGCCCTGGAGCGGCACAGGATCCACACAGATCTGGGGCCACGGAGCCCAACCCCGCAGCGGAGGCAGAGAGATGAGATACGGGGCCGGCCGAGGGCACCCTGGGGCAGATAGACTTTTCTTTGGGGGCAGATGAATCTGCAGAGTATTGCGTTCTGGATACGGACTCGTTACCTCGCATGTCTGCAGAGCATCGCACCGGCCTCCAGCCATACCTCATGCTGCAACGTACACTGGTGCAAAGTAGCTCCTGACCTCATTATACCCTTGTCCGGTTACCCCGTGGGGGGGTCCAGTACTTTGTATTTCAGGATTTCCCGATCTCTCCCACCTTTTTTTTTAATTGTCGGCAATAAAAACGTAAAACAGGGACTCCTTCTGTACATCAACACTAACCCTCCTTGTGTGCTCGCCCCGCAGGCATTCAAAGGGTTAATCATACATTTTAAATCAGAAATTAGGGACTTTTTTTTTTTTTTTTTTTTTTCCTTGGGTTGTGCGCGAATGTCTAGAAATGTTCACTTTTTAAAAGAAGATCCATCGGCTTTCTCTTACCGGCGCTGCGGGGTAGGTGGGGTTAACTAATATAACGGGACTTCCAAAAAAAAAATTATTATATTTATCATTTACATTTTAAATACTGTGCGCTTTCCCTTTTTTTTTTTGTATTTCCCTTTTTTGGGGTTTTTTTTTTCCCTTTTTTTCTTTGTTTTTTGCCCCTTTTTTTTATCCCTGGCACTGTTGTTTTTTTTTCCCACTATTAATTCAAAATTAGTTTCAGCTAAAAACTATCACCGAGGCAGCTTCCCATTAACCGCTAAATATATAAAGATGTATATATTTCTCATCTTTTTTGAAGAAAAGACTTTTATTTTTTTTTGCATGTGCAGAAAAATGTAAAAACTAAGATTTATATCCGTACAAACTGATGACTATTTTAGCGGTGAAAGATTTGGTGTCTTAGATGGCCAGAAATTGGTGATCTCGGCAGAGGATCCGATACTAAGGCTGCTGTTCCACCTACTCTGCAGAATGAATCGTTTTGGTAACTGACTCCTTAATAAGTCTGTTAAACGCTCATTCCCAGAAATAATACTTTAATCATGTTTTTGAGAACATTGTATCGTTAATCATTTTTGCCGGGATTACTTAATGGTCACGCGGTTGTTGCCAAAGTAACAGAAATAAATGTTCTAAAATTTTTTTAAAAAAAGTGTCTCAATGGAACAGCAGCTTTAAAAATGCTGATTTAATAAATAAGTAAATTAGAACCGCTCTTCGGGAAGGAATTCTGAAAAATGTCGGAACGTATCTGCTAATGAATCCAATTACATTTTTTTTGCACCAAAATGGGCCTTTATACATAACCCCATTGTACAGCGCTGCGGAATATGAGGGCGCTATATGAATCAATAAATAATAATAGCGATTTTAAATCAGCCCTTCGTGATCTGTTTGCCCTAAAGGCTGATACGTCAGAGCTGCAGTTAAAATGAGCTCTTTGGATTGGTTTTAGGAGCGAAGGTCACGCGGCCAAGTTGCACCTTTTCGTGGCCAAATGTTTTTGGTTGCCCAGATGGCTTCTAAGTGCTGGAATTCAATCCCCCCCATGAATGAAACATGTAAAGGATATTTCCGATTTATTATATACTGTACATAGGTAAATCTGTATCTCGTGTTAAAAAGATTACGAGTCGTCGGGCGTTCCGTGTCCCAGGTGGTCGCCGGCGACTCGTGGATTCGTGGCCGCTCCAGGACTCCGATCGGGAGGGGATGAAGTGGGATTAAAATATAATTTGTGTGATTATTGCACCTCCCCAGTCCCTGGGCTCGCATGAGGTCTCTCAGAGGTCCGCTCTCTCCTCTGGGCTGCTTTGCGGTCGTTGTAAGAAGATGGGGGTCTCGGTGGCCATTGGCACGTGGAGGGAGCTGCGTTTAGTATGGATGGAGTGCGTTGAACCTGCTGTAAAAGGGGGTAGGTTAGGAATGTCTGTGCGGACAAATACCCCTCTCTGTTACACTACTGCCGCTCTTTCTTCTTGTAATAGCCCCATGGCAAACCCAACAGCCCCCCGCTGGACTCACTGGAGATGGGGGAGCCATTACGTCTTTGGTGAGAGGAGGCAGAACGGGCTCTCTCCATGGACAACCTTGGAGGAGGCTGCGGGGTCACCACCACTGAAATAGAGAAGTTGGTTACTGTTGGGCTGCACTGGAGCTTGAAGATGGGCCTCAGAGCTGACACTTACTCGAGGGATCCCTCTCAGGAGGCTGGTTCCTGAACGCCGTATCCATTCGTCCTTTGTACATCACCCCGTCTATCCCCTGCAGGTCAAACTCAGTCTGGGGGGAAAGATGCAGCCATAAATGAGCTGCAGTACCGCACACAGCCAGAGGGGGTGCAGCGCAGGAGGAGGAGCTGCAGTACCGCACACAGGAAGAGGGGGCACAGCGCAGGAAGAGGAGCTGCAGTACCGCACACAGCCAGACGGGGCGCAGCGCAGGAAGAAGAGCTGCAGTACCGCACACAGCCAGAGGGGGCGCATCGCAGGAGGAGGAGCTGCAGTACCGCACACAGCCAGAAGGGGCGCAGCGCAGGAGGAGGAGCTGCAGTACCACACACAGGAAGAGGGGGCACAGCGCAGGAAGAGGAGCTGCAGTACCGCACACAGCCAGAGGGGGAGCAGAACAGGAAGGGGCCTTTAAAATATTAAAATAATGTAAATTATTAAAATAATAGTAAACCCTCCTTGTATTCCCAGCCCTGGGTCCACTACTCACATTTCTGTACATGATGTGTCCCGGGTCCCCGTAGGGATACACGGTCATCAGGTGCTGGGTGCGGGACGCCCGTTTGGGGTGTGAGCAGGACGTCTGAGGTCTCGGGGGCTCCGAGTACTGGAATTCGGGGTCTGTGGTCTGCAAAGGTTCGCTGGGGATGGGGGAGAGAGGATTTGGAGTGAGACTAGAAGGATAACTGACCCGTCACACCTCCCAGCAGAACTAAATTCATTCATCGGTGCCTCAACCAATCAGCAAAAATCAGCAATTTAACAATAGGGGAGAGATTATGCAATGGGGAGGAATAATCATGCAGATCCTGAGAACAGGACGTTACGATGGCTTCTCCCATATGATACGCGTAAGAGGGGCTTCTAATACATATATGGTTTTTAGTACGTGGATTATTTATGTGACTGTAAAAAAGCAGGAGGTGGGAGGCCCTGCATGCACTTTGGTGAGATTGGTATATATCTGGTGGGGGGTCCCGACGTGTCACAGTGCTTGCGTTCACCCCGGGCTCTTGTCGCGGCTGAAGTCTGCGCTGTTTGGCCGACTGCGAGGAAGCAGCGAGGCCGTGCGGACGGTGACCAGGTGCCTGCGAAACATGGAGAGAGAAGCAGCGATGAGAGATCCAGGGAGAAAAGACCCCCAGAGATAGAAATGGGGGGCAATGCCGCTCATGGAGCAAGGTGGTGCTGCTCTAAGTGTGGCCCCTGCTGTGGCTGTTCTAGTTCAGGGGCCACACAATCCTTATTTAAACAATAAAAATCGATTATTATAAAGAGGCATGTGTATTACGTGTTACTTACGGCCCAGTTGCCATGGTTACGGGACGATCACAGGAAATGCACTTAACTTTCTCAAAGAGCTTCCTGGGGAAAAGACGTGAAAAGTGAGAATTACATCGATTCGGACACGCGGACCGGTGGGGGGTGAGGAGCTTCCTGCCCCCGTCACTAGATACAGGTTGCAGGGGGTGCAGGTGGGCTGCATTAATGCCCCTGAGCTCGGGGCAGCCCCTGGTGGACTCCCCATTGTGATTGCCCGAGGTGACTGGACCCCCTGCTAGTTCTTCGAGACTCACTTCCTGAAGCCGGCCGCTCCATCGGGGTCGAAGGCCTGTCCGGAGCTCATGTGCTTCTTCAGGATCCGCCACAGCTCCTCGACATCGCGGTGGATGGAGTCCAGATCGGAGCGGCTGAGCTGCAGGGGGGGTAAACGGCATGATGTCTTCATGGTGTGTTGTGTGGCGGTGGGATTGTCCGCGGGATAGTTCGTGGTTCGGCGGTTTTGTGCGGTTCTCTTACCTTCGCCTCCAGGGAGGCCAGCAGTTTCTCCAGAATGCTCCTCCACTCGCCCTCTTGCGCTCCCAGCTTCTTAATCAGGTCTTGGAGAACGGCGTCCAGATCGCTCACGGCGGATTCCAGCTCCGAGTGACCCACCTTGGTGTCCAGAGACCACTTATCTGCTTTCTACGGGGACAAAGGGGGGAAACGGGCACTCAATACGACAATCCGAGAGGCCACTCCACACTCACTCTGACCCAGCCTGCCGGAACGCTGTGCACTCACATTGCTGAGCTCTAACGTGAGTTCTTCCCGATCAAGTTTCTTTTTGTCCAGGTCATAGATCTGGCTCTGCAGAGTCTGCGGGGAACGGAAATGGTCATTAACCTCCCCTCTTACCCCTAGTTTTACCCCCACACAAGCTTTAGCCACATGCATGCCCCATGTTTGACTCCCAACCAGCCGTGTTACCCAAGGAGATCCCACCTGTATGCTCTTCCAATCCCACCTGTAAACCCAAGCGCCCCACACCCCGTTCCAGCAGGTAACCCCACCCCGGCCGCCTCCTCACCGCCGTTTCCGCCAGATCTGCCTCCAGCTTGGCCGTCTTTGAGTCGAGTCTCTGCAGCGCAGCGTTCAGCTGATGCAGAGCATTCTCCAGGGTCTTCATCTGGTCCTTGTCCTGAAAGCGTAAGGAAAGAGCCGGGTTTTCCACTGTGCGGGGGCTGCTTCCGCCCCCCCCCCCCCGGCTCCAGAACCAAAAAATATCTGCAGACCCCGGGGGTAACTCAACAGACTCGGGGTAGACGGTAATCTGAACCCATATAATATGCTCTGCTGTGAAATGATATAGATATATGGTTGTGTTGTTTATATGTTGTATATATGGCTTGGATAAAATTTTAGACAATCTAGGGTTAATGATGCGATACTCTGCAGCTCTGTGCTATAATCACTGGCGTTGGTGGAGGGATGCCCTGCACGTCCTCTCACTCACTCACTCACTCACCCACTCGTACCTTCTTATTGTCAGCAAATATTCTTTCCACGTCTTCTCTCAGGCTCCGTAGGCGCTGCAACAAATCCTCCGGAATTTCCACCTTGCCTGCGACACACGAGACGTGAAGTAAGTGTGTAAGACCCGCGCAGCTCTCCCGCGTCTGGGGAGATTCACGAAGCAGCATGGCCACACTGGCCCAAAAAGACGATGGTGTCTCTAGTTGTGGATACCATTTATGGAGAGAACGGTGGACCAAACACTCGCAGTAACACCATACATTTACACCTTCATACATGCACACACTCTAACACTATACATTTACACCTTCATACATGCACACACACACTCTAACACTATACATTTACACCTTCATACATGCACACACACACTCTAACACTATACCTTCATACATGCACACACACACTCTAACACTATACATTCATACACACTCTAACACTATACATTCATACATGCACACACACACTCTAACACTATACATTTACACCTTCATACATGCACACACACACTAACACTATACATTCATACATGCACACACACACTCTAACACTATACATTTACACCTTCATACATGCACACACACACTAACACTATACATTCATACATGCACACACACTCTAACACTATACATTTACATCTTCATACATGCACACACACACTCTAACACTATTCATTCATACATGCACACACACACTCTAACACTATACATTCATACATGCACACACATGCACTCTGACACCATTCACACACACACACTCACTCTATTCTCTCCCGTTATACATGCACCTCACACAGATCCTCCTCCCCTTCCCTTTTAACTCACAGGGAGCTCTGTCTTCACTGCAGCTCACACTCTCAGACGCCGGCTGCCATCCTACTACCGCGGGGTTATTGAGCTCCCGGGTGAGTGGACGTTAACGGGGTAAGTGCTAAACAGGGATTTACTACACCCCGCCATAAAGCAATCGACACAGTCAGCTTTCGCAGCAAGGGGTGGCACTCAAATGTCACATGATCACCTACAATGGTGAGCACCAGAGCAGCTGATAAAGAAGCATTTATTCAACCATAACAAAACAACAGAAACGTTTCATCTCCCCCATCAGTATTCCCTTCATTCCCGGTCTCTATAGCTCACCGATTTCTCTACCCAGCCGTCTGAGCTCCTCCTCGATGTCGCCGACTCGTGCCTCCATCTCGTCGTGTCTCCCCGGCAGCTTTCCTAGGCTGCTCAGGATATTCTTGGCGTTTCTCTGCTTGGCGTCACCATCGAGGTTCCAGTCGGAGGTCTGCCAGGTATATAGACCCCAAAATCAGGACCCCCATGACCAAGACTCTTCCCCAGGACCTGCCAGCCTAGATATTTTTATTTTATATATAACTTCCGCATCCTCCAGAGGAGAGGACGTCACCGCAAGCACCGCCATATTGGCCAGAGTTCAAGTTTGATAAAATATTGATTTTGCATATTTTTGCTCATAATTATTCCTACGACCAGGAGGACATGAATCCCAGAAAACTCAGTGTGTGTTGGGTCATATACTGGAACTACGCTCAGGGACCTCGACCCCCAGCGTCAAGAGCCACCCATTAGCCAAGACTCACCGTCACAGCATCATGGAGCGATGACCAGGTGACCATTTCTGATGGCTTTGGGTAGGATAACAGCTTCTTCTCTAGGTTCTCCTATAAGAAGGAGGAAAAAAGGGGTTGCTAGAGTAGCAGACTTAAAGGGTTTACTAGAGTAACAGACTTAAAATATATGAGAGTGTTCCCAAATCAGGCAGAGCCGCCAGCATGTGACCTCACCAGCTGCTCCGCCATGACTGGCATATTCTGAGCTCGACCCTCCAAGTCCTGCAGCCGCCGCTGGATCTCGTGAATGTTTATCTGTAAATAGAGGTTAACAGGATGTAACAGGTCATAAGGACGGGATTAGTTATACGGCCGGAGAATATATAATATGAGGAATATACAGGGATATTACAGGTTATAAGGACGGGATTAGTTATACGGCCGGAGAGCATATAATATATAATATGAGGAATATACAGGATATAACGTGTTATAAGGACGGGATTAGTTATACGGCCGGAGAGTATATAATATATAATATGAGGAATATACAGGATATAACGTGTTATAAGGACCGGATTAGTTATACGGCCGGAGAGTATATAATATATAATATGAGGAATATACAGGGATATAACGGGTTATAAGGACGGGATTAGTTATACGGCCGGAGAGCATATAATATATAATATGAGGAATATACAGGATATAACGGGTTATAAGGACGGGATTAGTTATACGGGCGGAGAGTATATAATATATAATATGAGGAATATACAGGGATATAATGGGTTATAAGGACGGGATTAGTTATACGGCCGGAGAGTACATAATATATAATATATAATATGAGGAATATACAGGGATATAATGGGTTATAAGGACGGGATTAGTTATACGGCCGGAGAGTATATAATATATAATATGAGGAATATACAGGGATATAATGGGTTATAAGGACGGGATTAGTTATACGGCCGGAGAGTACATAATATATAATATATAATATGAGGAATATACAGGGATATAATGGGTTATAAGGACGGGATTAGTTATACGGCCGGAGAGTATATAATATATAATATGAGGAATATACAGGATATAACGGGTTATAAGGACGGGATTAGTTATACGGCCGGAGAGTATATAATATATAATATGAGGAATATACAGGATATAACGGGTTATAAGGACGGGATTAGTTATACGGCCGGAGAGTATATAATATATAATATGAGGAATATACAGGGATATAACGGGTTATAAGGACGGGATTAGTTATACGGCCGGAGAGTATATAATATATAATATGAGGAATATACAGGATATAACGGGTTATAAGGACGGGATTAGTTATACGGCCGGAGAGTATATCATATATAATATGAGGAATATACAGGATATAACGGGTTATAAGGACGGGATTAGTTATACGGCCGGAGAGTATATAATATATAATATGAGGAATATACAGGGATATAACGGGTTATAAGGACGGGATTAGTTATACGGCCGGAGAGTATATAATATATAATATGAGGAATATACAGGATATAACGGGTTATAAGGACGGGATTAGTTATACGGCCGGAGAGTATATCATATATAATATGAGGAATATACAGTGATATAACGGGTTATAAGGACGGGATTAGTTATACGGGGGAGAGTATATAATATATAATATGAGGAATATACAGGGATATAACGGGTTATAAAAACGGATTAGTAGTTATAGTATGTAATATATAATATGAGGAATATACATATAACGACATACACCAATGGCAGAAAGCAGATCAGTCACTAAATATTTCATGCACCGCGCAGCACGTGGGTTTTACTTGCTCGTAGTTCCAAAGCGGGTGCCAATAACACTGAATTGTTTTGTTGAGACTGGACGCAGTGACGATGCAAATATTAAATGCATATGTATAAGAAGAACCAGAACTCACCCCCGCCACCATATCGCTCAGGGCCCCTAGGTTTTTCTGGATTAAATCAGTGGTGTGCTTCAGACTGTTAAATGTACTTAATAATTCCTGGAAGTCGTTGATCGCCTGTGATGGAAGAAAGGATGAGGAAGGGGTTAATAAACAGGTATAGCGCACACACATATATTTATATTCCAGAACATGGCGTTGGATACAATGTTTTCTCGCACTTTAAAGGCATTTGCTTACAGGGTTCTAGGCTGCTTGGATATGCAAGATACTTCCTGGAGCGTAGGTGAGAACATGTGTGACCAACGCGTGGAATAATCACAGTGGGCCTGTGATGGGCCCATCTCTACCTCAAGACATCTCCACCAAGACATCATCTCCACTAAAACATCTCCACCTCAAGACATCTCCACCAGACCACCAAGACATCATCTCCACTAAAACATCTCCACCTCAAGACATCTCCACCAAGACACCATCTCCACCAAGACATCATCTCCACTAAAACATCTCCACCTCAAGACATCTCCACCAAGACACCATCTCCACCAAGACATCATCTCCACTAAAACATCTCCACCTCAAGATATCTCCACCAAGACTTCTCCTCTTGCTTCTAGATCCTCCTCTGCCCTTAGACCTAGAGGTTTATCTTCCTCTCTCTGGTCTCCCCATAATCATTGATAGACAGAAGTGTTTTACAGATTGAGATAAGGGGAGAAGCCACCGAACGTACTCAGAAGTCTCACCTTGTTGACGCCATCTTCGTTCATCTCCAGCTTCTTCTTGAGCTGCATCATCTGCCACATCTCCTCTACCGGCTTGTTCTGGGACTGGCTGGCCATTAAGAGACTCGCGGAGGAGGGCAGAGAGTCCAGTTGCAGGAGCCTGTCCTCCATCCTGGCCACCTTCTCCTGCAGCTGGTGAAAGACCGACGATGGTCTCCTACCTTCAGTGCTCGCTGCTCCTGTGGCCACCACTGGCTTTATAAATTCCCTCTCCTCGTGGGACAGATCCCTCCGTACCTCGCCCAGCTGCAGGTGATCGAGGAGTCCATGGAGCAGGGAGTGGAGGGCATTGAAGTTGACAGCTCCGATTTCGGGAGAACCAATGGCCAGGTTGACCAGTTCCTTGAAGGACATGGATGCTGACATGCTGGAAGTTACTGGGAGATCTGCACAGAGAGTTGGGTCAGGAGTTACGCGGACATCACCGGAAGGCTGTAAACACAAATTACCCCACACATTGCACTACCATATTTCCGGCCCCCGTCTAGTCGCCCGTTTCTCCTGCTGTAAAGACTCAAACCTAAATCAGTCGGTGGTCTCGTCTTAGATTCAGGAGCCGTATGTCTATCCCATGCATGTTTAATCCTCTCACTGTATTACCCTCTACCACTTCTGCTGGGAGGCTGCACCACTTATCCACCACCCTCCCAGTAAACTAAATATATATATATATATATATATATATAACTATATTAGAACACAGAATATCCTCCCCGCAGAGCATTACATTCTGAGTTGCCACACAAGCTTTTATACGGCTCTATTGCCCTCATTCTCACGTTACCCCGGCGAAGGGCTAAATACAGACAGCTGAACACATCGATACCCCGAAGCCACCCCTTCCTCGCTGCCTGAACTCATTCTCTAGACAACAAACTCTTTACCTCCTGATAAAAGAAAGCGGATTATCCAGGGAGACCTTGTGCTAAGATTGCAAGCTCTTCAGACCAAGGGCTGCCTGCGTTCCTGCGCTGTTACACACTGTCATGTTATTCCCACCTAACAACCCTAGCCAGCCATGCCTTCCTCTCCCGGTGTGCGGAGGGAAGTTTCCCCCGCGGTTGCCAGGACACCGAAGAACGCCTTCTAATCTGCAGAGGGCACTTGTGCTGTGTTTGGATCCCTGTTGTTAGATGCCTTGGTAACTCTAGCACTTCCCGGTGCACAGCGATGCACCCCGACCTCTAGGACAGCTACACTTCCTAAAGCACGCGCAGGACTAGTACACACAATAGATAGAAGCCTGCCGGCAGGTCGGCCCCATCCGGCCCCCGTCTAGTCGCCCGTTTCTCCTGCTGTAAAGACTCAAACCTTAATCAGTCGTCGGTCTCGTCTTTGATTCAGGAGCCGTATGTCTATCCCATGCATGTTTAATACCCTCGCTGTATTACCCGCTACCACTTCTGCTGGGAGGCTGTTCCACTTATCTACCACCTTCTCCGTAACGTAAAACTTCCTTCCATTTCATCTGAGCCGCTGACCCTTTTGTGTTAGATTATCGCCATCTTGGTGTAACTTTGTAACGTGTATTTAATGTATCGATATCTTTCCTCTAATATTTATTGAACAGAAGCTTTAGATCCGGACTGTCCAGATTTATTATGGGGAGGGGGGGTAATGGAGAAAAGTTATTACCATAGCAACCAATGCAATAGTGCAAAGATCATGGCACTGGTTGCTACAGTGATAAGACCGTATTATTTCAGTAAATCGTGTTTCATCGTTTTGGTGAGGGACGCGTCTCTGGGATGGAGGGGCATTCGGTTACGGGGTCTGTCCCGTGAGGAGGGGGTCTTACGCCCGCCATTTAGTAACGAGCCCCTAACCTCAGCAGGGTGCAGCTGTACGGGGTGCTGACGTTGATACCCCGGTAGGTACTTATTGTTATTACACCGCTAGGCCTCGTGGTTACCCCATCCGAAGGCACAGGGGGGCCAGGTGGCCCTAATCCGACCAGCTGACCACGTTTGGAGCCCCTTGTGGCCCGGTGTTCTTGGCGGTGACCTCTCAATCACATTAAGGACACTCTGTGGCCCCCAGACAGGCAGATTTTGCAACACACCGCCATTGTTTGGAGTTGCAGTTTGAATATATGGACTCGTGATTGGCTGATGATCGACCAATGGGAGCACAGTAAGCAGCAGCCTTTATCTGTTGGAAAACACCATAGAAATAAAATCATGACTGGGGGGAATCTATAAAATACCATGATGCCCCGAAGGGGGCAGGTAGACAGACGCAGAAAGAGTGGAACGTTCTAGACAGTGTTAAGTGTCTCTGGGCCACAGAGCATGCAATGTAATGATCACATGATCTCATGCAGTTTACCGTGTTTTTATATATGATACAGACTCTCTGGGCCACATAGCTTACAATCTAATAAACTCACGCGAGATCATATAACACACAGTATATTTATAGCCCTCATAGACTGACCCACAGAGCCTGCACTCTACAAGCTGGGGTGCAGCAATATGGGGTGGATCCTTCCACTGTGCCCATGACGTGTGAAATGCATCGGGAGAAGATCGTTCACAGAACTGACTACCCCGCCCACAGCCCAGTGCCAGGCCACGCCCCGGCTCTCGGGGCGGAAGTGAGCGCATTGGCCACTGGAAGTTGTAGTGCGCCGGGAGTGGGCGGTACTACAACTCCCACAGTGCTTTGCGCAGAGTAAACAGGTGCGGTGAGAGTGGAGCAGGCTGCAGGTGAGTGAGGGGGTCTTCACGGGGGGGGGTAGGTGGGTGTCACACGCACTGGGACTTCCAGGGTTAACCCTTGAAAAAACTTCGGCCCCTTGGAGATGGCTGTGAGGGGCTTCTGTGGGTTCAGGGTGCACCATGATGATGATGTCATAGGCAGGGTATAAATAGAGCTGGGGTCACTGTGCAGGCACACATACATAGAGGGGCATTATGCCCTTGGCCCCTGCAGCACCGTGTGGGAGAGAGGGGCAGTTATATAATACCCTCCTCTGCCCCTACTGTCTGTATACATATCAGGGGAGCCTAGAATTGCCTAGGGCTGGGGCATGTCGGCTGCATGGAGGGAGCTTTGCAGCTCTGGATTTAATCAGTAAGGCAATGGGGAGGAGCACTGGTCCCAAGAGCTAACAGTCTAAAGCTGCCAAAGGATTTGAAGTGTATTTTAGAAACTGTATCTGACCCACAGAGTTTACAATCCAATAATACCTCAGGTTACCGTATAGTAAGCGGTGTATTAATAGACCTCAGACTGACCCACAGAGCTTACAATCTAATTATGTCACAAGCTATCACATAACACACAGTATGTTTGGTCGGTGGCAGCCGTGTTTTGATCTGTACGTTTGCTGACGCTGGTTGGCGTGTTGCAGGAATCGTCTGTGCATGTGGTCCCGACTGTACGAGGGGCAGAATCGCGCCCCCCCCCACACCTGGTCCTATAAGGAGCGAGGCGGTGGCAGTTTGCTCTGTACATTACAGAGGTGTCGCCAGGTTAAGAGTTAATTCTCGGGGCCAGCCGGTTACGTCTGGATGAAAGCGAACGCTTTTTGGATCTCACCGGCAGGGACTGGTGTCTGCGGACCGGTGCAGCCAGAATCTGGCAAACGCATTGATTCAGGGCAAGAATGACTGCTGTGGGGGGGAGACACCCTGGCCCCAGGGGTGACACGGTGTGTGTGCGGGGGACACCCTGGCCCCAGGGGTGACACGGTGTGTGTGCGGGGGACACCCTGGCCCCAGGGGTGACACCGTGTGTGTGCGGGGGACACCCTCGCCCCAGGGGTGACACGGTGTGTGTGCGGGGGACACCCTCGCCCCAGGGGTGACACGGTGTGTGTGCGGGGGACACCCTCGCCCCAGGGGTGACACGGTGTGTGTGCGGGGGACACCCTCGCCCCAGGGGTGACACGGTGTGTGTGCGGGGGACACCCTCGCCCCAGGGGTGACACGGTGTGTGTGCGGGGGACACCCTCGCCCCAGGGGTGACACGGTGTGTGTGCGGGGGACACCCTGGCCCCAGGGGTGACACCGTGTGTGTGCGGGGGACACCCTGGCCCCAGGGGTGACACGGTGTGTGTGCGGGGGACACCCTGGCCCCAGGGGTGACACCGTGTGTGTGCGGGGGACATCCCTGTTTTGGGCAAATATTTATGGGGGAATTCTGCAGAGCTGCCCCCCCCCCCGTGCATTTGCAAAAGTCACAGCACGAAGATTTAAAGGGACCCGGCAGCTATCGTTAAAAGATGGTGGAACTGCAGCTTTAAATGTCAGCGTTTGGACTTCTCCTACAAGTGGCTTCATAACGGCTGTTTTTTATTTGCCTGAAAGCCGTTTTTCGTTAAGCAAACACTCCATCCGGGGATGTATGAGGCTTTGTTTGCTTCCGTTATGCAATAGCCCGTTATATTTGAGCAGCCAAACGCCTGCGCGATAACGAGCTGCCCCAAAACATTCAGCGGAACAGTAAATATTATTTTTAACTGATCAAAAGTGTGTTTTTGTCTCACGAGGAGGCGGATCGTTCAGAATCTAAGACTAAGGGCTGAGATGGAAGGAAGTTTTGCTACTGAGAGGGTGGTGGATACGTGGAACAGCGTCCCAGCAGGGGTGGTAGAGGGTAATACAGTGAGGGTATTAAACATGCATGGGATAGACATACGGCTCCTGAATCTAACGACTGATTAAGGTCCGAGTCTTTCTGATTGACAGACTTTTTTTAAATATTTTTCAGATATACCCGCAGCGAAATGGCAAGCGACCCCCCGCCTCCCTACCCCGGGGGTCCCACGGCCCCGCTACTGGAGGAGAAGCACGGAACGGCCCCCGTGGAAGGTAACTCCGCCGTTAACCCTTTAGGGAGCGGGGTCTGCAGGGAAAGGTGCTCCAAGGTGGAAAGAGAAAGTATTAACCCCTTCCTGGACAGAACATGACGGCCAGGTTTATTACGGACGAGAAAGCTTTATTAACCCTTTTTAGGGCATTATATCCCTGGTTTAGGTTTATTAATTATAGCCGAAATTATTATAGGACTGCAGCTCCAATGAACCTCAGCCAGCTGCAGTATTTCTTTCCTCATTGGCCATACGATGGGATGTTGCTGCTCCTGAACCGGAGGGCATCTTCCACAACTTGCACAGGGTTGGTGCAGTTATACTGAGGTGGGGGGGCTTGATGTCAGAGGGCTGACAGCGGCATTAACTATGATGTCATACTATGGAAACTTTCCGGAAAGTGATGGTATTCTTTGTTTCGCAGGGAACATACATCCCCATGGAGGGTACCCGGCCGGCATGCCCTATATGCCCCCAGATTCAGGGCCTCCTCCGTACGAAGCCAACCCTGGATACATCGCCCCAAACCCAGGTAATACCCCTGGGGCAGGTCGTGGTTTTCAGCTTTAAATGGGAAGCAGATTCTGTCTCGGCCCGTCAGTCCGATCGATGGACGCAGGGCATAAAACTGCACCAACGTGTGGGACGTAGACCATGACCTTTGTCATAAGAGCTGACAGTCAAATTAGTGTTTTGGACTTAATAATTGGGTTGTTTTGGGTCAGCAGAATCTTTTAGATGGATTTGTAGAGAATACGTTATAAAGGAATTGACCCGTTCCCTTCTGTATCAGGTATCTACCCTCCGCCGGGGCCTTACGCGCCTATGGGGTATTACCCACCCACAGCTGGGCCCTACCCTACACAAGGACCATACCCAGCTCCATACCCATCGCCCGGCACCCATGCCACCACAGTGATCATGCCTCCCGGAGCGAGCGCCTCCTCTGCTGCCACCACAGTGACGGTCCTTCAAGGAGAGACCTTTAACAGCTCCCCGGTACAGACCGTTTGCCCGCACTGCCAGCAGCCAATCATCACCAAGATTTCCCACGAGGTCGGACTCATGAATTTCCTGCTCTGCTGTTTCTGCTGCTTCGTTGGGTACGTGAAAAAAAAATATCTATCCGTTACCCACCCGTAAGGCGTTATCGGTCCACCAATGTGTCGGAAGTGGCCCTTGGTACGTTCTGGTAATTTTAACGCTGTCCATCTTAACTCTTGCCCCTTTTAGGTGTGACTTGGGCTGCTGCCTTATCCCATGTATGATAAATGACCTGAAGGATGTCACCCACAGCTGTCCGAGCTGCAAGGCCTATATCTACACCTACAGAAGGATGGGTTAAGAGTTCCGGGTTCCGTGCACTCTTCTGTCCGAGCCGCTCCGCATCCGCCTTGAGCCTGCCGTTCCTCTTCCCGTCCGTACACCACTAAGAAGCTGTGAATCTCCCTGTTTTGATGGACATTAAAGATGGCTGGCCCGGCACTGAAAGGGATCATACGTTAAACTCGGTCTTCATTTCCGTTACAGTACATTTCGGGCCGGCGTCGCTGCTCTTCGCCTGGTCGGCCATCTTCTCCTGAGACAAATGTTCTAGGTGACTCAACATTAAACAGGCTTCGTTAGATGTCTCCATCCTCCTTGGATGGGCTGACTTCACCCCTATTGACCATACGGCCATATTACTCTACACGCGACCCCGTATAACCTGAGGGAAAGGGTCGCAAAGGTCACGTGCGCCCCAAATTGAGCTGGAGAACTTCCATAAGGAGACCGGACGGCCAATGCTAGCATGAAGCTTTTTCTCAATGGCCGACTACCGCAAAGATTTTGGAACTAGACTTGGAAAAACTGTTATTTAATTAACGGGACTAAACCCCTTCACATGGGGGGCCGGATTTCCTAAATTTGGATCCGAAACCCCTGCCCGAGGGGTTAAAGATATTATCCAATGCATGGCTTTGTTTGGCACCAGTACCGGTATGTGGCAGTCCAACGTCTCCACGATGCATGGTCGTCCCTTCAACCCCTATTGGTGCGTCTGCCTGCACAAGGAACGTTCTGATTGGCCTATGCTGCTGCCTTGACCCTTCCTCCTTTCTCATCACGTTTGGAATGTTCCATTTTGCTGCACCAGGAGGGGATCTTGGTCTTTATTGAACTTCATCAGGTAGCTTAATATTACATCTCTACATGCAAAGAGTTGCTGTTACCCCGGAACGTAAAACAATCTCGCAGATTAAGATAAAAATGAACCACTTTAATCATCTTTAATCAAATTAAATATATTTTAACCATAGCTAGTAATTAATTTTCTCAGGACTGTATAATTCTCGTAAGGTTTGAATCCTAGTGTAATTAATATTAATTAATATCCAGTAGAGTAGATAAGATGGATTTAATAGACTTGCACAGTCTTTTAACAAGATACTAAGTTCTCATTGGTTCTTTGTGCAATTACATGTACCTGCTTAAATTAACGAATTACGCGTGGCAGAAATACCATCTATAGCGTTTCCGCTTGATTGGATGTTTGTCAATAAAGTGTTTTTTGGTTTTTTTTATTCCTCTGCCCTGAGTTTTCAGCTGATAATGAACTACAGTTCCCATGATCCTCAGCCTGCGGGTATACATTTTTTGTTGAATGATTTTGCTCAACTCCGTCCTATGCATTTCTGATTAAAAGGAATTTTCCATGATTTTTATTTTTTTTTGTCGGTATGTAGCGTTTAAATTTAATGTAGCATTTCAGAAAATGTTTGTTTTTTTGTATTTATAGTAAGAGGGAATCTGGCATGTAGGGCTCCATTTTGTAATAATAGGACCCGCCCCCTTTCCTTCTCTTGCGTTGGCGCTACCCTTCCACGCTGCCTGATGATAACGCATCGCCCTCGTCGGACTCAGTGGAGTTCTGTGTCGTTTTTCTAAAGCCTGAAACCTTGATCTCGGGTCCACAAGAATTCCGGATTGGGCCGACGAGGCTTTTGGCGAAGCATCGGTGCGGTTTTGGGTAACCCTGGCCTAAAATCTTCTGATTAATTAAAATTATATTCTGGTGGACAAAAAAACAGATCCTTCTCGCGTCTGAGCCAGTTGTGACTTTGTCCTCTGCCAAAGGAATCTTGTGATTATAAAGTTCCCTATTCTGTCAGAATATATTATTTATTAGGAACACCAATAAAATGTCAATTTATCTGAAGTGTCTTTGGCTCGTGTTTCATTTTTTTTTGTTACGATTTCTACAGAGAGTCTAAGAAAATATACATTAATGCAGCTTATTGGTAACATTTAAACACACCTGTAAGACGTGGTTTGTTGGGAATTCAGCAGTTTTAAGAGGGATCTATAGGGGGCAGCACAGAGCGAGGGAGTTATTCACAAAAAAGAGCCGTTTATTACGGAAGTGCGTTGTAATCGGCTGCCCATATAGATTCCAGACTGGATAATTGCTATGAAATTTGACGTCCAAGAGTCAGAACCTTCTGTTTATTATATAAAACATATAAAAGTTGGAGTTTTGGGGTTTAGTGTCCGCAAAAAATTCCAATGACCGAAAAAGTATAAAAAAGTTCGGAGCGATTATGTTCTACCGATTACAAGTCCTTAAAGGCGTCCTTGTTCTCCTCCAACCATTGCTGGAACCTTTTTGCTTTGGGGTTGAGTTTGAGCGTGAGCTCCACGTCCCGGTCGGGTCTCATCATGTAGAAGCGGAACATGTCGGCCATTTCCTTCGCGCCTGGAAATTCGAATTTCTCATAGGCGTCGGGAGAAACCTGGATGTGAGACAAACACGGTCAATGTGAAGGAGTGGGTTGACGTGCTTAGAAGGCTTGGAATAATTCTATGCGTAAGACACAAAGATCTAATTATGGCCAGATTTTGGTAAACCTAATGTTGGACCTTGAAGGTTATGATGTCAGTGCTGAGATCGGTCTGAGAGTTGAGGGACTTGGATCACAGATAACGCACCTTAGCATCTTTGATGGTCTTGCCGATAACCTTGGACAGGATGGCTGCGTATTGCTCCACTGTTAGCTTGTCTGTGCTGAGTCCGATATCTTTCCCTATGTATTCCGACGGGGACTTGAGGATGCTGACCACCACTGGACCCAGATCTGTCACCGATATCCCGTCCAATGGGACATCACCCGCCGGGAGACCTAGAATTAACATGCTTTTAGATGTGCAGAAGATATCTGAACTTTCCAAATTGGGGAACATGTACTTCAACACAGTGTATCATCTTCAGCCTTCTTGCGTACGGCTTACATGTTCTGAAGCTTTAGCCTTTAGAATGTTCTAGCTCTTCTACATTAATCAAGGTCTTCAGAATTTGGAAGACTAAGCTTCTGCAACACTTTGACCGTGACCCATGAACCTTGAATAATCCCAATATTGGTTATGAGCCGTCTGACCAGGTCAACCCAGCTTGGTGATCCGCTGATAGAAACCTAAAAGTTTTGAGGACTGGGTCAGGACGCCGGACACGTAGAATGACAGATCACTAAATCCTTACTCAAACCGTAGGTCTTTCCGTCCTGCGACTTTTGAGGCTTGAAGAAGGTCAGCAGGTTCTCGTAGTAGAAAGCTAACCTCACGCTGGTCATTGGGACGCCGATGGCTCGGAAGTACTCCTCCACCTCGCCTTTGCCATCAAAGTGAAGAACCTCCAGTTTGCCCCCGGTCAGTTTCTTGACGTTTTCCAAGCCGCTGTAGACCACGTGCTTCACTCCTAGGCTTTTGGACAGATCTGCGATCACTTTCCCCTTAAAAAAAAAAATAAAAAAAAATACCTCATTAAAAATGGAAGCCTCTCCTTTCAGACTCCAGTTTCCTACACGTTCTACCAAGAATTGAGAAGACCCTATACAGGAGTTTGGACGTCTTCAGGTCTAAAGGTGATAGAAACTAACTCAATAAGGACATTTGTTGGTGGTAGAAGTGGAATTTTTAATATTTGGAACCTTCAGAAAACCATTATGTGAAAAAATACCACCAAAAAGACCAAAAATACCACCAAAAATTTCCACCAAGGAAAGGTCCAGGTCCATGCTTTTACCTGCGTGACTTCCTTTTCCTTACTGAAATGCTCCCAGAAGTTGGTGACCACGAAGGCTCCGTAGGCTCCGGTCAGGGCGGCCTCCAGGCTCTTCTTGTCCTCCAGGTCGGCAGCCACCACCCCCGCCCCGGCCTCTTTCAGCTTCAGGGCCGCCGGCTTGCTGGTGTCGCGGGTCACGGCCCTGACGGCGAAGGTGCCGTCCTCCAGGAGAGCTTTCGCTACCGAGCCTCCCTGAGCCCCTGAAAGAGAGAGAAAGAAACAATCAGAGAAATAACCGGGGAGATTCTCCTGGAAAGGAAATTGCAGAAAAAAGGAGAATTAAAGGTAAAGGATGTCCCGGTCCCTTTAATTTATGGGTTAGAAGTTAATATCGCTTTAAATGGCAACAACGCCGGCTGCACCCTCGGCACACAAAGCACCAAATCAAACAAACAAGCCCATACATGCATGAAATGAGCAAAACTACTCCTTTAATTTACAGTTTATATGTTAATGCCCCTTAAAAACCCAGAAGCTGCCGGCAGATCGGCCCCATCCGGCCCCCGTCTAGTCGCCCGTTTCTCCTGCTGTAACGACTCAAACCTTAATCAGTCGTTGGTCTCGTCTTAGATTCAGGAGCCGTATGTCTATCCCATGCGTGTTTAATCCCCTCACTGTATTACCCTCTACCACTTCTGCTGGGAGGCTGTGTTACTTATCCACCACCCTCTCAGTAAAGTTCAAAAAAATGTCAGTAACTCTGGCTGCACCCTTGGGACACAGTTTTTTTTTTTACGGGAGAAAAGCACCAATCGGAATGCTCAGATATCATTAAATCAGAGGAGAATATGGAGGGGTTGCCTCTAGACTGCCCCTTTAACCCCTTACTCACCTGTGGCCCCAAACACCGTGATAATTTTCTTCATGGTTTTACGGATAGAACGACCTGTCGAGCGCGAGGCAGAGACTGCGGAGACCAGGCAGAGAAGGGCTCGTCTTATACGGCTCCGTCGGGACTCGGTCACTGTGAGTCAGCAGAAAAGAAATTACAGCTGGCGAAGGGTGGGGATCGGGCGAGGACTAGGAGTTCGGCGAAGCCGCGTCGCGCATGACCAGCGGGATCCTCGACTTCCCTTCCTCCTGGAAGCCACATTCCCCCCAAACCCACGGAACCGGTCGGACACACCCTACCCTCCCTTCTCACACTACCTATCCTCTCCCTACCCCCCATCTCACTAGCTACCCTATCCCTACCCCCCTTCTCACTAGCTACCCTATCCCTACCCCCCTTCTCACTAGCTACCCTCTCCCTACCCCCCCCTTCTCACTGTCTACCCCAGGGGTGTCCAAGTTTTTTCTGCAGTGGGCCACTTCATCAGAATTGTATCCGTGCGCGGGCCGCACTTGTTTTTCACTGTGAGAAAATACGGCCTTTAATAAAATATGCAGATTAAAATAAAGTAAATAACACAAAACCTTTACTTTTCCTCTCACTGATTTCTGGGCCTAGAAAGTTTTGCGACTACTATTTTAAAAATAAAATCGTTCTATTTATTCTAGGGAGGCACCGAAATGAAAATTCTGGACCAAAACATTCACGGTTCACTTAGCCAAAACCGAAAATGACCCCCCCACCTTTAAAAATAATAATAAAAACTCACATTTTTAATAAAAGTAGGTAACACACCACAATTGGACAAAAAAAATTAGCAATATGACTTGGCATGATAGGAGGGGGGATTTCTTCATTATTGGTCCCCCCCGCATGAGTTACTGGGGGGGATCTGTCCCCCCCATCCCCCCCCGGTTCCTACGCCCATGGAGGACGCGGCCCCAAACTCCGAGCCATGGGCCTCGGCTGCCACAATCTCAACAAGCCCAGCCGTCCGTCATGAAGAGAGGGCAACACACAAACACTCAAAGTCACACACACACTCCCAATCACTCACAGTTACACGCACGCTCGCAATCACTCATTTATTCCTGATTGTATGAATGTATATGATGATCATTACTCTAGATTGTAAGCTCACGAGCCGAGTCCTCTGTACCTAATGTATCGGGTTCGTCTTGGTCTGTCAGTTCCCTTTGAATGAAGGGACTGTAAGAAGCGCTGCGGGGATAGTTGGAGCTATATATATAAAATATAATAATTAATAAAAATAATTTAATAATAATAATTGACTTCTTTTGGGTTGTTTTTTTGGGGGGGGGTAAGTTAATAAAGCGTTAAAAGGACTCCCCGCTCCCCCCTGCACAGAATATTGTCGGCGCTCCCAAGCCGGGGAATAATGGGTTAAACAAACTGCTTTTATAATCAGGCATTAGGGAGAATATTTTGCCGTTTGGCACTCTGGGCACTTTATTTATATTGGAGTTAAGAAAAGTTTAAAAAGTAGGGCGTGAATTAATTATTTTTTTTTATAGGGATTAAAAAACCAAGAAAAAAGTCTCTTCTCGCAGTTAACCCCTTCTGCGGCCCTTGGCTGGTTCGGAACGCAGGATCGCAGTTCATACTCCAATTTACGCCATCAAACCATTCATTTTTTGAAATGCTCGATTTTCTTTCCATGTCATGATTTTTGCTCATGATAGTAATAACTTTAATTTATTTCTTTTTTTATTATTTTTGGACTATTTTTTTACATTCTGCTTCCCCTGATGGTGACATCACTGCACAATTAATTTTTTTGCCATAAAGCATCAGCCCACTGTGGTATTTAAGCAGGGAAAAGTTTATTGGGGAAAAAATGAGAAAATAACAGCAACAATGCTAATAATAACGGAATCTGTAGCCGTTAGGAGTAAAGGTAAAAATGTAGAATATTGACGATTCCTTTATTTTTTTTATGCGGTTTAATATTCTTTGCGTGAGGAGCATAAAAGAGGATCGGGTGAAAAAGCCGCGTGGTTTCTTGACTTGGGTTACAAATCCTTAAAGGCTTCCTTGTTCTCCTCCAACCAGTGGTGGAACTTCTTGGCTTTGGGGTTGAGTTTGAGCGTGAGCTCCACGTCCCGGACAGGTCTCATCATGTAAAATCGGAACATGTTGGCCAAGGTTTTCGCTCCTCCATGTTTCTCGTAGTCCTCCGGAGAAATCTGGACAACGGGACAAGCAAGTTCTGGGATAAAACGTTCTCTGGTATCCCCTCACAGAGAATCTTTAACGAATCAACCTACTCAGAGGATACTTTATATCGGTAAACGTTTCCACTTAGTAACGGCCGTGACGCTAGACATGATTCTCATCCCTATAAGATTCCAAACCAAAGTGCGCAGCAATGTTCTACCAAGCCAAGGTTCCTGGAACTCCTGTCCAGCTTCCATCATGGTCAGTCAGCCATCGTAGCCTTTGTAGGGCCAGGACTTTTAGGCCACAGAGACAAGGAGCAAAATGTACTCGTTCCCCACACTTGCCACCTCACAGGTAACTCACCTTAGCGTCTTTGATGGTCTTGCCGATGACTTTGGACATGATCGCTGCGTATTGCTCCACCTTTAGCTTCTCTGCACTGAGCCCGATATCTTTTCCTATATACTCCGATGGGGACTTAAGGATGCTGACCACGACGTGGCCCAGGTCCTCCACGGACATCCCGTCCAACAAGACATCTCCTACTGGGAGTCCTGAAATGGAACACTTTATAAATCAGCTGCAAACCTTCGGTAGCAATCATTCGTCTATCAGTCACAGCTGGGCTCTCCCAATTGGTCCACGAAGACCTAAGTCAAGTTTTAGGACATCTTACCAATGAATAGTTACAATTAATCAAGATATTTGCTACTTGTAGATGAATAAAGACACATTTTTACCCCAAAAAATAATGCCGTGACAGCTCGGGGTAAATATCTCACAAGAATGACCTTTATTGGTGGACCATAAGCTCTTACTCAAATCGTAGACCTTCCCGTCCTTCGATGTATGCTTCTTGAAGATGGTCAGCAGGTTCTCGTAGTAGTAGGGAAGCCTGACGCTGGTCGTTGGGACCCCGACGGCTCTAAAGTACTCCTCCACCTCTCCTTTGCCGTCGAAGTGATGAACTTCCAGTTTTCCCCCGGTCAATTTCTTGACGTTCTCCAAACCACTGAAGATCACGTGTTTCAGACCCAGACTTTTTGCTAGATCTGCAACCGCTTTTCCCTAAAAAATTAATAAATAAGATATCTAGGAAAATTGTACTGACCGATGTTGGTCCTTCCAGCAACACTCAAGACTGATGACAAAGAGAACAAGATATTTAAGAGGTCCCCTCCAAAAAAGGGACTGATCTTGGGCTTCTTCACCCAATGTGATCTTTATGAGATATGGAGGGATCTAGGACATTAACTGTACCCCACAAAAACTCTTTAATACCCATGTTGATGGAACGAAGTGCATTAAGGAATTGTGGCTCATCTGGCAGCCATGCCAACCCTATCCAAGATGGCGATAACTTTTTGACCTTGTGAAGGCCATCGACATTTGCGATGTAAGATACCTGTATTATTTCCTTTTCCTTACTGGAATCCTCCCATCCATAGGTGGTGACCACAAAAGCACCATAAGCACCGGTCAGGGCGGCCTCCAGACTCCGCTTATCATCCAGGTCGGCAGCCACCACCTCCGCTCCGGCCTCTTTCAGCTTCAGGGCCGCCGGCTTACTGGGGTCCCGGGCCACGGCCCTGACGGCGAAGGTGCCGTCCTCCAGGAGAGCCTTTACTACCGAGCCTCCCTGAGCCCCTGCGAGAAGGAGACCAAGGTTGAGGTTCTGAGGTTCAAGAAGAAGACCAGTCTAGGATATATTTTATAGACAGAACATCAGGAGATTCCGAACACAAATGGGAAGTGACAACTAACGACGGCGGGCAATAGAGCGTGGCCATGGTCAGGGGTCGGCACCATTGTTACTCACGGTGGGCATTTACTGGGGTCTTTGATGGACAATTTAATGATGTTCTATGGACCTTCACAAACCTTGCCATTGGACACCACTTTGTCCATCCCTGGCCATGGTGGACAATCACAGGCGACCCGAACATTTCAGAATCGGGTATTTATTTTTTGCTTTTTGTGTAATTTTGACCCCCCATTGTCTGAAGGGGATGGGCAGATTTGTGGAGCGAGGAGGATATTTATTTTCCCAGGATTCCCTCCGGCTCTATGATTATAGATTTCATTGTTTTGGAGGCTTTGCCGTTCCTTTAAATAGACGATAATCCTTTGTAATGTATCGCCAACTGTGACAGAACGCAAATAATAGATTGTTTGTCTAGGGATTCGTGCCGGAGAGACGCCTGCGATATATAAAAGGAGAAAGAACTGATTATACCCGGGCCGGGCTGACTAAATATTAACACAATAACTGCTGGAGAGGATCCAGGGAAACGCAGACAAAGTTCCCAGGAGTACGGAGGACCTCGTAGGAACAGAGAACGTGACGATAAAGACTCAAACCTTAATCAGTCATCGGTCTCGTCTTAGATTCAGGAGCCGTATGTCTATCCCATGCATGTTTAATACCCTCACTGTATTACCCTCTACCACCTCTGCTGGGAGGCTGTTCCTCTTGGCGAAAAGCAGTGTTGTGTTTGCGGATTTGTGTCGTCTGTGCTGAAGGTGTAATGGTGACCGTGTGCGCGATGCTCTGCAGGTCTACATTCTCAGTAAGGAGGAAGGGGGCCGCCACAAGCCTTTTGTTAGTAACTTCTTGCCCGTGATGTTCTCTCTGACCTGGGACATGTCCTGCCGGGTGCAGCTGCCAACCAACAAGGTAGGTGGTATTTGGGTTTTTTTGTTTTTTTTTTACCCCCCCTCCCTGAAGCTCCTGACCCAGCCTGTCTGTCTCTGTTGGCCCTATCCGGCCCCCCGTTAACGCATCGCCCCTTTTCACCCAGGAAATGGTGATGCCGGGTGAAGACTCCGCGCTCACCCTGACCCTGCGACAGCCCATGGTCTTGGAAATCGGTCAGCGCTTCACCCTGAGAGACGGCAACCGGACGATCGGCACCGGCTTAGTGACGGAGATGCATGTTTAATACCCTCACTGTATTACCCTCTACCACCTCTGCTGGGAGGCTGTTCCACGTATCTACCACCCTCTCAGTAAAGTAAACTGAACTGTAAGATTTAAATAATTTCCCCACATTAACTACGTATTGTTGAGTTCTGGATGAGGTTTCTCGTATCGTGGGACCCGGGTGAGTTGCCCAGCGTAGGGGGGTTTGTGGTGGGGATGGTGGACAGGGGGCTGGAGATGTTCTTCTCTGAGATGGACCTGAGTTGGCATTTGATATAAAAGAAGGAATGACCAGAAATGTTACTGAACAGAGGCTCTGACGACATCGAGGATCATCGGAAGATGTTGGGGGTTACGTCTAAAGATGTCTGAATCAAATATCTCGAGTTTGCAATCATTTTTAAGCATTTTGGGACAGATTTGTCTGAATCGCGACGTGTTGCAAAAATGACGTCCGTGAACAAAAAAAAATGCCCTAAAAAAACTTGGCGCGCTATATATCGAAATATTTCTTGTTTCTTTACCCCCCCCCCGAAAAAATAAATAAAATCTAAAAATAGTAATAATAATAGTAGTAATAATTAATAATAATTAAATAAATTAACCCTTGCATCCTAAATGGCTGTTATCGGATTCGATGCATCCGAACGTACAAGGCTGGTGGTTCCGCTTAAACTTGTAGGAACGGATGATGATTTAATCTTATAAATCCACCAACAGATATACCCCGGCCCAGGCTGCGGCTAGAAACCCGGGACAAGCTCTCCCACCAATATACAAGGAGCTCCCCCCTTTCCCACCGTGCCAGGGTCCACCAGCCCGCTGGGCATTTGGCCCGCCGGGGCCAGTCCACCGGTTCCATCTACATGAGGACAATCCCACCAGCCATCGTCTCACCTGTGGATCCAAACACCGCGATGATCTTCTTCATGATGATGATGATAAGAGGTCCTAGAGGCGCGTCGGTTCCGTGCGAGGTGCAGACCCTTGGAGTATCGCGCACGCTGGAGACGAGCTGTTTATATAGGACGGCGCCCGGCTTTCCTCCGCTTCTTTTTGGTGATTCCCTCCTCTTTTTTGGCTTTGTGGTTGTGAGTCAGCGGATTAAACGATTGCCAGCCTCAGAGGAAATCAACGGGAACCATTACAATTTAGAGAAGCGGCCATGTGCCAGCTGAGTGTGTTGGAGCGTGTCAGTGTGAACTCACACTCACTACGAGTGTCCTCATTTAACCCCGAGTCTCTCTTTGGATCCATGACACAGAGAACCGAGTCTGAGCGGCATTTTTGGGAAGCCTTGTCTGAGAACAGTTATGACCCTCTTAGTCTTTTGGCCAAAGACGCTCTACGGGGAGAGAAGTCTATCCGATCCGTCTTATACCCTCCAGAGCTTGCTTTTAGAGACCCCGGACATCGTAGCTGGAGACCCCGGACATCGCAGCCAGAGACCCCGGACATCGCAGCCGGAGACCCCAGACATCGCAGCCGGAGACCCCGGACATCGCAGCCGGAGACCCCGGAGATCGCAGCCAGAGACCCCGGAGATCGCAGCCTGAGACCCCGGACATCGCAGCCGGAGACCCCAGACATCGCAGCCGGAGACCCCGGAGATCGCAGCCGGAGACCCCGGACATCGCAGCCGGAGACCCCGGACATCGCAGCCTGAGACCCCGGACATCGCAGCCGGAGACCCCGGAGATCGCAGCCGGAGACCCCGGACATCGCAGCCTGAGACCCCGGACATCGCAGCCGGAGACCCCGGACATCGCAGCCGGAGACCCCGGACATCGCAGCCGGAGACCCCGGACATCGCAGCCGGAGACCCCGGACATCGCAGCCGGAGACCCTTCTCCCACCGCTGTGACTCGGTAAAGATTCTAATCCATATCCTAAAAGTATCAATATGTCTAAAAGAGAGGACGTGAAAATAATCCTCTTTTGTGTCTTCACTGGGATCGGGGACAAGAAACACGGAAAAAGAAGCTAAAGCAATTGATAGAGGAAGACACTGAACGAAGGGTTAACCGGAGTATAGCTCCGAAAAATAAAAGGAAAAATGTGCCGCAAAATGTGAAAAACAAAAACTTTTATAAAGTAGAAGCAAAAGAAAAAGTTTATTATCGCGATCAGGGTAGGAATCAGCATCAGACAGCCCCATCTAGTGACCCGAGGAGGTACAGGAGGGAAATTTATTTCAGAGGAGAAATGTTAGATTAGAGGCCATAATCTAGAGGGTCAGAGGCTGAGATGGAATGGAAGTTTACCGAGGGTGGTAGATAAATGGAACAGCCTCCCAGCAGAGGTGGTAGAGGGTAATACAGTGAGAGGATTAAACATGCATGGGGTAGGCATACGGCTCCTGAATCTAAGACGAGACCAACGACTGATTAAGGTTTGAGTCTTTACAGCAGGAGAAACGGGGACTAGATGGGGGCCGGATGGGGCCGATCTCCGACGACTCTTTTATTAATAGGACTCTGCAAAACATAGGCCGTCCATTCAGATAATTTTCACCTAAAGGAGTGAAAAAGGGTTCTTTACAGTAAGAGCCGTGAAGATGCAGAATCCGCTCCCCACAGCCTATTGGATGCTGTTAAATACAGACCGGGGGGGGGGGTCTAGACTTTTGTTTTTCATGCCCGAGTGCAGCCTGGACGATTAAAAACAAATAAACCATAAACAGTAGAATATTCTGTTTATTACAAACACAAAACAGAAGAAACCCATTAATGACGTCATCGCTTGTTACGCGGAACGTTGTGTTTTCTGTAGAGTTAGATTTTTAGGATTCTGGGTTTTAAGTCGATGTCATGGCGCTGATGACACGTGATTAAAAAAAAAAGGTCTGTATTTCCTTTTTTTTTATTACAAGTCCTTAAAGGCGTCCTTGTTCTCCTCCAACCATTGCTGGAACTTCTTGGCTTTGGGGTTGAGCTTGAGTGTGAGCTCCACGTCCCGGTCGGGCCTCATCATGTAGAAGCGGAACATGTTGGCCAGCTCTGCGGCTCCCGGGAATCCCAGCTTCTCGTACGCATCGGGAGAAACCTGGAGACCAGAAGAGAAAGGGTTTAGAGCATTCTGGAAGGAGAACAACAACAAAGGCAGGCCGGGGCTCCTCACTCATCAGCGAGAGGGGCCCCGGATCACACGGCACTCACTTTGGCGTCTTTGATGGTCTTGCCCGTGACTTTGGACAGGATGGCTGCGTATTGCTCCGCCGTTAGCTTCTCCGCGCTAAGACCGATGTCCTTCCCCGCGTATTCTGATGGAGACTTCAGGATGCTGACCACCACGTGACCAAGATCGGCCACGGAAAATCCATCCAACGGAACGTCGCCCACCGGAAGGCCTGCGGGTAATATAATTCGACAGCCAATCAAAAGGCGACATTGTTGGCACGACAGACGGATTTATGGAAACGGCCGTCACATCAAACACACAACAGACGGGACTCCGGTATTTCTTACTCAGATTGTAGGTCTTTCCGTCCTGCGACTTTTGAGGCCTGAAGAAGGTCAGCAGGTTCTCGTAGTAGCTGGGAAGTCGCACGCTGGTCATTGGGACCCCGATGGCTCGGAAGTACTCCTCCACCTCGCCTTTGCCATCAAAGTGAAGAACCTCCAGTTTGCCCCCGGTCAGTTTCTTGACGTTCTCCAAGCCGCTGAAGACCACGTGTTTCAGGCCCAGGCTCTTCGACAGGTCAGCGATCAGTTTTCCCTGAAAGAAAAGACATCTCTGAAAAAGGTTCTGCCCCCCCAATCAAGACTCAAGTATCCCACGACTGGCAGGACAGAGAATCGAGACCCCCAAACCGTCTACGCGAGCCTCCCAACTTCTACCCCCCAGAGAATCGAGATTGAGAGATTGTGGTCCCGAATCCTGCTGTCCCACAACAGGATGGAGTGGCAAAATCAGGACTGTCCTGTGCAAAGCAGGACAGTTGGGAGGCATGCTCTAATTAATGTGCAATGCCTCACAAAGCATCATAGATACGTAATCAATGGTGAAGTAAACCGCATGCAGATCCCGGTCGTTACCTGCGCGATCTCCTTCGCGACACTGAAATGCTCCCAGAAGTTGGTGACCACGAAGGCTCCGTAGACCCCGCTGAGGGCGGCCTCCAGACTCCGCTTATCATCCAGGTCGGCAGCCACCACCTCCGCTCCGGACTCTTTCAGCTTCAGGGCCGCCGACTTACTGGGGTCCCGGGTCACGGCCCTGACGGCGAAGGTGCCGTCCTCCAGGAGAGCTTTCGCTACCGAGCCTCCTTGAGCCCCTGCGAGGAGAAGACCAACGGTGAGTTCATGGAGAAGAAGAGACCGAAGAGGTGAATGAAACTCTCTCCGGGGCTCCTGAACTCTCATTCTCATGATCCGGCTAAAGGCTGAACCTTCAAAAACATCCGCGGAATCATCTGTCGGCTGCCCGACCTTCAAACATTAAAGCCCCCCTTTCACCCAGGATGGACCCTTAAATGTAATGAGATTTTAAATCCAAATTCCCCAAAAATGATAAAAATCATCTGTGGATAAAAAGTGACTTTAAATCAGATCTTTAGCCCCAATTTCTGAATCAAAGAAGGACAATTTCTTTACTGCCGGAAGAAACCCCCCCCAAACGGCAGAAAAACAGTATTTTGGAAAATGGATTTTTAATCTGATTCTAAGAATATAAAAAATGGTTGAAGTTTCTTTTTAATACCATTAAATAACGCAATAAAAGGGATGACGTCACCGACTCTCCCTTCCCTCAGACAGCCAAGTCTCCTGCATGAGCTGGAAACTCAGGAGCAAAGTCCGAAACACGAAGAACCTCACGTGTGTTTGTGTGCTTAACCGGAATACAAACCAGATGTAAGAAGGGAGGTGGATAAGAGGAACAGCCTCCCAGCAGAGGTGGTAGAGGGTAATACAGTGAGGGTATTAAACATGCATGGGATAGACATACGGCTCCTGAATCTAAGACGAGACCAGCGACTGATTAAGGTTTGAGTCTTTAGTCTTTACAGCCCGTTTGGAGCCCGTCCTCAGCTCCCCGGGGACCCCCGTCCTCCACCCAAAGCCCCCTCCCCCGCCGTCCACTCACCGCTAGCTCCAAACACTGCGATAATCTTCTTCATGGTGCCGGGGCGCGGAGAGCTCCTGGAGGTGCAGTCGGTGCGAGGCGGGGGCTCTGCGAATAACACACAGCGGGGGTGAGCCGGATTTATAGAGCTGCCTCCTCCTCGCTCTCTCGATCACCGTGACTCAGCAGAGCAAACAGAGCAAGCACTCAGAGCAAGCGGCCACTAGCCCCGGGGCTACTCATGTGTCTCGGGGGCTTTCAGCCAGGTCATGTTGCCCCGGCCATCACACGCTGGGTCACTGCTTCGTTACTAGGGTTAGAAAGAGGACCCTATAGTACCAGGCAAGGGTTAGCATTGGGGCCGGGGGCCGGTGACCCCCACGACCAAATCCCATATCAATCCTAGTCCAAATGTATATGTTTTTAGCATGTGCTGCTCAAGATGCCTCAATGACAGGGTATCTAGGTGGCATTTACACCCTGGCTAGAGCCTTTCCATGCTCCGTCTATACATTAGCCCTGGCAGGACTGGATGAGGGTTGTTTTGGAAAATTATGTTACTGAAGCACTTCCCTGAGCTGCCCCCCCCATGGTTCTCAGCCAATGGCAGAGCGCTTCCCCTTTTTCCAGCCCCATGCGGGGGCCACCGATGCGACGGGGTCCGGGGGGCTTCGATACGCTCTGTTATTTTTTATTTTGTGTTTTTGTTACGTTCTGCCCCCCGGGTTCCGGTCTCGGTCCAGCGACACATTGAGCCGAAGCCCCCCTCCCCCCCGTCTCCCGGCAACAACAAGAAACAACGACTTCATTGATAAAAAACGAGCCTAAGGAGGCATCACACGGCTTCTGATCAAACAGCCGGGGGCTCGCGGTGTCCTCTTCTCTCATGGGTTTGGCTTGTAGACCCCTTATTGCCCCTGGATGGTCAGTCTTGTTTATCTTGGCGCTGGGGGCTCAATTTGGGGCGGAAAAATAACTTATTCGTTAAAAATAAACATTTGAGACAAAGTAACAGAGACCGGTGGGAGGCGGGTATTAAACTCGGGGTCTTGGTCAAAACGTCAAGCATCGCTCGACAAATACATTACCGAGTTACCCCCCCCCCATTACCGAGATGCCCCCCCCCGGGCGGAGTAACCGGTATGAGATGCCCCCTATAATAGGGACCCCGGGGTGAGTAACAGGTATGAGAAGCCCCCCCGCCGGTAGCTGCAGGACTGAAGAAGACCTCAAAGTCCAAACAGCTGCCGTTCCGGCCATTGTACAGCGCTACAGAACATAATGGTGCTGTATAATAATACGTTTTCATCTCTGGTAGAAGAAGCTGCAGCTTCCCCCCCCCCCGGGTAAACAGACTTTTCTGCTGCATCATTATGAGAAACCAGAAGAAAACGGTAAAAATACGAACCGAACAAACTCGTCACACAGGATTAACCAGACTTTCCCCGACAGAAGAACGCGGCGAAAGGGCGATTACATAACCAGACCGCTGTTTGTTCATAGAAACCTGGAACCCGCCTCCAGATCGGCCCCATCCGGCCCCCGTCTGGTCTCCCCATGTCTCCTACTGTAAAGACTCAAACCTTAATCAGTCGTCGGTCTCGTCTTAGATTTAGGAGCCGTATGTCTATCCTGCGCATGTTTAATCCCCTCACTGTATTACCCTCTACCACTTCTGCTGGGAGGCTGTTCCACTCATCTACCACTCTCTCAGTTCTGTAACGCATCATCTGCACCAGATAATCAGTGTCCTTGTCCATGCAGAAGCCTTCTACCTACTCTGCCTGGGCACCGATACCCTATCCAAGTGATTTAAGGACAAACCCCCACAATCCTTAAATATTTGAAGTCCAACATGTAAGATCAGCGCGAGACTTTGGTAGCTAAAGCTTGGTCAATTCCACCAGCGCGGTCGGCTGACACTCACCATAGCTACATGGCCAACCACAAGTTCCCCTCATATCATGTATCTGTCCCCAGAATTATCCCCCCCCCCGGTCCATACCGACAGGATATATAAAGAACGGTCAACACTGTTCCTCTGGGACTAATTACATGGCTGTGTTTTTTGTGTTAAGATCCAGCCATCCCACCTGTAGCCATCACTACTATCCTACTTTATTACATACGGGGAGAGGGCTCCCTCCACTGTCCTGTAACGGAACTGCAGTCCCTATTTATAACCGCGTTCTAATGACTCGCAGCAAGTCTCATTTAACATCATAAAAATATTAACCAGCCGTTTTATGACAACCCCACCTGAAGCCATCACACCTACATCACCAACTAATTATTCAAATTAATAGGGATCTCTCACCGTTTTGTTTTTTATTCCTAGTATCAGATTAAAAATAAGTTTCTAAAGTTTTTACCCCAGTTGCAGTTTTTGCCCCCATAATATAATGTTTTCAGGCAGCTGCATATCAGCCATTTGTATGATTCTCGATCTGTTATCTCACCCCCAATCTTGTAAACGCCTCAACTCCTTATCATACTGCCTGCGGTAAACAATAGAATGCCGCGGTCTTAATCACCCAGCTGGACTCTCTGAGTAATGAAAGTCTATAGAGGAAGCCTTGCATTATATAAGTCCATCGGTCCCTACCTTGCAGAAGTGCACACGGACAGGAGGGCGTCTATAACAGTGAATGGATTCTGGGGCTTGTAGTTTTTTTAACTACAAGTCCCAGAACACACAGCAGCGGGATCACATGCCAAGAGGCAGCCAATCAGCACAATAGACAAAGCCCTGCAACGCTGCCTTACATCTGGTTGGCCGCTATAAGGCCCCAGCTTTAAATATTTGGTACAAGAGTTACATAGTTGCCAACAGTCCTGATTTCACAGAGACAGTCCACACAGTGGACGAGGGGCGTTACCCTTTGCCAAGCGGTTTGCTGGACACTATTTGAGAGGTTGTGCCTGGGGGTGTGGCTGGGACATAATAAGGGGTGTGGCTGGGACATAATAAGGGGTGTGGGTATAAGTATGGGGACATCTAAATGTTTGGTACAGAGAAACAGAGGAGACGAGATGAAAGAGAATAAAAAGGGAGACGAGTGAAAATAGAGGAAGGGGCAAAAAGAGAATAAAGACGAACAGAGAGACAAGTGAAGAGAAATTGGGAGTGAACAAGAGAAAAAGGAGAGAGAAGAAAGAGATTAGACGAATGAGTGAAAGGAGAGAAAAAAGGGAGAAGAGCAAAAGGGGAGAGAGAAAAAGGAGAACCCTTTAATGGTCTGAGAGTGATGGGACAAACTGAATGTGTTTATTTACCCCGTTTAATTTATTTCCTGCTGTTTCTATACACATTATCGGGGCTTTTAGGGCTGTAGAACCCTGCGATCCCCTCATACCCAGCAAACATTCTGACCTCCTAGGAGAGGGGCATCAGGGGAGGAGAAAGAGGGGCCATATAAAGAAGATGGTGACCGACCCCAGCAGGCCTCACTTCCTTCTCTAAGGTGTTATAGGTATATTTATTCTCCTTCTAAATGCCTCACTCAGTTACACAAGTAGCCCCGCCCCCAGCCACACCTCTAACCACACCCCAAATACAAAAGTGACCCACTCTGGCCAGTCAAATGTTCTGATTCTATATTCCAGTTTGGGCAAATTCATTTTACTGCGCATGCTCAGTTTACGTCGCCTATAAGCCACAATCATGAACGTCTTCCTCATGAAAGCTAATTGAGGCCTGTCTTGTACACGTCTGCTACTTTGTGCGGCTTATTGTTGTCAATAAAGCTTCTTGTGAAAACAACAAGCACGGGCTCATCCCCCTGTTGGTCCCGAGGTTTTCTCCCTGGTGGCTGCTGCTGGTTACCATGGTAACAAGGAACTTCCTGTTTATGGCAGCTAGAGGTTCTGCAGATGTGCTGCGTCAGTTCCTGTGAGGCAGGCGAGTTTAGGCAGCTGTGTGAAGCTCTCAGTTCCGGTGCAAATCTGTTTACCAGCAGCAGCTCGGACCGCGGAGTTGGTGTAGGTATCTGCCTCATATACTGGGGGGCTCTGCTGCCCCGGAGAAAATGCCCCCCCCCCAGGCAACCCTGTCTAGAGCCTTTATTCAGTGACCCTTTGTGTTACCCCTTAACCCATTCTTACCCTGTCTGCCCTTTTTCTTCATTCAGTGTCCCTCCGTTATTACCCCATCTCCTCGGATTTTACCCCCTCTCTTTTTGCTGTTTATAGCCTCATCCAACCCTTTCTCTTTTGTTTATAATCCCTATGTCACCCCAGTAATTACCCTACTGGTGTCCCTCTGATACCCCTGATGTCTCTCTGGCTTTGTCCCAATCCTTCTACTTGCCCTCTGTCGTGTCATTGCTTCCTGCTAGAGTTTCCTCAGGGCCTTGTGTATTTTAGGGCACTCTCCTGCCTCCCCATTTTCCAGCGCAGTGCCAAATCCCATTACCCCCGGCCAGGAGTGCTGTGACAGAGTGTGACCGCACTCTGGTTTGTTTCTGTCGTGTCATTATGCCCCACTGTACCCCTTATTGTGATCCCTGGCCTTCTCCTAGTATTTACCTGCCCTCACCCCCTTCCTCTTGTGCCCCCCCCCTTTGTTTCCCCCTCTGTTTGCCCATATCCCCCTGATCTCATTAGACGGTTAAATTAATTAGCTGAGGCCGTGGATTTCATTCATGTGGCAAAATCACTGATGCCTGCACCGGGGAACAAAGGCAGATCGCGCATGCAGCGCGTCGTCCACGGCCGGGGTCCTGTTTGCAGGCAGGTGAACATTACTGCCTTGCATCAGCTGCTGCTCACCTGCTCTCTAGACAGATCTGGACACCTGATATGTCCGGCAGATAAGAGAACGAGGTCATACGCAGCGAGCTGCTGTGTGCGAGAGGGGACTGGCGCTCGAAAGAGTAGGGCAGAGTATTGTTTGAGAAGCGAGGCGGCAGTGAGTGCTCGCTTAATGTAGCGAGGCTGTGTTTGTGAGAGACGGACGGTGCTTGGGAAGAGGGAGAAAGAGATTTCCTATATTAACTCCCGAGCAGTCTGTCAGTCGGCGTCTTGTGTAGTCGACTCGTCTGCTTTAACCCTACGTTCCTGTTTCTTTGCAGATTGTCTGAAAGATGGAAGCCGCGTCTGCCTACAATAGATCGAGAGATGATGAGAAGGAGAATGGCCCCTACTCAGCTGCCGAGCAGGACAACCACTCCAAGTGAGTGCTTACTATCTCTAAGAAAGACTAGTATTCTGTATATGGCACAGAGAGAGTTAATAGAACAAAGAAACATGGAAAGTGACGGCAGAAAGAAGCGTTCCTCACATGCGATGTGTACGGTCTTGTTTTATGTCGAGGACACCCTTCTACCTGCCCCTGCACGTTAATGCCCTCACTTAAGTTAATTGTAAGCTTTCTACCCCGCTGTCTGTGAATGATTAGCGTCGTGACTTTCTATTCGCAATCTATGGAATGTTTCTTGTATGGAATCCATTGCTGAAAGTTAATATATAAAAAGTCGCTAGGCGCTGAGTCAGCTCTTCACTCGCAGCCCTTCAGATAACGTGATGCCAAGAGAAGGAAATCTGATTTTTTTAACTTCCTTTTTTTGAGATATTCTGGGTTTCTGGCCAGTATCCGGAGTATGCGGCAGAAATGCTTGCGTCTGCGGTTCCAATGCGCGCTTCCTCTTCTGCATTCCTTTTTAATGCGTTCTCCCCGACCTCTGATTCCGCAGCATGCAAGTCATTGTTGTTGCCTGCGTTCTGGGTTTAGCTCTTATCTCTCCTACATGCGCAGCATTTGTAGGTAACACCCTGACTGAGTGTTCACATTGTAGATAACAATGCCTTTTAGGACAATAGATCAAGCAGGGTGCGTTATTGGCCTGCACGGCCCCCAGAGGGCAGCGTTCAGTGTTTTCATGGATTTTATTTTGATTGGTGCAGAGAGGTTTATAGCTTAATGCTTAACGTTGTTATGATGTCATCCAAAGTGACCCGTTTGTCTCCAGACCCACAGATCTGTCTGAGCTCCTGAAAGAAGGGACGAAAGAATCGCACGAGAAGGCAGAGAACACCAAGTTCGTTAAGGATTTCCTGAAGGGTCGGATCAGGCGGGAGCTCTTTAAGGTTTGTTATGTATATTATAGCCTAAAACAAGAATTTCAGTTTAAGTTGCCAGCTGGCATGGCGACTGATAATTGGCTATAATTTATCTTTGTATTAATAAAGCCAGCATCCTGGGTGCAGCCGTTCTTTTGATTCCACGTTCATCAGTCACTTGATGAATATTTGCAATAATTATGTGCTTGACAAACGTACCTCACCTCCTGATGGTTTAACCCCAGATGGCACATATTGGATGACGATAACATCATGGAGTGGGGATGATCAGATTGAAAAGGGTTAATAGAGACTCCTATTAATTCATTTTATTTTGTGGGGAGAAAAATATATATATTAAACATTGTGAGTGTAATTAGACTCGTTACAGGCGTTTAATTTGAATCGCTCCACGCTCACCGTGTATGTTTCCCATGTGTAGCTGGCCACGGCTGCTCTGTACTTCACCTACTCGGCCATGGAGGAAGAGCTGGACCGTAATAAAGAGGACCCCGCCATTGCACCCCTGTACTTCCCGCAGGAGCTGCACCGGAAGGAGGCTCTGATTAAAGATCTCTGCTACTTCTTCGGGGACGACTGGGAGGACACCGTCCGGTGCTCCGACGCCACCAAGGCCTACGTGGAGCGCATCCGTCACCTCGGACAGCACAGACCCGAGCTGCTGGTGGCCCACGCCTACACGCGGTATATGGGAGACCTGTCTGGTGGCCAGGTGTTAAAGAAGGTAGCCCAGAGGGCTCTGCACCTCCCCAGCAACGGAGACGGGGTGCAGTTCTACGTGTTTGACAATGTCACCAACGCCCAGCAGTTTAAACAGCTGTACAGAGCTCGGCTCAACACCCTGGACGTGGACGCCGAGACCAAGGAGGGCATTGTGGAGGAGGCCAACCGAGCCTTCCAGTTTAATATGAAGGTAATGCTCATGGAGGTCTTCGCCCAGAGACTCCCGTGACCTTGTATTGCTCTAGAGCAGGGGCGTCCAACGTGCGGCCCTCCAGCTGCTGCAGGACTACATCTCCCATACTCCTCAGCCAGCCCCTTAGCTGAAAGAGCATTATGGGAGATGTAGTCCTGCAGCAGCTGGAGGGCCGCACGTTGGACGCCCCTGCTCTAGAGGGAAGTCTCGGGGTTGTATGTTCTACACGTCCGCCATTGGTGGTTGCCACGGACTGGCTGAGCGTTTCTCCCACGCTATGCTAACTAACCACAGATGTTGGATGCTCTCCTCCTGATTAACCCCCGACTTTCCACGCAGACATATTTCCTTCGATTTGGCTTTTTTTTTGTACTTTTCTGGCTTGTTGATCTGCACTTTCCTACAGGTATTCGAGGAGTTGGATAAAATCGGTGCCACGCTTCCTGAGGAGGAGCAAGACGGCGGCCTCCCGGTGCATGATGGGAAGGGAGATATCAGCAAGTGCCCGTATTACGCTGCGAAGCAAGGTGAGTCTGGTGCAAGCTCTGTATTTCAGCAAATTTACAGAGAATGATTCCTTAGCTCGGGGTCGTGTTAACTTCCATCAGAATGTTGGGGGGTAACGATGACGAGCATCAGAGTCCCCCGCGTGGACAGACCTCCAATGCATGGAAGCTTCTTACTGTCACTTGTAATCTTTAATCCTTTGGAAACTTTCTTGGTCATATTAAAGGGAAAGTGAAACACGCGTGACTTTGGCGTCTCCTCCTGACGTTTTTTTTTTTATTCACTCAGGTCTGGAAAGCGCTTCCGGTTGTCCGTTCCACGCAGCGATGGCTCTTGCCAGACTTCCCCAAGTGCAGGCTATGCTGGCTGCATGCGCGACCGCCCTGGCTGCTGCCATCGCTTGGTACTTGATGTGATCGATTCCTCGTTCCCTGGATGGAGTGTAAGGCAGAGGAGGATACCCCGCTCTTGGGGTGTCCAAAAACCGGGAGACTGTGCCCCCCTCTCAGGATGGTAGAAAATACATCTCAGAAGGGTAGATTTTAACCAGTTAGGTACAGATTAGATGGTCCTTTTAGCGTTTATATTCCCAGAGTTCCACAGCAGAGACTCCACTGATTCGCTGGAAGCCACGTAAACCTTTCTCTGGTTCAATGCCGGGAAATTTCCTATACTGATCGTGAACGTGGCTTCTCACGTGGCGCTTTCCTGCCACGTCCGTGCTGCTTTTGGCTAAATGCCTGCTCTTTCTATAAGGTCTCTATAATCCCCTGTGTATCCTCACACGGACGCATGCTATGCACTGTACCCCGCCTGCCATCGTCGTATTGCTGCAGCCGGTGAGCTTTGACGCTTCAATAACGACACGTTCTTTAGTACTTAACCCTTTAAGTACCCAGACCTTTCATGCTAGCCCCAGAACACTCAAAGGGTTAAGTTTACCGAACGTGAATCAGAACCTTTTACAAATTTCAGTTTTTTGGGGTTCCGTCACTTGCAGAGTTTAGACTAAATATACAGACGTTGACTTTCTTATTAGAGCAAACGAAATGCACCGACCACCTGCCCTGGAAAAGCCAGGACTGATTTCGGGGTCCTGGGCTCCTGACCCTCGCTCAGGCAGGAACCAAAGCCAGCCTACCATTCAGGGTGAACCTCGTCGTGATTCTGACATGAAAGGGTGTCTTTGGGATTGTAAAACGGTGACGCCACGCAAGTCTGTTCTTCGAAACACATTACCGCGCGTATTAATAGGCAGAAGCCATAAGTAATGTAAAGAACGCAGATTATCCAAAGAAGATCCTCAAAGTATTCTGGGTAAAAGCTGCCATTCGCTCTCTCTTGGACCCCAGAGGTTTCCCGTCCCGACCAATCAGAAAAGGGAATTCTCTCGGACAGGAGATGTACCGGTGCTGGACTCGGCCCTTCTGCCTATCAGGAAGCCTGCACAGGGCCGGCACAAGGCAAAATGCCGCCTGGGGCGAATTTTAAAATGCCGCCCCCCCCCTTATCTACCCTTCCTCTCCCTCTGTCCCTGCCGCCCCCCCCTTATCTACCCTTCCTCTCCCTCCGTCCCCCCCCTTGTACTTACCTTTCAGCAGTCCTGCGGCGAGTCTCCCTGTTCGGTCTCGGTGCCGGCTATGAGGAAATCTTCCGGCACTCAGCATTACAAGCCGGCACCGAGACCGAACAGGGAGACTCGCCGCAGAGGAGAGAGCGAGGGGTGCCGAGCGGGTACTGACAGCTTGGTAAGCGAAAACCACTCGGCGCCCCTTTCTCTCGCTTTTTAAAAAAAAAAAAAAAGGCTTGGGGCTGCAAAGTGCCGCCCCTTCAAAAGTGCCGCCTGGAGCGGTTGCCCCACTTGGCTCCATTGTCTGGCCGGCCCTGAGCCTGCACACCGTAGGGCTCATCTCTGGGCATTCGAAGCACAAGTCACTGACGTTTGTGTTAATACTGTAGTACCTTCTTAGGGAACCTATTATTTCATGTCCTTTTTCAGCAGCCGGGGGAAGGAATTTTCCTTTGCGCATGCCCTGTGGAACTGTTTCTGTCCTCCAGTAAGACAGGAAGTTCACTGTGCGCAGAAAAGATACCGCCCCCCATGATTTGTAATAATGAACCAGGTGATGTTATTTTCAGCACGACGCGGAATGCTTTCCTGCAGCAGAGATTTCTGCTACTTTGTGTTTTAGGCTCAGCTGGGATTCTGGACGTTAATGGACTTTCAAGTAACTGCTTTTTAAACATATTCACCATAAAGCATAATTATCCCCCCCCCCCCAAGCATACCGCGCATGCACAACCTGCATCTAATAGAGTGTTGAATTAACTCGGTCCCCGCAATCCTCAGGGTCAGGGGAATTGTGAAAGTAACCTACGGCTGTCACGATTGTGGGGGTATTATATATATTTATATTAGTTGGGCACCCGGAGACCACCTCCTCCTGCCTGCGGAACTGGCTTTTCCTCGGATCTGGGCCCTTTTTACGCACGGACTTCCTGTGTGGTGTTTCGGGTTTCTGATGGTCAGTTCTTTCATGTATTTACATTTTTCATCTGACTGATATAAGATTAATACGGTTTGGTTTTGTGTATCTGAGCCAATAAAATTTTACTGAATCTCTGATTTTGTGTCTAGTTCTTTTTTTTGCTGTTTAAGGGGATTCTGTTACTTTTATAACAAATAAACCTTAAAGCGGATCGCCCAACATCTCTATTATCATATCTGAGCCCCAATCTACTAGACAAACACCCCGCCTCCAACTCCTTATCATACTGCCTGTGGGAAACAATAGAATGGCTCAGTCTTAATCACTCAGCCTGGCTCCCTGACTAATGAAAGTCTATGGAGGAACGGACTTCATTAGCATCGCCATAAAGCATCAGCTCAGTGTGGTGTTTGAGCCGGGAAAGTCTCCAAAAATATCACATGACTGACAGGGACGGCGGCTCCAGGTCTGCAGATAATTTGACCTCTTTTGTAATAGTTGGGAAAGACTGAACCAATCAACTTTCATTATTATTTATTGTTTTATATAGCACCATCAAATTCTGTAGCGCTGTACAATGGGTAGACAGGACATAACAAGTAGCATGTAACATAACAAATTGACTAACAGAGACAGCAGGTGAGGAGGGCCCTGAGCACAGGAGCTTACAATCTATATATATATAATCCTTAAATCCGTAAGAACATATACCTATTACAACAACAGAATCTAGGGTCGGAGGCTGAGATGGAACGGAAAGAAGTTTTACTTTACTGAGAGGGTGGGAGATAAGTGGAACAGCCTCCCAGCAGAAGTGGTAGAGGGTAATACAGTGAGGGGATTTCATGGGATAGGGATATGGCTCCTGAATATCGGAGTAAAGGCTATATCGTGGGTTCATGCCGGGGAGTTATTTTTGCCCCTGCCCGGTGCAGCTCCGCAGGCCCTGAATGCGATGGTACAGGTTTAGTTGCCATGGTAACCCTTTGGCAGACATTGCAAACACAAAGCAACAGAGAGGGAGGCGGAGGGAGCTGTCCCCGGCCAGCGTTGCCCCGGGCAACCCAATGGCTTCTACTCCAAGCAGGAGCCGCAGTGGGTGATGTGGAGTGCGAGGCTCCTGGCCCCGGCGAGCCTGCTGGGCCCTCTGTACGACTTCCTTGTGGTGTGAGACCCCCGAGGACTCCTCGGCCCACCGGTGATGTATTGCATGCATTTACTTCCAAAAAAAGGCAGGATTTAGACTGAAAGTTGTAATTATATGAATTTATGATTTTTTTCAGCGCAAAACTTTTTCCCATGCCGGTCACTGATTGGTTCCCTGCATTTAAATGTACCGGTATATGTATTTGAAATTGTCACACATTACGCGAATGAATGTTGACTTGCTGTGTGGCTCGTTCTGGACTAATGACACGGCAAATGTAATATAGGACGTTTTACTTTACTGAGAGTGTGGTGGATAAGTGGAACAGCCTCCCAGCAGAAGAGGTAGAGGGTAATACAGTGAGGATATTTAACATGCATAGGATAGACATACGGCTCCTGAATCTAAGACGAGACCAACGACTGATTAAGGTTTGAGTTTTTACAGCAGGAGAAACGGGTGACTAGACGGGGGCCGGATGGGGCCGATCCGGCGGCAGGGTCTATGTTTATATGTAAGGGCGGAGAGCTGACACTCTGGGCGCTCTGTGTGATAAGTCGCTGTACACGGCGTGTAGCGTGTGTCCCGCGTGCCAGACTTGCTCCCTGCGGTCTGTGCCGAGGCGCAGCAAATATTTACTCCTTTAACGACAATTAAATAGAGATTATGTGAGCTTCCGGCTGGGGAGCGGCTGCCGATGGTGGAGGGCGCTCGGTCTCCTGGCGAGAAAGCGCTTACTAAATCTTTCCGGCCAGAACAACATAAAAATGATAAAAGAATAAAATGATCGTAATGAGAAACGCTGTATTCAGCGAGCGATGCCTTAATCGTGCAGTTTGTAAGGGTCTCAGGAGCACCAAGAAGATCCCTGTGTCACTTAAGTCACAATATTCACCATGCCTCCCAACAGTCCCGCTGTGCGGGGGACAGTCCCGACAGCCACTCTATTCCACTGTCATAGCGAGCTCTGCCTCCGTCCCGGGATTTCATTCTCCCGCGTCTGGGACACCCGAGAATTCCTACTGCACATGTGCAGAGTAGAGCACATGCTCAGTAGAGCTGCCACTTTGAGTGACACTCTACCACCCAAGCTCCACCCCCCACATCCTGATGCGCAGAGGGCAGGAGTTGGGAGGTTTGATTGACGAATCACAGTCTGTCTCCTGAAACCTCATTTTATTCCCAGGATTTATTTGGACCCCAACCCCCGACTCGCTCTCTGCACTCTTCTTGTGACCTGATTGGCAGAGAGGTTTCCCCCGGCGGATTTAACCCCTCGTGTTCGCAGCGATGGAGAAATACGAGAAGCTGGCGAAAATCGGGGAAGGGTCTTACGGAGTGGTCTTCAAATGTCGGAATAAGGAGACCGGGCAGGTCGTGGCCATCAAGAAGTTTGTAGAGTCGGAGGACGACCCGGTCATCAAAAAGATTGCCCTGCGTGAGATCCGGATGCTGAAGGTGAAGCCTCCCAGCAGAGGTGGTAGAGGGTAATACAGTGAGAGGATTAAACATGCATGGGATAGACATACGGCTCCTGAATCTAAGACGAGAGCAACGACTGATTAAGGTTTGAGTCTTTACAGCAGGAGAAACGGGCGACTAGACGGGGGCCGGATGGGGCCGATCTTATTTACCCTCCTGTTTTCTTGTTTGCCCTGGATACCCCAGTAAAAAAAGCTCTTTCCTTTCAGCAACTCAAACACAACAACCTGGTGAACCTGCTGGAGGTTTTCAGGAGGAAGAGGAAGCTCCATCTGGTCTTTGAGTATTGTGACCACACGGTCCTCAACGAGCTGGAGAAACACCCCAACGGGTCAGTGGATCTCAAAGAAAGAATGAATTAATAAATGAATGAATGAATGAGGCGTAAGAAGACTCGACGGGCCATTCCGGGGCTTCAAGTAAAATCCAGATTCCGAGAGAGAACGTCAGGTTTCCTTCACCGGCAGACGGCAAACGTTATTCATCTTCTTCTCCTCTTCAGGGTTCCCGACTCGACCACAAAGAACATCGTGTGGCAGATACTTCAAGCTGTAAACTTTTGCCACAAGAATAACGTGAGTCCCCAGAGATTACTTTACACTCCGGCCCCCCCCACCTGGGGCCCCCGAGAAATATCAACCCTTTAATAGCCCATGGTGAAGATTCCCCAAATGTCTCTAATGATTCTGGTGGAAAGGTCACTGTTGGTCCCTCCGGGGGCCACGTTAATCCAGACGCATCTTTTCTCTTCTCGTAGTGCATCCACCGGGACGTGAAGCCTGAAAACATCCTTTTCACCAAGCAAGGAGTCATAAAGCTCTGCGACTTCGGCTTCGCTCGCATTCTGAGTGAGTATCGAGATGACTTTGGGCCGGGTTCCTCCAGCCACTGATGGGTTCCGCTCCACGTCTCGCTCCGGTGAACGTCTCGGTTTTGGGAGCCACTTCTGCTCCTTCTTTAACTCTTTTTGTCCACAGCCCGTCCTGGTGATGATTACACAGATTACGTGGCTACTCGGTGGTATCGGGCCCCGGAGCTGCTGGTAGGAGACACCCAGTATGGAGCGGCCGTCGACGTGTGGGCCGTGGGCTGCGTCTTCGCAGAACTTCTTTCCGGGCAGCCCCTGTGGCCGGGGAAATCTGACGTGGACCAGCTGTACCTGATTATTAGGACTTTGGGTGAGTCTGAACGTTTGTATACCCAAATCCATCAGATCACCCCGCGATGGGAGTATATTCTTCATATTATATATTATATACTCCCCCCCCCCGTATAACTAATCCTGTCCTTATAACCCGTTATATCCCTGTATATTCCTCATATTATATATTATATACCCCCCCCGTATAACTAATCCCGTCCTTATAACCCGTTATATCCTGTATATTCCTCATATTATATATTATATACTCTCCGCCCGTATAACTAATCCCGTCCTTATAACCCGTTATATCCCTGTATATTCCTCATATTATATATTATATACTCTCCAGCCGTATAACTAATCCCTTCCTTATAACCCATTATATCACTGTATATTCCTCATATTATATATTATATACTCTCCGGCCGTATAACTAATCCCTTCCTTATAACCCATTATATCCCTGTATATTCCTCATATTATATATTATATACTCTCCGGCCGTATAACTAATCCCGTCCTTATAACCCGTTATATTCCTGTATATTCCTCATATTATATATTATATACTCTCCAGCCGTATAACTAATCCCGTCCTTATAACCCGTTATATCCTGTATATTCCTCATATTATATATTATATACTCTCTGGCCGTATAACTAATCCCGTCTTTATAACCTGTTATATCCCTGTATATTCCTCATATTATATATTATATACTCTCCGGCCGTATAACTAATCCCGTCCTTATAACCCGTTATATCCTGTATATTCCTCATATTATATATTATATACTCTCCGGCCGTATAACTAATCCTGTCCTTATAACCAGTTATATCCCTGTATATTCCTCATATTATATATTATATACTCTCCCCGTATAACTAATCCCGTCCTTATAACCCGTAATATCCCTGTATATTCCTCATATTATATATTATACACTCTCCGGCCGTATAACTAATCCCGTCCTTATAACCCGTTATATCCCTGTATATTCCTCATATTATATATTATATACTCTCCGGCCGTATAACTAATCCCGTCCTTATAACCCGTTATATCCTGTATATTCCTCATATTATATATTATATACTCTCCGGCCGTATAACTAATCCCGTCCTTATAACCCGTTATATCCCTGTATATTCCTCATATTATATATTATATACTCTCCGGCTGTATAACTAATCCGGTCCTTATAACCCGTTATATACTGTATATTCCTCATATTATATATTATATACTCTCCCTCTGTATAACTAATCCCGTCCTTATAACCCGTTATATCCCTGTATATTCCTCATATTATATATTATATACTCTCTGGCAGTATAACTAATCCCGTCCTTATATCCCATTATATCCTGTATATTCCTCATATTATATATTATATACTCTCCGGCCGTATAACTAATCCCGTCCTTATAACCCGTTATATCCCTGTATATTCCTCATATTATATATTATATACTCTCCGGCCGTATAACTAATCCGGTCCTTATAACCCGTTATATACTGTATATTCCTCATATTATATATTATATACTCTCCCTCTGTATAACTAATCCCGTCCTTATAACCCGTTATATTCCTGTATATTCCTCATATTATATATTATATACTCTCCCCCGTATAACTAATCCCGTCCTTATAACCCGTTATATCCTGTATATTCCTCATATTATATATTATATACTCTCCGCCCGTATAACTGATCCCATCCTTATAACTCGTTATATCCCTGTATATTCCTCATATTATATATTATATACTCTCCGGCCGTATAACTAATCCCGTCCTTATAACCCGTTACATCCTGTATATTCCTCATATTATATATTATATACTCCCCCCGTATAACTAATCCCGTCCTTATAACCCGTTATATCCCTGTATATTCCTCATATTATATATTATATACTCTCTGGCAGTATAACTAATCCCGTCCTTATAACCCGTTATATCCTGTATATTCCTCATATTATATATTATATACTCTCCGCCCGTATAACTGATCCCATCCTTATAACTCGTTATATCCCTGTATATTCCTCATATTATATATTATATACTCTCCGGCCGTATAACTAATCCCGTCCTTATAACCCGTTACATCCTGTATATTCCTCATATTATATATTATATACTCCCCCCGTATAACTAATCCCGTCCTTATAACCCGTTATATCCCTGTATATTCCTCATATTATATATTATATACTCTCTGGCAGTATAACTAATCCCGTCCTTATAATCCATTATATCCTGTATATTCCTCATATTATATATTATATACTCTCCCCTGTATAACTAATCCCGTCCCGTTATATCCCTGTATATTCCTCATATTATATATTATATACTCTCCCCCCCCGTATAACTAATCCCGTCCTTATAACCCGTTATATCCCTGTATATTCCTCATATTATATATTATATACTCTCCCCCTGTATGTGTTGCTTGTGTTACAGGAAAGCTGATCCCCCGACACCAGTACATCTTCCGAAGCAATCAGTTCTTTCATGGAGCCAGTATCCCCGAGCCTGACCCCGGAGACGTGGTACGGTCATCCTGGGGGATCCTCTGTAACATTAGGGGACACCTCGTACCCCCTGAGCTACAGGGATTATACCCAGATATATAAGTGAACGTCTTATATTATATATATATATAGTGTAACTGATATGCTTTCCTATTTTATTAATGTTCATCTTTTGTTTCTCAGGAAACTTTGGAGGAGAAATTCCCCAACATCCAGCCGACTGCTATGAGCTTCATGAAGGTAAATGACTCCGGGTGATATTCCATAGATAGTGATAGAGAAATCTGCCCCCACAGGGTATATAAACGCGTGGCATCTCCTTCTTCTAGACATTCTCTACCTCCCTTAATGCAAACAGTTACTGAGTTAAATAAAGAGGAACCTAAATGAAGACACTTGTTTCCCAGGGTGGAAATGCTGGGATGCGCCATTCTCTTCTAATCCCGCGTCCGGTTAGATTGCACCAGACCCCCTTCCTGCCTCGGTTCTGGATAATCAAACCCTGTTCATTCCCCAGGCTTGTCTGCGCATGAATCCCGATGATCGCCAGGCGTGTGAGCAGCTGCTGGAGAGTGCTTATTTTAACCCCGCCCGCGAGGAACCTGAAAAGAGGAAGAGCAAGGGCAGGAGGAGACTGCAGCAGGTACGGCCCCCGGACTGACGCCCTGCCCTCTCAGGCCAAACGTGTTGAATGCATTACATGGGGACACGGCACCAAAACACGTAACTTACTGTCCCCGGCTGCCCGGCGCGGATATCGTCTGAGACGTAAAGAGCCAAGAATTTATGGTGACCTAACGTAGTAACAGTTATTTAGTAATTTAGGTTAAAATAAAAAGAGTCCGTCACGTTCTCTCGTCTACCAATCCTTCCTGCTTTTGATGCAAAAGATGGCAAAAAAAACCTCATTACCCTTTTTTCGAATTTTAGGGAAAAAAATCCTTCTCCACGCCAAAAGGCGATGGGATTCCTCGTCGGATGGAGAAGCTGTAAAATATGACTGTTTATTCCGTTGCTTAGACCCCTATATGTTCTGCTTTTACCCCTTTTGGGGGCATCTGGTGTCTGATAAACCCCCCCTCTCTGGGCGGTGGATTCCGTACCTTTACTGCCCTCACTGTAAAGAATCCCTTCCTTTGTTCTGAATGAAATCTTCGCTCTTCCCGTCTCTCGTTCTTTGTACGTTTCTGTTAATGAACAGGTTGCCGGGGAGGAATTTATATCGGCCCCGCATTAATATGCACATTGTACAGCTCTGGCTTTGTTTTTTTAATAGTGGGTCAGTGTCCCCCCTGCCGGTGGCAGACAATCCGTCGTTACTTTATGTTAATGTTGGATGATGTTCTAGAGACAGATTTCTTACTGTAACCGTCGCCTTTTTCCACAGGGCCAGCTCTTGCCGCAGATTCCGGGGAACGGCGCGTCGCCAGCTCCAGAGGGTAAAAGCAAACCGCGGGCCCAGAAATTCGACCACTTCCCTAACATCTAGCTGCTTGTTATTACCCTTCCTGACGCTAAAGAAACGCCTAGAGAACAGCATCGCTGACACGGCCCCCCGAGACATCCTTACCCCCGAGAAACAGATCTGTGGACCCGGGAATCCAATGCGGAGAGAGCTGAGAATCCAATCCCCCCAAAGGCAGCCAGAGACCCGCGGGAACGGAGCAACCAGGGGTATTTCATAGAGGAAAGAGCTGGGGGCCGATGTGCGGACGGACCGACGATCGTTACGGTTATAGTTTTCTTTCGCAAGAGCCTTCGAGATAAGTTCCGGTATGTAATTAGAACCCAAAAGGACCGCACCAGGTTCTGGCTCATCGGTCCCTGGACTGATACTTCTATCACCCGACGGCCCCCCACTTACGCAGCAAAGGTTATTTATTTTTAAAGCTGCCCAAAAGCAAGGGGGGGGGGGGATAAGCCATCCCTTTGGCTACAAAGTAACACCCGCTTTAAACTCTATAAACAGCTGTAACTAAATGAGAGAAATTATGTAATATAACAATAAATTTCCTTCTGAACAAACGCACAGATTCGAGTTTTTATTTGGTCATTCTGAATATAATAAATACTTTATCCGGGAGAGATTAAATCTTGCTAGTGATCATGTGACGCTGGAGAACACCAATATGCTGAAAGGTTTAGTTGCCATGACAGCGTAAGAAAGCTTGAATGGGGGATCTGTTAAATCCTCTCAGGCCGACAGAGCATTGAAGTGGAACTGCAGCTTTAACACAAATCTGCCCAAAGACTGGAGACAAAGCCACTTTATTTAGGAAAGGGTGTATTTTACAGAGGAAAGAGCCGGGGCGCAGGGGGGGCCGATGTGCGGACGGACCGACATCCATCGCGTTTATGGTTCTCTCTTTTTATTCGCTAGGAACCCACAAAACCCTCCAAGATCAGTTCATTTTTTTCGGGGGGGTTCAGCCACCCCAGTTAATGTCATCGTCGGGTGCCATCTCCAGGATCTCCGTCACTAAGCCGGTGCCGATCGTCCGGTTGCCGTCTCTCAGGGTGAAGCGCTGACCGATTTCCAAGACCATGGGCTGTCGCAGGGTCAGGGTGAGCGCGGAGTCTTCACCCGGCATCACCATTTCCTGGGTGAAAAGGGGCGATGCGTTAACGGGGGGCCGGATAGGGCCAACAGAGACAGACAGGCTGGGTCAGGAGCTTCAGGGAGGGGGGGTAAAAAAAAAACAAAAAAACCCAAATACCACCTACCTTGTTGGTTGGCAGCTGCACCCGGCAGGACATGTCCCAGGTCAGAGAGAACATCACGGGCAAGAAGTTACTGACAAAAGGCTTGTGGCGGCCCCCTTCCTCCTTACTGAGAATGTAGACCTGCAGAGCATCGCGCACACGGTCACCATTACACCTTCAGCACAGACGACACAAATCCGCAAACACAACACTGCTTTTCACCAAGAGGAACAGCCTCCCAGCAGAGGTGGTAGAGGGTAATACAGTGAGGGTATTAAACATGCATGGGACAGACATATGGCTCCTGAATCTAAGACGAGACCGATGACTGATTAAGGTTTGAGTTTTTACAGCGGGAGAAACGGGCGACTAGACGGGGGCCGGATGGGGCCGATCTGCCGCAGCTTCATGTCACGGCCCGTGGGGGGGGGGGGGGCGATCGGCGGAGGATTACCTGGGCTTGGATCTTCTGGTGCGGCCGGATGGACCCCGGTTTGCACATCACCATCCCCCGCCTCACATCCTCTCTCTTTAACCCTCTGACGAGGGCTCCGAGGTTATCTCCAGCCTCTGCCCGGTCTAAGTTCTGGTGGAACATCTCAACGCCTGGAGAAGACAGCAAAGCAGGAGATGACGGGCAAGCGCCAGGAGCACAGGGAGGTATGGGGCGGCCAAGCACCGGGGGGGGGGGGGAGTTGAGATGGTGTTAGACGGTTTTTACCTGTAACCACAGACTTGATCTGTTTATTACGTCCAACGAATTCACATTCGTCGCCTTTCCTGATGGTTCCTCTCTCCAGGGTCCCGGTCACCACGGTTCCTCTGCCTGAAAACAGACAGGAGACAGACGGTCATCCGACTGCCGACCCGACGCCCCCCCCCCCGGGCAGGGTGCGCTCACGACGGGACGGCGTTACCTGGGATCGAGTAGACGGCTTCGACGGGGAGCAGGAAGGGCTTGTCGAGATCTCGCGGTGGGACGGGGATGTGAGTGTCCACGGCGTCGAGCAGCTTCATGATGGAATTCAAACCGATGTCCTGATTCCTGTTCTGAAAGGTGAAAAAAAAAAAAAAAAAAAAAAAACGCGCTCAAAGTAAACGCCGCGTTCGCTGATCCCGGTTTAAGGCTAATAGATGTTAGAAACGTCTGTTGATCCGTGGTGTTTGCACACAGCAGATCCCGCGTACCTCGAGGGCGCACAGAGCGGATCCGGTGATCACCGGCGTGTTCTCTCCGTCGTATCCAAACTCCGTTAGCAGCTCTCGGACCTCCAGCTCCACGAGATCCAGCATCTCCTTATCGTCCACGGCGTCCGCCTTGTTAATAAACACAACGATGTGCTTCACGCCGATCTGAGAGGGGAAGGAAAGGGTTACTGAACGCCGGGCACGTAAACGGGGGGTCAACCGATCAGATACTGATGGTACGACCAACACGTGGACCCCGCGCTGGCAAACGGACTCGCCTGTTTGGCCAACAGTAAGTGCTCCCTGGTCTGCGGCATCTGCCCGTCCGTCGCAGCGACAACCAGGATGCAGCCGTCCATCTGCGACGTGCCGGTGATCATGTTCTGCGGAGAGAGTATATAGTATAGAGTCAGGGGGGATACAGACGAATTGGCCCGCGGCCCCCCAGGCATCGGCCCGCGCCGGCCACCCAAGTTACTGATAGAGTAAAACCCCAGCCCGTGTTCACCTTGACGTAGTCCGCGTGTCCGGGGCAGTCCGTGTGCGCGTAGTGCCGGTTGGCGGTGGTGTACTCCACGTGCGACGCGTTGATGGTGATGCCACGCGCTTTCTCCTCCGGGGCATTATCGATATCCTCGTACTTCTTAAACTGAGCCCCTCCGGCCTCGGCCAGAACTGACACGGAAGAGAAGCCACAACATCACTGCTGGCCCTCCGGCCCCCCTGAGATTTGCCAGGAATGATCAACCTGAACCCGTTAGGAAGGGGCTTCAGAACTGCCCCGCGTTCCAAAACAACCCCTGGGGTAAAAAAGCCCCCCCCCCCACTTACTCTTTGTAATGGCTGCGGTCAGGGTGGTCTTGCCGTGGTCCACGTGTCCAATAGTCCCGATGTTCACGTGAGGCTTGTCTCTCTGATAGGTCTTTTTTGCCTCCGCGGCGTAATTCCTCACCAGCAAGGGGCAGAAGCGGGCCGGGGGGCCGGACCATGTCTGAATTAAAAGAAATCAGAGGGGTTTGTTATGTCCCCCTGCTGGTGCGTGGTACGTTCCAAATCCTCTCTGTAACTTAATAATGAAAGGCTCAGCCCCCGAAGAATCAGAACATCACTAACGCAGGCAAAGGGTTAAACATTCACCACTGGGGGGCAGATATCGGCACCGGGGCAAAACCGGAGGCAGGAGCCGGCTGATTTATCACCACAAGGGCACAAAGTGAATATTATACCTGTTAAGCGCCAACATATTCCGAGGCGCTACACACATCCCAAAGACACAGTTACACATCCAGGAGCCGAAGACTCGGCCCGTGAGCTTGCAATCTAGCCGTACGGCACATTCATACAGAGCTACTGGCAGGTTACAATCTAAGATGAAGCTACGAGGGGCAATTATTCTCCCCCCGTGGGGAAACGTATGGTTTTTTTGAACCCTTTTATAGAAAACAGAACTGCCCTGTTTACATTCCTGTGACGCCTCGGACTTACTGCGATCCGCAGACTGCGAGCCGGAATCCCGCTGAAAACTGAGAAAAAACACAAAAAAAAACTTATGGGCTGGAAAATGTAAAAAAAAAACCACAACAGCAGCATGGAACATACGGATGGGGGGGCCTCAGCCAATCAGATTTCTGATAGACCCCCCCAGCCATATACATTAAAGAAGCAGCATAGAAGATCGCAGGGGGCTGTAAAGCGGATCTCGTTAACCCTGCGTGCGCCTCAATGGAGCAATCCCTCCGCAGATCACTCGGGGCATTAAGATAAGAATTTTCCCCCTTCTAGCTTCTGTATTAAGGCAGTAAAATAAAGAAGCCCCCAAATCCCCCCCCCCATCTGATGTCTCAAAGAGGCTGGAGTTTTGGGATTTAAAAGCAGAACGTCCCGAATGAACAGCATCGCGCTCTCAGGAGAGCCGGGGTTAATGCTGGTTTTGATACATTGTCACTGGCTGCAGGGATGGGCTTTCAGGTGGAGGCGGTAGAAGCCGGCATTGCTCCAAACCAACTGGAAATGACTTGTAGGAAAGCTATTTTTTGGGGGAGTCTTCCTTACATCAGAACGTCAGGACCCCACCAGGTGACGGCTCCATGAAGGAGACCTGGAAATCGCCCCTCTCCCCGGGGCAAATAATCTTACCCCATAAATACATCAGTTACACAGAACACACCTGCATCTCCTCCTCATGGTTCCCTAACGAGTGTAAGCTCTGCAGGTCAGGAGCATCTGGCACCCCCCCTCCCCAGTCATAATTTCCTTTATTATCAATGAGGAAATAACTTGGGGTTTTAAAACAATATTTTATTATTTCCTATCAAATATATTATACAAAAATATAATTAACCCCTGAATGAGACATCAGTGACGGCAGGCAGGGATCCAGGACCCGGCGCTGATGGTAAAGCCGCTGCAGGGTATTGATCAGCTTTTTGATTACCGGGGCAGTAAGATAATTGATTTGCCCCAAGGGTACAGCTCGAGACAAAGGCACCGAGAAACCCGCAGCCACCACATGAAGCTCTTGGGGTGACCTTTAGCATCCTATGACCTTCAGCCTTTGCGTAGTGACCTCTAACCCTCTCCCTCCTTCCTCACCTGCCCCTCAGCAGCTTAATACCCCAGTGAACTGCCCGCCATGAACCCCATCAGTGCAGGTAATAAGAAAATGCCCTCACCGGCCCGGCTACATGCAGACAGCACCACACGCATCGCCATCTTGGAGAGTGAGGAAGTGAATCTGCGGCACCGGAAGAGAATTTTGACACTTGACAGGCCCCCCTCGGCCGCCATATTGGATGTGGCACTAATTGCCTTATTGTGAGATGATTCATCTATTAAACTGAATGTGATGCCGCCGCTTTCCTTCATCGTAATAAATAAATTAAAATACCGATAAATGCGATACATTTAATTAACAAAATACTTCATTTTGTATGTATATAAATATGTATAGATTTTGACTATTTTTTTCCCGTCACCCAATGTTTGTAGCTTATTGGGCCAACATAAAAAAGTCACATAACCTTTGCAGACCTCAGAGGTCTCCTCCTCAGTGAGCTTTGCTTCTCTTTAATTTGATGGAGACCTCTGAGGTCCCGACAGCTGATGTAACTTTACATCTTCTCCACGATGGCCCCCCGGGGCGTTTAAAGCCCGGAGAGAAACGTTCCTTTCCTGCCAGCCATGAACTTGTTAACCGCGTCGTCACGTATTCGAGGGAATTAATGATCCGAAGATGTTCTGAGCCTCCTATTTGCAAACCTAAAATCTGCCCGCTGATCGGCCTCCGTCTGGCCTAACTAATCAGTCGTAGGTCTCGTCTTAGATTCAGGAGCCGTATGTCCCCTCACGGTCTTAACCTCTAACACTTCTGCTGGAAGGCTGTTCCACTTATCCACCACCCTCTCAGCAACGTAAAATGTCCTTCTGTCCCATCTAAGCCTCTGACCCCTTATTTGATCAGAGAAGCGTCACGGCAGGGAATGTGTGGGTTTAAGGCATGTTAGTTGGAGGCTGGAGTGACTGTCCGGGCCCCAAGATGCTCATAAAGTAAACGCGGAGAGTAAAGACTGCGCAGCGACGTTGAGGTCTTTCAGATCGTTAGATGGCGATGATCGGACCCCCATCGGAGGTTTCAGGGACAGCATTATTTTATTGATTTAGATAGCACCTCCATATACCACAGCGCTGTACAATGGGTCTGCTACCGGACACACCTTGCGTGTGCGTGTATATATATATGTAACACGTGTATAGTATACGCTTCAGTTGTGCTTTAAAGTCATGTGATGGCCGGACTGTCCCAATACCACGACAGCTACAGGGCCCTTTAAAGTTGCCCCTTCCCCTCCCACACAAGCTTTTCAAAGGGAGCACTTTCCTCCCTCTGATTGGCTGATTCATCCACAATTGGCAGCAATAATCATTGGACTGCAGCAGCGAGCATGTGCAGCAGCAGGGCTGCAGCTTGATTCTTTTAAATTGTATTATTTGAAGAACAGGTATTGGTACTCGCAGAGGGCTGGGGTTACTCAGAGTACTTTAATAGGCAGTATACGGGGGGGGGGGGGGGGGGGGCATTAGGGGCTGTAAGCGGTGCCTTTTTGCCCCACACCAGAAGAACCAGACCCCCAGCTGACCACCCTCCGGTAACAAGCCCCACATGGGTGGGGATTCCCCAACCTCCAAGATTTCCAGACCAGCGATTCCTTCTCTACAGCCCCCCAGGGGTGATAGCAGCGCAGGTTTTCACGGCATCCTCACAAACGCTCCAGTAGCCCTTTAATAAGCCGTGGAGGTCCGAGCGAGAGCGGCCGCCGGGAGGTCACAACAAGACCTTTAAAAGCCCCCCCGACCCATCAAACCATAGAAGATTCTGCCAATATATAAATATACAGAACGTATAGATCCAGGGAAAGAAAAAAAGAAACTATGGGTTAAAACTTTATTTTTTTTTATTTTTGGGATTTTAAGTTTTTTTGTAGTTTCTTTTTCTTTTTTTAAATATTTATTCAATAAAAAGTAAAAGTAGTCCATCACTCCGGGGGGCGGATGAGCGATGAGGAGGAAGAGGGGGTAATAGCTGAAAACAAAACTGCCTCGGAACAGCCCGATTTCCTTTTATAAATAAAAAATAAAAACTCGGTTTTATTCCAGTCTCTGTAAAACGATGAGAATCGGGAACCCTCACCCCACAGACCAAACCAAAAAACTAAAAAAAAAGGGGTGTCCGCGAGGGGCCGGTAAAAAAAGGACAAAAATTGCCTCATGCTGCAGGACCCAAAAACCCCAGGAGATGCCCTCCGCGGGGCAGTTAGCTCCACTTTTGCCCAGACGGGGCTTTTGAAGCAGGAGACGCGCACATCGACCCCCCCCCCCCCCAGATGTCTTCCAATTCATTTTAGGAAGTCTGCGCATGCCCGGGGTCTGTGTAGACGGCCTCAGGTGGGTTCCGTGGCTCCGGGCAGGTGCTGGGGGGGTGGATTGGAAATGTGCCGAGGGGTAGATTCACAGTTTGACGCTAAGCTCAGTTACCGGGGGGGTGGTACGGAAGCTGCTGGGACGGATGAGACTGAACTGCAAAACAAGAACGAGCGTCAATAGATTGCAAGAAACAGCCGGCCTCGTACCAAGAGCACAGAGACTGACGGGTATTTTATATATTTATAGAAGTTAACTTCAAACCAAAAATAAAAATAATGACCAGCCAGCATGAGCTAAAACCATCATAGAAATCCAGGACCCGCCGGCAGATCGGCCCCAGCCGGCCCCCCGTCTACTCAGCCAGTTTCTCCTGCTGTAAAGACTCAAACCTTAAATCAGTCGTTGGTCTCGTCTTAGATTCAGGAGCCGTATGTCTATCCCATGCGTGTTTAATCCCCTCACTGTATTACCCTCTACCACTTCTGCTGGGAGGCTGCTCCACTTATCTACCACCCTCTCAGTAAAGTAAAACTTCTTCCATCTCAGCCTCCAAAAGTCTAATTTTAGGTTTATGGCCTCTTGTTACATTTCTCCTTCAAAATAAATTGCAGGATGTTTTAACTACTTTATGTATTTAAATGTTTCTTTCCCATCCCCCTCTCTACCCCAAACTGGATCCATATTGAGATCCATTACTCTTTCCTGATTGTTTATACGGCACGCACATTCTCCTTCCTTTTGCCGCATACCTTGATGATGCTGTATATAGGTGTACGGCGAGGGGTTTGATACTCCTGTTTGCTGAACTCCCGCCTGTGGGGGTCCGCCGTGCGTCTGGGAGGGGTGCAGGAGCATGACCTGCGTAGGATGGGGGCCGCCAGGATGTGAAGGGTGAGGACCACCAGGGTGGGGAGGGGGGGGTGCTCCGGTTATTCCAGACTGTACATGAGCCTGAAGAACAGTCAGAACACGGTAAATATCAGAAAATCGGTATATCCGCAGGAAAGAGTGGCGGGAAGATTAAAATTAAACGCACTGAAGTACCTGAGCCACGTGGGACATGTTGGCGTAGCCGTGCTGGAGCTGCTGGTGGGCATGGATGGCATACACTGCCTGCTGCGGGTACGTGCCTTGCGGGGACTGTGCGGTGGGCCCAGGAGTCATGGACGGCGGAGTGGCCGTTAATGTGGCCGTGTGGTACAAGCTCTGCTGGGGCTGGCCACTAGCCAGGTGTGGAGGTTGCCCGCCTTGGTGCTAGGAAGAAGAGGACGAGAGGGGACTTGATTAGCCGGCTGCATTATAGATACGCTGCCAGATAAACAACGAGCCTACAGCGGTAACGAGATGGCCGATAACCGGGCAGAACCTGAACCACAATCTGGAAGCTGATCAAAAAATGACTGCTGCAGAAAGCAGTAAAACCAAAACATTTTTTTTTGGTTCTGTCTGCATATTAAATATTATTAGTTTGCCTTTTCCCTCGCAGCGAGTCGCGTGGGCCGGTCTCGGACAGCACTCACCTGTACGGGGCTGGGGTTGGCATGCTGGGACTGCTGCTGGTTCTGTGTAGGGGTGCTAGCAGGCTGCGGGTGAAGCTGAGCGGCATGGTGAGAGTATGGCTGATGCACTGTGGCTGCAAGCAAATAATCCCCGTTAGCGTCATTTCCCGCCGCACAGACATGCAACGAACAACCACCATTAACAATGCAGCGCCGGGGAGACTCACCGTACAGCGTCTGCGGCGCAGGCTGATCCGTGGGGGGGTACTGGCTGTTAGAGGAAGACACCAGGGCTTGGTGATTGCCGGATGTGATCATTCGCGGGTTACCCTGGAGCATCTGTGCGAAGACGGGCTGCAAGTAGAAAGCCGATCACAACTTATTCAAAATGGGCAAATGAACGAGGAATAATAAAAACCCACCGCTCCGGCCCAGTGGGGTATTCTGGAATAGACCGACTTGGCAGGTCCCGGGAGCTGCATTTCCTAAACCATATAAACAGGGCCTACCGACAGGAGATGACATCATATTTAAAGTCCAATTCACAGGTTACCTGCGAAGGATAATGTGCCATGGTCTGCATCATGGTTGGCTGCCCCGGAAACTGCTGAGGGCTGTAGATGTAGGGGGAATACGGTGTGGCGGCCACCAGGGGCGGCCCGGCGGCTGCAGCCGCCTGCATCATGGGTGGTGCGGAGTTCTGCTGGTCCGAGCGCTGCGGCGGGAGAGATCCTGCAAAAAGTGGACAAAAAAGGTGAGAAACTCATCACAAGAGACTAATCCCACAGCGAACAAGCCCTACATCAGCTGCGCTAAAAATTACGGATCGCACCACTAAATATAGCTATTTTCGAGAAGCAAGATGTACTTTTGCAAGACTAACAGCAACAAAACCGCTAAGAATATGGAAGTTTCCAGTACGCGGCGCGGACACTTCTCCCCAGAATCGCCTCGTGTGACGGACGTGGCCGGACTCACCTTTCGGTCTGTATTTCCCCTGCTGTCCAGGAACGGAGCCAGAGACGGGGTACGAATACATCTGAGGAGCCTGGCGAAAACAAGACGGGGCAACCGACTGTTAAAAAGGGCAACGTGATGTATGTCACTGAACACCATCACCGATACCCCATAGATAATCCACAGAGCTGCGAGCTACACGCTTTTTTTAAACAAGGCTGTGACGCGCGGTACTCACGTGGAGCTGGGGGATGTAGGAGATGTAAGGACTGTACACCCCGCTCTGCCCGGCAGCCAGCATGGGGATCGTGGTGGCGGAGGAATGGTTCCTTGGTCCAGGAGAGGTTGGCGTGCTAGTCGCTTTATTCTGTTAAAACAAGAAAGAGAAAAATAACTTTACTGCTGTCCATTAACATAAAGGCATAAATATAAAACTAGATCAATTACTAGATACTCCATTTATGCGAGATTCAGGTACCTACCACAGCAAGCAGAGGCTTTGAAGGGTTAAACTCCTTGGCGTTGGGATTAAGGGTAGATTTTTTCACCTGTCTAAAAGGCAGAAAGAAGAAAAAAGAAAATGAGTTAAGAGATCCATTCATATACGCGTATCATCCCGGGGGTATCACAGTTCTATACCCCACGCTCTCTCTTCCGTGGCGCACGTACTCGCACACCGCAGGCTCCTCCTTGCTTTCTGGCAGAGTTTTGCTTGACGGGCTCGGCGATTCGTCTTGCCGCTCGGAGCTCTCGCACACTCGCTCGTCTTTGGCGTCTCCCGCCGGCTCGGTGACTTTCTGAACCATGTTCAGGGGCTCGGCTATCTCGCACGTAGCCAGATCTGCCGGAGTGACTTTACTGTCCAAGGCGTCTCTCTGCCTCCCCGGGAAGCCGTCGGCGGCGGAATCCGGACCGGCGCTTTCCTGGAGCTAGACAGAGAAGAGAAGGCAGTTAACACGACGACATCCACGAGACTCACCGAGCTTCAGGAGACACAACGGGTCCAGAAACTCACCCGGAACTCGGCACCAAACTTGCGCAGCTCATCCAGCTGAATCCTCTTCTGTTCCGTCTGCAGCACTGCAAACAGGGGGACAAAGTTATAGCAAGAACACAAAGAGCTTTAAGTATATCATCCGAGTATAACTCAACTGCTGGACCACTCAATGTATCTTCCAGTTAATGTGCCTGCTGGTAAGCCTTACGGGGAGGAAGGGTAAGGAGCGGAGGCAGCACTCACCTTTACAAGGCTTCACTGTATCAGATGGGGCCGTCGGCTCCGTCGCGCGGCTCGACTCTTTAGTGGCCACAGGAGGCATCTCTTTACCTGAATAACGTGAATTAATCTTTAGAAACAGGGTTGTTGGGCCAGTTTACATCCATATATATTCCTCAAGCATCACGCTAAAGGCAACCTGAATAAGGTAACCGTCTATCCACACAAATACTAGTCATCGGGGAACGGAATAAAGTTGGAGGGAACGGAGTAAAGTTGGAGGGAACGGAGTAAAGTTGGAGGGAACGGAGTAAAGTTGGAGGGAACTGAATAAAGTTGGAGGGAACTCCCCCCCAAAGCCCCCCCCCCCCCGAAAAACACATCCCTGGGAAATATCAACGTCCTTTAAAGACATTGAAAATTCCGGCGTTATAGGGAATCTAATCCTGTTACCAGCTAATGGTGTTAGATTATATTATACCATGGAAGGGTGTCTCAGATTATTCCACCCCACTGATGGAAGGCTATTACATTAATTTCATAGCAGCAAGACCTGTGATGGTGACAAAGTATGTATGTATGTATGTATGGCATATGGATCCCACTGGTCATCCTTGATGTACAAGGTGACGTCTTTTGGTGAACTGCATATTTTGGCCCAGAGCTTCCCAGCCACCAACATAAAGAGACTTGTACAGCACAGGGTTAAGATGGCTTTAGCCATTGTTGCTGGAATTGTAAAATCGCTCTTCAGCACATACTCGAGAAAACAGAAATGAACAGGCTGCCAGGTAATATATTTTCTAATCATTACTGGCTTTTAAATAAAATAAAAATCAATCTGGGTAAATCTGGAAAGGCTCAGGACATTGGGTCGCGCGTGAGACTGGCTTCTTCAGTACCCGGCTAGCGTAATAATGTTTTTATAAAGATAGCCTGGCTCCAAACCCCCTTCCCAGGCTGCCCTATCCTCTACTGCTAGCAAAAAGGCCTGGCAGTGGAAAAGCATCAGCAGGATAATGGAAAACACTTTATTGGTATAAATACAGACAAAAAAATATATATAAACATCTCTATTAGTCAATTGACAGGGGTTCCAGTGCAAAAAGTACAGCATTTAACTGTAAATGACCCATTAGCTAATAACACCCAATAAACCGTAAAGTGCATCATCTGTACGAATACTAGTGAAAGGGGCTCGTGATTCCATCTCACTCGCTTCACTCACTAACTCGTTACACCAACAAGACTTTCACAACCGAAAGCGCCAAGGTCAAGATTTTCATGGTTAAAAAAACCGACGAGCCTGCGGCTTCAAACAAGACTTCTTCTCACCTTCCCCGGGTAAGGTTGGGGTCACGCTCTTGGGAGAGGGAGGTTTGGCGGACACGCTGGGCTCTGCCGGTGGCCGAGAGTCAGGAGTGAAAGCCGGAGAGGACGCCGCCACGGCATTCTCCAAGGAAGCGACGGAAGAGGTGGATTTTGGAGAGAGAGGCGAGTAGACACGAGAGGCAGCTGTACCACAGGAGGAAGATAAATAAATAGGGGAAAGCAAGCGTGGCTGCTCACCGAGGTCCACTGAACAGCACTGGGACAAACAGCCTCACATTCCCTGAATACACATATTTTCTATAAATTGCATGTCTTCAACCAGCAAGTAACTCACCTGATGGGGAAGTGGACACCTCTCCAGGGCGGCTGGACGGAGAAGACATAGGCTTTGAGGATCTTATTGGCCTCTGAGTTTTGGGAGACATCCGTGAGGGCCCTGAAAATAAACACATTTAAAGTTCACAGTCTGATTTGGGGATCAGTCAGGTGAGCGGACACTCTAATCTTACACACAAGTGTGCGCCGAAGGATTTCGTTATCTGAGAGTAATACATTGTCTCCGAGTTTAGAAAGCTTTGTCTTACCCCCATTGATGCCTCTCTGCTCCGACACCGGACTGGAGCTGGTATCTGGATAATGCTGAGAAGGTCCACGTGGAGTAATGGATCCCATTCCTGGTCGCCCTCCCCGTGTGGAGCCACTTCTCATTCCACCTCGTGTGCCTTCCCGGACACGTTGAGGAAGGGGAACGTACTTCCCGTCTCTGAAACAGAAGCACCAGTTTACTCAGAGATTATTCCAGGAACAATGTGCCGATAACAGACGGTGCAAAGATATTAACAGCCCATAACACCATGACGCGGCGTTAGACTGGGGAACAGACTCATCGTTCGATACGTGTAACGTGTGTGGGGAGACAGTGTAGACAGAGAACTGGTGTACAACGCATCACTAAAAGGAGGGCACCGGTTGGCGGACTGACCTGGAGCCCAGACTAGGACTGTCGCGGTCAGAGTTTGGCCGTATGACAGCGCTGTGCTTCTCCTCCTCCGTCTTGCAGTCATCGTTTTCTATGGCAATCCGCTGCCGGTACTGAGGACTGGACTCGATTTCTCTGGCTAGCTGGGTCGCCCGTGCTTCCCGCTGCCGGTACTCGTCAGTGTTATCTTTTTCTAGAGGGACCCTGTCAAAAAGAAGAAAATGAACAGGAGATCATGAAACCCCTTCGTAACAAGAAAAAAAAAAACAAGGCAGAAAGGAGGAGACAAACACGATACCATCTCCATTAAAAGCCTACTTGGCCAAACTCACGTGTAAGAAGACAGGCTGCTGTCATAGGTGGTCTTCACACCATAATTATCTTCGTTGAATTTGAACATATCATTTGGATCCCAGCCATTGGACTGTAATGCAAAGAAAGTTGTTTTTATTTTTTTTTTTTTTTTAAGAAAAGGAACCAAATGCTTCCACCAGACCAAGCAGGAGGCTGCATATCCTCCGAGAACACGGAGCTGCACGTACCATGTCCGAGTCCAGGTCATAATCATCAGTGTTTTCCCCGCCGTCCCAGCGCATAAGAACCTTTTCTTTGTGTTCTCCGTTCACTTTGGAGCTCGTGGCAATGGCGGAATCAGTAAATTTATCTAAAGACGGGACAGGAGAAGAACCAGTCACATCCAACCTGCAGGGCACCGAAGCCTGTGCGCAAACAGGTTACTCTTATTTTAACAGGCGACATAACGGGACATCAGAGAAGCGGCTTTTACACGGAAGACGCAAAGCCCTCCTGCCAGAGACCCCCCGGCGCGAAGGAGAAGGCGCTACACGCAATCTCTCACATACCTTTCGTAGCATAGTTGAAATCTACATTGCGGAAGTGAACGAGCGTGACGTCTGTGTGTTTGAAAATCATGGTGTCCACGATGTCCTCTCGTTTCGGACCCACGACCTGGTCGTTTGTCTTCTTGTGTACGGCATCAACAGCCAGTTCAAACTGTGAGATAACACGTCGTATTATATTCCTAGGTTAGCTACACCGCCTCCACAAACCAGCAGCCATCTAATGCATGTTAACTACGTGAGGAACAATCCATGCCATCAAAGCGGTTGTTTTTTTGTACTCCGTCACCATAAAAAAAAAAAAAAAAGGGAGAAACTTACCTTGGAACTTAAGGTTTTGAAAATCCCCTGATAAACGCCACCATTTTTCACCTTCACGTCACACGTGGAGCCCTTTAACAAAAAACCAAAACCCTTTTATGCAGCCGAGCTGATACCGCTCGCATCTTCATCGTTAGCATTCAGAAAGTTGCTGGACCTGAATAAATGTAAATCTGTACAGCCAAGGAGCCGAAAACCCCCCAAATAGAAACCTCATTCCACGGGCAGAAGGCGCATCCAGAAGCCATCGCTTCCCATCACCAGACCGGGAAGTGGACGACGCCATCCCAAAAAGGTTTTAGGAAGTTTTTTTCCTTGTGCAAAAGGAGACTCTCCATACCTTCGTACATTAGCCTGGAAGGACTTGCGCAGCACATTTAGGGGGGAGGGTCAGTAATAAAAGTCCATTTATGATTTTCTAGGCTTCGGAAACCGCTTGGCGATCGGAAAGAGTGAAGGATCAAGAGTCACAGCTTCATACTCACCACAACAGCAGTTAAAAAATGCAGCATGCGGGAATTGTTATAAACTCCTTCGAACACCTTGAAGAAAAAAAACCATAAAAAATACACGTTAATTTCATCGATTAGACCTAAACTGCAATAACAGGCAGTATGAAGATGAACCACCAAGAGCTGTTATTTTGATGAGATAGTTAGTATCACATGAATTAATGTTCGCATTCCGCTGCTTCCGGATCAATTAATCTGAGGGCAGCTGCAGCCGGGGGCAAAACCCAATTACTGCCCTTCCCGCTCGGCCCAATACAATCATCACAGTGGGACAGGCGCCGGATGACTTACCGGAGGCTGGAGTCCTTTCACGATGCTTCGGCCCCTAAAACAAAGACAGAGAATGAACATTAATGAGACGAGGCACCACGCTAGCTTTCCACGTACGCGAGTCGGGCTCATACGGACAGGTTCCGTGCATGCTCTTGTCATGATATGTTATGTATTACAAGCCGCATATAACTATGTAACTGGTACGGTCTATCCTCGATGTCGCTTTACATCATGAAAACCCAACCCCAGCGAGCTTCTGCTGTAGAAAGCCTGGCTGGTCCGCTCACCCACCAGGCATTACACAGGGCCAGATCAGCACCGGCTCACTGCTGGTAAAACCAGTCGGTGTTGCTCTTTCATGATGAATAGCGAGGCTCTCGATTTAGTGAATAGACCCGCTCATGTACATCAGCGGTTCTGCTCTAAGTGGATCAAGCGCAGCGCTACGAGAACTTAGGCATGAAAGTTAGAGGCGAGCCGGCTCGGGCTCCCCACGGCTGGAATTTCTGTCGCCGGTATAAGAATCAATGAAGGAAAAAATAAATGTAAGGACCTGAACCATACAATGGGTGGGGGGCATGAGAAAGTATACAGTGAGGGTATTAAACATGCATGGGATAGGCATACTGCTCCTGAATCTAAGACAAGCCGGGGGCCGGCGGGTTCTGAGTTTCTATGTTATACATAAAGTACAGCAGCTGCTTTGGGTTTATAAAGCGGTTGTTACAATAAAAAGCATTCTTATGGAGTACTAAAGGATAGCTGGGCCGCGTTACCACGACAACCCCTCCGACACACACGTCTACAACCCCATTAGACGGGCATCACCCCAGGAACCCCACTGGCCCTGCAAGAAAACCCCCACACGCGGGAAGCCTCTGCATCCCATAAACACGACACGTCCACGTTAGAACAAGCGGCCGTAATCTAACAGAGGGTCAGAGACTTAGACGAAACGGAAGTTTTACTTAACAGAGAGAAGTTGAAAAGTGGGATAGCTCCCCAGCAGAAATGGTAGAGAATAACCAGCATGGGAACGTAAACATGCATGGGATAGACATAAGGCTGCTGAGACGAGCCCAACGACTTAGGTTTGAGTCTTATTAGAAACAGGCTACTAGACGGGGGCCGAATGGGCCGGCAAGTTCTATGTGAACGGTATAAACATTGACCAAAATAAAACGTACAGATATATCTATAGTGAAGCCACTTGAGGCCCCATGAAACACCTCACAGGGCATCAGGGTGATTCCATCCCAGTATGACCAGTAAGGCTGGCCCTACGGCGCTGGTTTAAATGCCTGGGTCCCCCACTTGGAGACAAAGGTTTGACAAGTATGTGTATGTCACACACCCCAATAACCCCAGCATCTCTAACCAGGAAGGAGCTGGCAGCCTATACGCGGCAGCCCCGCCCACATCACCGGGAGGCTCGTGTAGCTGCACAGAGCGCATGCGTACAGCCGGTAACGGGAAAGCCCGGGGGATAAGGGGGAAGCCAAAGGAAAGCACCTCACGTGACCGTAGACATAGGACTACTCCCCTACCGGAACCCTTGATTGGCTAGTACACCGTCAATCAACCCGCGGGATGCAACCGGCTCTCCAACCTCCTCCTCCCATTCCCGTAGCCCAGGCCACACAGACTCTCACCTGCCGGCTCCGCCTCGCTCCTGGCCCCGGCTTCCAGCAGAAGGGAGGCTACCGTTGGGGCTCCCAGGGGAGCCGTTTCCGGGCACTGCCATGACTGCTGGTTTGCGGCTTGACGGTGCCGGTTGTTGCTGCTTCAGCATGTCCCGAGGGAAACTCCAAGACCCTGGACCGGACGAGCAGCCGGACACGGTTCGGGTCCCTCCGGGGGGGGAGGGGCAAGGGTTGCAGGCGAAGTCACAGAGGCAAAGTAGCGGCTCTGCGGGCTAATAATGGAGGAAAAGCGGCGCGCGCTCCGTCCCTCTCTAACCGCTGCCGCGAGACACTGCGCGTGGCCAGGCAAGGGGACGAAAGGAGCCAATAGGAGGAGCCGACGATAACAGGTGGGACCAGCGCGGCCCAATGAGCGAAGACGGGACTGCCGCTGGCCAATGAGCTGATGCGGGATCGCGGGCGACCAATCAACGGAGTGGGAAGAGGCTCGTGCGCTTCTGCCGCTGACCCTTCGTCTAGTCGAGTCTACCTTGGGCGCGCGATACAGAGGAGGGTGGGGTCACAGCCCGCAGAAACAAAACGACCAATAGACTGCGCCTCAAGCGAAGGAGCGCGCATTGAAGCCTGCCAATCAAAGCGCTACCGTATGAGGAAGGGGCGGGGACTCTGCTGCGTGTGCACGAGCCCCTACCTGGCAGAGGGCGCACATTATATGCGCGTGTATGCTACGCGCTGGCGGTGTGTGCCGCTATGTCAGGGCTCATCGGAGATAACATGGCCTCCTGTGCTGATACTACCCGTTATGCGTCATTTTATTCTGCTCGCTTCAACTCTTCCACTCCGCTCTCTTTCTGCAAATACGTGACGTCACGGCCGCCATGCCAGCCTGGCGCAATCCCGCCTACGTTTGGGATCACTCCGCGTTTCACACAAACCAGTATCCTTCCGCTCTGAGGCTAATGAGTCCCCTGCGCTTGCAGCCAGCCCTTAATCTATCGCAGTGCTTTCTGTATTCCGGGGAAAAAAACGGGAATTAAATGAAAAGATTCGGTGTAATGATATTTGTAGACAAACTTGCTTCATCAAAATGCAGATAATTTACACCCAAAACCCTTAATGACATCACTACAGTGCATCACATTACCTTGTCGTGCTGTGAGCTGATGTCATGGCGTAGCACTGGTCACCGTGGCCTGCAGTGACGTAATGTTCCTTCTGTTACTAATAATGTAAATAATGTATAGATTCCTTTTTTTTTCTTTTCCTAGGGGTCAGGGCAGCATTCACCCTTGAGATGAAGGCTGGTTTGGGCCGGTTTTGGAAGGATGACCGGATCCAGCCCGGAGCGGGCCAATGGAAGGGGCGTGAAGCGGGATCCGGTTTGTTGACCTTGAAATATCGAAAACCGAGACGTTCTTGGAGGAAAATAAATCTTGTGTCTCAGCTGACCTCGCACACCAGCGACCAATCGGATCCCAGGTCAACGAGACGCGGCCGTATCGGTCCAGAATGTATTCTCACGGCAGAACCCAACTGGGTGACGGTGGCCGGAATGTACGTCGCTGTACAGTTTTGTGAGCCTAAAAGATTGTAAGCTCACAAGACCAGGTCGCTCTTCTCCTTCTGTACCAGCCCCAACATGCTCACATTATTCATCTTAATGCTACTATCAACCCCCCCCCCCCACTTACTGTAACAGCACCACGGCATGTGCTGGCGCTGTTTAAATAAAAAGTCATAATGTGTGTAAATTGCAGGTTAATTAACCATTCGACTACCAGTCCGTGTTCACCCTATTTTTATTCTCTAGTTATTTTAAAAAGAAATGGTCACAGGAGGCTAAATGGAGCCGTCGTGGAAAGAAAGGCCTCGGAGGCTGTAGGTCTCTTCGGGAATATCGCGCCCACAATGTTGTCTTGGATGCAGGGAGGGATCCCCGATTTATAAGCGCTCTCTCTCCAGTTCATACTCGCCTCTGATGTCACATTCTATGGAAATCATCATCTGTACGGGAAAACGCGTTTAAATAAAGAGATCAAAGGAATTTGAAAAAACTTTCTTTTCAGATGCAGCGAGATCGGTCCCTTTCCCGGAATCTACCGGCTTCACCTACTAGATACAGCCGCACCCTCATCTGAGACGCCAAGTTCTGTCCGCCCAGCATGTCTTCTGATGGGTAGAGACCCAGAACCTGCCGGCAGATCGGCCCCCGTCTAGACTTCCCGTTTCTCCTGCTGTAATGACTCAAATCAGTCGTTGGTCTCGTCTTGGATTCAGGAGCCGTATGTCTATCCCATGCATGTTTAATCCCCTCACTGTATTACCCTCTACCACCTCTGCTGGTAGACGGCTCCATTCATCAACCGACCTCTAAGGAAAATAAAACTTCTTTACATCCTATCTAAGCCTCTATGTGGGTAAATGTTTCTATCCCATCCTTTCTCTCTCTCTTCTTTCCTCCAAGCTTTATGATTGGCTCCAGCAGGATAATCCTTTTCAGACTTTGATCAAAGTCAGTTATGAGACTTCTTGTCCAGAACCACCGACTGATCTACGAGATTCCAAGCGAACAAACGGGTTTACATTTTCCTCAGGAATATCAAGCATCTAAAGTACTCAGAATCCACATAGAAACATTTAAATACATAAAGTACAGGAGGGAATATATTTCAAAGGAGGAGAAACGTTACAACAAGAGGCCGGAAACTAACACTAGAGGGTCAGAGGCCGAGATGGAATGGAAGAAAGTTTTACTTTATTGAGAGGGTGGTAGATAAGTGGAACATCCTCCCAGCAGAAGTGGTAGAGGGTATTAAACATGCATGGAATAGACATACGGCTCCTGAATCTAAGACGAGACCAACGACTGATTAAGGTTTTAATGAGGTTTGAAGCGCATGAAGTGGAGATGTTGTTACATTGAGTCGTCACTCACTATTGTCTTCGTCCTCAGGCTTTGATGTAATTCACACATCTTTCATAGCGCGCGGTACAAAATCACGTGACCTGTGCCCTTTAAAAGCAACAGCTCTGATCTGACTTTACGACTTCGCTTCTTCAGAGGCTTATGACAAAGGTCAATGCGTGGCTCGGCGACTGATAAACTCACTGGAGGTCATGCAACTGTTGTGGATTGGACCGTTCCATAGGTTGCTATGGCGATAAGACCATTTTTTTTACATTATTTTAGCTCCAGAATCACTTTTTACAGAAGCTCCTGCTAGTATGATTAGCTTCCTGGCTACACCGGTGCTTTATTTAAAGCCTAGGTTCTAGGTAAGACCTCTCTAGGACAGAGAAGGTGTCCTGGGGAGCTCTTCCATGGGTTGTTGATAACAATCGCGTGGAAGACCACTGGCATCATACCAGCGGTGGTCTCGATGGAGGGCACTGCTCATTACAGGTATCTAATGAGCCCTTCCTATCGGTGTTATTCAGACACAAGAAATGGATTTACGCGAAACGGGAGAACGCTCCGCCATCACGCAGGCTTAGTCACAGTTAACAGAGATGCTTGGTACAAAAGTATTATACTTATTCACATAGCTTTATATAAGCTATACTAGGGCTGTGGGGGCCATCTGTGTTCAAGCAGGCATAAGAAAGACTGCCTTTAAGTAATACATGAGGAGTCAGGGAAGCTGCGTGTGCACAGGTGAGATTACTGCCCCTCCCAGGGCATGCTGGGCGCACCAAACACAGAATGGAGGAGTAGCACGGCTGCCAGAAACGCTCTGCGTGCCACCACCTGCGGCTCTATGGTACGTGCGGCGCTCTGGCCTTGTTTACATGCTACCTCGCTGGTGCTCGTGGTGACGTCACGCAGACCGCGCAGGCGCCTCACTGTCGAGGCCGCAGCCCCAGAAACGCGACTGAAACGAGTTGGTCAACAAGAGGGACCCGGAGCCCGTGACCGAGGGGCTACAGAGAACCCCAGACAGGGCGGGTCCTACCTAGGGGCCAGGGTGCGGCCACACATCGGGGGAGCAGCCAAACGGGGAGAACCGTGGCTCTTGAGACCCCGTAGGGGCCCCTCACTCACCGAAGGGGTGCAGTATACACTGTACGGTTGACCGTCTGGGGCCTCCGTGACAGAGATTCCCACTAACCCAGAGAGGTCCTGCTAGACAGCAATTTAAAGGCTCTAATCCCAGGGGCCCCTAGTAAGGGACACCGTAGGATCCTGTGGGGCCACATCCTAGCTTTTAATGAGGGATTCAGAGGACTGAACGCCTAAGTAGCCCCTGAAACAGGCATTTAATGCAATAGATCCTTGACCTCAGGTGTCTGGTAATATTAAGACCCCGCCTGGCCTAGATCAAAGTCCACGGGGCAATAAACCAGTCTGTGAGGGGTCCCACAGGAAGGCTGGGGCCACAACCCAGAAGGATTACCCACAGCCAGGGGCCGTATCCTGGGGGCCCTGCGCAGAGAGTGCCCGGGACAGGATGGGGAGAAGCCAAGGGGATCCAGAGAGGTAAACATTTCATGGCTGCCCGCTTGTTTACTCTGTTTTTTACAAGTTGTTTCTGTTACATATTGATCAGTAATATTTTATTATATTTATCATTATTGCAGCTAATGTGTCATCGCAGACAGTTTTTCCCTAAAAATATTTTTTTTTCTATAATAATTATATACCATTTCTGTCCTGTCTAGATGGCGCTCTATAAATCAATAAATAATAACAAATATATATATTACACACACGGTAGGTGTGTATTGATTATATAATATTACATAAACGGCTATTTGTGACTTTTATCGGTCATTTTATTTTTAGCAGGTGGCGGTCGCACAGTTCACCATCAGATATACAATATGAGTTCAGGGTGTGGGTTATATTTTGGGGTCCCTCTGCCGGGGGGCTGCCTGTCGACTCGGCAAATAATTCTTAGTAAACCCGCAAGAATAGAGATGGACACGATGTAAGATTATCCGGTGACTCACGCCGCGGACTCCGCCTCTCAGTGGTTAAAAGGGGCGGAGATCTCGGTGTACACATCAGATTGCATGCCTGCTTTGACACAGGTAGAGTGATCACCAAGATGTGTATAATCTGGGCTGCATTGGGTGGTCTTTCTATATAAGTGGAACAGCCTCCCAGCAGAGGTGGTAGAGGGTAATACAGTGAGGGTATTAAACATGCGCGGGATAGACATACGGCTCCTGAATCTAAGACGAGACCGACGACTGATTAAGGTTTGAGTCGTTACAGCAGGAGAAACGGGCGAGTAGACGGGGGCCGGATGGGGCCGATCTGCCGGCGGGTTCTCTGTTTCTAGTAAGTTGGGCTGAAGTCATGCAGGCGGCTTGTAGGTTTCCTGAAAAATAAAAATCACGAGCCTCCTCTTTTCTCTGTGTTATTAAGGATCGTACCGGATACATTGTATCTCTCGCTTTGCCACATTTTCGTTTTGTGCCGGGAGGTTACAGTGTAACGCGAACTTGCTACACAATATTATTTTTCATTCCTTGTGAGATTATTATAATAATAATCTCCCAAGGAATGAAAAATAATCAATCTAGAAAACACCTTAAGTGAAAATATAAAAAAATAAATTGCAATCGAAATTCAACATTCAAGTAAGGAGTTTAATTAGAAATAAAGAGCGAGACCTTCGGAGATAACATAGCAGTAAATAAAATTCAAACGGCTTCTAACGATACACACAGTACAGTCAGGCACATCGGTGTCTATTTACTAACGTATATCGGAGATATCACAGGGGGTTAAATGTCTCGCTGTCCTCTGTATGTGTTAAATATTTGAAGAGCCGATGGAAATATCCACCGGGTTTATTGAAATGTTGTAAATTGAAAATAATATAAATATATATAGTGTATGTGTGTGTGTATATGTGTATATATATATATATATATATATATATATATATATATATGTGTATTGTAAGCTTGCGAGCCTATCTAACGTATCTGTTCTTCTCATGCTGTCACGTCTGGTTTTGTTGGAACCTGTAGAATGTGGGGTCTGTAAGAGGCGCTATAGAAGAAATAATCTATATATTCCCCCTTCTATACAGCAGCTGATCCAGCCGGCACCCCCATGATGAATGGCAGCTTTCTCCCGGAGGCCTCCTCCTCCTCGTCCCCATCACCCAACTGGAAGGAGTTCTGCGAGATCCACGCTCACGCTGCTGCCTTGGACTTTGCCCATAGATTCCGGGCTTTTCTGAGTGAAAACCCGCAGTACGCCACACCGGGGGCCGAGAGCAGCTTTTCGCGGCGTTTTGCTGAGCATTTTGTGGAGCACTTTGAGACCGAGGTGAACAAGACCCAAGCTCCGGATGGCCCTTCTCCCACCCGCTGCAGCATCGCGCCTTTCACCGGAGCGCAGGCTTCCAATAGGGACCTGTCTGAAACATGCAGTGACTCTTCGCTGGCGTCGCCCGTAGAGACACAGCCTCGGCAGGACTCTTCTGGCATCACCTCCGGCCTGTCCAGTAGCCAGTCCCACAGCTCTGAAGACGTTTCTACATCTTCGGCGACGGCCAAGCCGCGGCTGAAGAAACGATTCTCCTTGCGCAACGTGAGTCGGAGCGTGCGGGGGAGCGTCCGCGGGATCCTGCAGTGGAAAAGCTCCGCAGAATCTCCCACCGAGGAGACCTCCGGGGGGACCAACAGCAACTGCAACTCTTCAGCCAGCCGGGTCGGAGGAGAGAGGTGGACTCACAGGTTTGAGAAGCTACGGCTGAACAGACCACCCGCCCCTAGAGCCGAGCCGAAGGATGTGAAACGCGACGGGGTTCTGAACTATGTGTTGGCCGAAGAGGTCAACAGTAGCAGCCGGGCACGATGGCAGAAGTGCCGCCTAATCCTGCGCAAGGCTGCCAACGATGAGGGTGAAGGATACGTCATGGAGTTTTACATTCCTCCCAAGGTGAGAAGCATGATTGATTACATCCTGATATTTAAAATATATATATTATATACACATACACTTACAAGCTTTATTGATAATTGTGACAGACTGGTTTTATGACGCTGTCCTTATTCCACCAGTGAACCATAAGCCTCTGCAGTCAATATTGCCACCTGGCCTCTTTATCAATAGGCTTAATAGACGGAACCCATTATCCTTCATTTATAGAGCCGTTCAACCTGTTTCCAAAATTCTTATTCTAGGCCACCAAGCCACGGGTCTGCTTTCCGTGCTCGTCCATCTTGGATGTCCGGACCACAACTCCCCTGGAGATGCCAGACAAGGAAAACACGTTTGTGTTGAAGGTAAAATGCCGCGTTGGGGATAGTAAGAGTTCAGCACGGAGATAACGTCGGCCACCATTTGTTGTGTAACCTGCTGCAAAAACAGCAACAATTGTCTTGCTAAGGCCTGGACGCTTTACATATACTAAGATGGACCAGTTTCATTAATGTTAAGGCAGTTTGACATTTTATATTTTATGTTTGTTTCAGGGTTTTTTTTTTTATTTATTTTTTTTATCAAAAAAATGGCGCCAAAACTAAGGAAAGCATGGGGATGACCTGGCTGGGGAAGAGGGGCTTTCTCTCCCCTCTCCTGTAACTTACCTTGTGTTTGTTTTTTTCTGTCTGGACAGACTGACAATTTCTCCGAATATATTCTTGAGTCCGTTGACTCTCTGCAGATGAAGTCTTGGCTCTCTGACATACAGGACTGCATGACCTCTAGGTGAGCAGCTCGTCCTGTCCCTCTCCTCCTCCTCCATCACCCGTAGATCTGTCCTACGGAGAACCCGGTTGGTAATGAAGTCTTGGCCGCGTTTCCATGAAGCTACAGGTCCTGTATGTTTGTGACAACAGACACCTTCTGTCATATTTAACCTGATGATTGTGGGTTTTGCGTTTTTTTATGATTGTTCCGTGAGTCTCTCGCGGTTTCTCCCTTCACTTGCACCCTGGCTTATCCTTCACACATCTGTCATTTTGCTTTACAGGGTTGTGCCCGATGCTGTAGATCTCCCTCATATAAACCATTCAGAAAGCATGCCCAGCCGGGACCTACCTCTTTTACCCACAGAGAGCAATGAACAGCTCTGTCAAGGTACCGGTCGCTGGGTTTTCTCGTCTTGGCTTATAGATCCTCCATGAATTGTTTGTGTCCAGAAAGGATCAGCACATTTGGTTTAGAAAGTTGGTCATCCAGCATTATTACCATTATTTGTGGCCTCTGTCATCAGTAGAAAGTCAATGAACATGCAGAATGCAGATAAAAATACCGATTTGTGTGAAACATTAATATAATCTGAATACCAAAAAATTGATAATTTGATATTTTCCTCAACCTGGGACTTCAGTGTTTTTATATTATAAAGCCCGTAGAGGCCACCCGCAGGAGGAATTGGGCTGGTTTGGCAGATAGCGGGTTTAACACATCTTGCTCGCAGCTAAACTCGGTCCCTCTCTGTTCAGGAGCTTATGGCGGGTTGTCGGAGCGTCCGTCGGCTTCCATCTCCCCCAGCTCTGTCTCCATGACGCCCTCGCATTTTGATTCCATGGAGCTCCTGCCCCCAGAGCTGCCTCCTCGAGCCCCCATCGATGAAGCAGAGAGGCTTCCGAATGCCACCGGCGCCCCTTTTCCAGATACACCTGACACGGCAGGTAGGATGGCAGCGGTTAGATATCAGATTCCGTATGTCACGGGGAGCTGCTTTAGGTCGGCTTCCTCCCCAGATTAAGATTAATAAGTGTTGTGTTCTCGTGCCCAACCGTCTGAAGTGGTTTCCTGAGCTGCCGTTCTCTCCTCAGCTTCATTCCTGTTCCAAGGTGAGCCAGACCCAGCAGATGTGGAGCACCCTCTCTCCGAGTACCAGTGGTTTCATGGCACTTTGTCCCGGCTGAAGGCCGCACAGCTTGTGTTGGCAGGTGGCACCAGTAGCCACGGGGTCTTCTTAGTTCGGCAAAGTGAGACACGGCGCGGGGAGTACGTGCTGACCTTTAACTTCCAAGGGAAAGCCAAGGTGAGCGCGGGTTTGCTGCCGTGCTCTTGTACCTGTTTGTCTTCTGCTCCCACCTCCAAAGCTCCTCATGATCTTTGTCCTTCTGCAGCACCTCCGCCTGTCCCTGAATGACGAGGGCCAGTGCCGCGTCCAGCATCTCTGGTTCCAGACCATTTTTGACATGCTGGAACACTTCCGTGTGCACCCCATCCCTCTGGAATCGGGGGGCTCCAGCGACGTAACGCTTATCAGTTATGTGGTGTCTTCTCAGCGGCTGCATGGTGAGAACTTTTGGGGAACTTAAAGGTGCCTTTTAGTTGTTTCTGGTGGGAGAATGATCAGGATGACAGCGGGGGGGGGGGGGGGGGGGGTGTTGTGTTCTGGAAAGGGTGAAGTTGTCGATACTTTATTTCTTCTCTTAAAAAAAAATCCAGAAGCTTTGCCTGGGTAATTTACCAGTCGTCCCCCCCCCCCCCCTATTGTCATCTCCAAAAGCTTCCACCTTCCAAGATTGAGCTAGAGAGACAGTAAAAGAACCAGGCCAGCGTCGTGGGCGATTCCTGATACTTTATGTATCCACGAGCTTTAAATGCTGAGTGTTTGGGACCTTTTTCTTGTTTTCTTTAACCAAAAGCTGCATTTATATATATTCTTTTACTAATGTTAGTCCGTTTAAATGGTGTTCACATGCTGTTGGCCCTCTTGTATGTTTAGCAGCGCCCCCATTTAATGAGGAAGTTAATGACTGTAACGCCAGTACAGGACCTCCTGGTAATGAGTTTGTTTTCTTTGGAAGAACCGAGGATCCCGGAGAAGATGCCGGTGGGGGTTTCCTCGCGGGCCTTTCCACCTCCGGCCACTTTTGTCCGTCTCCCCCCAAATCTGCCATGCCCTTTCACCCCACCCTCTTCTCTGATTGGCCCCCCGTCTGTTCTTTGCAGGCCGAGACAGGGCTGACAGTAGAACGACCGTGTGTGAGGTTCCTCACCGCATCCCAGACTCACCATCAAACCCCATCTCCATTGGAGCGAATGACTGTATGTAAGTGCTGCCTTTAACCACTCATGCCCCATACGCGCTCCCTATCACGGTCCCTCCCGCTGAGTGCGTCGTCCCAGGAAGGTGAGAATCGGGATGGAATAAGGGGCGTCCCGACGTGGAATCCAAGCCCCCTGCCACCTATGCTATCAGGCAGTATGGATAGATGGGGGGAGTGAGCCATGATTTTCTCTGAATGTATAAGACCCTATAAAGAGTCTAAACACTGTTGTTGCTCCTGTTCCTTCTTGCAGAGGCAGCCAGCAGCCGTAATCCGCCCCCTTTGCCCCCGCACCCTTTATCGCGGCACCACAGTATGGAGGGGACCCAGCAGCACCCCTGGTACCAGCTCAGCTCCTCCCCTCCGGATGAACCCCAAGTGAGCAGACCCCCGCCGGAGCCGCCAGCCGCTCAGCACGAAGAAGGGGAAACGCCGGTCGACGAGCAGGTCGAGGCCGCGATCCGTCTTCAGCAGCTGCAGCCAGGGGGCGCCGGCGCGGAGGACTCCGGCGACGCAAGCAGCGCAGCTTCTCGGGCAAGAGCTGTGAACAACCAGTATTCGTTTGTGTGATCGGACGCGGCCGACGGTGACGAACCAGCGGAGATTTGCCTCCTGCCATTCCTCCTCCTCCGGTGTTTGCGCTAAACCTGCTTTACCCGAGTATTTGTTGCCCGCTTTTACATGCCAAGGCTTGGCGCATCATGGTACACTACATGCCAGCAAGACTGGCCTTTTAAACGGCACCTTGCTTACCGTTCGCTTGGCACAGCTGCCAACACGTGGCCGGCATGCCAGGCTTCCCCCCACGCGCGTCACGTCCTGAGAATAATTTAGGCCTTGCCTACTGTAGGCAAGTATCGGCCCTCCGTGTAGTATGGTACCTACTGCTCTTATTATTGGTACTTCCTTACCGTTTCCCAGACCCAGTCATACTGGTCGCTACTGGTGCCATGCTGTAAGTCCTTGGCTCGCTCACGCAGACAGAAACTCGTGCCCCCCCCCCCCAGGGTAACAATGTACGATATTAGCGATTGGTGTAAAAGGTACACCAGCTATCTGAAGCGTTAAGTCCCGACAGAGAGAAAGAGTCCGGGAAATGGACTGGGTTCGGTACGAGCGCCCGGTTTCAGCGGTACACGGTTACAAACGCTAGTTCAGGTCCTAGGTAAATAGATTTTTGGGGAAGCGTCATGCGCGGTGGGATTTAATACGGTATCAGGGGACCAAGAGTAAAGGTCACCAAAGATCAAATTATTGTGAGTGTATATATATGAGTATATAGAGACCTCATTGGTCTCCTCTTTTTTTTTTTTTTTATTTATTTATATGTATGGCTTGAGGTTGGAAAAAAAAAATTGGTGTATTTAATGTTCCTGCGATGGTAGGAGTGTAAAATTGTATTTAAAGGTAGCGAGTGCATGTCTTGAGAGGCAACAGCCTTTAATTCTGTCATACATTGCAGCTTCTTTTGGGGGGGTCATGGGCTCGACGGGGTAAGCGGGGGGTGGGGGCGGAATGTGTTTGCAGGCAGCACAATTCTTTAAAACCATACGCGGCGAATCTGATTATTTTTTTCTTTATTTCCTGATCCTCCAAATGACGCGAAATGCGTCGGTCGGCCTTTTGCTGGCCAGAAGAATAGAAAATGGAGCCCCGTATGCACAAGCCCTGCAGCTTTCTTTACCCCGGAGGAGGCGCGTCGGTTGTTTATTTTTGGTGCCGTGGCTGTTTAGTGTAATAGGTCACAGTAACCCGGTATGTATCGCGCGTCCCGCCCCGAGCTTCAGAGCCGCCGCCGTCTGTAAAGGCTGCTTATATTCTTCTAATGTAGAGTTAACTGTACTTGTGCGTTCACCGAGTAACACGTATACTGTCTGATTATATTTATTGATATGGATTGTGTAGAGCGGAGCGTGTAAAGGCGACCTCTGGCCCCGCGGGTGTATGTTACGGCGTCGCGCGTTTCAAGGGAACGTATGTTTTAACGCAGCCTTAAAAGGACAGTCCGCTAACAGCCTTCCCGTACATGAAATACGTATTAAGGTACTTAATTACTAATTTAATAATATATTTATTACTGTAAACGCTGCCGTGTGCAGCCCTCCTCCCCCATGCAGTACCCAACGTGCATGCCGGCACCCGCGCATGAACAGTCCTCGGCAAGAGACGAGGCACATCTCGTGCAAGGCGAGTGGGGGAGGGGAGGCGGATCAAATGTAAAGAGATAATCATGATGTTGATTAAATATAAGTTAACGATCAGCCGACTTGTGCAAACGAGGACTGTCCCTTTAAGTAGCGAAGGATAATGGGATTCCATTGAACGTTTTCATATTTAAAGGAACAAACCCCGTCCATTCCCCCAACGCCAGCCTGTGTGCTATACGGATGAAATATATATACCGCTGAACAAAAGTTTGGGTTCACTCGGCTGTTTTTATGGAAAACCAGTAAATTTCTGTCTGTAACATAATTTGCAAAAGTGTTTTCTAACCATCAATTAGCCTTTTAAACTTAAACTTGGGTCGGCGGACACAGGAGTGATGGGAGTGATAAAGGGCCATTGGAACCCAGGAGTGATGGGAGTGATAAAGGGCCATTAGAACCCAGGAGGGATGGGAGTGATAAAGGGCCATTGGAGCACAGGAGTGATGGGAGTGATAAACGGCCTCTGTACGCCTATGAAGAGATTCCATTAAAAATCAGCCGTTTCCAGCTACAATAGTCATTTATAACATTAACCCCGTCTGTGCTGGATTTCTGATCTATTTCATGTTATTTTAATGGACAAAACCTGCCTTTCTTTAAAAAAAAAAAAAAGACATTTCTAAGTGACCCCAAACTTTTGTGTGGACTAAAAGGAAATGCATATAGTGCGTGTGCGTGTGCGTGTACCCAACATAACGTGTGGGATCAGTTTCTCAATGCAGTCTTTAAGCCCCCCTGCAGGGTTTCAGGGTCTCCTCTCTTGAGCACAGCCCACCTATGGCCATTCTTAACGAAAATCAGCCCCTTTGTAGCCGAGGGCAGGTATTGGGAACGCTAATTGTGCCAGCTGGGCACGGCTTGGATCCCGACAGTGTACTGCGGCCTGGCTAGGCTCGTGCGGTTAGAACCGGCCTCTACTGCTCATCATTTCAATGGCAGGTTTAGTGGTTAATAATGATGATTTAAAAAGGACACTATTCTCTAAATGGCGAACTTTAAAAAAAAAAAAAAAAGGGGTGTCGTCTGCTTTTTAGTACGTGTGTGAGAATGTATACGTATAAAGTACATGTATGTATACGAGTGCGCACACGGTGTATCTATTACCCCTCTGTATGGCGTGTGTATACGTACACACAATTTCGCAATTATGTCTTTTTTTTTTTTATTATTTATTTTTCTACTGTGGAATAGTGAGAATAGGTACTTTTTTTTTTTTTTTTGGGGGGGGTGCTATTTTTATTTTATCGGAGGTCTTCTGTTAATTTTGTGTTTGTGAAATGGTATTTACCCTTAAAATCTATTCGCCTAAAGTATATCTTTAAATTATTTATTATATGAAATTGATGGATCGGTTTTAGATAAAAAAAAAAAAATATAAAAAAAACACAAAAACCCCAAAAAATTTATTGTTTAACAAAATTAAATCACTTAACTAAACGTCCTGTGGTCTGTGTCTGATTTCTGCTAGGATGTGAATACCAGGGGGTAGTTGTGGTGAGAATGATGGGGGAGGGGTGTCTCTCTATATATTTTATATATATATATTTATATATATATAAAAATCTATTAAATATGGTGTCTAAAAAGACATGATTTCAGGTAATATAGTGATAACACCAGCCAAACATCCTTATCAGCTGCTGTATCCTGTCAGCAGATCGGCCCCATCCGGCCCCCGTCTAGTCGCCCGTTTCTCCTGCTGTAAAGACTCGAACCTTAATCAGTCGTTGGTCTCGTCTTAGATTCAGGAGCCGTATGTCTATCCCATGCGTGTTTAATCCCCTCACTGTGTTACCCTCTACCACCTCTGCTGGGAGGCTGTTCCCCTTATCTACCACCCTCTCAGTAATGTAACATTAAGATGTGTTGGTGTTAATGTTATCGTCTCGTAGAAGAAAATTACTAGACTTCATTCTCTTGGCCGTATCTAATAAAGTCATGAAACGGGGAAAGTCTCTGCACTGTGGAGTAAAGCCAGACGGACCTTCCGAAAAGCATAGACCCCCGTAACGTGTATCTGCCAAATAGGGGGGCGATCAGAGGGGGTGTTACTGGACTTTTACTACTTTCAGCACCATTGCGGGGTATTTGTGTCACTGGGTGGGGCATTTAGAATGTTTATGTACCCCATTATGTTTATAAAGCCGTTTCCTGCTGTTTCTATACACATTATCGGGGCTTTTAGGGCTGTAGAACCCTGCGATCCCCTCATACCCTAGAAAAGAGGGGCCTCAGGGAAGGAGAGAAGGACACAAGTACATTGGGAGCACAAAGAGGGACTGCCCAAACTAAATAGGGACACTTGGAAGGTATAGAATAATTCTAATAGTTAATGTTGCATTCACGTACAAGACTAAAGGAGGAACTCCTATCACGCCCCGGTAAGGCTGGCTGAGCAGGATGGGATTTGTAGACCGAAGATAGCAATCAGGGATCTCCATTGCTAGTAAAGTAAACAGAGCCTGCGCCACCTCCAGTCCTCCAGAGCAGCAGAGATCCAACCAGAGCGTCTGCTCTTACCTCACGTGCTTCCTCTCTATGGTAGGTCTTGGAGTCACAAAGATGGCGGCGTCCGTGTTTGAACATGGGGGGAAGGTGAGGCGCGGGCAGTCAGGGCAGAGACCCCCCAATACCGTGGTGTAACATGCCCACCCAACACACGGGAAGCAGGGCACATCTGTACGGGGTTTTGCCCATTTTGTAGCCACTGAGGCATCCTTAATGTAATTGCGGAGACGGGAGACCCCCGTTTTATTTCATTGAGGAGGGGATGGGGGTCCCAGGCTGATCGGTATGTGCGTTCATTGAAGGGCATTTCAGCAGTTGTCAGCTGGACTGCAACTCCCATTACGAGCTGCTTTGGGTGTTTGTCGCAAGGCCTGCACCGTATTTCTGATGCAAACTTGTCACTTTATGCCTATATGCTTCTACAAATACTCCAATCTGAAGTGTGCGGCTTCATAGGGGTCATGGGCACACCGGCTAACTCTCAGGGTTTTTGCCCCAATCAATGGCTCTCGGGGTAAAGGGGCAGATTCTCAGGGTTACAGAGTCTGGATCCCACTCCGTCCTATTGACCCACGCTGGGATCATAAATAAGACTCCCAGTTGGTGCTTTTGCTCCCAGTATGTTATGGTGGTTGATATCCCTGCTTGAATGCAGGTGACTCAAGTGTATCTTCAAATAAAGTCAAGGTTTCCATGACGACCGGTATTAGAGCCATTTGGGTAACACATTTGGAGAGTCGCTGCATATAATCTTCATTGAACTTTACATTACATGTATACAGCGCCTGCAGATACCGTAGCGATTCACAGTCAGAACCGGTGGGAAAAATCACCAACAATCACGAGGGCCCGGCTCCCAGGAGCTTACAATCTAGCGGGTTGAGCGGGAAGTGAAGCAGTAGCAGAGGAACGACTCGAATGGGGATGATTTGGTCGGGTCAGGGTGATTGGCAGAGGTTGTTGGTCGGTCAGATGGCTTGGAGAGGATGCTGGCTGAGAGTGTTGGGAGGAGAGGTGGGAAAAGGGGGGGGGTTCAGAAAGCTTTTGAAATTTTCATAAGGGGGAGAAAATCTGGCAGAAGGGGGAGGGGTAATTCCAGAGAAGCGGGGCAAATCCTGAATACTGGGGTGAGAGGAGGTAATGAGAGGAATGAAGAAGGGGGATAGGAGGGGAGAGATATTGGGGGATCTTTGGGTCCGGGGAGGAAAACCAGTGGCAGGGAAAGATTAATCTAGTATCAAAGGGTTGATATGAAAGGGTTAATAAGTCTCGGGGTCAGCGCTTTGAGAATGTCCCCAGGTGTGCACGTGGGAAACACAGGGGCTGTTAACCCCATCTGCTAACACGCACTACTACCCCGCACCCCGCAACCAGCATTTAGAGACAAAAATAACTTTATTTTGGTTAAAAAAAACCTCTTAAACGTTTCCTAAAAGCGTTTGTATTTAGTGACCGATGCCGGAGTTCCGCTTTACGTCACCCCGCGCTCTTCTGCCTTTTCAGGAGATCCTCCGTCGTGGCGTCCGCGGCTCCCTTTCCCGGATTCGGAGCGGCGGCCGCCCGCTGGGCTCCTCGCCGGGCGATGCTGAAGCTTCCCGGTACCAGGTTGTGGTTGTAGGGGGAGGGCACGCTGGCACTGAAGCTGCAGCCGCGGCTGCGAGAACCGGAGCTGAGACTTTACTCGTCACGCACAAAGCAGACACAATAGGTAAGCAGACCGGGGCCACCATCAACCCAAACTTGACCCACGGCGCATGGGCAGCCCAGTCCATCGTAAATGAATGATTGTTAGCGTGTGATTTATATGTAATTGTTGAATATATTCTCGCATGTAAATGAATGGCATTCAGTGCCCCCTCTTTGTGCCCACCCAGGTCAGATGTCCTGTAACCCTTCTTTCGGGGGGATTGGGAAGGGCCACCTGATGAGAGAGGTGGATGCCCTGGATGGCGTCTGCAGCCGGATCTGCGACCTCTCTGGGGTTCATTACAAAGTCCTGAACAGGTGCAAAGGGCCGGCGGTGTGGGGTCTGCGGGCTCAGATCGATAGGACTTTATACAAGCAAAACATGCAGGTGAGCAACATGCGTGGCGGGGGGGCTAATCTGTTATATCGCACCGGACAGGACTCATTAGGGTCCGGATTCTGGCAATAAATGGAGTTTAAAAAAAAATGGAGTTCCATTAAAAATCAGCCGTTTCCAGCTACAATAGTCATTTACAACATTAACCCCGTCTGCGCTGGGTTTCTCATCCATTTCATGTTATTTTAATGGACAAAATCTGCCTTTCTTTCAAAACCAAGGATATTTCTAAGTGACCCCAAACTTCTGGCCGGTGGGTATATCTGGAGAATCTGATGATCGTTGTTCTTTTTTATGCAGAGAGAGATACTGAACACACCGGGCCTCACTGTCAGAGAGGGATCCGTCGAGGATCTGGTACTGGAACCAGCAGATCCCAGTCAGCCAGGGAAATGTCGAGTTAGTGGAGTTATTTTAGGTGAATTTCATATAAATCCATAACGTTTATTTAATAAATCGTGGTCGGTGAATAGATAGAAGTGGAAGATTCTGCCGGCGTCTCTGTACCTGCGCTGTGTGTATCTGCAGAGCACTCTACCGGGCACCCCTGGCCTGGATCCGTTATCTGCCTCTTCCTGCACTTATTTACTCTTAGCTAATACATTAAAATCTATTGATCTTCGTATATATACAGCTGTCTTTCGTGAATGCTCGGCCCCTTTACATTTTCATGGGGGGATTCTGCAGAGGCCCCCTAAAAACATTTGGCGCCTCCCAACTGTTTGGGGGTCCGACCACAACCCCCTGTATGTGATATACAGTTTGCTTTGCTCCTCGCTGTAGCGGACGGCAGCCGGGTTTCAGCCCGCAGCGTGGTGCTGACCAACGGCACGTTCCTGCGCGGTACGGTGAGGATAGGCACGGAGCAGAGAGCCGCCGGCCGCTGGGGGGAGGAGCCGTCCGTCGGCCTGGCGCAGACGCTGGAACGGCTGGGATTCGCGGTTGGGAGGCTGAAGACCGGCACCCCCCCGCGCATCTCCAAACACTCGGTGGACTTTACCGTCTTGGAGCGACACGACGCGGATAACCCGCCGGTGCCTTTCAGCTTCATGAACAGCAGCGTCTGGATCAGGGTAAGAACCCGTTTAACTCGAAGCCGTGATCGGGGCCCCTGGTGGCCCCCGGTGGCTGTGTAGATTATAGACCCCGTTCGTTTTGACCCCAATTTTTGGGCTACACGTATGGAATCGCTCTCTCCGCAGCCTGAGGAGCAGCTCCCGTGTCACCTGACCTACACGACCCCTGCCGCAGAGCAGATTATCAGAGAGAATCTCCATCTGAGCGATCACGTCAAGGAGACCAGCGCCGGCCCCAGGTGAGAGACGTCGGCCCCTGCCGGCGGGGGGCTCGGGGGGGTCTGACAGCGGCGTGTCGGCCTGGGCTCACTCCCTGGCCGCTGTCTTTGTAGGTATTGCCCTTCCATCGAATCCAAGATCCTGCGGTTCCCCGGCCGGCGTCACCAGGTGTGGTTGGAGCCGGAGGGTCTCGATTCGGAGGTGATTTACCCCCAGGGGCTCTCGGTGACGCTGCCGGCCGACGCACAGGAGCGGTTCCTGCGGGAGATACCCGGGTTGGGGAACGCGCAGATGCTCCGGCCAGGTACGTAGGGCAGATTGTGACGTCACGGGGGGTAGGAGGCCGGCATGGAGAGTGACCTGCCCTCCTCTCCCATCAGGTTACGGGGTGCAGTATGACTTTCTGGACCCTCGGCAGCTCCGAACCTCCCTGGAGACCTTCCTCGTCCAGAGGCTGTTCCTGGCCGGACAGATCAACGGGACCACTGGCTACGAGGAGGCAGCCGCCCAGGTACGTCGCTCGGGTTTTACTGCTTCGGAAAGACCAAGCGATGAGGGATTTATTCTTTCCTTGAGATTTGGGGCCGGAATGACTGGATGTCTGGGACTTATCTGCTAAATACTGAAGGTCTACTCTGCCCATTTCTCCTGCTGTAAAGACTCAAACCTTAATCAGTCGCTGGTCTCGTCTTAGATTCAGGAGCCGTATGTCTATCCCATGCATGTTTAATACTCTCACTGTATTACCCTCTACCACTTCTGCTGGGAGGCTGTTCCACTTATCCACCACCCTCTGTGCAGTTGTGTTTGATTGATTTCTGTGTCTCAGGGGTTGATCGCCGGGATAAACGCTGCTCTGAAGGCGAGCAGCCGTACTGCCTTCACAGTGAGCCGGACCGAGGGATACATCGGGGTTCTTATTGATGATCTGACCACACGTGGAACGAGGGAGCCGTATCGCATGTTCACGAGCCGCGCCGAGTTCCGCATGTCTCTGCGGCCGGACAACGCGGACTCCAGACTCAGCCTGAGGGGTGAGAAAGCGGCGAACAACTCCTCAAACGTTACCTGTGTCTCTCACCCCGGGGGGCGGATCGCTTCGCGTTACAGGGGATTTGCTACCCTTTTTTCTGTCTTGTCTCATTCCCCGTCACGCTTGCGTGTTTCATGCGTGTCCCGCGGTGTCGCAGTATGTCGGCGGTATATACATTTCTATCTTTCACTGGCCGCAGGTTATGAGGAAGCCGGCTGCGTGTCTCAGGAGCGTTACTTTCTTGCCCGGACCACCAAAGAGACTTTGAACGAGGGTCTGTCTGCCCTTCGCTCCCTGCGGCTCTCTGCTTCCAAGTGGCAGCAGCTCATTCCTGGCATCCCCATCAGCAGCCTGAAAACCTCCATCATCAGGTGACTGCGTCCTCCAATAGAAATCCAGAACCCGCCAGCAGATCGGCCCCCATCCGGCCCCCTGTCCTTGCTCCCGTCTCTTTAACTGTTTTATGATGTCATATATTTTGTCCTTTCTCGACGTCTCATTCTGTTTCCCGCGCAGCGCTGCGGAGCTCCTCAGATATCGGGGCGTTGATGTAGAAAGCATCTGCAGAGCTTTCCCCGGCGGCCTGCAGAGATTTGCCGACAGACCGGAGATCTCCCGGCGATTAGAGATCGAAGGTAAAGAAACAGAGAGACTGAAGGAAGCTGCAGCGGTTTCTCTCTCTCTCTTGCCCCCCCCCTTTCTCTCTCTCTCTCTTCTCTCCCCCCTTTCTCTCTCTCTCTTCTCTCCTCTCCCCCGTTTCTCCCCTCCACCATTTCCCCCCCACCACCGTTTCTCCCCCACCCCACTGTTTCTCTCTCTCTTCTCTCCTACAAAGCCAGACATATCGAGTGCCCTGATTCTTTCCTGCTCATCACTCTCGTCTCCCTGCCTCTCTCCAATGTGTCTCCAGAACTGCCCCCCTGTACTCTAGATGAGGTCTGATCTGTAAAGTGGCAGAACCCGCTCTCCCTTCCTGCCACTAAAGCCCCCTCGCTGTACACCCATCCCCCCCGATCACATTGTCTGCGTCCCGGTGAAATAACCCCCCGCGTGTTGTGTGTCCAAAGCCGTGTACGAGCTGCACGTCGCTCAGCAGCAGAAGGAGATCTCCGAGGTGCAGCGAGACGAGGCGCTGGAGCTCCCCGAAGACATCGACTACCAGTCCCTGGACGCCGTGCTGTCGCTGGAAGCGCGGGAGAAGCTGTCGCAGAGCCGGCCCGAGACGGTGAGACGTCTTCCGAGGTCCCTTTAAACCCCAGCCTGGCAGGTGTCGCCTGCGTCCTCTGCAGCGCTACTTTACAGTGCGGTAAAACCATAAGGGCTTTAATAGAAATATCTGCCCCCCCCCCTGTCACCCAAATCCCGGATATGCCGTAATCCGGCTAAATGACCCCAAATACTCAGCGGTTCGTTTCCTTTAGGAGGATTTCTCACTGCGCTTGTGATTTGTTCCTGGTAGATCGGAGCCGCGGCGCGGATCCCCGGCGTGACGCCTGTGGCCATAGTGAATCTGCTGAGATATGTGAAGAACGGCGCTCGGGGGTCCGAGACCCGCCAGGAGGCAGTGACATCCCACGGCTCCAAATGAGCAGCAAGCGGCAAAATATCGGACATGCGCGGGAGAACTCACCGATTCCCGCTATCGCAGGGGTAGTGGATGCGTTGAGCGGGAGCCTGGGGTCAGAGGGAGCATATTCCTGGCAGATGTTTTTTTTTCTGTAGGAGAACATGCCAAGTGCCTTTCGGAACCGGCACCGAAGCCCCCCAAAGACATTAAATAAAGTTAAATTAGACACTTTTTGGGTGGCACCCGCAGCAGCTGATTGGCCAGCCCGATCCCTGTATTGGCAGCTATATATAGGGATTACACCGTAGCAATGTATATATAATGTATAGCGGGAAGGGGGTTTGTATGGGGGTTTGGGGGGCTGTTACTGTAATTTATGTTTAGAATGTCTGTAGAATGCCGCGGTAACCTGAGCTGCGCATTCTGAGCGTGGAGCGGCCAATCAGAGTATCGGTATCAGGAGATTGCGCATGGAGAGCCATACGTACCTGTCGGAAAGAAGGCTCCCTGAATAATAATAATAATAAAGTGTAATTATATTAATAAATCTTTGAATCGGAAAACTTTATTGAAAAAGAAAACTTGACATTTATTTCCCGTAAAATCCTCGCTTTACTGCACCTGGCCGCTGAGTATCTTACAGGGATTTCGAGAGCCTGGAGCATCCGTAAAGCTGCGGCTCGGACTTATCCTGAAAAGCTTTATCAGGGCTTTTAGGGCTGTAGAACCCTGCGATACCCTTATACCCAGCAAACACTCTGACCTCCTAGAAAAGAGGGGCATCAGGGGAGGAGAGAGGGGTACAGGGGAGGAAAGGGGTACCAGTTTGAGTGAGGGACTGGTCACACTAAACAGGGTCATGTGGAAGGTATACCCAGATGCTGCCCAACCCCTGCTGGATGTGCTGGTTTAATTGTCTCAGCGGAAAGGTCCCCCCTGTATTTATATCTGTGCCATCCCAGCATCTGACCAATAGAGCTACGAGTCTGCGCTCCTGAGAGTGACGTCATTCACACCTGCAGGCATCATCCCGCTTTTTTCACCCGCTGTGCATTCCCACCAATCAGCGGCGCGAATAATTCCGGCCAGTCAGTAGAGGCAGGGCGTGGCTTCTACTCGAGCCTTCTTCTCATCATCCGGCCGGGTGCGCAACGGAAAAGGGAGGGGTGACATTCCTCCGTTCCTCAGAAGCCAATCAGAAGCCGACCGGCCGGGTGACGCAGGCGCACCTCGGCTTCTTCATTCACTAGAGGAAAGCGAAGGGAGCGGGTGGGCCTCGTGCGTGCACTGACGTCACCAACCGTGGGAGACAGCGACCGAGCGCTTCGGCGGGCACGTGACCTTCTTTAGCAGCACCCCCAGCCCTCACACACCGAGCCATGGGCGACGGAGAGAAACTCAACATCGACTCGATCATTCAGCGGCTGCTGGAAGGTGAGGGCCTTGTGTGCGGAGGGCGTCTCAGGCACCGGGGAGGTTATGAGTACCGTGTGAAGGGAGAGCGGGCGGGGGGAGGAAGACTGTTGGGGGAGGGGAACTGTTTATGTGAGGGTATATCTATTTTATGTATCGTGATTATGTGTATATATCTCTATGTGTTCGCGCGGATTGGCTCCCGAGTAGGGTGTTTGGTTTGTTCGTTATGTGGCCTCGGTATAAGCTCTCGACTGGATCGCCTGTTTGAATGCGGGCTGCAGCCATTATTTCTCCCCTCGCGGTCTGAGGGATTTCTGCCCCTGGGATAAGAGGTGTATATTTGCCCCGGTTTTATGGTGTTTTTGCCCCTGACCCTGAGTGCGTGATGTGGGCAGTCGGGGCTCTTCCTCTGGCCAGTGGGATTCTGATACCTGGGGGGGGGGGGATTATTCTGGAGCAAAGTGGGGGTGTCGCCATAGCAACATCCTTCGGCTCATACCTGCCCCAGAATCCCCCTGTGTTGTGTCTTTTGCCCTTGCTGGGGGTATCAGGCTAGTGATGGAGGGGATCCTGTATAACCCAGAGTCTCCAGCCTGTAAACGCTGCTTTCTCTGGGGATCTGGGGCCCTGTAACATGTCTGTAATAACAGGGATTGCTGGTGCTGTATGTTTAATACACTGTGAGGCAGAAACTGCTTTCAAGGTCCCTTTTATAAAATATGGAACCCCGATAGCTGCGGGAAGCGATAGTCTGCAGCTGCTCCTGTGCTGTGTGATATTCTGATGCCTCGTTAGCTGGCGGGGTGTTTCCCTGGCTGGCTCGGCGTTATGAGATCCGTTGTGTGAGGGAAACTCTGATCTGGTGGCATTTTAGATCTTCTATGTCTGGAGAAAACATGCATGTCCATGGGAAGAGGTGTTTAAACCTGTGTGTGATTGGGGAATGATGCTGGAATAGAGAGGGTGGTAGATCAATGGAACAGCCTCCCAATAGAGGTGGTAGAGGGTAATACAGTGAGGGGATTAAACATGCATGGGATAGACATACGGCTCCTGACTGACGACTGATCAAGGTTTGTCCTAGCGAGAGACGGGGGTAGACTAGACGGGCTGAGTCCGTGTGTTTTGTGTCTGAGCGGTAATACCCGGTACCGGCTCTGATTCCGGGTCCGGCCTGGCTCTCGGCGGGGAGAGTCCTTCTCCTGGGGCCCGGTGGGGTGTAATTACCCTGGGTGAAGGGAATCGCGCAGCTTGGGCTCCTGGAGACGGTTGCCCCGGGGCTAGTGCCTCCTCGAGGCGATTTCTGTCACTTTCCTTAAATGGACCTGATTTCCTGCTGACTGGATTTGCGTCTCGCCGTGATGATGTCATTATACCGCGCCGTGCTGCTCTTGTTGGTTGCAGTGGGTATTCCTGCACACGGGTGCATGGGGGGGGGGCACAGTCCGACCGGTCCTGGCAACCGCAGAATGCGTTCCGGCGCTGTGGGAGAGACGGGGCCGATTGCTGCTCGTGTCTGTTCAACAGGAGCCACTCTGTGCCGAGACGAGGGGCCACCAAGCTCCTGCGTGTTATCCGATTCCTGGGTTATTTTCTCACCTTCTCCCTTCCAAGCGTAGCTAGGGAGCCCATCCGGCCCCCGTCTAGTCCCCCGTTTCTCCTGCTGTAAAGACTCAAACCGTTATCGGTCGTTGCCGCTGGAGGAACGTAAACCCTGCATCTTCATAGGGAAAAGTCCCAACTCTCCCCTTAGTGAATAAACCCTCGCGTTCTTTAACAACTGATCATAGAATCGAGGAATGATGCGTCAGGAGGACGTCGACGAATAAGACGGACGTTTAACATGTAGAGACATCTTGGAAAGGTGTGACTGCCCCCCCCCCCCCCCGCAGAGTATTATGAACGTCTCCCTGGCAGCGGAGGATCGATGTCCTCGCGAGGGGGAGCTTATTATGTTGTGGCCCCCAGCCCTGTTTTGCTTCGGAGTTTAAAGGGTTTCTGTATAACAAGCGCGTGTCTCGGGGGGTGGGGGGGGCGCCAGGCCTAGGTTTATGGGGACCGGCTGTATTGATCGGGTTGATTAAATTGACATGCAAGATGTTTGCGCTGGGGTTTGTCGGTTTCGTGGATGACACAGACTGGCCGGGTTGTCTTGCCGTGTAAATGAAGTCTGCGGCCCCCAATACCACAGAGGGTGCGAAGGGTGCTTGTTGACCACTCACTCACTGCCGCTCGCGCTCGCTCTCTCTCCGCAGTTAAAGGCTGCCGTCCGGGGAAGAATGTCCAGCTGTCAGAGAACGAGATCCGTGGCTTGTGCCTGAAATCCCGCGAGATCTTCCTCAGTCAGCCCATCCTGCTGGAGCTGGAAGCCCCGCTGAAGATCTGTGGTGAGTACCGAGCGCAACGCGTGCGCCCCCCCCGGCAGAAAGCTACTAAGAGCTGGGCCGGTTACAGGCAAACACCTTCAGATGCCAACAGAGGGTGGTATCTGCCAACCCCGTTAAATGTGTGTGTATATTACCCGGGCAGGTCTGCACCTTGTTGGCCAAATCCTCTATTTACCCCCCCCCCCCACATGATCTTATCTGACAATCCAGAGGAAATAATACGTCTCTAGTCTCCCAGCCCCCCAACCCCGGGCCAAGTTGTCCACCAAAAATCCCTGAAAACCTGCGCTCCGTGAGAACGAGGCTGGAAAAACACTTCTCCCATCTGCCAAATATTTACTTTCACTTGCTGGCGGCCGGCGGTTTCCTCGTATCGGCTGCTCCTGTTGGTCGCTTTGCTTCTCTGATCTTGATAAGTTTTATCAGTGTTTGAGTCTCTATTAGCCAAATACTGCGACGAGGCCGATGCCGTCCCTTGGATTGAATATATTGCCATTCAGTAGGTTTTAAGCTCGTGTGTATAACGCGGGAACAGCCGGTAATTGGTGTGGTCTTTCTTCCTGCCAGGCGACGTTCACGGCCAGTATTACGACCTACTTAGGCTCTTCGAATATGGAGGCTTCCCCCCGGAGAGTAACTACCTGTTCCTGGGGGATTACGTGGACCGTGGCAAGCAGTCGCTGGAAACCATCTGCCTGCTGCTCGCCTACAAGATTAAATACCCCGAAAACTTCTTCTTGCTGCGCGGGAACCACGAGTGCGCGAGCATCAACCGCATCTACGGCTTCTACGACGAGTGTAAGAAACGCGTCCGATCTTTACAGGCCGTAGATTCTTCCTGTTGGGGGTGCATCCCGCGGGGGCCGGAGATCATGCGTTTGGTGTCTGACCGGCCACTTGGTGTTTCTCCTCTCCAGGTAAAAGACGGTATAACATCAAGCTGTGGAAGACCTTCACCGACTGCTTTAACTGTCTGCCGGTCGCCGCGATAGTCGATGAAAAGATCTTCTGCTGTCACGGAGGTGAGTGCCGACGGCGCGGAGAAGGTGGGGGTTCTGTGATGTTCTCCCGAGTGGCTCTAGAACCGCGGCAGAGGCATCAATCGCTGGTGTAAGGGATCCTTGGATGTCTCACACTGAGGGGTTTCATTGTATTCTCTCTCACGATTCCTCGAAGGTCTCTCTCCTGACCTGCAATCCATGGAGCAGGTGCGAAGGATCCTGCGTCCCACCGACGTCCCAGACCAGGGCCTTCTGTGCGATCTCCTGTGGTCCGACCCCGACAAGGATGTCCTCGGCTGGGGTGAGAACGACCGCGGCGTCTCCTTCACCTTCGGAGCTGATGTGGTGGCCAAATTCCTCCACAAACACGACCTGGACCTCATCTGCCGAGCTCATCAGGTGAGCTTCTCTCTCCAAGCGCCCCTCGTCTGTCTCTTCACCCATCTCACTGCAGACTCCATTCACAGGTGGTGGAAGACGGCTACGAGTTCTTTGCGAAGAGACAGCTGGTGACGCTCTTCTCGGCACCCAATTACTGCGGGGAGTTTGATAACGCCGGCTCCATGATGAGCGTAGACGAGTCCCTGATGTGCTCCTTCCAGGTTGGTAACTTCTGTCCATGTATCAGTCCTCGGCGTGTGGGCTGACGGACAGTTATCACCGACAACTTGCTTTAAAGTTGCCACTTATTATTGGTACCCCCCCCCCCCCCACTGTCTGGCCCCTGCCTGCTAATGGGCAATGCCAGCTTGTGGCCCATTAATGTCTTTTTTTTTCCCTGGTTGGCCGGGACATCTCACTGTACCCCCAACCACCCCCCACCAGTGGTGAAGCTGAACATTACCCTTCACTGCCCGGCCATGTTTTCGGAGGATAGCTGCCGTCGAAGGATACTTTCAATTTCAAACTTTATTTACTGTAGTTTGGGGGGGCCGTATTAGTCCAGTGTATAAGAATGCAAAAAACCAGAATGTTGCAGAATCTTGTAAGACCTTTTTTATTGGACTAACAGTATTTAAAATAATAGACGAGCTTTCGGGAGTCCTCCCTTTATCGATTTAAAAGCATTTCTCTTGACTGGATAAAGGGAGGACTCCCGAAAGCTCGTCTATTATTTTAAATACTGTTAGTCCAATAAAAAAGGTCTTACAAGATTCTGCAACATTCTGGTTTTTTGCAAACTTTATTTAAACGTCCTTTTCTTCGTCTTTTAGATCCTAAAACCAGCCGACAAGAAACTGTTTGCTTACGGAGGAGTGAACCAGAACCGTCCCGTCACCCCTCCTAGAAACTCTGCTAAGAACAAGCAGAAGAAATGACCTCCTCGGGGCACCTTCTAGCTTCTCCCCCGCTCCCCGACACTCACCCACTGACCTCCCGCCGCGTTTCATCCAAGTTCTGTTACCCACCTCTCGCCCGCTGGTGGGGGGGGGGGACCGGTTTACCTCGCACTGACTCATGGGTATGAGGGGGAGGACGGAGGGCACCTGCGAAATCAGCCGATTCTTCTGCCTTAATGCTTCGACGCGTCCGAAGAGCTGCCTCCACTTTCTCCAAAGCCGCCGGCGCCGGGGAGGAAAGACTCGTTTTCTCGAGGCGGTGCCTTAACGCGGCGTCGCCGGTAATTCGGATGGAATCTCAGGGTCACTCGCTTCTCCTGGACGGTAGCAAAATAAATCTACTTTAACCCCAGGTGCAGTATCCCGGCCACTAAATGGTTAACGTGTCTACCTACGTGTCACGTCGCCGGGGCTCGGCATGATGGGAGTCTTCTCGTTTCTGTAGCATTATGGCCAGTGAATCGTTACAGGCTGACGACCGCATAAAACCCACTTGCTCACGGTTGTCTCTTCTAATGTTTTTTTTCTTTGTTTACCCCAGAAATAGGTTCACGGGCGGGCAGAGTAACGCTTCTGTAGTCCTAGAGGTACAGGCAGGCACCTCTCCACCCCCCTTCCGGCTTTACGACTGCTGCCCGGCTACCGGTCGGTTTGTAAAGCTGTTAACGCTCAGTGTACGGAAACTGGATAGTTGGGACTGGTTCCATAATGCCCAGCATGCATTGGGGGAGGGGGTTGTGGCAGAGGCCAGGTCATATGTAGATTCTTCCGTTTTGTTTGTTGTATCCGTCGCTCGCCGTGCGTGGAGACTCCCTGCGTTGCGTTTCTCTTGCTGTATTCTGTGACGTAACTTGGGGGGGGGGGTTCATTATTTTTTTTTTTTTTTTTTTACTTCATTTAAGTAGAATTGGTCTGTTTAGGAAGCCTGTGCCCCTTTTTTTTTTATTTTTATTTTAATAAAGAAACTGACGTTGGCAATCGTCCGAATTGACCAATGAGCCGTCTGTCTGACATGTAACCCTCTCTCTGCCGAGGGACCAATCTCACTGTCCCCAGATGGCTGGTGGATCTGGGAATATTCCGGAAGCTTTGACCTGCTGTACAGCGACCCACATCGTTAGGAAGGGAACTCGTCCAGCCGGGGGTGCTAGAAGGGGGGCCGGTTTTTGGGGAGGGGGTTCTCGTGGCGGTCCTTGAAAGCTATGAATCATGGCTTTTTAACGAAATTCTTTTTATCACGTTTGAATTGAAATGAATGTAGAGAAATAAAACTGACTCTGTGTATTTTCTTACGATGGTTGCTGATTGCTGTGCAGCGCGGTCTGTCTGTTCCCGGGGGCCGTGAGACCGACTGTCTGTCTGGGGTTTGAGTGCTTGGGTGCTGGGCTGCTTCGGGACGGTGATTGGTAAACGGACTGAAGGGCGAGCAGAGAAACCCACCGATCCGATCAAACCCGAGCTCTGCGCCTGGTTCTAAATACGGTTGCTACGAGCTGGGTTATGGCCGGGGATCGCGGTTCTGGGTCAAGTACAAGAGACCATAAATCTAACACTAGAGGGGCAGAGGCTGAGAGGGAAGGGAAGGAAGTTTTACTTTACTGAGAGGGTGGTAGATAGGTGGAACAGCCTCCCAGTAAAAGCAGTAGAGGGTAATACAGATAGAAATATGGGCAACTAGATGGGTCTGATTTGCCAGTGGGTTCTGCGTATCGGAGAGGAACCAATGGCTAGTGTGAGGTGTGATTGTATAGTTACTGTGTGTGTGTGTGTGTGTGTATATATATATCAGGGCTCAGAAGGTATGGGGAGAAACAAACACTGCCTCTGCTGCCCGTTTCCTGGCTCGGAGTGTTTATGGTTGGAGTGCTGGCCGGTGTGTTTAAGGGGTTCAGTCTGGACGCTCGCTGCTTCAGATATAAAAAATAATTTATTCATTAAATTGAAACATTGCTACAAAAAAAAGTGCAGAAAAATCGTGTAACACCCCTTGGGTGAACAAACTGCCATGAGTTCAACGTCATTTTCGGGCTACCGGCTGTGTAGAGCAATCAGGGCTAACGCTACCCAATTCTGAGAGTGATGGGGGTGAGAGTTGCGGTTAGTTTGACACAACTGCTGGTCAGCCAGTGCCGGGGGATGGTCGTGGACTAGGGAGAGATTCTGATTTACTTTGTAATGACATCACTTCCTGTAAGTCACAAGCTTGGATTATACCTCATGGGATGGATGCGCTGTAGGGAAATAAACCTCTTTACCCCGACGGTCGGACCCGGCGCGGAGGACCAGGCTGCATCATCGCGGGCTGGGGCAGTCTCTCCGGCAGCCGGGGCGTCTCCATGCCCTAAACAAACAGCATTACAGTCAATACCACGAGCACAAAGCCAGGGCCGGGACCCGCGCACGCCGGAGCGGATCCACTAGTGCGGAACGGGTAGAAGAAATCCAGGGGTTCGCGGGCGGTGATGCCGGGATGTGAGCGAGGAGGAGGCCCGCGGCGTGTGATGTCTGTGAACGAGGCCTGGCTCCGAAGAACGGTGACATCGAGACACTAATGGGGGGGGGAAAGAGGACCAGAATTATTTAACCAACATAATATTTACAACTCTGCTTTCTGCGAGACAGTCTATGCATTGGGATTTAGTTGTAGCAAGAAAATGATAGATCAATGGGGCAGCCTCCCAGCAGAGGTGGTAGAGGGTATTAAACATGCATGCTCCTGAATCTAAGACAAGACCAATGACTGATTAAGGTTTGAGTCTTTACAGCAGGAGACACGAGTGACTAGACGGGGGCCAGATGGGGCCGATCTGCCGGCAGTTTCTGGGTTTCTATGTCGGACCGACTGTACAAAATTGGACCTTTGTGAATAGGCCGCTGCAGCCGTGGTATCTCTGCAGTGAAAGCGATTGTCGGGACCGGCTGGCGACTCGTTCCTCAGACTCACCGAAACGACACGGCAGCTGAACCTAAACCGAGCTCCCTGGATCTGAGCTTGCGGGTTAGACAGCAGTCCGACCTCGGCCCACAGGATCTGCGTGCGCAGGAAGACGGGGAGGAGGCAGCCGGTTTTACAATCACCTACAGCCTGCAGAGAATGGGGTTAATGAGGGCAGTTACAGGGGGCAGAAACACGCGGCCGGTCAGCGGCGACAGAACCCAACCTGGTCAGTGCAGTTTTTGTAGATGATCGGGATCCAGTCGTCGCTCCGCAGGGTGCTGGCGTTTCCAAAGGCCCCCAGCTGCCGGGGCCACGGCTCGCCAAGAAGTACGTTGTATGCTCTGGTGCGCAGGCTCTCGCACGTCTCCGCCAATTCTCCCCTTCACACGAGAGAAAGCCTTAGAACTGAAATCACACCGCCTCCCCCCTACACGGAACCCGACGCCGAATTACCTGACAGAGCAGCCGCTCAGGGCGTTCACTCCAAACTGCACGGGCCGGCGAGAGCACGAACCGTCTCCCTGCGGACTCGGGGCGCTCAGCTGGCGGATTGTCACGGAACCGTAACCAAGACGCAAAACACCTAGAACTGAACGGCCAAGGACCGGAAGATCTACGCGGAGGAGGTCCTGAGGAACATTATCCTCCTAGAGGTTGATCAGAGACCTCATCGTAACGAGAGATACAGGGAGAGAAATCAGCGCTCTGCGGCTGGGGGGCAAGAAAAGGCTGCAAAACAACCTCTCTTGGTGCAAGCTATCTCAGGACAGTTGGGTTGTATACTTGGCCATCTCTGAAGGCATCACCATAAACCCTTTGCTTGGTTTGGGGTTCTTGTCTGCGTCCTGGAGATAGGTTTGGGTCGTATGAGGTCATAAGATCAGAATCACGGCAGAACATTTGGGATACGAGCGCAAGGAGCATGGATGAGAAACCCAAACTATTCTAACGGGTTCCTCCTCCCCGCCGGAGGGCGGTGCAGGTGACGCTGTAAGAGACGGAAGCCAGGAAAGGGTATGTTTGGGGCGCGAGCAGCAGCAAAACTCCCCCCCCCCGAAAAAAAAAACAGGTTTATAGACCCTCCCGGGGGGTTGTAGGAGCACAGAATATAAAAGGATACAGATCCGGTATCCGCCAGCACGGGGAGTCCCGCCAAGTAGCCGGGGTTTCCGCTCCTGCTGAGACCGAATGCCGGAGCAGAAACAGACTGCAAGAGAACGTACATTAACCGGTTATCACGGTGACCTCCTCGTACGATAAGCCGAGCACGTGACGGGTGATAAATACCCAGATTCCGGGTGCTCGTTATTACTCTATAACCGCGTAATTATTATTATTATTACTGCATTCTCCGGACACGACGTACTCCAGTTATTTGGAAATAATATGTTTGCCTTTCTCCTAAACGAGGAGCACAAAGGCTTTTGTCTAACTCTAGAACATTCCTCGGAAGCGAGGCGGACCGGGTGACGCCGGGGTAACCCCACAGACCCCCTGCGAGACGTTCTGCAGATCACGCGGGGTCCGTGTCCGGTCTCGCGAACTCACCTGGTAGTTGACCTCGAACTCCTGCTGCAGACGGGCCCCGGACACATTGACCAGGGCGAAACGGACGGACACGTTGGCGATGCCCTGGGTCCCGTTATACAGCACTGTGTACACCACCTGCAACACAAAGGAAAGCGGTCGAGCGGCAGATGCCGGTGTGGGGGGAGGAATAACAGCCGTTGAGTTAAAGGGTTACCCGAGACACCACGTTGTGACACCGGCCTCCCTGCAGCGTCGGGCTGTCTGGCACCGGCCCGGTCACCTCGACCTGAAGGAAAAGTGAGCGTGAGCGCGGCTCCATCCGGCATCGTCGACACTCATATCTCTCTTTTGGCCGTAATCCACCCCCTTTTGATAAAATTCTAAACTAAGGAATCCTGAGCTACAGAAAGATACGGAAGGATTAATTCTGGCTTCTTCAGGCGCCTCCGGTTACTTCTAATACTTAGCGGGGGTTTTAGACAAGCCCCGGGTGTATTAGTGCCTATGGGTGGCAGAGACTCGCTACCTTCTGCCCTCTCGCCCGTCACCCCCTCCCCCGTCTCCCACCTCCTTACCTTTAAAGCTGTGCCGTTTATCACATCTTTTGGAACCTTTGGGAAAAAAAATACCCAAATTAATTAAGTTTTAGGGGCTTCACAAAAAACACTAAAACGGCGTAGATGCAAGCGGTTTAACCCCTTCACGCCGGGAGTCCTACGAGACGCCTCTGCCCATTACCCGGAACACGCTGAAGTTCTGATAATAATGGCGCGCGCTCAGCCAGGGATCCGCCAGGCAGCTGTCGCTCAGGTTCTGGATTTCTCGCCGGCACGTGGTGTTGCTGGAGCGGAGGAACCCTGCGGGAGGAAAGAGAGAGAGAGTGAGCGGAAGAACGAGAGAGCGTTCGCACTAGAGTGTCCAGAAAACATGGCGACAGGAGCCACCTCCACAGCACAGCGAGCCGTGGTGATCCAGAGGACTGCGTGTCGGTGACCGGAGAGACCGTTACCAGGACATGGAGGGGACAGCATTAGAGGAAAAGTGACAGTGAAAGAGAAAGAGACTGCAATCTCATGGAGTGGCAGCCAGGAACCCTCCGACATTCTCTTACTTGCGGGGTTGTTGTCGGAGCAGAGGTTTTGGGCCCCCACCGGCGCTGGCTGTATCAGGACCTCGATGGTGCCGGACCGAGAGAGAGCCAGGACAGGGTCATCGGCCTACGGGCAGAGAGCAAGCGTCAGAAGCCAGACGGAGCGCCGCGCTCTAATGTCAGAGCGCCAGAGCGCTTACCTTGTAGAAGTCCGGGAACGTCGGGACGGGGCTGGAGACGGGAGAGAAGGAGAACGCTCGCAATTTGTCCGCTAGTTTGGAGAAATTTGTTGCATCCACATTCCGCGGGGTGACGAAGTAATTCAGCGAGGCTGGGGACACAGGGAGCGGAGACGGGGATCACCAGGAGACCAACGAGACATCACCCATGGATAAGAGAGGGTTTAACTGCCGTCACGCCGGCAGCTTTATTAGAGAGACTTACGGTCCGCGGGAAGGACACAGAAGAGCTCCGGGGTCTGGGGGGGAGACGCCGGGATCAACGCGGTGGGATACGGGGAGTTACTGCGGAAAAGCAGCCAGCCGTACAGACAGACCTGCGAGCGCACCCTGCGGGGAAGAGACAGCCGTAACGCGCCGTTTACACAGAGACCGCATGAGACGCCCGGCCGCCCCGACGTGAGCTGAAGACTTACGGGACGCTCCCGGGCAGGCAGAACGAGAAGACGCTGGCGGGGTCGCCGCTCTCGCAGTCCGGGTCGCAGCAGCAGTTCAGGTCGCAGATCGCAGGGGAGAGATCACAGGTGCAGATCGTCACGGCTGCCGGAGAAAGAGCGAGGACGTCAGGAGCGGGGAAACTCAAAGACGGGGGCCACATTCCGGGGGCCAAAGAGCAGCTGCGCGTGTAAAGGAGGAGCGGAGCAGATGACCGCGCCAGCCGTTAGTATTCTGTGGGGTAAACATCTTTACCAGGACCAGGGGCATCACCAGTGTGTGTGTGTGTGTGTGTGGGGGGGGGGACACTTTAACCTGTTACATGCCAGTGCGGTTAGACCAAAGGGGGGAATGGGGGGGGGGGTGATGGAAGCACCGGGGAGAAGGGTAAGAAAGAGAAACGCCTGCTGGGGTAAATAAATATGGGAGATTGAGGAAGAGATAGGGGCAGAGGATGGGAATAAGAAAGGGGTGATGGGGAAGATAGAGGAGGAAAGGGGGGGACGGGGCAAAACAAATAGGGACTGAGAGGGTTAAAGGGGCAGCAGGGGGTCTGGGATAAACGGGACAGAGGGGTCCAGGAGGAGAGAGATGACGGAGCACACTAATGACATCACTCACCGCCAGAAGCCCGGCTGTCTCCGGTCCCCGATCTGACCTCTGACCCCACGGCGACCCCGAGGAGCAGGAGCAGCATCACGCGACCCATATTCAGGCCGCAGCGTCCAGTAACCGAGGTAACCTAGAAAACTACGTCATAACCGGCGCGACGGGTCGAGCTCACTTCGACGCCTTTGCGCCAATGCCTGCCGGGAAATGTAGTTCCGTCTCGCAGCAGCGCCTCTGTCATTGTGTCCCCGAGCCGGCAGGGGGCGCGGAGGAGGCAGCAGCCCCACTAACTCCACCCCACGGCGGGGTAATCACTGCGGGTTCATTCACATCATTCATTTACGGATACGGAATACCGAAACCGGTTTAACTTCTAATCTACAAACGCTAGATCTGAGACGGATCCGTAGAACAACAGACTGCAAGGTCTAGGACCTAGAAAGCTTGACAGAACAATGTCTTACAACCTCTAGGACAGCTCTATGCTCGAGAACCGGGACATATATATTATTATTATTTATTGTTTTTATATATATATATATCATATGGTCTGAACTATCACAGACTCCAAGAAATATTTAACAGACTAACATCTGCAATATGCACCCGACAGATATCTTGCAGAAATGCACTGCTATTACTGAGAGGGTGGTGGATAAGTGGAACATCTTCCCAGCAGAGGTGGTAGGGGATAATACAGTGAGGGTATTAAACATGCATGGGATAGACATACGGCTCCTGAATCTCAAACCAGGGCATGTAAGGAGCGGGGCTTGCGACAAGAGGTGGGGTCAGGTTTAGCGGGGCGTGATGAATCCTTTCGTGGTTTCCTGATGATTTTATTGGCTGTTTTGCTTAATATAACAGTTTTATGACATAAAAAATACTATAAAACAATCAAACACAAAGTCATTTCGATTGGATGAACGGTGTATGGGAAATGGGTCCTGATTGGTCAGTGATGAATTATCCCGTTATCTTTGGGAGTCATTATAAAGATCTGGAATGTTCTCCCGGCGCTCGCTTGTATTAATCGGTCCGCCGGCTGCGTTGATTGGAAGCGCCTCATTTTGGATGGATGTTACTCGAAGGACTCGCGGACAGCATCACCCTGCGCGATACGCTGCACCAAAAACCCATCAAACTGCGCAATAATCTGCAGATATCATTCACTCCGCGCCTGCAAATATCTTCTGCTTTTCAAAAGATAGATAGAAATCTCCGTCTGTCAGAAAGGAGAAATATCAGCCGTTGCCGGGGGTTACCTGACGTTTTACTCTGTTCTTTCAGTACAGAAAAAAATAAAGAAGCACCAGTGTTGGGAACGGGGAAAACCTTACAGTCTGCGGCATTAAACAACAATGCCCATCATCCTTTTGGACAACAGCATCGCATGTATCATGTTGGAGAACGAGGAGATTGTCAACTCTTGTGACCATTTCTAGGACTTGCGGAACACAAGCCATGTAAACCTCAAATACACCTATACACCTGTCCCATATATATATATATACTGTGTATGCCTGGTAGATACTGTCTGTCTGGTATATACTGTCTGTCTGGTATATACTGTCTGTCTGGTGTATACTGTCTATGCCTGGTATATATCGTCTGTCTGTCTGTCTGGTATATACTGTCTAGACGTAGTGTTTGCTAGCCAGCTCTGGAACAGAGGGTAGGCTGAAGTACACACTCACCCTCCTGACGGAGCTTGTTGATTGGTTGGTATTGATCCAACAACAACTCAGTAGGTCTGTCAAAGAACACCTTCCCCCGGTTCTCTGTGGCTGCCGGTCTTTCCTTTCCATGAGTGGACTGGGAGTGAGGGTACGCGGGGGTCTGCATGTTCTCATAAGAATCTGTGTCTGCGGCACGAAATAAAATACACAATCAGCAGAATAACCCCCGTCTTCTGTGCCACGGCGGGGTACCGGCAGGGATATTATCAGGTATTATCGAGTATTATTATCAGGTATTATTATCGGGTATCATTATCGAGTATTATTATCGGGTATTATTATCGGGTATCATTATCGAGTATTATTATCGGGTATTATTATCGGGTATTATTATCAGGTATTAATATCCGGTATTATTATCGGGTATTATTATCGGGTATTATTATCGAGTATTATTATCGGGTATTATTATCGGGTATCATTATCGGGTATCATTATCGGGTATTATTATCGAGTATTATTATCGGGTATTATTATCGGGTATCATTATCGGGTATCATTATCGGGTATCATTATCGGGTATTATTATCGGGTATCATTATCGGGTATTATTATCGGGTATTATTATCGAGTATTATTATCGGGTATTATTATCGGGTATCATTATCGGGTATTATTATCGGGTATCATTATCGGGTATTATTATCGGGTATTATTATCGAGTATTATTATCGGGTATCATTATCGGGTATCATTATCGGGTATTATTATCGGGTATTATTATCAGGTATTATTATCGGGTATCATTATCGAGTATTATTATCAGGTATTATTATCCGGTATTATCAGGGTATCGGTGATTGGTCTCTACCCCCCCGAGTGCAGCAGCCCGTGATCGCGTTGATTTGCTTTTCTTACATCATCTGCCTAGGAATGACGGCACTTTATCTGTGACGCTACTTCTGTAACTTTAGGTATAGGGGCCGCTATCTTATGTCACCGTGACATCATTAAACCAAAACTGAAAAGTAAAATTAAATATATTTTCAAACTAAAATTACCGGTACTTTTATTTTTTTTAGGTATAAAATATTTTGTTTCGTTTTGCGGCATGGAAATCGTCTGTAAGAACCTCTGCTGGTCCTCAGAGAGCCGCTTCGAAAACCAATAAAAAACTAATAATAAAAAAACCACCAATAAGTAAAAGAAGCCTCAGAAAGCGAAATATCTTCTCACCTTCCTCCCTCTCCTCACCCACGTGGTTGGTGTTTGGAACGCGCATGGAACCCATCATGTCCTCATATGACTGTGAACCTGAAACAGGGACCCGGAAGTTATCCAGCTGCCCCGACCCAGAGTGATCTGCCACACGGGGCTAACAGTTTAGGGAATATGCCCCATGGGGAGCTGGCTGTTAGTCCGAGAAGACACAGCAAGGGCTCACGGATCTGATTCCAAGGAGAAGCAGACGAAGAAAGGAGACAGAAGGAAAAGAAGAGGCAAGAGAAGTGATGAAAAGGAGACAGGGACACGGAAGGAGACGGGGACACGGAAGGAGACGGGGACACAGAAAGAGACGGGGACACGGAACGAGACGGGGACACGGAAGGAGACGGGGACACGGAAAGAGACGGGGACACGGAAGGAGACGGGGACACGGAAGGAGACGGGGACACGGAAAGAGACGGGGACACGGAAGGAGACGAGGACACGGAAGCGGACGGCACGGAGACCTTGAGAATATCGAAACCCCCGATTATAGGGGTTTAAGATTTTAATTAATCAGGATAATACGGTAATTAATCCGAGGCGTAGGGGGAGTGATCCCTGAACGGAGTAAATTGATGGAAAGGCCTCGTTCGTTACCCTCTGATGTCTCCTTAATGGCTTCGCTTGCGTTTTCGTAGTGCTCTCCATCTAGAAAAGACAATGAGGTGAATGAGGACCCGTCCGCGTTCCGTGACATGCGTTCCTATAAAGCTTCGGGTCGTATTCACGTACCTTCCACGTCCTCCCCGTCTGGGTTCTCGTAGCAGCCGCCTGTTGGGGGACAAGAGCAGCGAGTCAGTGTAATGGCGAGGACGCGACCGATCGGGGGAACTGCAACCACATGGAGACGACGTTTTAATTTAAAGGCGATAACGGAAAAACCAAGCATGTTTAATCCCCTCACTGTATTACCCTCTACCACCTCTGCTGGGAGGCTGTTCCACAGGGACTAAGGAAAGTATTAGGCAGACAGGATGGACAGGTTCATATATATGTTTCTATGTTGTTTGCCGCTGTTGGATTTGATTATCTTGGTGCTGGTGGAAGGTTTGTGTGAATGTTATATGTCCTCTCACTGCTCTGGGGAAACATACAGCAGCTGCATGCAAATGGTTAATATTTCTCTAATATTTGCCTCGTTCACCATCCTGCGCCCCCCCCCCCCGCACTTCGTTTGCCCCCTGTTTTTCCTCCCCTCTATCCCTCTCTCACCATCAGAAATCTGATCCTCGGCGGTTGCGTTTGGCTCCAGATATGAGGCTCCATCTGAAACGAGGTGAACTCGGTGAGCATATTATGAGAAATTCAGATTTTTTTTACAAAAAGGGAAGTGATTTCTTTTTTTGCCGAATAACTTCCTTTATTGATATTTTATTACCAGATTTCTGTTGAGACTCGGCGTCTCGCTCACGCTTTATAATCCGTGCGGCTCTCGGTAACTCACCCTGCGTGTTCTCCTCGTCCGCGATCTCGTAGTTATCTCCTGTTGGGTTCAGAGAAGTTCCAGATCAGAGGAAACCGAAACCGGACGGCGCATCGAAAAACAAAAATACAGAAACCGACAGAAAAACGTGAAAAAAAATTGCTTTTCATTTCGTATCAGAATTTATAAAACTTTCCTCAAAAGCTGATAAAAATTGTGTCTGAAAAATGACTTTATAATGTACACGAGGTGAGCATGCCTCCCAACTGTCCTGCTTTGCGTGGGGCAGTCCCGATTTTGCCACAGGCAGGGATCAGTGTCGGAAGGAAGCTTCTCTTTTGCATAGACATGTTCCTCTCTGGCTCAGGGGCAGTTTTGCTCGTATTCATGTTTGTTTTAAGTTAAAACCACAAACGTTTGGTTAATTTTCTGATGCGTGACTTCACCGCCAGAAGCAGAAGTGACATGAACTCTCTACCGTGTGCGCCTCATGTATGGTCTGACGCCATCATGGCGTGTGCCGGCAGAGAACACCACAGGCTATACAGGCCATAGATCTCTACCTGCCGGCTGCTCCAGGCGTAAATCAGAAAAGGGCAAAAATAAGACAATAATACTAATTACTAAGAGAAAAACCTTCAGTTTTCATAAATATCGCTCTGTTTTCTTTTTTACCCCAGTTGCAGTTTTTGCCCCATAATATAAATGTTTTCCGGCAGCTGCATATCAGCCATTTGTATGATTCTCGCTCTGTTATCTGATCCCCGATCTACAAAACACCCCGATTCCTTATCATACTGCCTGTGGGGAACAATAGAATGGCTCAGTCTTAATCACCCTGCAAGACTCTCTGACTAATGGAAGTCTATGGAGGAATGGACTTCATTAGCATCGCCATAAAGCATCAGCTCAGTGTGGTGTTTGAGCCGGGAAAGTCACCCAAAATATCACGTGACTGCCAGCAACCAACGGCGGCTCCAGGTCTGCAGTTTATCAGGGCAAAATGAGTTAAAACCAGGTTTTTGTAAATTCCGCCCAATATTACTGTATACAGCGCTGGGGGTTATATTACTGTATACAGTGCGGGGGGTTATATTACTGTATACAGCGCTGGGTGTTATATTACTGTATACAGCGCTGGGGGTTATATTACTGTATACAGCGCTGGGGGTTATATTACTGTATACATTGTTGGGGGTTATATTACTGTATACAGTGCTGGGGGTTATATTACTGTATACAACGCTGGGGGTTATATTACTGTATTCATCGCTGGGGGGGTTAATTTACTGTATACAGCGCTGGGGGTTATATTACTGTATACAGCACTGGGGGTTATTACTGTATACAGCGCTGGGGGTTATATTACTGTATACAGCGCTGGGGGTTATATTACTGTATATACAGCGCTGGGGGTTATATTACTGTATACAGCGCTGGGGGTTATATTACTGTATACAGCGCTGGGGGTTATATTACTGTATATACAGCGCTGGGGGTTATATTACTGTATACAGCGCTGGGGGTTATATTACTGTATACAGTGCTGGGGTTATATTACTGTATACATTGTTGGGGGGTTATATTACTGTATACAGCGCTGGGGGGTTATATTACTGTATACAGCGCTGGGGGGTTATATTACTGTATACAGCGCTGGGGGTTTTTATTACTGTATAAAGCGCTGGGGGTTATATTACTGTATACAGTGCTGGGGGTTATATTACTGTATACAGCGCTGGGGGTTATTACTGATTGTTTTCCATGGGACTCCCCCTTAAGAATGTTTATGTTCTCCCCTACTTTCCCTTGTATGAGATACGCTTAGTGATGTCACCGCCAGCTTTGGGGTCTATAAGGGGCCACCAGACCCAACGGCGGGGTGACTGGGGGACGTATATTGGTGATTATTGTATAGGTCATTCCTCCTAAAGTACTCACCCGAAGAGTTCTCCATGAAGGAGCTGCAGTCCGAGTAACATTCTTTACTCCTCCGTTTCAGAGAGATCCCGGCGATGTTCTGGTAGGTGCCGTCTGCCGGCTTCCGCTCCGTGTCTGGAGGCAGAGATGGGGACAGCGGATTGAGCAGAGACGTGACGGCTGCCGTGCGGATCCACGTGTTTTATGCGTCCTTTACTCACCTTCCATTTGGTTGGCTGCATTGGTGTATAGGTTCCTGGCCGCGCTGCTGACCTTATAGAATCTGAAGACAAAGATGCAAACCAGTTTGATATGAAAAACCCTAATAATGGAAAAAAAACATAAAACCAGCGGAGAAGGGGTTACCTGGCCACTGGCTGCTGCTTCGATCTTCCTGCCGTGAGACAAATAACGTTACAGTTTAGGAGACGTGGATCTGGATACAGAATGCTATATCGTATAATGCACAAGACACAGAATGGCCACGTGGCACGGATACATACAAGACACATGTACGCTTTAGCACGGAGAGCTTATCCTGTTCACGTGTGATGACCATGGCTAGTAGAGCCCCCAAAAAAGGCACACAGAGTGGACCTCAGTGGAGCCACCATGATTACTGGACTCACTTTCCCCGCCAAACGGATGTATCTCACATATTGCTAAGCGGCAGCATGCAAGACCTACATACGTGTATCTGGTTGACGTGTCTGTGGTGGTCAAAGGGGCAAAGGAAACCCACTGTGGATAAAAATACATTTGCCCAGAACATGGGAGTCCCCAAGCCCGTCGGACACAACCCATTGTGAGCATCTCAAAAGACCAAGTCTTCCTGCACAGAACACGACAAGTTTTGTGACCGGGGAGGAAAAGCTTCCTAGCGTTTAGGGCATGCAGAGCCGCACTCTCACTCTGACACGGCAGCCGCGCACTAAAGGATGGGATCGGCTGCAAAAAATGGCACCAACCCAATGGCCATTTATCACCAGTATGGCACGCTTTGGCACCAGTATGGCACGCTTTGGCACCAGTATGGCACGCTTTGGCACCAGTATGGCACGCTTTGGCATTGCCTATTCACACCGACCCGTGGGATCCAACAGGGACCAAAAGCTGTCAAATCGTGTAGTAAAACTTAACCCCTTCCAAGTCTCTCGTTAATGTCTGCATTGATACAAAGTACATAAGAAGCTTTTGAACCTCAAAGCCACGCACGTCATATTAACCCCCCTGACAGGGTAGAGGATACTTAGTATCGAGCGGCCACTTGGTTTCTTTTATCTATCTTTCTTCCATCTATCTCCGGCCATGATGGGATTATTATCCTTCTCTTTCCATTCTCTTTCCTTTGACCCTTTTGATGGATAATCCATAGAAGCACACAGCAGACGCACGCCACCTTAATGCCATGAATACATGTGACATGAGATATTCCACGTACCGCGTCTCGTGCACACGAAGAAGCTCATCACGGCGCCGCAGAGTGCTAAGTAACTCAGCGCCGCAGCCACGATGATCCAATATCTCTCGCTGAAAAACATCTCCAAACCTGTCGGGGGAAGAAATTGAAGAGCATTTGTCGAGTGTTTAGCGAGTGAACATTTCCCAAAAGAAGCGATGGACTGTGTTCCTAAGGAACAATAATAGGGCAGAAATCTAAATGTGGAGTAGTCACCATGGAAACCCATGGAATGTTTTTACTGATCTCCCCCATATTCTGCGCTTCGCACCAACATATTGCTTTTAAAATCTGTGCCGTGGTAAAAGGGTAGCTCAGGGAACACGCGGAGAACTATGGTGGGGTGTGAGTAGCGAGTATGAGTGTTGTGGAGGAACCCATGAATTTGGGGTTCCCCCAGGGGTGACCATTAAAAGTGGCCCTAGACAAATGAAATATTCCACGGAACTGGAGGCTGGGCACCCCTGGTGTGGCTGCAGCTCCAGAGCTTCACCTGTCCTCTGTGTCACAACCAGCCGCACGGAGCTATTCAATCCATTTTGATGGCAGTGGTAGACCCCGGCGTCTTCGGGGGTGACAGAGGTGATTAACAGATAAGTCTCGTTCCCCACCAGCGTTACGTGGCTACGGCTGGCCCCTTGTCCTCTTGTTTCCTCCAGAATCACCTGGTCACCTCGGTACCAGAACAGATGGGTCCAGTTCCGAGGAGCTTCACATGAAAGCAGAGTCTCATTTTCAGGGTCAACACCCAAGTTCTGCACGCCTGAAATGAGAAGGAGACAATTGGGGTGAACGTTCCTGGGTCTATCAAAGGAGATCAGAGGATCTCCCCAACCTGTGTTTTAATGTAAGGGACAGCAGGACAGTGCCCATGAAAACCAGGACACTTGGGAGATATGGTAATATGGCATAATATAAGGGGTTACAGAAAGAGCTATATTGACTAAGTAGTTATATAAGTTATAGGGAGGGTTATATGGAGTAACAAAGGGGGTTATAGAGAGGTTTATATGTAGTAATAGGAGGGGTTATAGGGAGGGTTATATGGAGTAACAAAGGGGGTTATAGAGAGGTTTATATGCAGTAATAGGAGGGGTTATAGGGAGGGTTATATACAGTAATAGGGGTTTATAGGGAATGGAGGGGTAATACGTGGATTTGCTTACGAACTCTACGCCGTTACCTGTCCTCTGGACTCTCGTGATGACATAATTTTCCATTTTATTGTCTACTGAGCAGGAGTAACTCCCAGAATCCTCCAGGCTCGCATGTTTGATGACCATGAGCGATGGGGAATGAAATTCCAAGCCTTCTGATGTTACCGCCAGGGCTCCCCGCGTGTCATTCTCAGCCTCCTCCATTCGCCATCGTAATGTAAAAGGTGGCGGTGGCGCGGGGCCACAGGGCAATAAGGCATTACCTAGCAAAAGAGGAAGAAATAAAATGCGTGTATCAGCAGCGCCGACCACCGGTATTATCACTGATTAAAGAATACCGGCATACAGCACCGCGTTCTGGAAATGTAAGAGGATGAGCAGAACGATAGGTTGCAAAGATAGGGACAGCGCAGAGTACACTGCCATTAACTAGACAGGGACTGCAGAGCCCGCTAAAGGACTGTCCAGCCGGAGTACATTTGGATTGACTCGGCAGGAGGCCAGATTTTAAGGGCAGTTGATTCTAAAATCTTAAAGCAAGGAAAGGAGGGGAAATGTTTGAATAAGAGACCAGAATCTAACACTAGAGGGTCAGAGGCTGAGATGGAATGGAAGGTATTTTTACTTTACTGAGAGAGTGGTGGATAAGTGGAACAGCCTCCCAGCAGAAGTGCTAGGGGGTAATACAGTGAGGGGATAGGCAACGTTCTATGTTCTATAAATAGTTAAAGAGAGAGTGCTCAGCACAGAGAACACTTGCAGACACCGGAACGCATGCAGAAAGCAGAGCACAGTGCGGGGCAGACTATCAGTCAGTGGACGGGGTATAATATGCCCTACCTGCAGCAGGTACAGTGATGTTGCCTCTGTCCTCCGGCAGATGGGTTGAAACGGGGCAGCAAGTACAGAGGATGAGAAGCCACAGCGGCATCATCCACTGCCCCAGGGGTGAGTGAGCGGCACGCTGCACAGCGGAGGGGACTGCGCATGGGACTCACCGGACCGTACACTTCTCAGAACCCGCTCCCCTGAGAGAGCTGAGCACAGCTGCCGAGTGGGTGCGAGGAAGAGGAGGAGCGTCCGAACCCCTCGGCCTCCATCCTGCCTTCCCAGCATCTCCTATAAAGCAGAACCAAGAAGGGGAACCGCTCGTGAAAACAGGAAAAAGAACCGCAGGACCCTCACACTCCTTGAGAGTCACACGGAGCAGCCGGCTGGTGTATGAGAAGTCAAAATGACCAGCACGAATAAAGTGCTGCCCTGCAGTATGGAGGATGTATAACTCATTGGTTCATTTCCATGAGTCTATACATCCTGCATACTACACGGCAGCGCTTTACCTGCGCTGGTCATCAAAGCACATACGTGTTCCGGAAAATATGGGCGATGGGGTCACTCCAGTCAACAGCGTTTTAAAGACTTAGTGAGTCGGCGGGCACCGCGCTCCAGATCATTTCATAGCAGAGACTGTACTGGTTTTCAGTGGATTGCACACAGTCTGGTGGCTGGGGTTGTACTGGTTTTCAGTGGGTTGCACACAGTCTGGTGGCTGGCATTGTACTGGTTTTCAGTGGGTTGCACACAGTCTGGTGGCTGGGGTTGTACTGGTTTTCAGTGGGTTGCACACAGTCTGGTGGCTGGGGTTGTACTGGTTTTCAGTGGGTTGCACACAGTCTGGTGGCTGGGGTTGTACTGGTTTTCAGTGGGTTGCACACAGTCTGGTGGCTGGGGTTGTACTGGTTTTCAGTGGGTTGCACACAGTCTGGTGGCTGGCATTGTACTGGTTTTCAGTGGGTTGCACACAGTCTGGTGGCTGGGGTTGTACTGGTTTTCAGTGGGCTCTACACAATGTGGCGGCCAGTTCTGCATTAGGGTTCTGGTTATCATCGGTGAGACTTGTGCTGCTCGGTGACACCCAGATGTGTTCACCGTATAATAAGACGTGCCGAGTAACCCGAGTGTGAAGGTCTTTCCTCTTTAACCCCCCACGAGCGGCTGCTTCCTGTTGATATTTCTGGGTAAAGGATGTTTGCGGCTGATCTGCTCAGGAGAGCTCTGAGCGGCCATGTTTAAATCCCTTGGGCCTGTCGACTCACCCAAGCAGCCCTCCCCTACTGTCTCTCCTCCTGCTCAACCACAAAATAGATCGTAAGCTCCCAGAATCAGTGCCATCTTCTCCTTCTGTATCAGTCTGTTAATGATATTTAAATTGTCTAATTTATTCTCACTGTACCCTTATTGCAACAGCGCTACGGAATCTGCTAGAGCTCTATAAAAAAATTTACTGTAAGGAAGGCCTTCTTAGACACGGATGCCATATTGGATGTGGAACCATGGTGTTATGCCAGAGGATGCTAGATGGGAGGTAGGTGGATCCTAAACATGTGGGCAGGGTCCAGGTGTTATGTGGGTGGAGTCTGGCTATTATTTAGGTGGTCCAGAGATGTAAGCGGAACCCAGGTGAAGCCATGATTTTGAGGCCTATCTCCAGGCTGGTGTCCTGAATGCAGGTCAGCAGCGTATGCACTTAACTCTTATACCAAGCCTATGCAAAAAACACAATGGCTGCCATTAATGTTTCTGACACACACTACAGCTGTGACCAGCCATAGGCCTTCTCTATTGACAACTCTCAGCATCCTCAGCCTCGCAGCTGGAACTGCGCTTATGGAGTAACTCACATGGCCTCCATATTTTGTTATCTGTTGCTAACTGATGTCTAAGTTTTTTCTATCTTGGTTAATAAAACACGGACGGCTCGCCCATCTTCTCACAGACAAAGCACACGCCACACATCCTCCTGAGCGCGGGAAGAGGCCCCGTGACAGGAAACGACGCGCGTCCAGGACTAGGATCCGTCTGCGACAACAGGCCGAGCCGTGACAGAGATTGCCGATCAGTGAAAGACTGAAGCTTCCGAGCTTTGACGGAGATTGCCGAGCGGATACGGAAACGTGTCCCACGCGGATGCGGATTTGCGGTGATTCATAAGGACAGAAGTTGGGGAAGAAAATAGAGGAATCGGGCAAATCCCCAAAAAGTGAAAAAAACTAAAGAAAGACTCGCCCAGGTAGTTATGGTAACCCGCTTTCCGTACTTTCACGGTTGTTTTTGCGGCTGCTCTTTGTATTCTTGCAAATGATGGGCCATTACCGGGACAAAACGTACGGACGCTGCTAAAACATGTATGTTGCATAGTACATGCCACTGCGTACTTTTAACCCCACGAGAGCCAGGGTAAAGTGCATGCTAAGCTGCACCAGCTGGCACTCAAATGGTTAATTTCTTGTTTTAGCGTCTCGCAGCTCATCCGGCTCTGAAACAGTTAACCCAGAATTCATATTTTGGGAACAATTTGATTAAAACTCATAATTTTAGCAGGTCAACCATTTTCCTGCAGGTAGACTTTAACCATCAGAGTGCCAGACGGTTACGTTTTATCTAGTATTGGCTAATAATAAATAATAATTATTAATAATAAATAATATATAATATTTTACTTCCGTTTATGAAATGCGTATCTTTACTTGACTCTCCTTAACCCCCCCATTTTGTCCCTCCCCCCTCCACAGCTCCGCCATGGCCCAGCCAGACGAGGCTAGCCTGCTGCCGGGGGCTCTTGCCGCCTGCCCGGATAGTCCCGGCGATGACCCTGAGCTGTCCATGGCGGCCGAAGCCTTCGCCCGGGGCTATGACTGTGTCTCCATTTCTTCCTTCTCCAGTGCTAGAAAGGTTCAGGAGGATACGGCATCCTTGGTTTCCACGGCAACCCTAGTGCCCGAGTGCATCTACCTCCCGCCCGCCGGGTACCAACTGCTGTCAGATCAGGAGGTAATTAGAGGGGCGACCCGCACACGGCTTGGGCACCGCATGCGGGTGATGAACCATGCAGATTCTGGTGCAAAGGTTTGGCCCATTTTACCCCGTTGCCATGGCGGAAGCGGCACCAGAATCACCTTTTATACGCGATCCCCAACATACCTTAACATGTCCCCGTATCCTTATCATGGCGATCCCCGGTTACAGCATTAACACCAGTGGATGCTCTCTGGGGTCTTATTCACTAAGGAGAGAGTTTGCTTTGCTATTCTAAGTGCTGACACAGGCAGGTTTTAACCATACATTATCCAGGACATCTCACTGATTTAACTATACATGATACATGGCCAGCCTAGCGCTTCCTACAGCAGAACGTGCACCACTACTTCTACAGCGCTGCGGAATATGATGGCGCGATATAGATCAATATTACACATTGTACAACGCTGCGGAATATGATGGCGCGATATAGATCAATATTACACATTGTACAACGCTGCGGAGTATGATGGTGCTATATTAATCTAAGACAAGACCAACGACTGATTAAGTCTTTACAGCAGGAGAAGCGGGCGACTAGACGGGGGCCGAATGGGGCCGATCTGCCAGCGGGTTCTGTCTTTCTATAATAGGGCTGCTGTGGAAACGTCACATTTTGGGTTTTCTCATACACCAAATGCTGATTTTTTAAATTAACCCTTTAATCCCCTGAATTCTATAGCGCGGTTTCATCGGTTCTCGAGGACCGTAACGCCGGATTGAGTGCCGGAGGAAGCATTGTTCTGCCGAGGGGCGCGTCGTTTAAACAAAGAGCAGGAAATCACCGCCGTGCCAGTTGGCCGACATCACGAATTCAACAGGAAGCTCCGACACGTAGAGATGTAATCAATCAGGACGGGGGGGGGGGCGGTCGACGTGGTACCGACCCGCCACATGACAAACAGCAGCCAAAAAGTTACTTTAATGCGCATGAGAGGTCCCTTTAAATTACTGTGACCCCCCTGCTTGTATTTGCCCCTCCCAGCTGATGTGTCAGTCTCTCTATATGTGTATTAATTACCCCCCCAGTCTGCACATGCTTGGCAGACCCCCCCCCCCATTCCCGGTGTTGATCGCCCGCCTGAAACAGCCAATCAGTGGCAAAGCAGGCAGCTGCAGATCCAGTACTGCAGCTTCTACAAAAAAAAAGCAGTTGGATCTGGCGGTTGCGTTGGTAGATCCCGGACCCCGGTGACTTTAAAGGGGCCGTAAAAGAAAAAAATATATATATTTCCAGTTGTTTCAGAGATAGAACGTTTCATTTCAAACAAATAGCTTTGAAATATATATATTTTTTATTGATGCGTAAAAGTTTGGAATGACGTGGAAATGATTTGCTGGCTTTAAGACGTTGGGATGAGGGCTGTGTGTAAAACGCGTCGGACGTCCTTACCCCTCCGGGCTGCCGCAGGGCGTTACGATAGGAATCAGTACCATGTTTATCGTCCGGCTTTAGAAAGTGATCCATATGTTGTTGTTTTTTTTTTGGTTTTTCGCAGCTTGCGCAGCAGAAGTTGGCCCTGCAGAGCAGCAATGAGCGGCTGGAGAACGTGATGCGCGAAAAGGAAGCTCTGCGATGCAGCTCTGAGGACTGCGCTAACCAGGTGAGTGCTCACTCCCCCCTTTATTGCCCTGTAATGTGTGTGTGTGTATATATATATATATATATATATATATATATATATATATATATAGGCTCCCTGGAACTTTTTTCTAGCTCTTCTCTGTGGGGGGGGTCTTAAGCTGACCTGGAGAAGAGCTGCGCCCCCCGGTGGCCACCGATTGACCCCCCCGTTCCGTGCGTATCGTGAAAGGCATGTATTATACGTGTTTCCCTGCAGGTCACGCTGCTGCTGGATCAGATCAAGAGCTCAGAAGAACTTTTGGCCGCTCTGCAGAGGAACTTGTCTGACGCCCAACAGAAGACAACTCGGCAAATGGTGAGTGGGATCCGGCGCTGAGATAGGAGCGTGAGTGAGTAGCGGGTGGTCTGTGAGCGGCTCTCTTTCCGAGCCGACTCCGGCGTGGCCAGGTCCAAAACCCACTTCTTATCTGCAATGCATGGTTACCAAAAAATCATCAATATCATCGATACTGTGTAATATCCAAAAAATAACCGCAGCCGGCCATATATATATCAAGAGCGATTCTCGTCCAAAGTGAAGCGGTCAGCAGGAACATTGCATCGGTTGCTACGGTGATTGCTCCACATTTAGAACTTCTGCTCTTAACAAACATGTCGTCTGACCACCACTGGAAGCATCTGAAGGTTTTGCCATTTCGGGGCAAAAGGAGTTTTGTTATTTTTATGCATTTATATTTTTTTTGTCCACTTCCACATCTTTTTCTAAATCGCTGACCTGCTTGAGAGTCCTGAGCAACGGCTCCGTCCAGCGCCGGCCCGAGCTTTTATTTTCTAATGCGTCCTTCTCTAATTTTTTTGGGGGTTCTGGAAACTTTTCCGCCACTCAGGCGGCGCTGACGGCATCCTTCAGGCGCTTGTTCCAGGAGGCGAACGTCCTCAACGAAGAGAACGAAAAGCTAAGAGCTGTCGGCGGCTCGACACCCCCCGGGACTCCGGCAGCGCAGACGTCCTCGGTGCAGGTACCCCGTTCCCACCGGCCCCTTCTATCTCTGCTTTTGGTCGGCGCAGGGCTGGCGGGATGTGTAATGATACATCTCTCCCCGCAGAGGGCAGCGCAGCACAGGCAGGAACGGCTGTGTATAGAGGTCGTTACTCTACAGGAGGAGCTGAACTCGGAGACGGCGGCCAAGCAGGACCTGGAGGAGCAGCTCAGGAGAGACAAGGAAAATCACAATGAGGAAAGGGGTTAGTCTCAATCACGGGTCGGAGGAGGTCATGCATGGGCGGAGAGAGGGAGCCTAAAAGGGATGAAAGTTTATAGACTCACACAAAACCATGGAGAGGCTACTAGCGAGTGGAGGAGGCTTGGAGTGGAGTGAGACTACAATGTAAAATATTTTTTCTGGTTTTTTTTTCCCCCTTCTACCAATCTGTGACATCATCGGACCGCAGAGATCATGGAAGGTAACGTATTTTGTTGACTCGTTGAATACGATGTATCCAGGGAGCACGTGGCGGCATGATGACGTTCTAATGCTAACGGCTCCCTGTTTGGGATTGCGTGATAAGTGGTTGAGGGGGTTTTTTTATTTAATTTTTTTTTTATTTATATGATATTTTATGTTCTCACAGCAACTCTCTCCAGTCTCAGAACAGAGATGGAGAGGATGCAGCAGGAGAGGAAGCAGGTGAGTTACTGATGGGACGTGGATCGGCCATGAACACGTTTTTTAATGGATAAAAATGCAATTTCTTGCTGTGCCCTTTTTTTCCTGTATTTTTGGGATTTTTCTGTCTGTTTTTCTCATCACGCACTCATTTATTTTCCTTTTCATTGCTTTATCCCAGTGGTATTTTTTTGTAGCTCTCTCATTTTCATGTGTGTGTCTTCTTTTTTTTTTTTTCTTTGGTTTCACTGTCTCCTTAATTTTAATGTATGTATTTTTTTTTCTTCGTTTCTCTTCTGTCTGTACCGGTCTCTGCTCCCAGATAGAGTTACAGCTTCAGGACTCGGAAATCCAGGTTCAGAAGCTGTGGGAGTCTCTCACAGACCAGGAGAAGCTCCTCCGAGCGGAGCAGGAGGAGAAGGTATCTCACGGCCTCCCCCATTACGGCCACAGATCTCCGATGGCGGCGCGCGGTCGCCTTTTCTTCTGTAATTCCTATCTCTCTTTCTAGGCTTCTCTCCAGGAGACATTAAAGGAAGAAAGAAAGAAGACTTCCAGGCTGCAAGTGGAATTAGGGACCAGCGAGGAGGTGCAGAGGGACTTCGTCCGCCTGTCACAATCACTGCAGGTAAAGACGACCCCGATTACAGACCACTGTGGTCCTTGCTTGGTTTGTTCGAACCGTTTCCATCTCTTCTGTTTCTGCATGGCCTCCTCGGACCTCGGCCCAGTGACCTGGTGCTTGTCGCAGCTCTCTGATTATTTGTCACCCGTGTATTTTATGTTTCACGTCTGTACTAATAGTTGCGTGTCCTCTCGTCTCCGGCTCGCAGGTCAGCTTGGAGAGGATACGGCAGGCCAAGTCTCTGAAGGATGTGCAAGACATCTTGGAGGGCACTCGGTTTACCGATGTTAACCAGCTCAACGTCACCTGAATGCCGCCAGACCAAGTAGACTCTGGACTGCTGAAACACTAGTGATCTGTATATATTGTATATACTGACCGATATATGAACCTAATCAACCCCGGTGCTAATATTGTATAGAGATCTGCGAGAATGTAACACTACGGGGAGCTCGCGGGAGGTATAGCCCTAGGGGTACTCCGTGAGGAGCCCATGAAGTTGTAAGCAAGGTGAGTGGAGCGTTGGTGGCGGTCAGTAATGGGAGTGGAGCTTCCGGGCTGCTCAGTGTCAGTGAGGCTTTTTAGATTGGTGTTTGAAGCGGGACCACGAGACCGATGAGGCTTTACATTTCAAAGGATAAAACACCTATAGATGGGGTTAGACGTATAAAAAGCTTTAGAATGCTGGTTCACATCACATTAAAGAGGGACCATGCCCAAACCGTTCTCTCGGAGCGAGACTTCTGCCTCCTGAATGCTGCCGCAGGGTCATTGTAGTCATTGCCGGTATGGCAGCCATGAGCGCCCTTCCAAATGGACCCCTCGGGATACCAAAGATACCAGAAGAACGTGGCCAGACAGCCATCATTGGCGCGGAACCTTCATTACTCGTCTAAACGCTGCGCTTTATTAAAATCATACATTGTATCACATTATTGGTGTTTGTTTCTGGTGTTAACTGTGGAAAAAGCTAAATAAAGTGTGTGTGGGGAAACCTCAAAGGGTTAAATGCACACAGTATACAATGCAATTCAGGTGTGAACACCAAGCTGTTGGCCCCGTAAAATGTGTAATCCATGCGAAGAGATCTCTAGATTTGGCTATACATTATACGGGGCCGGTTCAGAGTTCATCTAAAAGCTCAAGGACTTTCTGCCTCGTACGCAACTTTCAAAACCTGTCCCAAAAACCCACCTGTTCAGGGAAGCGACAGCGTTCCTTCCCATCACTCCCAGCCATCATCATAAGCAATCTGACCAATCAACAGCTTCAACTCATCAACGGAACCAGATTAACTCATCCCCATCCAAACCGTCCTATTGTCTCACTTCCTCCTCAACCACCGACTAGATTGTAAGCTCCCGGGAGCCGGGCCCTCTTCTCCTTTGCACCAGTTTGTTATTGTATGTCTTTCTAAACTGTTCTTCTGACTGTAACAGCGCTGCGGAACCTGCCGGCACTTTATAAATAAATTTAATGTCATACAGAAATATACCCCCCAGCGCTGTATACAGTAATATAACGCCCAGCGCTGTATACAGTAATAACCCCCAGTACTGTATACAGTAATATAACCCCCAGCGCTGTATACAGTAATATAACCCCCCAGCGCTGTATACAGTAATATAACCCCCCAGCGCTGTATACAGTAATATAACCCCCCAGCGCTGTATACAGTAATATAACCCCCAGCGCTGTATACAGTAATATAACCCCCCAGCGCTGTATACAGTAATATACCCCCCAGCGCTGTATACAGTAATATAACGCCCAGCGCTGTATACAGTAATAACCCCCAGCACTGTATACAGTAATATAACCCCCAGCGCTGTATACAGTAATATAACCCCCCAGCGCTGTATACAGTAATATAACCCCCCAGCGCTGTATACAGTAATATAACCCCCAGTGCTGTATACAGTAATATAACCCCCAGCGCTGTATACAGTAATATAACCCCCCAGCGCTGTATACAGTAATATAACCCCCAGCGCTGTATACAGTAATATAACCCCCCAGCGCTGTATACAGTAATATAACCCCCAGCGCTGTATACAGTAATATACCCCCCAGCGATGAATACAGTAATATAACCCCCCAGCGCTGTATACAGTAATATAACCCCCAGCTCTGTATACAATAATATAACCCCCAGCGCTGTATACAGTAATATAGCCCCCCAGCACTGTATACAGTAATATAACTCCCAGCACTGTATACAGAAATATAACCCCCAGCGCTGTATACAGTAATATAACCCCCCAGCAATGAATACAGTAATATAATCCCCCCAGCGCTGTATACAGTAATATAACCCCCCAGCGCTGTATACAGTAATGTTGGTCGGAATTTACAAAAACCTGGTTTTAACTCATTTTGCCCCGATAAACTGCAGACCTGGAGCCGCCGTTGCTGTCAGTCATGTGATATTTTGGGTGAGTTTCCCGGCTCAAACACCACACTGAGCTGATGCTTTATGGCAATGCTAATGAAGTCCATTCCTCCATAGACTTTCATTAGTCAGAGAGTCCGACTTGGTAATGAAGACTGAGCCATTCTGTTGTTCCCCACAGGCAGTATGATGAGGAGTCGGGGGGTTTAGTAGATCGAGGATCAGATAACAGAGCGAGAATCATACAAACGGTTGATATGCAGCTGCCTGAAAACTTTATATTATGGGGCAAAAACTACAACTGGGGTAAAAAAGAAAACGTATTTTTAACTTGATACTAGAAATAAACAAAGGTCGGGAGATCCCCTTTTAAATGCTTTGTGTAGATATTCTGCAAATAACGGTATGGGGTGTGCTTTAAAGATTTTCTTTTTGTGAATAAAAAAAAAAAAGAAATTGAGAAAAGTTGAATTTTAAGAAAAATTCCATAATAAGTAAAATTTGTAAAATCCCCACAAATATAATTCACAAAAACTCCATGTCTTTAAGGTTCAAAACCTATTTGTATTTTTGTGTTACAAAAATGATACTTTATTACCCCAAATTCTCTTTATTTAGTAGCCGGTTATATAAAACGTAGAGTTTTCGGGGCCCCGTATGTAATATAAGGGGTAAGTGCAGCCCCTTTATTCTGGCCCTAACCGTTAACCCTGTACTTGCTGGCTGGTTCCCTTTTAGCCTTTACTGTCACTTTAATTGGTAAATTTCCATTTTTGTGGATTCTCTGCAGATTCTTTCACTTTCATTCTTTATAACGGGAAAGTCTCTTGCGTCTGTGTCTTATTCCTCCCTGGAGCGTGAGCCTGGAGCGCCGAGCAGGTCTGTAAATAATATATATTCCTCACTGATTATGATGTCATCATGACACAGTCAGCCTATACGGCATTTGTCCACGCAGGGGGGATACTTATAGATGAATTTTGGGTTCAATGCCCACAGAACGTTCCGCGCAGCCGTCTGTATTGTAGTTATTATGTTTCAGGTTCCGCTGATGATGGGTATGGAGTATCTACTGCCTCATTCCACCCGTTAATAAGTATTAAGCATTTCACTTTAATTACCGCCCGGTATGGTGCGTCGGGGTATGTGGTTGATCGACGGAAGGTAGAAGGCAGGCAGTGGCATATTCTGGCAGGACACGGCAGGGTTTTTTTTTTGGGGGGGTGGGCGCGGTGGAAACCCCCCTACCTCATACCTGTAACTGCCCCTGAGACTCTTCAAGTATTAACCCTTCAATAGCCCATTGTGAAGATTATATATATAGTGACTCTTGAATGCGTTAACCAAATTGCTCTAATACCGGTCATCATGGAAATCTTGTCATTATTTAAAGATACACTTAATTGAAACACCTGCGTTCAAGCAGGGAGATCAACCATTAACATACTAGGCACCCACTGGGAGTCTTATATATGATCCCAGCAGGGGGGGATGATAGGAAGGAGTTGGCTCCAGACTATGTGACCCCTGAGAATCTGCCCCTGAGACCCTGAGATTGAGGCAAAACCCCCCGAGAGACCGGGGCAAACACTGAGAGTTCCCGGTTATGGGATAACGTGGGAAGATCTCCCTATTCGGTGGCCAGGCTCCGCGGCGCATGCTTAAAATGCCGAGCACGGGGATATGGGGTGGTAACCGTTAACCCATTAATTGCCCTGGGGGGGGGTTGCCGTCTGTCTCACTTGTAGTCTTTGTGTAAATTTCCGTTTAGTTGTTTGCGATTCTCTGCAGATTATTCTTTCACTTTCATTCTGTGTAACAGGAAAGTCTCTCCCCTGGTCCAGCGCGGTTTTCTTTATGGTCAGGGCTGGTGCAAGGATTTTTGCCACCCTAGACAAAACATAATTTTGCCGCCCTCTGGCTCCACCCCCACAAGCCCCTCCTCCCCATAGTGACCGTGAGCCGTGGCCACGCTTCTAATGAATGTATGTGGCCGGCCCTAGGCGGGCGCCTACTTTGCGTATAGGTGGCACCGACCCTGTTTAGTGTCCAGCGTGTTATTCTTTATGGTCCAAAGTGTTATTCTTTAGGACTTTGAGCGACTAATTTACCCCCTTCCATCACAGGCCAAGTGGCGGAGCAGATCTGGATTTAGTTCAAGGAAATTGGTCTGCTAAAGGTGTTATAGGCCTTCTTCAGGGACACATCAGAGCCTTGTGGAACCTCGCGTAACGCATTCAAAACATCTCCGGTTACAGGGGACATCTGGTTGCTCTAGTGTATATGCCATGGTTTATGGAGTGAAGGGGGTATATGAGTCTGGGGTTTATGGGCTAAACAGGAAACTTGGACTTGACTCATACTTTTTTTGGCGTTGACAGATCCGTAGAAGGTTCCACCACCGTATAGACCCAAACATGCTGAGTCCTGCTGGTGATAACGATATACGCAGTAGACTGTTGGAGTACACGCCGGGTTCTACCCTAAATCGTACAGATCATGGCTTTCAGAAACTAGGTATCCAGGTCTTCGGGATGGCAGGGCACGGCAAGTCCTCCCTCATCAACTCCTGCCTTTGTGTGGGGCAAGACCGGAAGTTTATGAACGAGGCTGGATCTGGTCAAAGTCAAGAGCCGATCACCATGGAAAGGAGAGAGTATAAAATAAAAGACAGCATCTACATCACCGATAACCGAGGATTAATCAAACTAAGCGACGAGGAGCTTCAGGAAATAGCAGCTCAGTTCCGTAAGGGACTAGCTTTGTCTTAATAACCCAAATAACGCATTCATTATATCACTGAATCAGCTTTCATTAAACCGAGCAAAATCTGGTCTTTTGGTTGGTACTGATCTAGAACCATAAGTGGGAGACCTGAAAGTCACTGATATTTACTAAGGAAGTGCAGGGGGAAAAGGCTATAAAAATGTCAAAAGGTGGTTTTAGAATCACATACATATATTTTGTCTTCTTGAATTGTTGCTTTTAAATATTTGTCTTAAAGGTAATGTACGGGACACAGGAGCGGTGCGTTGGGAGAGAGTGATGGAGAGGACTTTTGAAAAGATTCTTCACGGGTTGGACATCTGTGAAACCGATATAACGCTGCCGGTATTTGTGTACAGGTACCGAATAACTCATGCAATCATATTGATTTCAGTGTTCTAGGTGTTTTAGACCTACAAGGTATAGATCTAATATTGTAGTGTTCCAGATATCACAATGTCAATAACTGTATTTATGTTCTAGGTACCTCTATAAAGAAGACACAATATACAATGTTTTAGTTATTGTTGCAAGAGCCATTTTATTTTTAGTGTTCTAGACGTCTCAACAACAAAAAGTGAAACATTCCTGATATTTTGTGTAGTGGAATAGTCCACTAGATTAGTGTTCTTGATGTCTACACGCCAGGACATAAATTTATGTTCTAAAGGTGCTGGGTCTGTGTACTGGAGTTACAAATATTTTCCAAATGGGATTGTCCAATATTTCTGTATCCTAGTATATCATAGCAGTGGTAGAAAGGTTCACGTTCTAGGTATATCAACTGAAAAATGTGTTTAATTCAGTGTTTGTTTGTTTTTTTGTTAAAGTGCTGAATGCCTCCTCAATGATCACATATCTTCAGACATTCTGACCTTACTCTTAGAGACCTTCCACATAACAGGTATTATTAATTAGAAAACCTACTAATTACATAAGAACTCACAAAGCAGTCAAATTTCACACCGGATTTTCAGTCCACTAATATATATGCAAATCATATGCAAATTGCTGCTTTCCTATTGGCAGCAGGCAACAAATCTCATCTTTAAAAAATAAAGCAGCCTGACAGATGTTAAGGGCAAATTATGTCACAGAGGCCGAGCTGCCACCATTATTGAGAAAAATAATATTTTTTTAATAATCAAAAAAAAAAAAATCCCAAAATATCACAATATATATATATATTTAGAGGCCTTATTGTCCCGAATTCCCTGCTTTTTATATGAACTTCAATTAAGTTCATGGTTAAAATTTCTGGTTTCTTCCATAAATATATATTTTTTTTTACATTTTCTTCCAGAAATCTTTCCCATTGTTGTTCTTACTAAAACCGCAAATGTGAGAACCGACGAAGTTGTCGAGAGATTTCAGGAACTTGGAGCCAATTACGTCATTTCCCTTGAAAACTACACGACTACCAACAAGGAACGCAACCCAGAGATGGACACCAAAATCCTAAATTTCCTGGATGTCTGCATGTCTGAGGCCGAAAGAATGATAGAAAAAAAACAGGGCAAAGACCAGAAAATCGAATTTATAAAGGGGGCCATGAAGCTGATCGAGGAACAAAGGAAAAAAGAGCGTGCGGAACTAGAAAAGCGCATAAAAGAGCTTGAGGGTAAATGTAGTCTTATGTAGGAGGATCTGTTTCTTCAGAGGTCCTCAGGCTTAAAATGCTTAACGCTCTATTAACGCTTTTAAAAATCATCGAACCATCTCAAGCGCGAGAGTAGAAATATCCCACAGTGAGGTTCTTAATACAAGACCTGAAAAGTATGTTTAAAGTCTCCGCGGGCCACTTCTGCTGGGAGGCTGTTCCACTTAACTACCACCCTCTCAGTAAAGTAAAACTTCCTTCCATTCCACCTCAGCCTCCGACCCTCTCTTTCCAGATTCATGGTCTCTTGTTCTCACATTTCCCCTCCTCCGAAATCAACCTCCCTCCTGTCCTTAATTAAATTCAAATAAATGAAGTCATTTCCAGCTACTTTTTGCACTTTTTCGTAAGATTTATAAATTATAAAAATAAATCATACTTTTTGATTCTGTTAAATTCCATTTTCCGGTTCCTTTAGCAGGAAAGGAGCTGAGCTTAGAGAATATAATGAAACGTGAGGAAGCGGTCGGTGTTCCCCGGCCCCCCCGGCTTTATTCTTCTCCTTCCTAAAAGCTTTTCTCTTTTCGAATAACATTTCATTTAACTTTAAAAAAATACAATTATTTGTCACTTAAAATTCGATGAAGTCGCTCGAGACAGCAAATGCTCTCAAAAATGTTTTTTTAATGAAAATATAGAAATATATAAAAATATACTGCGCGGGCACAAATCGCTTTAATATTCCAGATAATATCATATAATGACTGTATTGCTTACTGCAAATTTTCCTCATTAAAACTCCACGTAATTCACATGCGCGTCTTGTTATTTTTATCCGGCCGTTAAAATTCCCAACTCCCCCCCCCCGGAGAATCGGGATGCCAGGGGCAGAGGTATTGAGAGCGTCACTGGCACCGCTGCACATGCGCGGTATCCTAGACCCCGGATAATGAAATCGGGGGTTTGCAGAATTGCGGCCCCAAATCCCCCCGAGTGCGGAGGTAAAGCTTGGCGGGGTGGCTGGATAGAGTGGCAAAGTTGAGACTGTCCAGCACAAATCGGGACAGCTGGAGGGTATTGAATGTGCGTACAAGCAGAATGTAAACTAGGGGCTGATTAGGGGGGCATTAGGGGGGGCATATTGCCTACAGGAACCATGGCTACGCGAACATGATGCCACACAGGCCATCCAGTCCCCTGCTAGGCTGGCTCTGTAATATCACCCATATACACCGATCAGCCATGACATCATATATATATATACCGTATATTGTGACAAACCCTGCAGCACGAGGGCCATAAACGTCACAGTTAGGGGTCTTAAGCACAGTCCTCTGGGGCAATCGGAGTCAGGAACACCAGCTGGTAGCAAAACAGCGCTTTATTTTAACTCAAACCCCAAAACCAATTCATAAAAAGAAAACCTAGCTTCCGATTGGATCCTCCCTAACGAAACTATGCTGTTCCAGACTAGAGGACTGCATTGGAATGTGGGTCCCGCCAAAAAACTTGCAGGAGCGGGTGGTCTTGTTGGGGTTGCGGCCGGAGCGGGCGGTCTTGTTGGGGTTGCGGGTGGGAGCGGGCGGTCTTGTTGGGGTTGCGGGCGGAGCGGGCGGTCTTGTTGGGGTTGCGGGCGGAGCGGGCGGTCTTGTTGGGGTTGCGGGCGGAGCGGGCGGTCTTGTTGGGGTTGCGGGCGGAGCGGGCAGTCTTGTTGGGTTGCGGGCGGTCTTGTTGGGGTTGCGGGTGGGAGCGGGCGGTCAGGCGCTGTACCTGCAGGTCCTGGGAATCTCACGCAGTTCTGAAAGGCTGCCTTTGCGCTGCTCCCTCACAGCGTCTCTTCTCTTGCTCCGCCCAGGAACACAGCGGAGTCACGTGATGTGATGTCACTTTCCGTGACTCCGCCTTGTTCCTGGGTGGAGCAAGAGAAGAGACGCTGTGAGGGAGCAACTCGAGGGCAGCCTTGCGGGACCGCAGTTCAGGTAAGGAGGTGGGCGTGATTGGCCACAAATGTGGCGGGAGCGGGCGGGATTGGCCAAAAAATCATCTAGAGCGGGCGGGAGCGGGATTTAAAAAGCAGTCCCGCGCAGGGAACTAGTCCAGACTGACCGGCCTAATCACCCACTAACTCGACCTCCCAGCCAGACCCAGCTATGCCAGGCTCTGGAAAACCTCCCCAGACAGCACACAGGTCCAGGCAGGTGATTCCTCACTTGGCTCAGGGATGGTCTTCTTCAGGGCCTCTCCTTGCCCTGGGAGCGCAGGGAAGCTTCCGCTTCCCCTCACAGTCTCCCTGATTATCCGGCTCCAGGGTTTTTAATGCCCAGCACCTGTGCCTGATGCCGGCCCCATAGGAATCCCGGACCGGATCCTGCAGACTTCTAGCCTCCTGGAAAAGCCGGCACGGAGCATTGGCCCACTCTGCTCTCCAATTGCTCCACCACAGGGACCCATATTTACGATCTGGATAGCACCTGTACCCAAATGCCACACTAAGCATCTTCCTGTCACAACCTATATATATATATATATATATATAAATATATACACAGCGATCAGCCATAACATTATATACGTTATATGTTTTCTCGCCTTCTTCTCGATCACTAGGCAGGCAGTTTAGGATCAGGCTGTAGGTAAGTTGTAGGGTCTGAAGGCTTTTTTCCCCTTTCAAAGCCGGGATGACATAGCTCCCAAGTGTCCCAGGTTTCACAGAGCAGTCCTGATTTTCCGTGTAGTAGGGATTACAGGCAGGTTAGGGAGATCCTCTGATCGCAGCTCTCATGTGGCCACCTTGTGAAGCTCTGTAGCTGAGAACTGCAAGGTAAGGTGGGTGTTCGATACCACTCTTGGCTTCACCTGATTCCATGTGCATGTATGTGAGTATGTATGTGTGTGTGCATGTATGTGAGTATGTATATGAGTATGTTGGTGTGCATGTATGTGTGTGCGTATTCACCATGAGCAATACACTAGTTTCATAAATGTATCATTTGGTGAATATAAAGCATTCTATAAGGGACTCAGTTGCTATTCTCCCCACATACTGCAGGGGGCAGCACTGGGCACGGTCAGCATCCCATTGGGAAAAATATGGCCAACCAATCAGCTTATTGCTGAGTCCGGGCGGCGCGCCAAATCAAGGACACGACAACTCAGATTTTAACTTATTGTTTAATTTTAATAAATAGCTAGAACAGTTTCCATTTGGTTATAACTGGCTTCCATTTTTCTGCTACAAGCTGTATCTCCCTCGGGGGGCTGGGGCATTAGAACAGGACGCCGCGTGTACAAAACACCGGCGGGGGCGAGGAAAATGATTTTGGGTCCTTCACCTGAGTGAAAGCTTCTTTACGTTAACGGTTTGAATAATTAATGGCGTTATAGAGAGGGGAGCGCTATAAAAAGGGGGGTCACAATGGAAGCACGATTTAAAAGGCACATGTAAACCAGAAAGACAGCCCAAAAAATCCATAACCCTCGTATCCTGGGTATCCTCAAACCCGGCAGGTTTGGGGCACGAAAGGGTATAAGGTTGGCAGTGATGTTTGGTAAAGAAGGAAGATTTTCGGGGAGAAAAAAAGGTGAAACAGAAAAGTTTGAACGGAGATTTGGGCTGAGATCTGATTTTATTTCAGACAAACGCTGAATTCCTTTTAATGTATTTTTTCTTTTTCTGCGGAGAGAGAGCAAGAGAAGAGACAGTCAGTATCCGTGTTAAAAGATCTTTTTTTCTAGCCTAAAATATATATTTTGGTATTCGAGATTGAATATGGCTGCCCTGAAAAATGAATCCCACGCCCACAACCCGTGTAATAATTTGGCGGCCCTTTTAGTGTTCTGGGTATTTACATATATAGGAAATATGCGAGTGCAATATCTGTATTGCAGAAAAATTAAATGCTATGAGAAGCTCAATAAATAATAATAATAAAAATAAAATAAAATATATATATATAATAAATAAAATAAATAATAATAAATGAGAAAAATAATAAAATAAATAAGAATAAATACAATAAATAATAAATAAAATCAATAATAATAATAAATAAAACTAAAAAACATAATATATAATAAATATGATGAAAAATAATAAAATAATCAATAAAATCAATAATAATAATAAATAAAATCTGGATGAAAGCGAATTAATTACTCTATTTATCCACGGGATTTTTCCTAATCGCATACTAAACAGCAGACATTATAAATGTGCGGGCCAATGCTTTGTAAAACCTGTCTATATTTATTGCATGAAAACCCGTGTAACCTTTAATGTAACAGTAAATGAACTACATTATAGCCCTTGTTTCTGAAACCACTTTCCCAGCATGCATTGCTTCGACAGACACCAAGAAAGCCCAAAATACATGACAAACAACCCTTTAGCCTGCCGCTTCCATGCAAGTGAGAGACGTTACTAGCGGAGGCTGCGGTTCTAATCGGAATGTTGGGATTAGAACTTTTCTGCCACAATTGTTACAAAGCAAAAGAAACCCCCACATTTTTTGGGGGGGGGCATTCTGGGTGTTACGAAGGGCTGGCCCCTGAGGGCCAGTACATTTAGAAGACCCAGTACACTGTATAGTGACACCAGGGAGATGAAACGTTCAACTCTACTGCAAACTCTCCTATTAGTGCATAACCCGCCATCGACTTATAAAACTCGGGACCCTCACAAAACCAAATAATGTCATCATTATTTGCGGATGCACAGTAGAACACGGATACATATGTTACAGACGTGGTAACGTATGAACGCTGGGGCATAAGGCGGTCGGAGACACGTATGCAGAGCCGTCAAACGGGCATCCTGAAGCTCGTTGACCTACTAAGCATGCCCAAAGCAGCAGCTACCGGCAGGGGCAAGAGGTACGGGGCAAGAAGGCAGATTGTCGGTGGGTAGTGGTAGAGGATGAGGAGTGTTAGTGGGAATGGAGAATATGTGATTATGGCGAACAGGAAGTTAAACAGGATTAACGTTCCCGTTAATGGAGAGACCAACATGCTATGACTTCCTAGAACATGTATGTTTCCTGTATTATGTGTTAGAGGGGAATGCGTGGTCACGGTAACAGAATTTTACATATTTAGGGAACAGGTGGGAAAATCGTTTTGTAGGCGGGAACTATGAAAAGCAAATGATGTAGGTAAAGACAGGAAGTGGATGCAGACAAAGCAGACAGGAAGTGCTTGTAAGACAACATGGAGGAAATGCATTTCATGCACGATAAAATGATGGGATACCTGTTAGACAGGAACGGGGAAGGTGAAGAAAAAAGAAATTATGCTACGGGAAAGGATAAAAAAAAATCCAGTTTAATATCGAGTGAAAGGAACCGCGATCAGGATGATAAATTTAACCCTTTCCAGACTGACGCATCGAACACTAGAGTGTCTTCATCTCCACGTTGTGTGAAGGGCAATGAATTATTTAATAGACGGTGCTTCGGGGGTTGCATTTTTACCAAAAAAAAACGAAAAACAAAGCTTATTTGTTTGATAAAATACCAGCCACGGGGCACAACTATTTACCCCCCCAAAATATGTTTTTTAATAAATTATAAGAAAAAAATAGGTTTTAACATCCCGTGTTTGATGTCACAGTCTGGATCGAGGTTTATGGGATAATGGATGTTACAGAGAAATTAATATAATGGAATAGGGGAGGGTAAGAAAAATGGGGAAAAAGACAAGGAAGTGGGAGAAGAATAAAATAATCCATTGGGGAGTGAGAGGGGCCGGGATTGTTCCTTTGGAGAACAACAACTGTATTGGGCAAAGTCGGGGTGGCGTCTGGCTATAGAAAGTCAGGAGGCTTACCTTCCAGGTAGTTACGGGCAACAAATTTCAAGAGCTCATCCAACAGGATTACGGGGAAGGACATCTTGAGGACAATAAACCACTGAGTGAAGTTCAAGGGGGTCAATTTGAAGATCATCTGTTAGGAGGAACGGAACGGGATGAGTCAAATAATGTAACATAAGAGCGCAGTCGCTGGTAGAAACAAGGGTGGCACAGGACACATTGTAAGACTTTGTCCCCACATTTGACTTAAATAAAAAAAATATATTTCTTTATTTTTTAATAGATGCATTTTTTTCGATAATGTTCCTTATGGTTATCCAGAAAGGGACATCCAAAGGTTAGTTGTCAGGGATTGTCCACATGGTTTTCGGTATTCGCCGCTGGAGGAGAAGGAGTCTGGTATGATGTTTGTACTCACGGGTAGAGGTTCAACGTAGAGGATAAGGAAGTGGAGGGACATAGAGAGGCAGATGGAGCCCAGCAGCCAAATGTTCACCCATGGGGGCATCCTGATCAGAGACTGGTTCTCTGATAAACTGTAAGAAGAAGAAAATAATTCAAGATAAATGGATACAATGATAGTAAGATAGCGTCGCAGAAGTTATTCGGAGCTACGTTGGCTTTTGGCCAAGACCGGGGAAGACATTTTCATTTGCTCTCGCTCCTAAGAGCACTTCCTAAGAAGGATGTCAGCTGTGTGTAGAAAAATGGGTTCCCCCTCCTCTGATATTTTCTAGATCTCTTATAGATTCTGTAAAGTTATACAAGTTCTTCTTTTTTTTTTTTTTTTTGTTTTTTACAATTTTTATGAAGGCAGAAGTTGAAGCGAGAGTATAGAAGCATTTCCTTGCCTGTTAAGAGCGTTGCACATCTCGATGGTGACGAGCACAGACAGCGCCATGGTCATGGGAACTGGAGACTCAAAGATTTCACACTCCAGGCCCTCAAACTCTGAGTTGTCTTCTGTGCACTGCATGAAGTGGCTCTGGGGGTAGAGAGAAGATGGGCAATTGCAGTATAACTGTGACAGGACTGGTCAATCTCTTCGCAGGCTAGATTACAGTATTGGGGTGAAAGTTATGGACTAAGGAAAGAAAGCAAAATAGTCTCACCAGCTGGTAGAAAGTAACTCCAGGGCCATCTTCAGCGTACAAGAACCACCAGGCAGCAGCTCCGACGGTGGCAGCACCTACATAACCTCCAATGGCCATGTAGCGGAAGAAGAGCCATCCGCTGATGAGGGGCTCCTTGGGGCTACGGGGTGGCCTGTCCATGATGTCCAGATCAGGGGGGTTGAAGCCCAGGGCTGTGGCTGGCAGACCATCTGTGACCAAGTTCACCCAGAGAAGTTGTACGGGGATCAAAGCCTCAGGCAGACCCAGAGCAGCAGTCAAGAAAATACTGTATGGAAAAAAACAGGGTCATATTGTAACAAACAATGTTCTGGAACAAAAGTGTGGAGAAATCACCATGGAATGTGAAAACCAATGGAATGCTTAGAGGTGTGTGGTTTCCGAAATCCAGGTACAACACTCACCAGACGACCTCTCCTACATTGGAGGAGATGAGGTAGCGGATAAATTGCTTCATGTTGTTGTAAATGGCACGACCCTCTTCTACTGCAGCCACAATGGTGGAGAAGTTATCATCAGCCAACACCATCTCGGAAGCTGTCTTGGCCACAGCTGTTCCAGAACCCATAGCAATACCGATCTCAGCCTTTTTCAGAGCTGGGGCATCATTTACACCATCACCAGTCTGAGGGAAGACAAAAGACGATACAGTGTGTCATACAGAGACCTCGTGACGTACCACCCATGGTCTGCCACCCCAGCTTGGATGGCCTTGTAGAACTCACCATAGCTGTGATCTCATCGAAGGACTGCAGGAACTCAACGATCTTGGACTTGTGTGACGGCTCCACTCTGGCGAAGCAGGAAGCACGTTTGCAGGCCTCTCTCTGTTCGGCGGGGGGCAAGTCGTCAAACTCACGGCCGGTGTAGGCACGTCCTGTGACCTCGTCGTCCTCACCAAAGATGCCAATACGACGGCAGATGGCAATAGCTGTTCCCTTGTTGTCACCAGTGATCATGATGACACGGATACCGGCTTCACGGCAGAGCTTGATGGAGCCTACAACTTCCTTACGAGGGGGATCCAACATACCAACGCATCCAACAAAGGTCAGGTCGGTCTGTAAGAGAACATTTTAATGGAGTGGTGTTCTGGAACACAGACAAACTTATGATGGAGATGTCAGAGACAAGACCAAACATCATTTAAAAGAGGACGAGGATGTTAGATAGCAAAGGGTGGGACACTCAAAACATAGAAATAATTAGAAACGGGCTGGTGAAGGCCATTGAGAGATGTTTTATGATGATATTTAAAGGGTTTTCTTCAAGGACAAGCAAAACCATTGCAATCATTTTCTCAACTGTTTTAAGAGGTCTTATCGTGAGACCCTCAGTACCTCATAGTCAACAAACTTGGTGGCGTCTTCAAGCACCATGTCTTCTCTCTTTGGTGGGGTGTCCCTGGTGGCCAGAGCCAAACAACGCAGGGTGTCTCTGCCTGTACCCCATTCCTTGATTATGGACAGGATCTTCTCCTTGATGGGAGCAGTCAGGGGGACACGGGTTGTTCCAACGCGGACGTAGTTGCAACGGTCAATCACACCCTCGGGGGCACCCTGTGAATGAAAGTGTCAAAACACACAAAGAAGATTAGTTTTCCAATATTTTTTACGATGTGGAAGCCAGTGGCTTATCTACCTTCGACGCTGCCCTAGGACTAACCCATGGCTGCCCCACCAATCGCCCCGCTCCTCGCCGCTGCCCTTTCTAGTGAGCGTCAGAATTTGATGTCATATCCCAGAGCTCCATTTTTAAAGGAAGCATGGCGTAGTAGGAAAATATGGAGGGCTTTGCCAACTCAGTACAGTTCTCCATAGTGTTACTGGACCTGTTGAGAAGATCAGTGATCTCCCTCTTAACGGGTGCGTTGAGTAGTGACGTTACAGGGAGCCTTATTGCACAATAGGGCATTGTTATGCGGCAAAAGGGCTGCTGCTCCCCTTCGGTCTGCCCCCCAAGGCTTGGGACTAGTCGGCTTAGTCCAGAATACGCCACTGGTTGGACCCTATGTCCAAGTCCACGCGTTCCTCAACACCTCACCTTCACAAACATCTTGTTTCCAACTGCAGCGCGGGAAGCCTTGGCTGGGGTGCAGTACACAGACATGGACTTTCTGTCGCGGGAGAACTCCAGGGTGAATTCTTTCTTCATCAGCTGCTTAATAACCTGAAAGGTCGGAGACGCAGAGGGTTATGAGGAGGGACATCGCAGTGTCCACGCTACTATATATTCTAGATGAAACCTAACTGAGATCTGGGGGCTGGTGATACAATGTATCAGAACTAAAGCCAACTAATGCCATAAAGGGTGATATTATTCACATTTTAATTCTGGGCTTCCCTCTTCCGTGGAGATTGAGGGTCTGTAAGACGCAGTTAGTGGTCGGTGACACCAGAGGTGTGTGATGTTCTACTCGAGTCATACGAGGGAGCCGCGTGTAATACAGAGACGGCAGGTGTTTGGGAGAGAATGTAACCCAGGGACTCATTAAGAGGCAGATAGCTGGAATGGAGTTAAGTTTCTTGCTCCTGACGAGCTGAGGGCAGGTGGTTGGCGTAGTGCGGTCCTCGGTACACGGCTACATGTTACAGAATTCCATTTCTATAACTGTGGCACGGAGGCAGAAGGGATTATATGTCACTGCATGGGCAATATTTCTGGGAAGGAGAAGGTTATACTTTCGTGGTACTTGGTTGGAATGGAATGGGTACATAGCGGAGAAGACTCTACTCGTCCTGGAATCGGAGATTTAATGTAGGCAGATCCCATGGCTATAGGTACCAGCCGGCATGCATATGGAGGATTTAGAATTAGAGAGAGTTTCTTGTACTCACAGAGTTGCAGGCATTGGCGCGCTCAACTTTGGACAGGCTCCTCACATCTGTGTTAAATACGTTCATCTTCTCAACAAGAGTTGTCAGCGCAGTCTCTGTGGCTTCACCGACCTTCTCAAATACACCCTTGGACTGGTAAAAAAAAAAATATACAACAGGCATTGGCTCTGCGTTTTAAGATAAAATCAGCCACGGGGGGGGGGAGAGGCACGAGCGCTTTCTGGTCAAACAAATTAATGTCAAAAACATAGAAGGTTACATTTCCATGCTTTGTGAATACTCAGTAAATGTGTCAAGCAGTAACATAATCGAGTCTATAGGGTTCCATAACGTTTATGGCAATTAAACAGCCGCTGTGAACACGTAACCAAATTTGTATGAGATTTTTTGTGTAGATAAATAATCTTCCAGCTGTTTCAGTCTATTCTTCATTTATCCTGTATTTGGATTTTAGGAGAGGTTGTTACATTGTATCTATCAGTTATTCCTCCTTAATTCCATACATTGTATTTTAGGAGGGGTTGTTACATTGTATCTATCAGTTATTCCGCCTTAATTCCGTACATCGGATTTTAGAAGGGGTTGTTACATTGTGTCGGAAAAGCTTTACTAACATTGACCTGTAAGATTGTATCCTATATTGTTAGAACTAATTCCTGTGTTGTTTAGCGCATGCAGCCAAGCATAGGTTAGATGAAGTCCACACGGGATAAGGGGCGAAAAAAGGAAGGAAGGATTAGTCTTCTTGGTTTTTACCTCATTAAAGTCGAGGGAAGAGTCATTACAAAGAGCACAGATTGTGGCCAGTTCCACCAGGCCATCGTACTGGCCGGCCTTGGTAGGCTTATCGTTCTTCATACTGAGAGGGGTGCCACAGAAATGGGGTCAAGGACACCAAGGGAAGAACAGAAAAGGATCGAAGGGAGACAATAGAAGGAAAAACGAGGATGTCATAGTAGAGAGAGCAGAAGACACGGGAAGAGCGGGTAAAATGAGAAACAGGACGATGGGTTTGCAGAGTGAAGAATTTAGAATAAAGAGATGGAGCGGACAAAGATGGATGGAAACAGAAAGGGAATGAGGGGAGCGAGTGACAGGGCGGGGGTCGGAGAGAAAATAGAGAGAATGAGGGTTCATTGAGAAAACAGATGGATTTAGGAGGACACAAAATTAAATGGAATTAGGAAATGTAGTAATGGAAGGTCTCGAGGAGATTGCGTTATTTGTAACCTATTCATCTCCGTGTATGTGCCGCAGCTTTCAATATTTTAATATAAAATAACAAAAAAAGACTAATGACGTTGTCTATCAGGGGCCGGCAGTGAGGCGTGTGAGTGTGAGTGTGTGTCGGTGATAGGAAGCCACGTGTAGACTCACACTTCTCCTTCGGGGGCGTAGGTGGATCCTGTGATAGCGAAATCATTCAGGGAGCAGGAATCTCCTTCAACTTTGTCCATCACGAACATCTGCCGGGTGCAAGGAGATGGCAGATGGTTATCAACCAATCGACAACAAATATGGCTAATGCTTTGGCGGATGTGATTACCCGTGGGCCACGCAACAATTCCACGCACAAACCACACCGATTCCGTTAAAATAAATGTTCCAACAGTCTTATAGACACAATTAATGTATTAATTGCACTTTGGTGTCCCCAGGAGGTGCGCTCTCACCCTGCAGACGGACATCTGGTTGGTGGTCAGGGTTCCGGTCTTGTCAGAGCAGATGACGGATGTGCAGCCCAGAGTCTCCACAGAGGGCAGGCTCCTCACAATGGCGTTCTTCTTGGCCATACGTCTTGTACCCAAGGCCAGGCAAGTGGTAATTACAGCGGGCAGACCTGTAAGTAGACATGAGACATGACTCAACTATTGTTGGAGTAACTACATATTCATCCTGTGAGGACCCCCTGTGAGGACCAGAATAACCAGAATAATGTAATTATGAGATAGGTATTCATGGTAATTTACCCAGTAAAGTCATCCAACCAAATGGATTTTGTCACAACCCATGCTGGACACACAGACACTATCCCCGCACAACAGGAGGTCATCGAAGGATAAAAGAAATACTGCCTATACACCCAGCTATATTGTAGTCCATATTGTTGTGAAATTGTTGAGCTTAGGACCCTTAGCCAGGTCTCCCTTGCTAAAGAGTAAAAATAAATAACCAAATGTTGGTAGGTAATGAGTAGATTGATACTCATGTATCAGTCCTTTAGTAACGATTAGTTCAGATTTGTGGGGCAGATGGTTTCATTGGTCATTCCTATTCTTGTTGAGTCTACTAGTTCCCATACTTCCAGCCACGCTTAGTCCAACCCTGGCCAGGATTAACCGATAGGACATACCTTCTGGAATAGCAGCTACGGCCAGGGCAACGGCGATTTTGAAGTAGTAAATAGCGCCTTTGAGCCAGGAGCCACCATGGATGGGGTCGTTAAAGTGTCCAATGTTAATCATCCAGACAGCGATACAGATGAGGGTGATGACTTTGGACAACTGCTCTCCAAACTCATCCAGCTTCTGCTGCAGAGGGGTCTTCTCCTGCTCGGTGGCTGCCATCTCATCACGGATTTTACCAATCTCAGTGTTGGCTGCAGTGGCAATGACAATGCCAATGGCCTTACCAGCTCCTACATTGGTACCCTGGGGAATGTGAGGAACAGAGGTTAAAACATATGCAAAGAGGTCTCCACCATCTTCTACATTTTTTAGTCCCCAGCATTTCTTTTCCGCCCTCACGGTGTAGAGAGGCGCGAGTGAGATTTACTTACGGAGAACAGCATGTTTTTCTTGTCCTGGTTGACAGCTCTGGCGTCGGGTACCACTTCTGTGTGTTTAATGACAGACACGGACTCTCCTGTGGAGGACAGAAGGCTCGTGTGAGGCTTAGAAGGACGCACGGGCAGAGCAGAAAGAGGTCTCTCGTACCCCAGATCTCCTCCTTACCTGTGAGGATGGACTGGTCGATACGCAGGGTGGTGGATTTGATGCTGATAAGTCTGATGTCAGCTGGGACTTTGTCACCGACTAGTAGGGAGAGATAGAAATGGTTAGTAAATGCAATGAGACGTTGATAGGTCTAAAATAAAAAGCCCCCAGCTCTAGAATGCAATACCTCCAGCTCCAATACACACCACCCCAGCTCACCTGCCACCTCCACAATGTCTCCGGGGACGAGTTCTCTGGCCTTGATTCTTTGCACAGATTTTCTGTCGCTGCGGTAAACTTTACCCATTTCGGGCTCATATTCCTTCAGAGCCTCAATGGCGTCTTCTGCGTTCCTTTCCTGCGGCGACAAGGAAACGGGTTTTCGGTAAATGCTAAATACCGTAAATATACGTAAATATCGTTGCATCGCCCTCATCCCTCTGGCTGGAAATATCTTTGCTGCTGCAGAATGTACTATTTTCTGAAATTTTTTTGTGTTAAATTGTTTAATAAGGAGGGCCGCGTATAGCATAGGACAGTGTCGGTGGTAGTGGGTTTTTTCCCGATTGCCGGGGAGGCCCCTGGACCTCCAGTGGGGCCACACTCTGCTAAATTATGCACTTTTCTATTACAGTTTTAAACTTTTTAGACATTTACCTGTTACATAATCTTACACATTTACCTATTTCGTCCCCAAAGACCCCCCAAGTGTTGCATTCTTACCTGCCACACACCGACAACGGCATTAGCGATGAGGATAAGGAGGATGACAAAGGGCTCCACAAAAGCGGTGATGGTCTCTTCGCCTTCCTCGAACCAGGCCAGGACCTGCAGGATGGAAAGGATGTCAAAAGGGGGTCCGCACATCCCTGTCGAGGGGTACAGGGACCCCTGAACCTCCGTGTTCTGAATATTATGGCTCCCATGGACTTCTACCAGCCATGATAAAACAGATCGATGATTTACGGGAAAGATTCTGCTTTCAGGGCGCTCGGGTTACACGCACCCTCCATGCATACCGAGCAGTACACGCATGAAGGATACATGCCATACAAATGTATATTTAGAGTCTGTATGTGAATGTCAGTGTTCTTAATTAGAACACCGTGCAGCCAAAGGGAACAAAACAGGGCTGAGATTCCGTCTCCCATTGGCCACCTTCGGTCTGTCCACCTAAATCGTTTTACATAATCCTAGCCACCCAAACTAACACGAAATTTGCCACCATTTTGGCAAATCACTACTAAGTTAATTCGCACTGGTAATAAACAAACTGAAATTAACCCCTTCATAGCCAACGGGTAGCAACAAAGCACAGAAAAGGGTTAAAAGCTCCATTTTTTTATCCTATGTGTTAAATAAGTCTGTCCGCGATCAGTGACTTTCCGTGTCGCCCCGTGTGTGTCTCCTGGACCCCATAAAGGTGACACCCGTGTCACTGCCCCCCCCTCTTGTGTTACACCGGGGTAGATTTACAGCTATTATATGGGGCCCTCTCATGCTTCGTGCAGCTGTCACCCTCTGAAAACACATGCCACGCGGGCCTGTCACTCACGGGGGGCGAGGGACACCCTCGGCCTCCCGTGTCTCTGCCTGGCCTCGTCCTCTGGCCCCCCTGCAGCTGTCTGACACTTGAGATGGCCACTGGCCGGATCAAGTTATCTTCAAGACAAATTTAACTTACAGAATGTGCCGCTCATTGGGAAAAGAAAAGGTCAGGGTGAAAACTGACTTAACCCTTTCATGGGGAGGGAGTCACAAGCCTGGGCACGGAGCGGAGGGTGCTGGGGAGGAGGGTTACGGGTGACAGGGTGAAATCTGAGCGCGTGTCCTCCAACCAGCATGTGTGTCTACAGACTGTATTACACGTATGTATGTACCCTACGTAATCCAATCTATGTATGACATGGTGTCGCCAGGATCATATAATGCGCTTGGTGCGTGTGCTCCAGTAACTGGTGTTAGTGTGTGTGTGTGTATGTTGGATGGGTTTGCGATGGATTTATAGGCCAGGTACAAGAGAAGCCACACGAGAGAACACGTCATCACTGGACATAGGGCCCCCGGAACCACCTCTCGCTGTTTGCAGGACACAGTGAAACAATGTATCTCCAATATACGTAAACTGCCAGAGGAAGCCCACGCCGTGTACATACAACATATATAATAATAATAATCATAATAATAATAATAATAAATAATATCTGCAGTATCTCCAGAGATAAAACATCTCAAAGGCTGACGCTCACCGACCAGACGCAGAGTTTATAGCCGGTTTATAGACAATTATCAGTATTCTATCCAACCTATAAATATCCTGTGTGTGATCCTTATAAAGGCTATCATGTTAACATAGTAACATAGTAATTAACATAGTAACATAGTAATTAACATAGTAACATAGTAATTAACATAGTAACATAGTAATTTAGGTTGGAAAAAGTTCACCAGCCCCCCTTCTAACGATCCAAAAGAAGGAAGAAAAACCCAATTAAATAATTTTTTCTAATTTTGCCACTTTGGGGGGAAAAAGAGACCTCTGAAGTTTTGAAAGCTTGCGTGACTCTTCCGCTAAACACTCCATCTTCCCTATTCTTCACTTTAACCAATAGCTGCCCTCCGTCATTCTCTGTTATGATGTCATACTATGTATACTTACGAATGATATACATGCAGCCAGCAGCAGAATTCGGACTAACAGATCCTCAAACTGTTCTGCAACCAGCTCCCAAATGGACTTTCCTAAAATACAAAGTATACGGTAAGACGTGGCACTCGACACATTGTATCTACCAACCCTAAGTGCTAATAATTCTTTTCCCGATTCATTATTTTGGATGTCAAAAGTAAACGCGGGTTCCTCACGATAAATCGATACAAATCGATGAATATTTAATAGTTCTGGAAGTTTGTAATTTAAATATTAGAAATTTAGAATTTTTAAATTGTTCTTAATAACAAAAAAACTAAAATAAAAAATTGCTATAGATATTAAATTTTCAGAAATCCCACTTTTGTTGTCTGTTTTCTTTTTAAACATAAAGGTATGGACCCCCTTAAAATTCACACAAGTATGGGCCCCCTATTACCGCCGCAGTATGAAACGTACCTTCCTCAGCTGGGAGCTCTGATCCGCGGGGAGAAAAATGGGAAAAAAAGAGAGAAAAAATATTATTACTTTTTTAATTAAAGAAAATAATTAAAATTAATTATAACCAAGCAGAGATAGTTGTTATGAGTTCTAATCATCATCATCATAATTTTTCAAGATTTATAGCAGATATTTTGAGTAACAATAGCAAGTGTGCCCAGGAAGGGGAGGAGCAACCTACTGGGGAGGAATAATCATGCAGAACAGGAAGCTTAGATGGGTGCTGCCATAGTATACACAAATTATATATATATTTTTAATACATACATTTTTCTTATTTAAATATGTTAATTAAGTGTCAAGTATTTGAGTTTAATGAACCACAAAATGTTAAAAAAAAAAAGAAAATGTTTAATGTTACGTAAAATAGTTGACTGCATTTACAAAATATATCAATGTATATAAAATATATAATATGTAATATAATATATATATATATGTGTGTGTGTAAATGCTTCCATATCTGAGAAATCGGGTAATTGCGGGGTTTGGCATTAAATACGGTTTCCGAAAAGGTCCTGGAAGACCACAATATGCTTTTCATATATATATATAATGTAAGTTAAATTAAATATACCAAAAATTATTATATCTATTATTAATATTAGTATTATTTTTATCAAATGTGGGTATCCTTCTCAAATAAGAAGCCATAGAGAGATTTCCTCCATCTCTTAAATCTTGTATATATATATATATACGGTATATATGTGTTTGAGTGTTAGCGTGAGTGTTAGCGTGTGTGCGTGTGTTGGTATGTTCACAAATTTTATTTAAGAAGCAGAAACTGATTAATAATTAGGGTAAAATAACACCGTATCTAATGGTTACAGGTGTTACACGTATGTAACGGAGTGAAGCGTGTGGGTCTGCGTGCTCCGAGCTGTAAAAGCTTCGTAAATCCCCCCTCCTGTGTATTAGCTTTGGTCATGCAGTTACTATGTACGATCCAAACACCCAGAGAACAGAATGCACCCAGCGGTAAATCTCTGTATAACACAGCAATGCTGGCAGCCTCCAGCGCACATTCTAGCCCCGAATAGTCCTCACGCGCCCTTTAACCCCGTCACTGCTGCAGCGGGCTGTCAGCCCTCGAGGGGTCAACAGAACTAGTCGCCTGCCTTACAAACCAAACGCAACAATGTTCTAGCGGGTGTTTCCGTTCTAGAACCTTAATAACCAATTAATATCAAAAATGTATCATTTCCAGCCAAATCCCTTTTTTTTCCCGAAATTCTCTGGAATTCCTTAAACTGTGACTTAATTAGACGATTCTCATTCTAATTATCATATCGATAAAAGGATTAATGTTTCCTTTAACGGGAGTGTGGCCGAGTCAGGTATCAGGGTTTGAATGCGCTGGCTCGTAGCGGTTATTAGGTATCTATCTCGGCACTGAGTCTGGCACCGGTTGCGAAGGGGCCACCTGGCAGTTTATACTCGGGGACCCCCTCCGTGAAAGGACACAGCTGAGGTGTCTGTATAAGGTGGTGGCATCAGATGACACGTCTGTCGTTTCCCGTCCATGCGCGGAGCGTGCGGGGCAGGTCTGCAGTGAGAGCTCCCTATCTGCCCTCTGCGTGTCGCCCGGGATGTGTAGGATATTTGTGGCGTAATCCCGCTCTATAGATATCGCCAGGAATGTGCGAGTTGTGTAGAAAACGGTAACACAATACAGAACAGGAACACCATATATCACTAGGAAAGTACAGAAGGGCAATACGATGCGCCCTCCTGCCCCTCCATTGTACAGCGCTGTGGACTATGATGGCGCTACGTGCGGAATAATAACATTGTGTCACTGTGTTGGATACAATTCTGGGACACCACGAATCCGATGAACATTAAATGCTGTCCCGGGGTAAATTCCGGATCAGGGGCCTGCAGCCACCCCGCCGCCCTGGGCGTTGGAGGTTCTATAGTCTGTCCTACAGAGCTTGCAATCTATTTTAGAGCGTGCGGTTCTTTAGAATTAGACAGACCCCCCGCCCCCCCCGGGGGATTCTCATAAAGTTACAGCCCTATAAATATGTCTCGCAGGCGGGAATGTGACATTTAGAGACATCCCCGCACGGCCCCCGGGGGACAGTAAAAGATAATGATAGTAACACGAGCCGGGAACCCCTGTGTAACGCGTTCTCGGGGAGAGCCCCCCGCACCGCTCTCTGTTCTATTCCCAGACACGCGTGCGAGAACCGTGTTGAATGCAGAAAGCGTGCGTCACGCGGGGCGACCGGCACACGCATTCCGCACGGACAGTAAGTATTGCGTAATGAGAGCGGGGCCTGTCTGCCGAGGATCCTCAGCTCTTCTTATCTCCCTGGAAGGTGACATGAAGCAAAGAGCAGATGCCGTGTCCTCTACATGTGTCATGTTCAGTGGAAGGGCTTCATTCCTCGCCCCGCCGGGACCCCCTGCCTTCTAAACCGAGTCTCCCTTAACCACCGGCGACTGGAGTGAGGTCTCTGCGGTTTCCTGGAGAACCCGGATATTATTGCAGGAGAGACGTTGCACGTCTTGTGTAAATGCTCCAGAAATGAGTGCCCCCCCAATACAGCTCTGGCTAACGACAGCTTATATCTCCAGACCCCCCAGACCCCCGTATCACGCATTCCCTCCTTAACTCCCCCCTCTCTAATTGCCGTCCTTTAGATACGAGCGACCTGCTACTGAAACAGTTAAGAAAGCATAACTTTGTAACAAACTTTCTATGGCGGAGCCCTGTAGAGCGTTCTGCCCCCTTCGCCGATGCTTTTACCTTCCCCGCCGTGATATTTACCCCCTTTACCCCCCCCATCCCGACCTCTCATGGGCATCATGCACAAACTGGAGAAATTTCCCCTTTTTTCATAGGAAAGAAGACCCAAAGTTCCTTTTAACGCTCAACTCATTGAGTTCCTTTCCATCTCCCAACAATGCCTTAAACTTTATATCTATTGCCTGCGATCTCGGGGGGCCGAAATCCGCTGAATGGTGACATAACCGGGAAACCCCCCTAGCGACGAAACACGATTATCCGTAACACACAAAAAAACCCCAAACCTGGTAAATCCAGGAAAAAAAACCTACGGAGCGTGAACCCAAACCATTCAGCCCAATAAACCCCCTCGAGGTGATACGGAGGCGTCTACTACCGATCTCCAAGGATCTAAAATGCATGAAATTGGGTTTTTTGGGTTTTTTTTACATACCGTTGGGCCCAAACTTGTCGAAGTTCTTCTTGACCTGCTCGGGAGACAGACCCGTGTTCTCGTTGACGCCAAAATAGGCCAGACATTCCTCGGTGCTTTTCATGTGAGCGTTCTCCATCTTTGCTTTTTAGCCCCTCGCCGCGGTGGGCTCGCCTCGTCCGTAAAAATGAAGAAAGGTCTCCTTTTCCCCCCCCGCCTCTTGTAGTCCCCCTTTTTTTTTTTTAAACGTTTTCTTTTTCTGCGGCCGATTCACCCTAAAGAGCCTCCCCGTTGGCTCAGCAGCTCATCTCCTGCGCTGTGTCCTCTGCAGGAGATTGGAACAACTTAGACCCCCGAACCCCACACAGAAGCTGTCAGAGAGAAGCCCCGCTGGAGAGGCGCTTATAAGGCGGTGAGAAGCTCAAGCCCAACCCAGCGCCGCCATTGGCCGGTGGCATCTTTGATGTCACCTAGGGCATTCACGCCCCGCCCGGCCCTTCGCCGAAAGGAGACCCTCTTAGGGTTTTTTTTTGTTTTTGCTGACTTGAGATGAGCCTGGTAGGCGTATCCAACACACACGCACACACACACACACGCACACACACATAGACACGCTCACACACACCAGGCTGTCAATCAAAGCCCAGGACAGGATTGTGAAAAGACCATATGGAGACCCCCCCCTGAGGCCCCCCCCAGTATACACTTATTCCAGTTATTTCTGTCGCCGTCCGTAATGGTTACATGTATATTTATATATACGTCGGCGCTCGGCAGCGAACCGGCTGCTTGTTACATAATTGCTTTGTAAACGCCTTTGATTCTTGCCTTTTTTTACCGAAAGTTCCCAATTTTTAGTATCTTTTTTATATAGCGCCAATGGCCCCCCGCCCCGTGCCTTGCGCTGATTCGATGACGTGAATGTAGAAATCACCAAAAATAAAGCTGGAAAATAAAAATTGAACTTTGTAACGTGAAACATCGAAAGTCTCTTTTATGAATGTTAAGAAGGTAATAGGTCATAAAATCTAATGCGGGTCAGCCGCTGAACTGCGTCGGCCCACGGCGGGTGTAGAGAGTGGACAATACGCACATCGCAGATGATGACCGTAATCAAAAACTAGAGGGTCAGAGGCTAAGTTGGAATGGAAGGGAGTTTTACTGTACTTAGAGGGTGTAGATAAGTGGAACAGCCTCCCAGCAGAGGTGGTAGAGGATAATACAGTGAGGGTATTAAACATGCATGGGATAGACATACGGCTCCTGAATCTAAGACGAGACCAACGACTGATTAAGGTTTGAGTCTTGGATAAATATCATCAACAAATAAATATAATACAAAGAAATGAGGAAACCATAAAGACCCTGGTGGGCGGCGGCAAGAACGTTCTGGACTCCACCAGCAGAGAGCCTTTATGATGAAATGCGCAGGTGATGATGTCATTGCCGAGATTCGTCATCAATGGATCCCAAAAAAGAGCACAGAGACGCGATGAAGGTGACGGTCAGATAAGAGATCTAGAAGATACTTAATGACTTCATTTCTGAAACAAAGTAACAGGCCCTGGGATAGTGTATTTCAACTTGGTGGCCTTGGTGGCCTACACCAATGTGCCTAAAAGGGTTAAAAGACTCTTATTAAAGGGTCTCCTTGATCATTGGTGTCCCCTTTGATTGTGCCCTGCGAGTAACCTGTTAACGTTAAAATTAGCCGCAGCTCAGATATTACGGACATCCCTGCATGAACACAGGTGGTTTCACAGCAAGATGTCACAGCGAAAAACGTCTCCTCAGACAGGAATAGCCTCCTGTTAAAACAGTTGCCATTGATCGATGGGTCATGTATGTTAAGGTCAATCCAGGGGCAGTAACCATGGAAACAGTGGAATGTTCCCAGTGATTGATCCCCATTTAGAATAAAGGCCCTTCCTGGGGCTCTCGTGTATCGATAAAGCTTTATCTCTCGAGGCGAGGGGGCACCTGAACGCAGACATTTTGTGAGATAAATTTACCCCCCCCCCTTTTTATTGCCACAGACTAAAAATAAACAAAGTAACGAGATGGATCTGGAGGTGGGACGGCGCTGGCCACCTCGCCTGCCCGCCTGCCCGCCTGCCCAAAGTGTTGACGCAGTGATTACGGGACAAGCATTCACTTGTGAACAAAGAGAAACAGCGTTTGGGAGATAACGTTACAAGGTCTCCCGTACAAGGGGGCAAACGGACTGTCTCCGGGGCAACATTATATCAGCTCTTACTCCTCGGGGGAGGGGGGGGCATTTTCCACATTTTGGGCAACATAACCATGAAGCCCACTTTATGTCATCCAAAGATGCTTCTCTAAGGTTTGAAATGCAAAATATGATAAAACTTAGAACCTGCCGGCCCCCGTCGGCCCCCGTCTAGTCGCCGTTTCTCCTGCTGCAAAAACTGAAACCTTAATCAGTCGTTGGTCTCGTCTTAGATTCAGGAGCCGTATGTCTATCCCATGCATGTTTAACTCCGCTCACTGTATTACCCTCTACCACCTCTGCTGGGAGGCTGTTCCACTTATTGAATAGAAACCTAATATTCAATGGCAGAAGAGCAGCAGGAAGTGATGTCAGCTCTTAGTCCATGTGGACGAGAAGTCTGCAGAATTCCATCATGGACCTTGAGATCTATAAGTATAAGATAGTTAAATGAGTTATAAATTAAAGCCCCCATTGCTGTGCCCTTTTAACCCCTCCATGTCGCTGCTGTAACCAGGAACCGGCCTCCTCCGGCTAGGAGACCAGGCAGGGATTTTTCGGCTACTTCTCATGGTGGTAACTAAGAACTTTGCACCTGTGTGTGGGGGGGAATAAGACAGGTTCAGATCTGGCTGTCAGCTTCTTGTGACCTTCTTCTGGCAGCTTGTGACCTTGGGGCAATTACTTAATCATCCTGTAACTCTGCCCCTAAATTAAGACAGTAATTGCTTTCGGCGAAAAGGGATTCTGCAAATAAGGAACAGGCGAGTCAATCATTCACGTCTTAAACGTCTGGCCCTGCTGGGCAACCTGATCCTGTTCAGCTGTTGCTGAGAGTGATAAGAGTAGTGGTCTTCTAAAGGGTTAGGATCACAAGCACTTTGCTTTGCCCTGGGACGGGAAGTCAACCGAAAAATGCATGAAAACCGGTGCTATTTACAAAAATAAAGTGAAACTAACATATCCTTCTTTCCTTACATCCTCCTTTATTTCCTTCCACCCATCTTTCATTCTTTCTTTCTTTCTTTCTTTTTTTTCTTTCTTTCTTCCTCCCTACTTTTTGCCTCCCTTCCTTCCATCCTTCTTGTTTCCCATCCTCTTCCTTCCTTCCTTCCATCCTTCTTTTTTCCTCCCTCCCTTCCTTCATTCATTCCTTTTTTTTATTAATGGATTGTAAGCTCATTGGGACAGGAAACATGGCTTCCATGTTGATGTTAGTAAATAGAGGGGTATATATATATATATATATATATATATATATATACCGGGTATACGGCCACCTCCATTAAAGAGGGAGCAGGTTATGAAATAAGATGAAGCACTTGCTGATCATCATCCAAAAAACAATTTGAGGCCCCAGACAGCGATGTGTTAAACCAGACGAGCAGAAATCTGAGCAAGCTGCAGCAGCAGAGTGAGAGGGGCTGCTGGAAAGGTCACAGAGGTCACGCTGTTGGGGAAAGGTGGTCGTTTTGGGTTATGGCAGAAGCGCTGAAATCAGCACAAGGCGTCTTCTGGATGTTTTCTCCTGGCCCTGTAAGGAGGAGGAGGGCCGGGTTCTGTCTCTGAGACCCTCTGCCTTTTAAGGAGGACGGAATGGATGAAGCCCCCTCCTTAAGGCCTCTTCTCCTTCCCGTGTCCTTTCGGGGGGGGGGGGGTAATTATCCGATAGAGCGCCAGCTGCCCCGGGGCTCTTTTGCTGAGCAATGGCTGCTATCGGCTCCGAAGTGACGTCGATGCGTCGGGCCAATGATTGTAAAACTCAACGAGCCCAACGTACTCAACGAGCCCAACGTACTCAGCGAGCCCAACGTACTCAACGAGCCCAACGTACTCAGCGAGCCCAACGTACTCAGCGAGCCCAACGTACTCAGCGAGCCCAACGTACTCAGCGAGCCCGGCGCGAATAATCCCACATAATGTATCGAGAATGTAGAGAAAATACCTAATGTGGCTACAAATAACTAAATGTATCCAAAACGCCCTGAATTTATTTAGAGGAATGCATAGAATACGATGAATAGAAACGTATCGCTTTCCAACTCTTCTCATCCATTCACCACCAATTTAGAACAATAATTTTTACCAGCATTTCGTATATTCTGGCTTTAGTTATTCCAGTTAAAAAAACCCTCAATATTAAGAAACCCAGAACCGGCCCGAAGAGCGGCCCCCATCCGGCCCCCGTCTGGTCGCCCGTTTCTCCTGCTGTAAAGACTCAAACCTTAATCAGTCGTTGGTCTCGTCTTAGATTCAGGAGCCGTATGTCTATCCCATGCATGTTTAATCCCCTCACTGTATTACCCTCTACCGCTTCTGCTGGGAGGCTCTTCCACTTATCGACCGCCCTCTCAATAAAGTAAAAGAGCTTGGAGAATGTGTATATAATGTGTTTCATATAGTGGCGGCGGGACTATTAGCGAATACCTACTTTTTAGGATTAAATACTGAACACCCAGCCCCTGGACGTGAGCCCCGGATGCCGTATTCCTTCCGTGGGTTGGCCCATAATAAACTGCATATAACATTTCATGGAATATTATATAGTATTGTGTGGTTTTTTTGTCGACAGATTTAGATATTTTGTTTTTTTGGCTGTTTTTGCTGTTGGACCTGTTCTGGGATAAAACCGCTCCATCATTTTCCTCTCTATACCCACAATTCTCCGGCTGCTAATTCCCCAGGACCCCCATTCTTTTCCTCCCGAGACCCCCGTCCTCCCCCCTTCCTCCACTAACCCCCCCCCCGACTCCTCGCCGGCCGCATCCTCCGCGGTGGGATTTAGTGTTCTGACCACGAGCCGGAATCAGGACGGATTGAATGTTCAGCCCTGCGGTATTTGAGGGAGGCAGAGAGGGGCAGAGAGGGGCAGAGGGGGGCAGAGAGGGGCAGAGAGGGGCAGAGAGGGGCGCATGCAGTGAGTAAGATCTAAAGCAGATTGGGAGCCGATGACAGGCAGGCAGATATATATAGCAGACAGACGGACAGACAGACAGACGGACGGAGACAGGCATATAGATAGAACAACCGAATGACATAAATCCAGAGATACATCATAGAGAGAGAAAGAGAGAGATGGAGAAATAATAGATAGATAGCTAGATAGATAGATAGATAGATAGCTAGATAGATAGATAGATAGATAGATAGATAGATAGATAGATAGATAGATAGATAGATAGATAATAGATAGATAGATAGATAGATAATAGATAGAGTGTTAGAGTGAGTTTGCGTGTTGTATGTGCGTGTGTTTTAGTTACGGGGGAGACAAAGAAATCCTGCACCAGGCACCATAACCCCTGGGCTCATACTAATTATTAGTTATTGTATGGCGTTAGCATGAGTGTGAGTATATTTGCACGTATGTAATGCTGGCTCAGGACAGATAATATGACCAGTGAGCTCCCAGAAAAGCAGGGCACCTGGGGAGGAAAGAGGGGCACAATGGAGGAAAGGAGGGCATCAATGGAGGGAAGAATGTCACGGGAGTTTGGGACTGGCCCAAAAAAACAGGGACATTGAGCAGGTGTGGTATACACTGTAAGACTTTTAATAAAATTGCAAGCGCTTGAGCCAAACTAACCCACGTCGGGCTGCGGTGCCCTCGAAGCTTTCCTAGATTTGTGTTCCGCGGGGCAGTTTCACGGAAAATGCCGCCTCGGTGCCGCTTTGCAGCAGTGCAGTAAAAAATGTCTGCCCCGCAGTAATTGGATAGCAGTCGGTGTCCGCGGATCTGGTCGGGGCCGTTCTTTGTGTTGTAGAAACTGTTGGCCACACGTTCTTGTAACCAAAGATCTCGGAATGGGAAGATCTGACCCCGGCCCTGACACCCTCGCTGGGTAATTTTATCAGATGGGACGCACAGATGTCATAGCACAAGGGACTCGGACGTGGAATGGGGACATTCAGAACCAATATAACTTAGAGGGACAGTTTAATGTCCTGGGGAACTTATTACGAAATAATAACGCATATTAAGGCACTTTCTGGTGACATTAATGTGCATTCTTAAAAAAGTTCAAAGACTAAAGCACTTGCCTTAGGTAGAAGCTGCAGCTCCAGAGCTGCAGCTCCCAGCCTCCTGTGTGTTCTGATAACCTGTGCTGCTGAATGTCTGCTCGAAGCAGGCAGTCAGCGGCAGGGAATCGCTCCCCTCGAAATTAATGGGGGTGCTTTCCGGTAATTGGGGATGTGGGGGTCTCGGTTGATCCCCCCAGTATATCAAGTGCCGGGAGATCTGCACAGAAAGAAACTTTGGGGTAAGAAAAGGGGCAAATCTATATGGGGGGGCAGGGGGGTCTGCAGAATCCCCCCATGCATTTGCAAAAGGGACAACATGGAAATTTAAAGGGCCCACGCAGCATTAAAGTGCATATGACAGCTGGAGCATCCCTCAGGGCTGTAAGGGGTTAACAAGGTATATAACAAGGTATATAAACATATCATACTTCATAGCCCTGATACTCAAAGGGAAACGGTCAATATACTGCTTTTTCTTTTTTCTTACTAAAACGTAAAATTGGACATTTTTTTCATTAGTTTATTGTTGTTAACCCCTTAAAGTCTGACGTCTCCAATGCCTACAGAGACATGTCTAAATTCACAGACATTCGTGTAAAAGCTTTACCGAATCCCAACCATAAACCGAAATAAAATCTGCGGCTTCGCAAGGAAGAAGAAGACGCGACATTTCACGCGATCCGATACTTAAAGTCCCTAAAATTCCATTTATTTATTAATTTTTTTTTTACTATCATTACCACTTAAATAAGTGTCGGGACCCCTTTTTGGTCTAAAGTGAGACAGAGGGGGAGATCTCCTTGTTGCCAAATAAACATCCCCCCCGTCACCAGGACATGCCGGCCCCCGCAGTGACAGAGCACATGATATTCCCGAACGAGCCAATAATATTCTGTAACAAACACGATGATGCGTGATGGAATTTATATTCCGGGATGGACAGAAGGATCGCCATGACGATCAGATGTTATTCTAATCTAATTCAGAGGTTTTTGGAACGCGGGGCCCGGGTACAAAATGGGTTAAAAACCATTAAAAAAAAGGGACGTGAGCGACAAACGCATTAAAAACATGTCATCGATATACCCTCCACCTCGATGCGACCAGACCACAGCATCTCCCCATGAGTCCCGCGAGAACGGCTCCGATAGATCCTGACCCGCTAGTTTACGGCCAAAATACTTGGACACCCGACCCCCCCGAGTTATTACCTGTCAGTTATACGACTCCAGGGGGCCTGATGACTTTGCCAGGAGGTGGTAAACGCTAATGACTTGGAAGGCTTATTACATTCAAGTGCAAACGGCGAGGCACGTCTCGATACATTTGGGGAGCCAAGGCCGAAAAAGGAATAAGCGCGAACCTGCCGGCAGATCGGCCCCCATCCGGCCCCCGTCTAGTCCCCGTTTCTCCTGCTGTAAAGACTCAAACCTTAATCAGTCGTTGGTCTCGTCTTAGATTCAGGAGCCGTATGTCTATCCTGCGCATGTTTAATACCCTCGCTGTATTACCCTCTACCACCTCTGCTGGGAGGCTGTTCACCCTCTCAGTAACTTAAAGCTTCCTCCCGTTACATCTAAGTCTCTGATATTCATGTTTGTCTCTGAAAGGACGCAGGAGACGTTACGCAGATCCTCATTGTTTCTCAATCTGAAATAGAGGACAGATTCACCTGAATAGTATTTGAAAGAGTATTCGCAAAATTATTAATGTCCTCTGGTTTGCCTGATTTGCCTGTTATTTGTAGAGAAATCTGCACTAAACAAAAAACATTATATGTGTTTAGCAGGTTTTTAAGGACCTTTGTGAATCTTTTCAGAAATGAGACACCAGGGGTGAGCATAGGGTAAGTGGCCCCTGGGTGCAGTATTTCGTTGGCTCCTTTCTCCACAACTAAAACACAAGCACATAGTAACATACAACTTCACTCTAACACCCAACCAACCATACACTTACACATCCATCCACATCTCCCTCCCTTCTACCACTATGCTGACCCTAACACTCTTATACTCATGTTAAACAGAAAATACTAACTCACACACTCATCCTAACACCATATACTAGCACACACACATGCTGACCCACACTCAAGCTGACAATGTACACTTGCATATACTAACACCATGCCTTAGCACACACTCACATGCACGCACACGCTAACACCATATGCACACACATACACATGCTAACACCATACAGTAACACACACTCTAACACAAACACATACATGCATACATAGACGCTCTCCAACACCAAACCCATGTTTGCGGGATAAGAGGACTATCGCTGGAAGTGTTTGCCGGATAAGAGGACTATCCCTGGAAGTGTTTGCGGGATAAGAGGACTATCCCTGGAAGTGTTTGCGGGATAAGAGGACTATCCCTGGAAGTGTTTGCCGGGGAAGAGGACTATCCCTGGAAGTGTTTGCCGGATAAGAGGACTATCCCTGGAAGTGTTTGCGGGATAAGAGGACTATCCCTGGAAGTGTTTGCGGGATAAGAGGACTATCCCTGGAAGTGTTTGCCGGGGAAGAGGACTATCCCTGGAAGTGTTTGCCGGATAAGAGGACTATCCCTGGAAGTGTTTACCGGGGAAGGAGACTATCCTAGAATGTGTTTAACGGGAAGAGGACTATCCCAGAAAGTGTTTTGCTCCCCTCAGAGATACCTTGCTGAGCTTTGGCAGAGGACAACCCCGAGGAGCCATCGTGATTTATTAGGTGCTGGCGGGAAGCTGATCTTACGATGACTCCGAGGACGGTTTAATATCTCTTCTATCTGGCAGCAGTATCATTGGGATTAAGTCTCCCTGGCACAAGCATGAGTAAACCAGTTTCTATCCTAAACTCACCTCTCCTAACCTAAAAAGTGCCACCTTTCCTGGAGTTGCGAGTGTCTGGTACTTGTATCCTTAACGGTGCCAAAGACTAAATCCACCGCTTCTGGTTTCATTGCAATCAGGGGTCACCTTATCCAAAAAGCTGTCTCATGATTAGCTACAACCCGGCGTCACCCCGAGATTATAAATACAATCTTATTGTTTAAAATAATAAATGAATCCCCGTTCTCTGATTCGACCCTCTGAGTGCACAATGCAGCGCCCCCCCCCACCCCATTAAAGGAAATTAATAAAATCACTCCATGAACATAATTATACAAATGTATGAACTTTGGTTAATAATAATAATAATAATAATAATTAGTGCCAAGTCGTCCCAGTTTGATGGTTACTAGATTGTAAGCTCTCAGGATCAGGGCCCGCTTCACCTTCCCTACCACTATGTCTGCTTATGTTGTTGTTAACTTTGTATTTTCATCTCATTGTAATAATGCTTCCTAATCTGCTGTTTAATGTAAAAGGGACGTTCACATTCACATCTACATACTCACTCCTACTCACATACTCACACACACTCACACATACATGCACATACTCGCACATACTCACACATACACGCACACTCACACATACTCACATGCATGCACACATACTCACACATACTCACATACTCACACACATACTCACACAGACTCACACATACTCACACAGACTCACACATACTCACACATATTCACACACATACTCACATACTCACACACATACTCGCACATACTCACATACTCACACACATACTCACACACATACTCACACATACTCACACATACTCACACAGACTCACACATACTCGCACTCACTCACACCTACTCGCACACACTCACACACACTCACACATACTCACACATACACACACTCACACATACTCACATACATGCACACATACTCACACATACTCGCACACACTCACACATACTTGCACATACTCACATACACGCACACACACTCACACATACCCACACATACATGCACATACTCGCACACACTCACACATACCCACACATACATGCACATACTCGCACACACTCACACATACTCACATACACGCACACATGCTCACACATACTCACACATACTCACATACAAGCACACATACTCGCACACACTCATACATACTCACACACTCCTTTATACCTTTATAGACTCCAAAACTAAATGCATCCAATAACTTGTACAATTTGGTAAACATGAGCCAATCTATATAGCTGGCTGTAACCAATTGGGACTGTAGCCCGCGTCTCGTAGAGGTGTATATAACACACCTGAGCCCTCCTTTGAAATGCTCAGGTGTTCTCTGTCAGAGCCCCTCAGCATTCTGTTACTGACCCTTAAACTTAAAACCTTGTTCCTGAACCTCAGTTGCCTGCCCTGACCGAAGAGGAGCCATACTCAAAGAGTACGAAAGACAATAAGTCTTCCCTTGTCTTTGGTGGGGAGTGGACCACCACCTCCAGGATCCAGATAGCCAACAGGTGACCCTACCCTCCATATTACGTTTATAAAGCTCTAGCGGGTTCCGTAGCTCTACTACAATAAGAGGACAGTGAAAAGTAACAACATTAACAATATACAGAATTAGCATGGTTAGGAGGACATACTGTCCCAGAAGGAGAAGAGGGCCCTGCTCTCGTGAGCTGACAATCTATTCTGCAGCCCAGCCGGGGCTTTGCAAAGCGAGATAGTCCACTATTATGTGCCTCGTCATGCAGTGTGACATGAAAACATATACTCAAAGAAACCCAATTCCGGAACACTAATCCCCCGTACGCCGGCCACGGCCGCCCCGCTGACTCTAGAACTCAACGAGGCCGGCCGCGGACACTCGAAGCTCCCCGGAGATGAAGGAGGCCGGCATGTCCAATACTCAGAATACTCGGTCGCACTTTAACCTCTCGTGTGATGCCGCTATATATATTTATATATTTATTTATACATCTTAAGTAATTAGAACCCTATCGGGTGGCAGCAGTTGGTGGGACACGGATCGAGTGACCTCCTTAAGTGTTCCATGAAGTGCAAAAGGCCACTCGATATACATTGCCTAACAAAAGCTATGCTACAGCAACACCGCGCCGCCCGCCGCCGGCATCTTCGCCGAGGAAATGTCCAATTATGGCTCAGATACTTATTTGCAGTCAATGAACTGTCAGATAAATCTCTCACAATGGCCTCTTCGCATCGGGCGCTCATGTGCTTGATGGTTTTTGGATGCGTGCCCGAGGGGGGCCGGTCGAGCTACGAAGGGTTATTGCAAGAAATATTTTTATTTATCGCGAAAATTTTTATGGAAAGACCCGGCCGTCGCACGCGGCGTTATCGGACGGATGTTTTCATAGTTGTGGTCGGTAGGGTTTAGGATTGAAATCGACTAATCCCCCCGGTCTATGGAGCAGTGTGTTAAAACAAAGGGTTAAAAGCCAAAAAAAAAAAAAAAGCTGGCTTATTCCGGGCATTTATTATCGACGATGTAATGTAACCTCTTTTTGTTTTGGGAGTCTCGACAAAATAAAATAATTTTAAAAAATTTTAAAAAAGTTGCACACCAATTGGTTTATGTGTTTGCTTTAGTAATTCCCATGACTCTCAGCCAGACACTGGTCCAGGAGTAGCCAAAAAGAGAAGAGATGTCACCCTGAGACGGAGTATTTCATTTATAAAATCCAAGCTTCTTATATTATATCTAATATATTATAATTTTTATATATTAATATAAATTTTAAATATTTAATTTAGGTTTTAATCAATGTTTTTGGAAAATATTTTTGAAATTTCCGTGTTTTTAAGCCTAGGATTAAATTGGAGGCTTTGTTTGTAATAATAAAAAAAAATATATATATATATATTTTTATTTTTACAGGAGTTAAATAATTTGATTTTTATATTAATAAAAAGGAAGCATAAATGAACCCAACCGCGGGGACTATTTTAATTTTGCACCGTTCGGGTAATATGCAACTTCAAGATAAATTAATAAAAAAAAAAAAAATGCTTCACCCTCCTACCTAAATAATAATAATAATTTAAAATGTGCACATTTTTTCTTGATTATTCAAAAAAATGGTGAAGGGACGGAAAATGTGCCTACGGAAATGAATAAATAATAATATATATTATTTTTATATTTATCTTTTTGGTAGCGATTTTCCCCCGCGTCGTGGCAAACGTGCCCATTAAGCCCGGGTGACCTCAGCCTCGCCCCGGCCATCTATTTCATGATGTAATGAGGAGATGGAGAGGGGTTTCAGCGTTCTAACACTTAATTATGGATCGTTAATTATGGTCCATAACTCAGCATCCTTCTTTACCTTTGCCCCCCCCCCGATCATCGCAGTCCCGCCACTTACACATGGGACGCTAAAAAAAAAAAAAAAAAAAAAAAGGTGGTAAAATTGGTTGGGATATTTACTTTGAATCCCAAAAATGTATAAATAATTTGTTTTGTAAAATTTCAAATTTGGGGCAATTTGGACATTTTTCGGGACTGCTCCGTCGAGTCATGATATAGGCTTCATTGTTGTGATAAATGTAAGTCTTGATTGAAAGGAGCTCTGCGGGATGTTTGTATGCCGCGGGGGAACCTGCAAATTTTATATGTCAGTGTCACAGGGGGCCAGTTCTCTGTTCCCAATAATGGGAGTAACAGCTGCGGGCACCGGGGACTCCGATTACCTTCTCGCCCTTTCCAATTTGGCAGAGTCAGCAGCAGAGGTGGGGGGAGGGACGCCGAACGAAGGAGAGAGCGAGGCAAGGAGTCCACGAGACAAGGAGATAGAAAGAGAGAGCGCGGGAGATAAGAGAACTATAAGAGGTTAACACTGAGGTTGGAGGGGTAGTATAGACACCAAAGGGGGGTAAAAGAGGTTCTAGTGGACTAAGGTGGTCAAAAGGTGGACCCAATCCATTGAAATGTCTTTTTAAAAAAGTGATAAGAAGTGTTTTGTACTTTAGTTCATTATATGTATTGAAGTCGGTTAAACATGATGAAATGCAAGGTTATGCAATTGGTGCAGTGATTAACTACAAGAACCACAGCAGCTTGTTATTCATCACGTATATTAGTCATATGTTACCATTAATTACCATTAATTTTACTTTATACACCACTTTTGGGCTTCAGCTTCATTTAAGGGTCTTCCGGTGAGCTTGTAGAAAATATTTCATCATAAACCATCCTATGAGAGCCAAATGACAGGGAATCTGGAAAATGAAGGGCAGGAAAGATGGGGAATCCACCCTTCGCTAGGAGATATCTAAGAGATCAATGCGTTGTTGGTGAAAGAGGGCCATAACAAGCTGAGAATGACGCGGGAGAGAATTCCACTCATTAGCTTTTTTGGGGTCATGGAGGATTCCTTCCCAGTAAGGGAAATTGTCCGTCGGCATCGTGTTTTGTCTGGATCTAGCAAAAAATGGAACGGGGTGGGTTGGAGTTGATGATCTGTGCGACGATGTCATTTAATAAATTCCATTAGAACCCTAATGATAGTAAATAGAGTGTTGGGTAGATAATGAGAGGATGGATTAGAAAAACTGAAAAAAATAGAAAAAAAAAATATAGGATAAATAAAGGAACCTATAGAATCCTTCAATACACGGACAGAGGACACGGATCTCAGACATACGGACTAAAAGCCCCCCGAATTATCAGCATTTAATGTTCTTTATTATATTATTGGTTCGTTTACAGAGTGACGACAGACAGCCTTATCACTCGACGTGATGACATAATTCTGGAAACTGTTACATCATGACTCTTGTACGATGATCTGCATGATGGTCTCCATACCTCCCAACATTCCCGACGGCCAGAAGTGGCGCGCGGTCAGGGTCATTAGAAGAAGAATAATGGGGTTTATTTACCCCGTTTAATTTATAGAACCGTTTCCTGCTGTTTCTTAGGGGCTTTTAGGGCTGTAGAACCCTGCGATCCCCTCATACCCAGCAAACATTCTGACCTCCTAGAAAAGAGTGATGGAAGAAGGGACAGAGAAGGACTGACCAGGCTGAAAGAAGACACTTGGCAGCTATGCTCCTCGTTACATGCTGTTACATCGCTCTTCCCGTCTCATGTTGCTTTGTCGTTATAAATGTAACTTGTAGCTTTATTATAAACGATGTAATGAAATGCATTTCTCCCGTTCTCTTATTCTGTGAATTTTAGGCTCCGTCGCTGTCACGTCCTTGGGGCTTCTCTGCTGTCACATTACGGATCCCTCTGAATGTTGTCACATTTTTTGCTGTGGTCTCTTTAGTTAATAATCTATCTTTACATCTCCCATCACATTCTCCGGTGTCTAATGCCCCCCACACACCCCCTCCCCCCCACACCCATTTTTTTTTTTCCTTCCTCCAAAACCCATTTCTTGGAATTTCCGCCTCCCGGGATACCCAGAACCCGGCCGCTGGAAAATATTATGATATCGCGGGGAGGAATGCTGACCTTCTGGGCCGCGGCGGTGAAAGGGTTTAGTCGAGAGTACGTACCCCTAGCGATGTTAATTGATGGGTTTTTTCGACTGATTGGATTACTCGGTGTTCCAGGTCCGATTCCTGCAGCCGAAAGATATCGCCCTCTGTAAGTGCCTGGTAACCCCTTCAGTGCCCTGACCCAAATTGGAGAAGAAAGGGGGCAGGGAAGGTGGGCAAAATTTTATTACATGGATACCGAACACATCTTTTTTAAAAAAAAATAAATATATTTATTATTCCGAGACTAGAAGCCGTATCGGAAGACTACGTCTTTATGCTAAAGTTAGATGGAAGTTTTTGGGTGCCACGGAACTGAGCCGGCGTCTAACCGGCGGTCACCTGAAATGTCCCCGCCGTGGCCGCGTTATAAGAGGCTGGTGCATAAATTTAGGGGGATTTTGGATTTTAAACAGTAAAAATGTACACAATGACAAGTGATGGGTTTGCAATGGCTTGAGGGGGGCCGAGTGGCACTTCACAGGCAGATTGAGGGTTAAATGCTATTAGAGAAGGGCCCACCACGGTCCAAATGTGGCAAAGCGTGAAGGTTGTAAGGGGGGCAGAGGACGCGTTTCGTCACGGGACAGGCGGCTGCCGAGGCTAGCAGTGGGGGGATTCTGCACAGACAGATGGACACATTCTGAGGATGCCGCCTGTCCACAAAGGCCACTTATAGCTTTGGAAGCGCAAAGAATGCGGACTTTTTTTTGGTGCCAAAAATAAGTGTTACACGACTCAAAGGAGTTCAATACCATACGGTGGGCAAACTAATGGGGGGGCTTCTGGACCCCCAAATAAAACCGGTACGCGAACTGGTGCCGTTCCCCCGAGTCCCACGGAACCCCGTATGAGCCCAGCTCGTTATTTTGTTGCCCCGTGGCCTGAGACGTAGTATAAATTTATGGTAAAAAATCTCTTTCATCGATTTTTTTCTCTTCCAAATTGCCAAAAAAAAGTTAGTTAAGTCCTAGAGTAGAAAACTCCAGGTATACCTCCCAACTGTCCTCGTTTTAGCAGGACAGTCCTGAATTTTAGGCACTGTACCAGGTAGCTGCCCCATTGTCATGCTTGGGGGGGGAATGGGCCGGTTTGGAAGAGGTGAAAAATCAATGGAGGTCCACGATGGCCTCCAGGAGACGCTATTTAGGTAAAAGGGGCAGGGGGCCACGCGTCCCACCAACTCCTAGGACCACCTTCCGCCCCCCCACAGTTCTTACCCTTTATCAATGCGAATAAACCCCCCCGACACACCACGCAGACTCCCAGCGGCCCACTGCCCGACCGCCCCATGGCCACTGATCCGCAGTGTGTGGCCGCCGGATGGACTTCATTAGGCGCCCTCTGGCCTTAAAGCGCCATCGCCGCCTCATTATCCCCAGTCCGCCCCGCCGACGCATTTTGACGACTCCGTCGGTCGTTCCAATAGATGGAGGCCTCTCAAGAGGTTATGATGTCATGTATATCATGGCCGCCCCTCACACATCACATGGAATCATTTATTTGGATCCATTCTCGCGCCGTCCCTCGCGCTTATTTTTAGCTCACGAACAGCGGCCAGAGGTCAGCGAGTTTATTTGGGACTTGTTCAGGCGCTCCGGGGCTCTTGACCTGATTCTCTGTAATGCTTCTAAACCCGGGGCCATGGGAGCGATTAGTAGTAACCCGATGCCGCACTTATCCCAAATATAACCGCGTGGATCAGTCTTATTAGAGCCACCAAGAAAAACCCTACTCTACGCGCTTATATTTCCCACAGGCGCGATTCACATGGGGAGGAAAAACATTTCGAGGGCGTCCCGCGGTGTCCACCTGCCGCACATGGTCGGTGGAACCCCCTCTGCTAAAACCATCGCGTCGTGTGTTTTCACAGCGCTACTGAACCTGCTGGCGCTATATGAACAGATGGAATTATGGGACCAATAACCGGTGCTTTGTTGCTGCAGGGTCGGTAAATTAGTTTCAGATGCAACGAGGCCACAGGGGGTCTCGTCCAATAATATGTAATAAGACGTACAATATGAGACTGGGGGCAGTTAATTGGACGTCGTGCGATGAGGACCCCAGATATAATTGTGTGCATTATTCTGATATATCTGCCACTCAACATAACCCCGCCTATTACTCCATATTACCCCCACAACTCCTCCTATTACTCTGTATACTCCCTGTAACCCCTCCTATTACTCCATATTACCCCCACAACCCCTCCTATTACTCCATATACCGCTTTATAACCCGTCTTATTACTCCCCTCCCTATAACCCCTCTTTATAACGCCTCCTATTACTCCATATAACTGATCCTCATAACGCCTCCTATTACCCCATATACCCCTCCCTATAACACCTGTATCCCGCGTTGTATCCCGCATACGCCCGGGTGTCAGATCCATACATCCGTGTCCCACACCCGCGGCGTGCGGTAACGCGCCCCCCCCAGCGCCCCGGGTGCCCCTGACCCTGTGAAGGATTCAGGGACAGATGGAGCTGTCTCAGCAGCGGCCGTCTGTCTCAAGGAGCCGCTGTCAATCACAGCCCTCTATCTTTGACCAAATTTGGCGACGCGTCCCCAGCTCCTTGGGCTCAAAATAAATGTTCTGCAGCCAGGGAGAGGAGAGAAGCCGAGGCTGCGGACGGCGGTCGGAGGGAGGGACGCGGCGGGGGGCACACAGCAGTTGCTTCTCATCCTGATGAAGGATTAGAGCTCCCTGACGGAGAACTTCCATACACTGCCACGGTCTGCGGGTTAACCCCTCGCAACATCGCGGCCATCGCAGCACTGCGCCGGCCATGGAGACCCAGTATAGCCGCTTCCCACTGAACAACGCCAAAGCAAAAAGAAACCATCGGCCCATCTCGGCTGCCATTTTTGAATCCCCCTTTTTATTTATTCATTCTTTAGGAGAGCTTTACCTACATCCCTTTACTGTGTCTGCCTGCACTGCTTCCACTGGAAGTCTATCCCATGTATCTTCTACCCACTCAGTGAAGTGGATTTTTTCCTCACTATGCACCCTGTAACTTTAACTAATGTCCTAAAGTTTCAGCGCTCATGTTTTATTAATAATGCCCCCTCTTTTTTTTTTTTTTTTTTTTCATTCATTGACATATTGGATCTGCACCAGGAGCTTACAATGGAGGTTGGGGAGGGGGAGGCCAGTCCTCCATACCTTCCTTCCGCCTGGTGCACACACCTGAGGGCTCTCCAGGTATTTGCCCGGAGACTTGGGGTCAAGCGGTGCCCCATTCCCCACCCACTTCCCGTCCAAACATGGGCAGCTTTCGGTGGGACCGCCCACTGATATGAAAAGGAAGCGCTCCGGGTAAAAGGTGGGGCTCGGCACCAAGGACAGCTCCTCAGAGGCGGCGCCTCGAGACAAATTCCTCTATTCTTACAAAATAAATTGCTATTTTTAACCAGCAATGATACATTTTTAATTAATATAAAAATAATTGATATAATAAAATCTTCATTTCTCTCTGATGGATGAAGGAGTTCCGGAAGGTAACGGGTTCACGGACACTCTAAACGCCATCGGATGAAGCTTTCGGGGGAGGGGGGGATTATAAACCGAAATTGCATAACGTTGATCTTCTCGGTTGCAGGGAAAGTGTTCGTGTGATTGACGGGCGTTCATCAGGCAGACGACAGCTGAGTATGAATGAGCCGGTTACCCGGGTGATGCCGGCCGCGCTAAAACTGGGACATTAGGAGATAGGTGTCAAGTAATTGTTTTACCGCTGTTTCCCGTTACGCTGCAGCCAAACGCACCCTAAATCTGGCCATTATCTGCTTAGTCTGTAGCAGCAGTCGTCGATACAGCTCTCCCTGCAGAATTACACCCGTTACGTTTAGTTTTTTTGCAGGACGGCCCTGGTTTTCGGGCGCTGCCCCACGTAGTTGCCCCGGGGCAGGGGGGATCATGGCGCGGGGAGCTGGGCTTTAGCTCCGACGTGAGCACCACACGGGGACTCTTCCGGGAAGGCGGAACACTCCCTGGCCCCACCCACTTCTGGCAGCCCCACCTTTTTCCACACCCCAAACGCTGGTGTACTGATTCGGACATTGCCGATGTTGGAAGGTATACTATAACCCCTCCTATTACCCCCCCAAAAAAACCCTCCCTATTACCCCTCCTAGTGCTTCATATAAACCTCCCTATAACCATTCCTGGGAACCCTCCAGATTTCCCTGGAGACTCCGGTAGAAGCGCCGCTCCTCCGGTTCTCCGGTAGACACCCGAATACTCCGGGCCTCCTATAATTCCATATAACACCTCCTATAATTCCATATAACCCCTCCTATCATTGAATATAACCCCTACTATAATTCCATATAACCCCTCCTATAATTCCATATAACCCCTCCTATCATTGAACATAACCCCTCCTATAATTCCATATAACCCCTCCTATCATTCTATATGAGATGTTACGCTTTTTGAAATATAATTTTTGTTTGGACATTATTTACTATGGGGGGCGGGACTAGGGGTAATTATAATTACCTCACCCCTTCCGAGTCAGTGAAGCCAGATGCTGGAATATGATGTCATATCCTGGTGCACATGGAAGCCACCTGGATGCTGTGATGTCACACTTCAATCTACTTTATGCCCCAGTGGTCAGGGATGATCCACATGAAGCCCACAGAGGGGCAGCAAAGAGGGGCAGCAGTACAGTGCCGGATATTGGGACAGCTCCACGGGACACTTGGGAAGTATGATTGGTCCATGCCCTGCAATTGTTAGCTTTCAGTCTAAATCTTTTTAGAAGCACCCCCCCCCCGGCCCCCACGGACCCCTGGTGTAAACACCCCGCCGGTCCGTGTCCTCGGGGTATCACTGTATCATGGATTGGGGCCCTTCACGTAGTCATACTTTGTATCCACGGGGTAATTAATTAACGTTACATTGTGAGGGTCGATAGAAAAGTAACTCCAAAAGTGCCTCCAATCTCAGCACAAATACCCCGCACCGCAAACAGGAGCCGCAAATGCCCCTCTCTGCCCCCACAGACACGAGCCTAGAAGCTTTGCCCCGGGTATATAGTGTTGCAGTTATATTTACGGCAAGTGACGTCTGCCCAGAGGCACCGAGTGAGCGGCTCAAGGTTAAAGAGACCCCCGCAGCTGGGATTTCCTGCTCCGAGCGCAGGATTAAACGGCACAGAATCCCACGCATCAGCATTTAATCACACTGAGCACATGTAACCGGAGAAAGCCCTGAGAACGAGGTGTAGATAAGTGGAACAGCCTCCCAGCAGAAGTGGTAGAGGGTAATACAGCGAGGGTATTAAACATGCGTGGGATAGACATACGGCTCTTGAATCTAAGACGAGACCAAAGACTGATTAAGGTTTGAGTCGTTACAGCAGGAGAAACGGGCGACTAGACGGGGGCCGGACGAGGCCGATCTGCCGGCGGGTTCTGCTTCTGGTGGATACATGGCAGGGAGGACATGCAGTGGAGGCCGCAGTGAAACCGCTCTCATATAGTGCAGGCGGGGGAAGGGGGGGGGGTGTTTGCAACATCGAAAAGAGGAAACTAAGATTATAATTTTCCCACAAAGTGAGGAGCGAGAAACCGACGGAGATCTAAATGCGGCCGGCAGGGAACGGTTCTGAGCGGCGCCCCCGTGAGGCCATGGAGTGCTTCTACATGTCTGAGCCGGAATAGGATTGAACAGTCACTTATTCTTTTACTGGAGTGGGGAGCTCAGGGGGTGCACTCAGGGGGTCACTCAGTATTGGGGGGCGTCTTACAGCCGGTGAATATGTTCAGTATATCAGGAAAGCTTTCAGGTTGCGCAGAAAGTGCCCCCAATAAATTTTAATGGGATCGCTCTGTAGCTGCAGCTTCTGCCTAAGGCAAGTTATTTTTTTTATTTTCAAGGACTATAGATGAAAGGGCTCAGAAGATACCCTAATACCCGTCTGGGGCTGTCTGGGGCTTTAAACTGCCCCTTTAATACATCGTCCTGCAGTGAGTGGGATATACAGTGACACCTAGTGGTCATATGGAGTAATGTGATCAGGGCGGCCGTTTAACTGGCTGAACACTCACACTGCCACTCACATAATTCATAGACTCTCACAAACACTCAGCACTCAACACAAGAACTCACCGTGCCTACAGACAGACACTCACACAACTCACAGCAAATATAGACAATCACACAACTCACAGCACTCACAGGCAGCCCCATACCCACAGCACTCACACAACTCGCATCACTCCCAGGCAGTCACACAACTCACATCACTCCCAGGTAGTCACACAACTCACAGCACTCCCAGGCAGTCACAGCACTCACAGGCAGTCACATACCCACAGAACTTACACACAATAACACAACTCACAGCACTCACAGGCAGTCGCACAACTCACAGCACTCACAGGCAGCCACACAACTCACAGCACTCACACAACTCACAGAGATCAGGGATGTGTGTAATGATACAACTCGTTTATTGTGACACCGCAAACACAGAAAGACACCGAGACCTGTCCGGGCCCCGGGAACTACAACTCACAGTCACTTAAACCCACTTAAAAATCTCCAATCCACCCCCACAGAAATTCCCGGAATTAACCCCCAAATTTAACACTGACCATAAAGGTCATCAATGAGCAAATCTTTCGGTATTTTTTTAAAATATTTAATTTTTACATTTCACAAAAAGGAAAAGGAAATATCCCGAGAAAAAAACAAACTTTCATTTATACAAACAATACGGATTTTACTAAAATTTTTGTGGGTAATAAGAGTTTTTGGAAGTCTTTATGAAGACAAGAAATCTTCAGGAAATTAGATTTTCTAAAATTTGTTTAGAGAACTAAAGATTTGGTGAATTGTTTTAAATTGTTTTCAATTTTCGCTTCCAATTAAAACAAAAAAAACCCAAAACTTTCCATTAACACAAATAGTATATTTTTTTCAAATATTTTTTTACAATTTGCACAAAATACTGTAAAATAATAATAATAATAATACGCCAAAAGACATTGAAAATCCTGACATTTTTCTTCATTTTCTTTGGAATCTTGCAAGAATAAAGTTGAATTTTCTTTTCCCATAATTTTCTTCGGAGATAAAACATGGAAACAAATAATAGCTTGTTTTTCATGCTTTCTGTTATATTTTTGAATTTTTATAAAAATGTGAATTCACAGTTTTAAATAATAAATAGATTTCTCACATCACATTGTGGATCAGTACCGCGCATCACAATAAAAAAAAAAGGCGATTGTGGTCTGGGTTTTAGAATGTGTTCTTATCGCCGTAGCAACTAATGGAATGCCTTATTCAACAGGAACATTCCAATAGTTGTCATGGCGATAAGCTCCTTCCCCCCCCCCCCCCCCGGAATTTACACCGGAATCGCTTTTTTTCTACATAATATTTCTTATGAGGACAGGTTTATTTGCTTTTTCCCGCCGCTTGATGTCTATCTTTGTGCTTAGAACCGTCTCCTTCCATAATACTTCCCAGCGCATACCTGATATCCTGCTTCTGATTGGCCGAGGCTTTTGCATGTTGTTTTGTTTGACTGGTGCGGGACTCCAGAAAGTAAAAGTAGGTAATTTGATGTGTATTATATAAATATTTGAAGCATCTGTAGGTTTACCTGTAACATTCTATCAAGGTGGTAGATCCAGGAGGAGAGAAACACTTTGGCTTACTGCAAAATGGCGGCCTGCTTGTATTTGTGACGTGACAATGAGGAACGTTGAGCGTTAATCCACGCACGGATGCTGTCGGAACGTTGTGCTCGCGTTCGCGTCATCGAGGGAACGAGGAGACTGGCAGAAGATGAGATGTTCCTCAGGTCCTACCATGCATCTGTTCAACCGCGTGCCGCTCCCAGCGTCTCCCCGAAGCCTAGACAGTCGGGTCCGGACGATGAGAATATGATGTGAGAAGGTTGATCATGAAGGTTGGTCAAGCCAAGAAGAACAAAAGTTATAGTTCCGTGGTCCCTGGTTCGTCGAATGCACGGAAACCCCAGTCCTGATATGTCCGTGACCAAGGATTCTTCCTTGGTTCTGTAAATGAAAAAAGTGGAAGGGTCAGACGAGAAGGTCCATCACATGGAATGGAAGAGCTTATATCTCCCCAAAACTGTTGTTGAGGAACTCGTGTGAGTTTCCACCTACCCATTCTTCCCATACCTTGACACTGCCGTCAACTCTTGGATACATGATACTTACCGGCCATTTTCAGAGGCTTTGAACTGCGTTCGGCAAGGATCCTCCCTTCGTTCTCGGTGAAGGAACACGTGAAGACGGCATCGGAATCATCCTCCGAGGGACAGAAAGTGAGAAACGAGCAGATCTGCCCTCCCGATTTATTCTCAGTCACTTGGTAGTTGGCATCTTGGTCCTTGCAAATAATTGTCCTTTCCTCATCTGCGCATCTCTCCCATAATACTCTGATCTCGCGCGGGACGTTTCCATGCATGATGCAGCTCAGGGTCACTTTATCGCCCACGTTGCATATCTCCGGGACGCACACGTCAGAAACCGAGAAAAACCCATAATTATCTGGAGGAGAAAAAAAGAGACAAGAAATGAACTTCTCTTTACGGAAACACAGAGATACACATTTTCAATTAAGAAGAAGACTGGGGTTGGGGTTTGGAGTTAGGTTGGAGGCTGGGGTTGGGATTTGGAGTTTGGCTGAAGACCGAGGTTGGGATTTGGAGTTAGGTTGGAGGCTGGGGTTGGGATTTGGAGTTTGGCTGAAGACCGAGGTTGGGATTTGGAGTTATGTTGGAGGCTGTGGTTGGGATTTGGAGTTTGGCTGAAGACCGAGGTTGGGATTTGGAGTTATGTTGGAGGCTGTGGTTGGGATTTGGAGTTTGGCTGAAGACCGAGGTTGGGATTTGGAGTTATGTTGGAGGCTGTGGTTGGGATTTGGAGTTTGGCTGAAGATGGCTTAGGTTGAGATATGGAGTTGTCCTGAAAACAGAGGTCAAAACATGAAACAAAGCTGATTGCTGAGGCTGGAATAAGAGGTTAGGCTGAAAGATGTGGCTCAGGCCTGGAGCTAGGTTTAGGATTTCACTTGTCCACCAAATTTTGATTTCCTTAACATGACCTATACGTTTGCACGTGATAGCCGATGAGTTTGCGTGTAGAACAGCGTGGACCTTCACTCACGCCGAGGCACACTGTCGCTCTCTTACCCAGGACGCTTCCAAAGATGTGTTTCTCCTCCAGGATCTTGTCTCCTTTCATGAACCGGCATATGAACTCGGCCTGGTCGTGCTGCTCTTTGCGCACCTGGAAGCAGAGGATGGAAGACAGGGAATGGCGCAGGCCGCAGACGGACATGCTCTTGATGTTGTTCCAGCAGGTGTATAGATCCTGTTCCTGTAGCTCCCTGTAATCCCCCAGAGGCTGGATGGACCCCCTCTCTTTTATCTCAAGCTCCTTCTCCCCACGTCTGATTATCCACACGGCGGTGATGGCCTTGGGGTACCGGCCAGAGATGGTGCACTTCAGGACAGCTGTACATCCGTTTGTCCAGTCCTTGCACGTGGTTATATCGGTCACTGGGGAGAAAAAAAACCACAGCGATAAAATTCCTCCAGTTCCCAACCATGAGTATAATTTGCGATAATAAATTCATGGAACACGAGGCGTTAAATACTTTATGGGCTACTTTTTACGTCGCTGTCAGCCTTTGGGGCCACGATCTGAGACCAGGAGGCTGTACGTTGTTTCATTTACGGGATCCGATCCCCCCCGGAGCTTCTCCTTAAAGGGGATCTCCCGGTGTACATCGATATCCAGCTATTCTCTTATGTTTGTAAGGAATTTAACGTATTTGTTGCAAAAAGTCTCTTCTGCTTTAAACAACAACAAAAAAACTAGTTGGGATCCTACTGACAAAATAAATATAATACATAAAAGGGAAAAATAAGAAAAAGAGGCAGTTCTCCTTTAAGAAAGGAACGTGAACGTATCGCTGAATCGGTGAGATGACTTTAAAGTAATCTTCCCGCATTAGATATACATCATTCAGGGCCGGTCAAGCCCTTCCTGCAGCCGTTAATAATCCGCAGTGATGTCATAAGTAGCGTGTATCCGTTACATCGTATCTGGGCTTTCGATCTCTTTTTTTCTTTTCTCTTACCGTGTTTGCACAAAGACGGAATTCCTATGGCAAAGAAAAACGCGACGGATATGATCACCCAGAACACTTTGGGAATGTACGGATCCACTAAAGAGAGAGAGCGAGAGAGAGAGAGCGAGAGAGAGGCAGCCAGACGTTAGAAACGCTTCCATGTATATCACAGAACCCAGCGAAGAAACGCTCAGTAATTGTAATAAGTTCCCTGTATGTAATACAAATCCCACTATGCTCAGCCAAACTTCATGTGACCCTATTACATCACTGCTTGTTTGTAGCACATGTAATAATAAATATATATCATATAATATACCGTATATTTATGTATGTTTTGACCTTATATTGTTGTTACATTAATTGGTTACATTTTTACTTAAATGGATTATTATGTTTCAATTATTTTATAATCATTTAACAAAATGCTGCATTCGCCACCTTTGGTCTCTGCCGGTTCCAAGATGAGTGACAGGTCACCAGGCCAATAGCATCCCGAGGCTACCAGCTGATTCTGAATCCCGAGTTACAATATAACGCCTTTATTCTTAATGTTAATAAGTTTTAAAGGTTAATTACCCACAAACCGCAGTCTCTCCGTCACCCCTCCTGGGACTGTGGGGTGGTGAATGGTGCAGGTATAATCAATATTATCGTCATCGGGGGTCACGTCCATCAGGAAGACCGCGATCAATGAGAAGGTGCCGTTGGGGTTGATCCATTTCTTGGACGTCTCTGCCAGGGGGTGTCCGTCTCTCTCCAACGACAAGTTCAGATCTTCTGGGTAAAAACCGGACACTAAGCAGACCAGGGAGGAATTCTTACGGCCCTTACCGGTAAGGAAAATACTGATGTCCGGGCGAACTGGAGAAACCCAACAGTGGACATTAAAACGGGAAATAAAAAAGACAGGTTTTATGCATGAGAAATATGTAATATATAATATATAATATGAGGAATATACAGAGATATAACGGGTTATAAGGACGGGATTAGTTATACAGCCGGAGAGTATATAATATATAATATGAGGAATATACAGGGATATAACGGGTTATAAGGACGGGATTAGTTATACGGGGGAGAGTATATAATATATAATATGAGGAATATACAGGGATATAACGGGTTATAAGGACGGGATTAGTTATACGGGGGAGAGTATATAATATATAATATGAGGAATATACAGGGATATAACGGGTTATAAGGATGGGATTAGTTATACGGCCGGAGAGTATATAATATATAATATGAGGAATATACAGGGATATAACGGGTTATAAGGATGGGATTAGTTATACGGCCGGAGAGTATATAATATATAATATGAGGAATATACAGGGATATAACGGGTTATAAGGATGGGATTAGTTATACGGCCGGGGAGTATATAATATATAATATGAGGAATATACAGGATATAACGGGTTATAAGGATGGGATTAGTTATATCGCCAGAGAGTATATAATATATAATATGAGGAATATACAGGATATAACGGGTTATAAGGACGGGATTAGTTATACAGGGAGAGTATATAATATATAATATGAGGAATATACAGGGATATAACGGGTTATAAGGACGGGATTAGTTATACGGCCGGAGAGTATATAATATATAATATGAGGAATATACAGGGATATAACGGGTTATAAGGACGGGATTAGTTATACGGGCCGGAGAGTATATAATATATAATATGAGGAATATACAGGATATAACGGGTTATAAGGACGGGATTAGTTATACGGCGGGAGAGTATATAATATATAATATGAGGAATATACAGGGATATAACGGGTTATAAGGACGGGATTAGTTATACGGCCGGAGAGTATATAATATATAATATGAGGAATATACAGGATATAACGGGTTATAAGGATGGGATTAGTTATACGGCCGGAGAGTATATAATATATAATATGAGGAATATACAGGGATATAACGGGTTATAAGGACGGGATTAGTTATACGGGGGGGGGAGTATATAATATATAATATGAGGAATATACAGGGATATAACGGGTTATAAGGACGGGATTAGCTATATGTTCGGAGATTATATAAAATAGTTAATGTAAAGCGTGTGTTGGGTTGGTATGTCAGAGTTTGGTCACCATCCGAAAAACCTGATCTTATCCCCAAAAACATGTTGCCAGGTGACTTGACTCACCTCCAAAGGTAAGATGGAAGGATTTCTTTAGGGGGTACGAGGTCTTTTGTAGAACTTGACAGGAGTACTGGACGTCCTTATCGCTGGTGGTCGGGGTGAAGCAGAAGGAGCTCTTGACTGTGACCCCTTGGCCGTCGTCGTCTTGCTGAACGTCCGGCGTGGTCGTGCTCAGCACCTGTCCGTTCCTCATCCACTCAAACATCACGTCGGGAGACGACAAGTTGCTCGCCCAGCAATGGAGCTCGCTGGACTGGTTCAGAGTCACCGTGGTGCCTTCAACCCAGATGTGCCGGTGGTCTGTGGAGGGGGAACACGGGAACGCTTTGGTCACGAGGCTATTATGACGGATTCACGAGGCTATTATGACGGATTGACGACACGCGTGTTTAACCCTTTACTGACCTTTAACGACCAAGGTAACGATCTGTGTCTCCTGTTCTGACGCCAGCCGGACGCTGCAGGAGTATCTCCCTCCATCCATATTGCTGACGTTCGGCAGGGTCAACGACGCGTCTCCGCGTGCCAGGTGCTCCTCGGAGAGATACGCCCCGGGTCTGAACGCCGTCATTTGCCCCGTGTAGGATAGAACTTTCTTGCCCTCATTCTTCCACACCACGTGCACCTGCGCCGGGTCTACCGGCGGCACTCCCAGCGTGAAGTTACAATGGAGGACGGCGGTGGCGCCCACCTGAGTAACGATGGGCACCGGCGAGGTGGTGACCTGCAGCTGAGCACCTGAGAGAGAAGCAGAAAACGTTTACCAGATGGGTTCGTCCACCGAAAACAGTCACTCATGAAGCTGTCCAAACTTGGCCCTGGCCACCATCGTAACGCATCCTGGTTTGTGTTTCATCCAGAGCTTTTGGTGGCCAATGTGAGAGGACACAGTAATGGGTCCCAACTAGGGTCCCCCGGGCGTCCCGCTGCTCAACGGGCCAATCACGGGGCAGATATTTGGATCTCCCCAACCGGCCCATTTACACGTTAGACGGTATCAAACGGGTGAATACGCCGCTGATAGTACCCGGAGCTTGTTTCTTCCACAAGGGGAATAACTTCTAAGTCTGGCGAGTGTCAGCTCTGTGGACATGTGGAGAGAGTATCAACTCATGTGGGCTGCATGCAATGGCTGCCTGAGGGTATTGAGTGTTAGCACCTAGAACAGCTACAGAAGACGGCTCATTCTGTCTTGACTGAGAGCCTACAATCCATCCCCAGATCCCAGTACTCAGAACGTATCAGCGCCAACATATTCCATAGCGCTGCACAATTTAAATAAAGAGACGTTTACGCATACGGATACAACAGGAGCTGAGGACCCGGCCAGTGAGCTGACAATCTAGCCTTAAGGGCAGGAATGGCGGGCTTCGGAGGGCTCGAGTGGAATGAACAGACGCAGAGACAGCCGGGGATGGGAGACACGACGCGTGTGTGGAGCGTGTGAGCGGATGAGCGCAGACTGACGGACCCCTCAGAACGACAGACACCCCGCGATGCCCCAGGCAGAGACGTTGAATGTTATGGGGAGGCAGGAGGCAGATCCAGGCACGGCGGCACCCGGCGTATTGATGGTTATCGGGATCCACGCACCTTCCACTCAATCCCTGCACAACGTTACATGTTAAGCACACATCTGCCCCAATACCCCCACCCAACACCGGGGCATCTCCGGCCTGGGGTGTCCCCGTCACATCCATTACTCACTGACAAATGTCACCAACATCAGCAGCGGCAGCAGCAGCAGCGGAGCCGACATCCTCAGCAAAAAAAAAAGGATGAATGCAGCGGCTGCGGAGGATGAATGGGCCTCGCCGATAAACGCAGCGACGGCGCCACCCGCTGGGGGGAAACGCAACTGCACGTCCTCAGTGTCATCCGCAGCCAATGCGCCGCATGAAACACGTCCGGCATTAACCCCTTCGGGGCCAGGAGACGTGCGCTAGAGATGGTTAAAAAGACCCCTTCATGATACTGTCTGATAATAGCTTCAGAAAGAGACTTCTGTGCATTTGTGCCTTCTGTGTAACTGGGGGGGGGGCATTTAGTAGAAGAAAAACTGGGGTTTATTTACCCCGTTTAATTTATAAAGCCGTTTCCTGCTGTTTCTATACACATTATCGGGGCTTTTAGGGCTGTAGAACCCTGCGATCCCCTCATACCCAGCAAACATTCTGACCTCCTAGAAAAGAGGGGCATCAGGGGAGGAGAGAGGGGCATCAGGGGAGGAAAGAGGGGCATCAGGGGAGGAAAGAGGGGTATCAGGGGAGGAGAGAAGGGTACAGGGGAGGCCTTTGGAAAATACCCGACGCGTCGCCTGAGTGAAAACCCGTCATATTTATTAAAAAAGGTGCATTTTGTGTTTTTAGTGACACGTGAAGTCATTTCTGTGTAACGATATTCGTTCGGAATAATGCGACCCATGTAAATAATTTTATTTTTTCATATAATGAAATATGTACTGATAATTAGCATGTATTATGTAAATTAGCCTGAGCCCTGCATTATCCGCTCGCTCCGGGCGCTGCTCACTGTCTGCGGAATAAATGTATCGGAATGCTGCAGGCCAGCACCGAACAGGTTAATGCGCCGTTCTTTTCACCGCCCGGACAGCTGTTTGCCTACGGCGTGTCCCGGGGCATGCCGGGTAATGTAGTTTTCTACTCGCTCTCGGTCGCCCTCTGCAGGCCGCCAGCGAACTACATTTCCCGGCATGCCGCGGCACGGCGCATTATCAGTGTCCGGGAGAAGGCGCTGAATGGTGCCGGGGCTGGGAAGCTTCCGCGACCCGCTGGGGATCATCAGGCGGCTCCACATCATCCGAACAGAAGCGGGGGGCTGAGTGTCGGGGCTGCCCGGGATCCAGCATCCTCACCCCGCAAGAGCACCACCGCAGCCCCGGGTACAGCAGATTGTTGGGGGGGATTTAAAGGGACAGATCACCTTGCTGTCTGTTTATAAGTTCAGTCATCATCTCTCTCTCTCTCTCTCCCTCCCCCCGTGGGGTTAATATAATGTATACATTATATATATGATATATTAATGTATGTATGTATTGTAAGGCAGCATCGTCTGCGCATGCACGTGTGTTAAACCTGTGAAGGTGAGGAATGCCACGTGACGTGATGCCACTGACCTGCGCGTCAGGTCGTAAAGCTGTGTTTTCACGCAGTCACTCTGGTTCCGGCAGGTTCTGCGCGTGGCCCCCCCGGTGCCGTGGCTGGTTCCGGCCCCCGTGTGCTGGAGTTTTTGGGGATGGTGTTCGGGGCCCGGGTGCGCCTGCTGCTCCAAGTCCTGTTACCCCTGGCGGTGCTGGAATATACCGAGGAGGATGGCGGCTGGTACGTAGCGCTTTGTAGTGCGTCTGCCCTGGTGTGCAGCGCCGTGGCGTATGTTGGCGCTATTTAAATAGCGACTATAACGATGGCTTTTGGCGTTTTGGCTGCAGGGAGGTGAATCGTTACGCGTCTGTGCAGGAAGAGGAGCGATGTACGGTGGAGAAGGTGGACGCCTCCATCTCCTACGCGGAGTTCATGCACCGGTGAGTACGGGGTCCATGCGGCACCCGGGAGCCCTTTTTTCGGACGGCCGTCACGCTGGGAGCCTCGTTGGTCTGTTTGATGTCGTGTCCTGATCTTCCCTCTGCCAGCGTTTGGCATTGGGCGGTTTGGTTGAGGATTGTGGGAGTTGCCTTCCGTGGTCTGACTCTCCTCTCTCCCCGACAGGTACGCATATGGCAGACCCGTCATCCTCCGGGGGATCACAGATAACGCGGTGAGTGGTCCTGGACTTCGAGTCACGCGGCTACGAGCCTCTGGCCGCTGGGATAAACTCCCCGCCAGCAACCAGTGGGTTAAAGAACTCACGACTGACGCCAACGTGCAAATAACCGTGCACCAAATTCCACCAAAATAAACCAACCCCCCCAAGTATATAATACGATGAAAGAATAAGGCCGCGTGTGCGTGTGCTGGGCTCAGGTCCGTGTGCTGGGCGTGTATTGAGCACGGATCCGTGTACATGTGGAAAGTGACTTTTTCCTTTGCTTTGTATACGCAGACAGTTTAACCCTGTGAGAACCATAAACGCTACTGACTCACCCCCTCGTAAGCCCCGTTGTACAGCGCTCCAGAATATGATGGCGCTACATAAAAACCGGTAAATAATAACATGCCTCGTGCACACGCGGCCGGACACATTGACCGTTTTGTGGTGAGACCCCCGCGTATCATGGAATTCCTTGTTATTTATCATACAGCCCCCTGGCGCATGGGGGTTCCCCGCCCTCTGTATTCACTAAGCTCTCGCTCTCTGTATAAATCCCTGTCTTTTCTCCGTTTTTTTCCGGTTTTCAGGCGTTCCGCTCTCTTTGCACCAAGCGGAATCTTCTCCGGGAGTACGGGGAGCGGAGGGTCCGGCTGAGTACGGCCAACACCTATTCCTATGAAAAGGGTGAGTGGAGGGCGGATGGTGAAATGTGTCGGGGGTCCGCTGGAGAGAATAAGAAAGTGTCGGCTGGCGGCCGAGGGGAATTAAAGACCCCAAACCAGATTAGAGCGAATGAGAGGTTTGAGGTGTGTCCTGCACAGGGATGGAGTTTATTTTTATTATTATTGAATATTTTTGCTCGAAATCAGTTTTTTTCTCCCCGTTCTGCAGTGGACGTGCCTTTCCGGGAATTCGTGGACCATTTATTGAAACCCCAGGATCTAAACTCGCTGGGCTGTGGTACGTTTCAAACCAACCCCCCCCCCCCGGTCTCGATAATTAGATGCTTCCCAAAAGTCCGCCCCGCACCCGACGCAGTGCTCCCCAACGCATTTCCGATCCAAACCCCGACGGCTCCCCGGACCCTGATGTAGGATTGTCCGTTTATCTTGTCTTTCAGACACCCTCTATTTTTTCGGGGACAATAACTTCACGGAGTGGGGCGCCCTGTTCCAGAGATACACCCCGCCACTGTTCCGGATCCCGGGCACAAGCGGCGCGTACAGCTTTGGGATTGCCGGTAAGAAGCGAAGTGTTCTTAGAATACGGGTTGCCGCGGTTACTAAAAAGAGGAAAGTATCATTAGTGTTTTCATGTTCGGTAAATCCGCGCACCCCCACCCCACGCACACTTAGTAAACAGACTGCGGGGAGGAAGTAGCTGCTGAGACAGGAAGCAAGGAGTGCAGCAGGTTATTGCTTCCCCCACTCTCCTCCTGTTCCTGGTCCCGTTATCCGCCCGCGATACTAATCACGCTTCCGGGGAATTTGTTTTTCTTTTCTCCTAGGCTCTGGCACAGGGGTTCCGTTTCACTGGCACGGCCCCGGATACTCTGAAGTCATATACGGCAGGAAGGTGAGGCCTCCTCTGCTGCGATGTTTCTTTATTATTTCGTAGGACATATGATTTCAGCTTGGGGGCTAGGGGGGTGCCGGTCGCCGGTCATGTTTATTGGGTGTGTGTGCACATGTTACATGTTATCGTTATTATTTACCCTATCGGGGGGGCAAACGCTGGTCAGTGGCCGTGATTGGAATCCCAGCCGGCTTCTAGTTGGAGCCACAAAGGATCCAGACAGGAGGCGCCTTTTAAACGCGTTAATATATAGAATATGATATATAATTACCTGATTTAACCCTTCGCTCGCCCTGCTTCCTTCCAGCGCTGGTTTCTCTATCCTCCCGATAGGACGCCAGAATTCAATCCGAATAAAACAACCCTCTCCTGGCTGCTGGACATTTACCCCTTCCTCCCCGAGACGGAGCGCCCCGTCGAGTGCACCATACGGCCGGGCGAGGTTGGTTCAGCTAGCGGGATGTCGGGGGGGCTCATTATAGCCGGCGCTGGAGATGATTACCCCGCATGCTTTAAGGAACCGCTCCTGTCTGCCCCCTCTCTAACCTCGCCCCGTACCCCCGGTGCCTCTTGTACTCCTTTTTATTCAATTTCTTCCAAGATATCCCCCAAGTGTAAATGCGAGTCGAGACATGGACCTCTTTGCTTGCTTGTTCCTAGAGGGACACCCACTGCACCCCACCGATGGGGGTCCGTGAAGGCTGAAGCGTACCTGGGGGGTTGGTGGTTCCCTCCTGTAGAGATCGCCCCCCCCGTTTAGCGCTAGGACTCTGTGGGCAGAACCGGACTCATACGCTGATATTTTACCCGCGACGTGGGTATTAAGTTCTCCAGTCTCGGGCAGACTCTCGCCTCCTGGCGCTCTAACCCTCCTCTCGCTCTTATCTTTCTCCAGGTGCTGTATTTCCCCGACCGCTGGTGGCACGCCACGCTCAACCTGGACACCAGCGTCTTCATCTCCACGTTCCTCGGATGAGCGAAGGCCGCAGGTCCGGCTTCCCCCGCTGCCGCCTTCACCCGCTGCCGCCTTCACCGTCTCCGAAAAAACCTCAGGGAGTTCAGGAAAACTGGTTTTATTTTTGAACAGCCGGTTCGTTCCAAAACGTATTGAGTGCCGCGGACCCAACAGGCTCTGTGAGGGGGGACCCTGTCCTCCCGCCGGTGCCCACCAATTTTTATACCCCCAAGCGGTTAATTTTTATAACTATCTTTTTAAACTATTTTACCGTTACGTTCCGCGTGTTATCCTAATACGTTTTGATAGGCCGATCCTGTATCTGTCTGGAAACGCTCCCTTCTCATTGGTGGATCTGCTTTTAATAAATGCCGTTTTAAACAAGTTTTTTTTGAGCTGCGCAAGTTTCTGAAATCGAACCCACTAAATGTTTAACAGAATTCCTTCGCATTTAAGGGATAACGGTGGGAATAGAGTTACAGAATTGCTACCACGATCTAAAACTAGAAAGTTCAGGCGCTTAGACAGAATATAAGGAAGTTTTACTGTACTGGGGGAGGGGTAGATAAGTGGAACAGCCTCCCAGCAGAAGTGGTAGAGGGTAATACAGTGAGGGGATTAAACATGCATGAGATCCGCTGGTCGTTCAGACGCTGGGAAGCTGCACCTCTTATGATGTTACCGGTTACGCTTCCAGCGGGAGCTCCGGTGCTTCTGCCGCTCTGGAGAGTAAGTCAGACACGGAGCGATAACCGAACACCTTTAATATACGCAATTTGTGTTTACAGAGGTGCCCGCGGCTGTGATGCACGAGACGTACGGAACGCCGTCACCGGCCACAGGTATTTACATCAAACTATACAAACAAGGCAAAGCAGATCGTCGGCAACTCGGCCCACATAACACGCAGCGGCCCACGAGACAGACGCGGGAGAGCTCTATACTAGCAGGGGACAGCAAGCCGTAAAGCTTGTCTGGGAACAAGGACCAAAAACACCTTCCAATGTTCACCGGTACAGAGTCCCTCAACCCCAGCACCTGTAGCCGACTCCTGCGGGCCGGTTGGTCCAAGGTCCACAACAGAACACATTTCTGGTTTATCGTGCGGTGTCTGAATGAGATAAAGCAGGGTTGTGGCTGCGGTTGGGAGTCACCCCCATGCTCGCACCTCTTATTTGCCATAGCGTTGTTACCTTGAGGTCATTGGACGCTCCGGCATTCTGTCTTTTTAAGTTATGACGTCCCACCCGCGGTGAAGGAGTAGATTGTTGAAGATGGGAAGAAGACCTTAGTCTTGACGCGTTGATCGAGGACGCAAGTTTTAGTTCTTAACACTGAAAAGCCACATTTTGATGATAAAGGATACTGGGTTTGGATGCAGCGTGGCATTAATTAAAATAATTTATTAGCCCTGGAGCCAAAACCCTAACAAAGCATCAGCCAGTAGCCATACCTTCAGGTTGCCTGGATCAGGGCAGGCTTTATGAGCCCCCCGTGGGATAGTTGTATTAGAATCAGGATAAAGATCTTCAGCAACAAAAAAAATCAATGCTAATAAACAGTTTTTTTCCTACTCCAAACTCATGTTTTTAGATTAAGAACCCAACCCCGCCGTCACTCGCACTACAACCGGCAGCAGACGTCGAGTCTTCGTCCACAAAAGCTCAGCCACAGAACTCAAAATCAAATATCAACCGTGGAGCAGAAGGCTGGAGGTGGATAAAAGCAGCTCTGACCCCCAGCCGAATCAGTAAAAAGAGTTGAAGGGTCTCATCGCTCCCTGCTTGTAGAACATTGTCTGGAAAGGACTGATGAGCGACGCTTGGGGGGCTGCACTGCCTATAATCCAGGGGGCTCAGTTCAGCGCAGGCTCGCACCGGTGTATCCAGCGGCTCAGTAGTCCTCAACCCAGCCATTCTCTAATATGAACGCATCAATCACCTCCTTCATGGCCAGGTTTGGGATCAGCTGATCTTGTGTTAGAGGGCTGCGGGTTACCGGGTCGAAATGACCAACTCTCTGGAGAGGAAGAAAAAAAAAAAAGGGAAAATAAATGACTTATCTCCTTCCTAAAGTGGCCTTGGGTCACAAAGATTAAGGATGAAGTCTAATACTTCCTTTGGATTGATGGTGTGAAAGGTACCGGTTTCTCGTCATACCAGCATATAGAAAGTTTGCTTGGCTAAAATGACTGCACAGACTCAATACATTTATATAGAGAGACTGCAGATTTAAGTGTTACTAAGGTGTTAAAACAGGGCTTTGAACATCCCCATAACAACTACCCGCATAGAATAAGTTTAAATGAAGCAGAGGGCGCATGTTGATGTACAGAGGGCCTCGCCGATCCCCATGCGCAGAATACCTGGAGATGTTCTTCTATGTCCTTCCGATCGTAGGTGATACCGCTTGGCGTGATGCACGGCTCTCGCATCAACTCAAAGCTGATCTTACCGCACAGATAGTCAGGGATGTCTCTCTTCTAAAATGGAGAAAAAAAAAAACCCAGTGATGTGCGTCTCTGCATGTGTCACGCTACGCAGCGTCTCTACGGATGATTCAGGGACCTTAAATGTCCCTAAAATGATTAAAATGAAAAATTAACCAAGGATAACACGATTAGAGGCAGGATCGACGGCCAACACTACTAACCTTTCGCTTCTCATCCACCTGGGAGAAGAGTTCGTCCATCTCGGCGAGATACTTGTCCTGTAGGAATGAAAGGAAAGCCTTTATGTCTCAGACTTCACAGACCCTCTCTGCTTTCACAGGCGACTAACACGGAGACGCGCACACTCTTTTGTTATCTTTTTACAGATCACGCCGAGTCCGGTGCACTCACATGTTTGGAAGCCACGCTGCTCAGCTGGGCTCTCAGCCGGCTCTCCTCCACATTCTCCTCCTCCTGCCTTCTCTTGGCTTCTTCAAGTTCCCTGAAGGAATTGCAAGGGTTTGAAGATTAGTTGCCTCCTGGATTAGCATCCATTCTCTTAGGTGCAAATATTAATCCGCTTTCAATAAAAGGTACCATCAACCGCACGAGAAGAATACGCTAAAGCCCCTGCGTCGTGTGGCACCGCCGGAGGAAGCTGCAATGGGCTACCAGGCTTTTCGGCAAACCCCGTCCGCTTCTGTATGAATCTTGAAGATCCGTTCATTAAGTCAGCTGTCCAGGCACTTCTCTCCAGCCTGGCCACCCAAGCAGTAAACAGACCTCAGAGCACAGGAGGAAAAACCCACCCGTTGTGCCAGAGATGGTGGGCATCAGCATGCAACGACCTGCCTGAATCCTACCTCTCCTTTTCAGCCAGGATGAGTTTGGTGAGATAGGAGTGCAACTCGTTCTCCTGGTTGATCCTCCTTTCCTCTATGTTGTTCCAGCGTTTCTTTTTGGCAATCCTCAGGGCACTGGGAATATCATCTCCAAAATTCAGCCTCTGCTCCTTGGCCAAATTATAGGCTGTTGGAAGGGGATGGAAGACGAAGAAAGGATTTATTCCAAAGTGGTTACATATATAGATTAGGACACTTAGGGTAAGGACTTGGGCGTTAAGAAGTAAGAGATTGTCTTCTTACATGACTCTGGTGGGACAAATAGGCCACTTTGGGTACATTTAACCCCAAACACAGCTCGGCTACTCGCTTGCTTTACAGTAACAATCGCCCCAAGGCAGCTGGAACAGTCACGAGGCGGAATCAGCCTGGCAGCCCAACCACGCTCGGTTATATTTAGTATCCTGTTATTGCCAGAAGCAGCCCGGGTCCCATAAATAAAGTGAATGCTCAGAGATCTTACGCAAGGGGTTAATACGATAGGGATCATCTCATACACGTTCCAGGGAAGATGGAGTAGTGCCGACCAGCACAAAGCCCAGTGTCTGGTTTCTGTCTGTGCGTTATTAGGAATTATTATTAGATATGGCGCCATCGCATAATGGGAAGACCAGTAGCTACACCTAATTGCTTCTTCTGCAACACTTTCCACAGGAAATAGTTCTTTATAGAATAAGAAGAATCTGCCCTTTTCTCTACTATTCCAAGGGGTTAAAGACTTGGTGCCTCATTGACCGGAGGACAATCCAGAGACATCCCCCCCATGGATTTTTTGCTCATTTTGTGGCACTATCCAACCCGCCGTGACCGACAGCGTCCTCTCCAGCAACTCTACCGCTCTCCACTCCCGCAAGTTAGTCGCCTACATCCTTTTTCGAGTCCTATCTGCATATTAGGGCTGCCTATTGCCGCTACGTTTAAACACTTGGCTAATCTGTTCCTTCTCTGAAAACCTCCTGTGGATGTTCCGGCTCTGCCTCAAGCTCAACTTGCTTTAAAAAACCCTTTAATCCTCCGCTTGAACCCCCCCCCATATCAGAAGTTCACTGATTGGTTGACTCAAAAGCTGCCGTCGAGCCTCTACTTCACTGCAAACCCTGGTAGCATCCAGAGCCGTCGGTCCTGCGAGATCTGTGCTTTCCCCGGCGGTATGCGGACCCCCAGGAGCCAAGCTCACCTCTCTGCAGGTTGGCGATCGCCTCGTCGTAGTTCTCCAGTTCTATCTGGCATTGCCCCAGGAAGAAGTGGGCCTTCACAGACTGGCAGTCCAGCTCCAGAGCATGTTTGCAGTCAGCCAAAGCCTTATCCAGCTGCTGCATTTTCAGATAGCACAGCGCACGATTGGTGTAATACACAGCGATGGACGGGTTCCGCATCTATAGGGGGAGAGAGGAAAGTACATACCCAGGTCATATACATCATCCTGGCTTCACAGCAATACAGGACTCCTTGGCTCGTGACTTACGATAGCCTTGCTGTAACAGGACACGGCTTCTTGGTATTTACGAGCCACGAACAGCCGGTTGCCTTGTTCCTTCAACTCCTGGGCACTGACGCTTTTCTCCGGACTCCCACCGATCTCCCCGGGACCCCCACCCACCCCCGAGGGGCGCCCTCCTCCGCTTCCACCTTCTTCCTTCCCTTTCATTCCGGGGCCTCCAGGAGTAACCCCTCCAAACCTCGGGATGCTTGGTGTCACCCCCAATTTTACAGTTAATGAGGGACCCCCTATAACTGAAGGGGTTCCCTTTTTTTCCTCGAATAAAATGGAAGTTTTGCACTTAGGCACGAGATCCACTCAATAACCCAATCGCCCCCCAAAACGTCTTTATGTTTTACAAGAACCGAGACACCCAGCAGAGAAAATCTCATACGGATCCCAGGAGGCTTCGTGTTTAAACCCACGTATGTTTATGTTCCCCAATATGCCGCGGAATTAACCCAAAATAACTGTTTTCTACTAATTTGGGGTGAAAGTAGTCTACATACAAACCCAGTAATCCCAGTACATAATTCTACTGCTGCTGGTTTTCACTGGTGTCGCTCTGACAGATTAATACGATCTCTTATATTAAAGTTCCAGAGGTATAAATCCATATACAGGTAGATTCCGTAATACCGTAAACCGGCACTTGAACCGTTACATGCAACCGGACCACAGAGGCGCCTCTAATCTGAACCCGCCGTCTCCCGGGGACCGGGAACCTCACAGCCGTACGAGTTTCCCGAGTGAACTCAGATTGAGTGGACACCGTGGGGTCTGATCTGGTATCCGCCAGCCTTATGAGAAGCAAACATGGGGGGTTTGACTCTCATCATAAACAGATACAGGGACCCAATATATGGAGCCCCAAATCTACTAATCCCTGCACATCCTGATTCAGCAAATAAACACCAAAAGAGCTTCCTCTGACCCAACTGCCACAGGGGCCCAGACCCCAGAGCACCCACTGACCCAACTGCCACAGGGGCCAAAACCTCCAATCCCCGGAGCCCCCACTAACCCAACTGCCACAGGGGCCCAAACCCCAGAGCACCCACTGACAGACTTACTGAAGGGGCCCTAACTTCTACCCCTCCCTGAGCACCCGCAAAAGCACTAAAGCCCTGAATCCCACCCACCCCAAATGTCGCTGCTCCGTCCCCCAATCCGTATAGGCAGCCCCTCAGTGCCTCACAGCAACAGCGCACCCCAAGCCGGAAATTCCGGTGAGCCCGCAGCCAAACCAGTGACGCACAGCTTTTCGCATATGCCCAACAAGGACCTATCAGATTCCCACATTACCCAAATAGGCGGGGTTTCCGCCAGACTGAGGCTTGGAACGCAAACTGCGCCCGTCAGTCAGCGAGTAAGCGAATCTTCCCCCAAAGTTATAGGCTTCAACTCTGAAAGCGAGGCTTGGAACGCGCGGCTCCGCCCACCCGGTGGTTGGTTTGCAATGCAGAGGCCCGGGGTCTAGTTTTCGGTGCTGGGGTGATTCTTGCTGTGAGCGGGAATAATGTATTAATAATACCCCAGCCGCGGGGGGAGGTAATAAAAAGTGCAACAACACAAACATCACGTGTTACTTGTGCCTCGGCGTGTGCGGGTTTGTAGGGAGGGTTAGAAGTTTTATTTAATACTTTTGTCTTTGGATTCTACCCCCCCCCAGCGAGTGGCCGGATATGGGTGATATCAGGGGTATCCCTGGCTCAATTAAATGTAGAGGCTAATTGTAGTTTCACAAAACGAATTCTCATTCAGTCTCCTCTGCGATCAGGGTTGGTATACACAGCGCTGTACAACGGGGCTACCGGAATCCCTCTTATAAAGCAGCTCATATTAAAGCTTCCGTCTACCCCGTCCTGTTATTCCGCCGGGGTAATTGTAGGCAATAGGGCGACGGTTTAAATGGCTGACTGTCCTTCTCGTCTTCTCTCCCTCAGCGCTTTGTGACGATGGCGACGGCTTCCAGCCTTTTCCCAGCTGAGAATCCTGAGACGTGGCTGAGGGTGTCCACCATTTACTGGGATGTGGTGGCTGCGAAGGGGGCAAAACAGAAGCAGCTGCTGCAGCTGGACAGGTGGTGGGTGTTATACAGGGCCGTTCCGCGCATGTCAAATCCTCCTTATTCCTGTGTTGTCACTTTTACCCCTCAATATGCTCCCCCCCTCCTAATACCCCGTGAGGGGCACCTTCTTCACCTGACGCTCCATTCGCTTCTGATTCTGCCATCTTCTGCTAGAAAAATTGCCCCCTAGTCGTCACATTCTGCCCCTACCTACAGGTACCAAGAGGAATTGCCCTCCCGCCTCGCAGAGCGGCCCCAGAAGTTCTTATCTCATGAAGACCTGGTGAGGCTAATGGAGTGGAAGCTGCTGGTAAGATCTGGAGTCAGGGCCCTGGGGGCAGGTGGTTGAGGTGAAACCTAGGGTATTTTAACGGGGGAGGGGGATTGGAGAGCTTTTGGGGCAGATCTGGCTGTAGCCATGGTAAATGGAGCTTTATTCTGATTGGCCAGAGAGGGAAGTTCCGCCCCCGGCTGCAGCAGCTGGTGTCCGGCAACCCCAAAGAGATCGTGGAAAGCTGCACCGGCAAAGCCTTCCGGCTCCTACCCGACGTGTCGGCCGCCATCAACGAGCTGAGCCAGCTGAAGGGCATCGGCCCGGCTACTGCTTCAGGTGAGCTCAGAGCCCCAGCTGGGTTGGTACTTACACTATAGGGGCAAAAGTATGCGGACCCCCTTTAGGTGTTTCAGCCGCCCCCTTTCCTAAAATCGAGCCAAGAGGCGGCCCTCTCCATAGACAGGCGGCGGTAGAATGAGGGACTCGTAGGATGCCACCTTTTGCCACAAGACAGTTCTGCCCCGCTAGATCTGCCCCGTCTGGGAGTATCTGCAGCTCAGCCACGAAGCCGAGTGTGCGAGACCACCGGCACTGGCAGGGGAGGGCCACTTGGGGGACGGGGCTTTGTGAAACGCGTTCCCGTGGCCGAGGATCCCCCGCCTCCTCGCGGACACTGTGTCTTTTTTTGTTACCAGCGGTTCTGGCTGCCGGCGCCCCCGAGCTGACGGCGTTTATGGCGGACGAGGCAGTGGAGAGTATCCCGGGTCTGAGCCCCGTGCAGTACACGCTGAAGCATTATCTCCGCTTCTTGGAGCTTTTACGGCAGAAAGCCGAGGCGCTGAGCAAAGGTGAGACGTCCGGAGAGACCCGGGTGACAGACGGAGATGCGTGAAAAGACCGCAGGGCACGGTGGGGAGGAAAAAGTGACATGCAGAGGATTTTCTAGACAGACACCCTGCTGACAAAATAGCGGGAGTTCCCCTTTAATCCGCCTGAGCGTCATAAGATTTGTTCTGCGGGGCCCCCAGCCGCTTTGGTGTTTGAAGTGCTGGACCTGCCCGGTTCGCTAAACGGGGCAGAGATTACGGTCGGGCTTCATGGGTCGCCTTTCTCTTCCAGCTTCCGGCGAGACGTGGACCCCCCACCGCGTGGAGCTCTGTCTCTGGACATGGAAAGTAGCCCAGAAGCTTCGTCCTGATCTTTTGGAGCCCCCGGAAAAAGCTGAAAATGAGGAAAGACCACCAAAAAAACAGAAAACGAAATAAAAATAGGTGCTCGCCGGCCGGCCCACCGCTGATAGTACGGACCCGTTACTGAAACGCAGGGGCCACAACGAGGATCCGAACAATCGACGAAGCTCAGCAGCTGACCGGTTAAACGGGGGACACCCAATAAACCCTTTCACGGCTGGAACCCTCTGTGTAATGTTTACCAAATCTATATTTTATTATCGAACGGAAATAAAGCGACAGACGCGAGCCGTGTGCTGCTCGTAGGATTCCATTTCATTATTCTTTATTTAAATAGTCGCCGCACCGACCAATCAGAAGAAAGAACCGGAATGGCACGGCGTGGCATATGCGTTTATTTTCGTGAGATTCTACGTTTTTTGGCACTTTTGAGGCGTCTCGGGGGCCGCGGGAGGATGAACAAAGCTGTTTTTTTTTAACCCGTTCAGAGCCAAAGGGGACCCGTAATGAAATGTATCACGCTGCTTCGGCACTGAAAGGGTTTAGAAATAAATATAGACTCTGTTACATTTAACTCTTACATACAAATGTCTCACCTTATAACGTACATTACAATGCAAGCACTAAAAAACGGCGTTTTTAGGAGTTCCCTGTAAATGAACTGCCCCCCCCCCCCCGTCCCTCTAAATGACCCCGTTACCATTCTTTGTATAAAGACGTTTTGGCACACGAGGCAGGTGTGGATCCGGGTGACGTTATTACAGAGAGGCGGTAATTCTGTATTGTGTTTTTTTTCCCATTATATTAACACACATATATATATATATATATATATATATATATATATATATATATATATATATATATATACACGCACGCTGTATGTATATATATATATATAATGCATTGATGTCTGTTGGACGGTTGATTTTCAAAGAAATGCTATCCCTGTTCAAATGAAAGAAAAAGAAACAAAGTGACGCTGATAAAAAAAAACAAAACCTCATCGTTCTCGTTAATAGCGCCAGAAGATTCCAGACCCTCCCTCTTTTCCGCCGCTTAAACTTTCCCTAAATGTGTTTTTTTTTAATTATTGAATGATTTGCTTAATAACTTTATGTTTCAGATAAAAATGACTGGGCCTCCTTTTAAAGGGTTAAAACAATAGAAATTGGCTGTTCCCAGTGATTTTAGACTCTCCCCCCTAAAGTATTATAGATCTAATACCTTCATTAAAAAATCTGAATGAATAAAGGTTATGCTGGCGTTATTGTGGGTGGGGCTAGCAGGTAACCACTCCCCCCGTTTGGGTAAATGATCTTACTGGATACAACGTTTCTATCCTGAAAAGAATCGACATTCTCTGGAGACATCTCAATGATTTAGAACATTCTTTTCCAAGATGTTTGATCCAAAGAGGGCTCCGGGGGCCACCACCGTTTTACCCGACCCCTGTGAGTTTTAGTTGGGGGGGCACTTAATGGCCACGGCCCAAACCCTACCGTGATACAGGAAAAGTAAGGCATTTCTGAGAAACTGAACCTAAAAAGGCACCCAGGGGCCGCAGATCGAATGGGGGGGGGGACTCGTTGGGTCCATCGATGTTCCTCTTTGGATGAAGCCATCAAAAATCAGCAGAGGTTCTCCTGGTGAAATTTGCGGCTCCTGAACATCTCAGCTGGTGTGCCGCTCATAAAACCACCCGGCCGCCTATATACACAGCGAGCAGCAATACCTTTTCCTACCTTACTGAGTGGGGTTAAAGTGGGGAGACCGTGGACAGCGGCCACCCCCAAAAATCCAAACCCAACCCAAGCGACTACCTTTTTTTTTTTTTGGGCCGGAGTCCGACGAAGAGCCCGGCGGCGGGAAAAGAAAACAGCAGGCAGTCCAGCACCGAGGGGGGGGGGGTGGGAATTAACCTCGAGGAGGTGACGTGTAGAGGGTTCAAAGGTCACGGGGGATGCGGGATCTGCACACCAAGAAGGTCGTAAGCAAAAACATTCCAGAAGATGGCGAAGGCGAGGAAGGTGGCGTAGCACAGGAGGATCACCCACCAGCCGCACTGGTCCTGGAGGTTCTCTTCGTAGCTTCGCAAGATGGTCAGCCCCATGCTGACCCCGACTGCGGCGCCGGCGAGGTGGGCCATGAAACTGGGCTGCGGGCCGGCGGCGGGTAATGGAGGAGAGAAGCGGAGCCAGACGGCGCGGCCCACCTCGGAGCTCACTGCGAGAAGAAGGAGGAAAGGATGGCGGCTGGAGCTACGTCTGGACTCACCTCAGAGGGAGCGTCAGACTCAGTGTTTGGTCATCTGGTGGGATTGCCCACCAGGTGGAAGGCTCAGGGGCAGATGGGGTATTAAACAATAATGCGGGTTTACCCAGAATCCCTTTCTCCAAATGTGTACTTACTGCAGACCAATGCAAGAACCATTCGGAGCACCTTGTACGGACAGCGCATGCCGGCCCAGTTCTGTGGGAGGAAGAGGAAGGACAGGTTATCAAATGGGTTCCACAGAGGAACCACCCCTTCCCCTGCCACCACCGACACATAGCGGGACCACCCCTTCCCCTGCCACCACCGACACATAGCGGGACCACACCCCTTCCCCTGCCAACACCGACACATAGCGGGACCACCCCTTCCCCTGCCACCAGCGACACATAGCGGGACCACCCCTTCCCCTGCCACCAGCGACACATAGCGGGACCACCTCTGCCATCACCGACACATAGAGGGACCACCCCTTCCCCTGCCACCAATGACACATAGAGGGACCACCCCTTCCCCTGCCACCACAAAAACATCACCCCTGCCACAGAAAGGGTATAAGCACTCCCTGTTACTCTGATTTATCTAATTCACTATACATGATAAAAAACAAAGCGTAAAGTGAAGGAGAAGATACCATGACGACATTGGCGAGATGCGCAGAGCACAGGGCGTACACGCCGCCCGAACCACCGACCAACGGCGCTCTCATATCCGTCACCGAAACTGCCAAGGACCCTGCATGGAGGCAGAGTTAGTTTATAACCCGTGTGCATAAGAGGTTAACAATTTTGTTTATTCCTCCCCGAATGAGTAAAAGTATGTTGTGCGTTCTAAGAGGAACGTTTTTTTCTGTAACTTTTTGAAATACCTGCCATGTCCGTCAGGTTCTGGGTTTCTGAGTAGAGAGGAGACTCACCGGCCAGCACTCCGGCGAGATACAAGGAACTAATTCTCAGGACTCCGTGGACCATCTCCAGGGGCACCCCGATCATCAGCTGCAACAGAGTGTTAAATCCCAGCTGCTCCAGCCTGCCGGAAACACCAAACGTATAATCCCATTTACCAAAAACAACTAAAAGCGACAACCCCCAGCGCTGTATACAGTAATAACCCCCCCCAGCGCTGTATACAGTAATATAACCCCCAGCGCTGTATACAGTAATATAACCCCCAGCACTGTATACAGTAATAACCCCCCAGCACTGTATACAGTAATATAACCCCCAGCACTGTATACAGTAATATAACCCCAGCGCTGTATACAGTAATATAACCCCCCAGCGCTGTATACAGTAATATAACCCCCAGCGCTGTATACAGTAATATAACCCCCAGCACTGTATACAGTAATAACCCCCCAGCACTGTATACAGTAATATAACCCCCAGCACTGTATACAGTAATATAACCCCAGCGCTGTATACAGTAATATAACCCCCCAGCGCTGTATACAGTAATATAACCCCCAGCGCTGTATACAGTAATATAACCCCCAGCGCTGTATACAGTAATATAAACCCCCAGCGCTGTATACAGTAATATAAACCCCCAGCGCTGTATGCAGTAATATAACCCCAGCGCTGTATGCAGTAATATAACCCCCAGCGCTGTATACAGTAATATAACCCCCCAGCGCTTTATACAGTAATATAACCCCCAGCGCTGTATACAGAAATATAAACCCCCAGCGCTGTATACAGTAATATAAACCCCCAGCGCTGTATGCAGTAATATAACCCCCAGCGCTGTATACAGTAATATAACCCCCAGCGCTGTATACAGTAATATAACCCCAGCACTGTATACAGTAATATATAACCCCCCAGCGCTTTATACAGTAAAATAACCCCCAGCACTGTATACAGTAATATAACCCCCCAGCGCTGTATACAGTAATATAACCCCCCAGCGCTGTATATAATGGGAATAAATGGGCATTAATCGTTAAATGGCGTCAGCGTTTGATGTTTTCTCATGTTTTTATAATAAACGTCGTTCGGACATCTTGGATGATCGTAGAATCTGCTGATTAAATCCTTTTGAGGCCGCGGGGTCCATTAGTGCCTCCGTGTTAAGTGGCTCTTGGCGCGGCCGTGAAGAAGGGACACGAGGAGCGTTCTACTGGCTGGACGCCCGGCGCCGCTAATTCTTTCAGTTTTAAAATATATTTTATGTATTTTGGCGCAAGATAACATCGCCGTAATAATCCAATTTCCTTAATACTTAAACCTTCCAGTTACAATTATTTACAGCAAATCCTGGAGTCTGGACAGTGCAGCTGCGCTGGGCGGAGGCGGTATCAGGGGGAAAAAAAAAGAGAGAGGGGAAAAAATGGATTCCCAGAGGATTTCATAAGAAAATGGCGGGAGTCGCACCTGATTGGTTCAGGCTGACTTTGTAAGGATAGGGGAGGAGACATAAGAGAACCTCGGGCCAGGAAATTGATTAGATAATGCTGGCTCTGCCACAGGCTGCCTCCAGTCTCAGCTTCCCTTTGATTTAAATAAATTAAACGAAATATGTCTAAAAACGACAATAAAAGACATTATCGTTGGTTTGACATTTTTTAGGTCCCTTTAAGGGCGCCTCGGTGTTAATTCCACAAGTGAACAGGAGAAACATTCGTAAAGGGCCTTAAATAGGGTGCCACGTAGCTAAGCGCTCGGGTTACCATAGCAACACTCTGCGTGGCCTTGGGGATTCAATATCGGCAATAAGCCCCTCCGAGGTTAAATAATACGGAAGGGGGGGACGCGTGGGACGCGGTAATAAATAGAGCCGCGGGCGGAGGGCCGCGGGGAACGGATTCGGCACAAAATCGGCTTATTTTAGGCTCTTTTTTTTTTTTAAAAGCGCCGATTTGGCGGGTGTATAAAATGTCACGGGGGGGGGTGTTAGTGGGTCAGGAAGTGAAGAAAGTGATTTTTTTATCGTAATTAAATTATTCACAGGGGAGGAAAAAAGCTAATTTGTGCTCCTGAATTACAGAGAAGATTCCGGAATTTCAAGATCCTTTAACTTTAGCGGAACTAAAAGAACCTTTCATATCATTTCATCGATTTGTAATTCAGAAACATACCTGGGAACTCAACACCCAAATCCTCCGGGGTGCGGGAGTGGGGTCTTGCTAACCAATAAGCTGTAGCCCTGCCCCTGAGGAGCAAAACTCTTTAGCAATAAAGTTATTACAGGGACACTACCTACCCACTGTGGATTGTCAGTGTCAGTGGGGATCTCAAAGTGGAAACGAGCAATTGTTTGCTCCATTAACATAATAAAGCATGCTTGAAGCTAATTATTAGGCTTGACTCGTTAACAACGGTTACCTGGCAACCATATAAGAGAAAAAAAATCTGGGCGCTGAATCCGTAACTTTAAGCAAACAATAAGATTTCATTATTTTAGAGGAAATTTTGACTCTCCCGTTCTTAGTAGCCCCAGCTTACCCGACATGCATGAACATGTAGGTGAGGAACCGCCAGGCGCGTGCCCGGTGCCCCGGATGGTAGACCAGGGGGCTCTTCATATATTCAGGGTGGTACGTCTGTAAAACCCATTTGTTCAGTTTGACCCCGTAACACAGGAAAATAATGATCTAGAAAGGATGAGGCATGTATAAGAACAGCAGAAAAGGCCCGCCCAGGAGGTTCCTTCTCTTCACACCGATCCCTAACACTGCGATCAAGGATGGGGGGGTACCAAGACGGAGCTTTCTAGAACAATGAGATTTTTCACCTCTACAGAAGTCATAGCTAGCGTTACCATGAGATTAACTCCACCTGCTGCTTAGGGGCCCAAATAATACATGTGGCCCCCCATCACATGGATATTAAAGACAGCCAAACTTGTATTGGGCTGCTTAGCTTTAGTACAAATTAGGACCCCCCTCCCACACCATGCCATTATTGGCCCCTGAAAAACTTTGAGCTGCCCATGAAAAATGGTTTACTCCATTGGGAAGATGCTCTGGGGTTCCATGATCTCCTCAGGGGAGATGGGCATGCACCTGCTCCTATAGGACGCCATGAATCTATGAAAGGCAGCGCTGTTAATGGGCATGAAGGCCGACCTTGACCATAATGTCCCCAGTGAGAAGGTAGAGAAGACATCTTGCCTGGGTCAGGGTCACAGCTGCCATGAAGAAGGGTGGTGGGAACGGTCGGTGCTGGTAGAAGTACCACCGCCTCTCCATCTCCCCGGGCAGGATCTCATAGGCCACATAGCGGACAAATCTCTTGTAGACGCCCAGCCCGGCCTGGTCGAGGAGGACATCCCTTGGAAGTGCGCGTTGGCCATTGTTGATGGCCCGTCGGAAACTGCTGGACCTCTTGCTGCTGATCTGCCATGGAAAACAGCACCAGAAATTACCGCTAAATCATCATAATAGCCCCGACGGGGTAAATCTGTACATTGGTGACGGATATATCCTCAATATACCCCTTCTACCCCTACGTAGCGGGCAAAGCCTGTTTCCTCAAAGACTCTTCTGTGTTTTACTCACTAGGTCCACCAGCTGAGGGTAACAGATCTGCCCCTCTTCGTTGCCCTGAGAAAGGGCAAATAACATCTCCAGCTTGGCAGGGTCCAGGGGCAGCTCATGATTGTTCACCAGGGTGGCAAAGGTTTCTGCGCAAACAAAGCCCGTGTTCTCTGGGTCAAGCTGTAGAGGAACGGAGAGGGACCGGTTATGGCGGATGCACAAGAGACACCTTCTCACACGCAGAGACAGCCGCTCACCCGACCACGCAGCGAGAGACCCGCCTTCCACAGGGAACACACCAGGGCGCGCTATAAGCCACAATTACCCCAACTCTCTGCTGTCTAATTTCCCAAATACTCTCATGCAGCCAAACCCCAGAACTTGCGTTTATACCGCAATATTGTTACATATCTACACACGCGTGTTTTGCGACTACACGCACACGGTAAGAGAGAAAATGACCCCCCCCAATGCTTTGTATTTACCAGACCTAACACAACACAAACTTAACCCCTGCACTCTCTAATTACTAGACCACAACTACCAGAACACTCTAATTGCCATGACACAAAACCCAGAATGCTCAACTATCTAATAATTAGTTCAAACACACTTGTACTCTCTAATTACTAAGACACAACTACCAGCGCTCTCTAATTCTGAAGACACTGAAAACAGCGCACTCTACACCAGCACACATCCACCAGCGCCGTCTGGTTGTCATTCCCACAAGACACGTGCACTCTAATTGACAGTCCTCAAGCATTCTTTAATTAATAGAACACAACTGCATGCACTCCACAGTTACTGACCCACAAGCACTCAGCACTCACTAATGACCAAGACACCAACCCCAGAACACTCTAACACACAGCACTCACTAATGACCAAGACACCAACCCCAGAACACTCTAACACACAGCACTCACTAATGACCAAGACACCAACCCCGGAGCACTCTAACACACAGCAACCAGCTCAGTCTAACTGTCAATCATAAACAACTGTACTCTCTAATACTACCACGTGCACTCTAATCACCAATTCCAAACCAGCTCCTAATAGGACTCAAACACTGGGCCAAAAGGCACAACACCCGTACTCTCTAATCTCCACGTCGCAATTGCCCCTACTTTCCGTTTGCCAAATCAAGGTACTTACTAATGCCAAAAAATGCCACTTTGCAACAACAAAGCCGGGGGCACAGGACCCTGATAGATTAAATGCCCCCCCAGACACTAATACCCCTTGGCGTCTCCGGCCATTCCAGTTACCGGGAGGTTTCTGCACAATTATTATTATTTATTGTTTTTATTGTTATTATTATTATTATTTATTGTTTTTATTGTTATTATTGTTGTTGTTGTTATTATTATTATTTATAAACACATTTGGGGGAAAGTTTTGCTGTTTTAATTAAACATTATTGTGATTTTTAAGCAAAAATTCAGAAAAGTGAGGGGGAGGAGAGAGGGGCATCAGGGGAGGAGAGAGGGGTATGGAGGAGGAAAGAGGGGCATCAGGGGGTCCCAAAAGGTAATCTGCCCCTGTAAAGGCTGTCCGTAGGAAGAATGTGCCCTGCCAGTAACCCCCAGAATCAGGGGCCCAAAAAAGCTAGTATACTGGTGCAGCCCTCTGCCCTTCCCACAGTCACTCACACTGCCTGCCCTTCTCACAGTCACTCACACTCCCTGCCCTTCTCACAGTCACTCACACTGCCTGCCCTTCTCACAGTCACTCACACTCCCTGCCCTTCTCGCTGTCACTCAGTCTCAGCCCTTCCCACAGTCACTCACACTCCCTGCCCTTGTCACTCACCCCCCCAGTCCCAGCCTCTCACCTGCCCCTGGATGAGCCGCAGCAGGGAGCTCCTGTCCATATACTCACGGGAGTGCTGGATCAGTGTGAAATGCACTCACCCCCTGCCTCCCGCACTCCCATGCAGCACCCTTAATGGCGGGATAGCGGGGGCAGCAGGGAGGAGAGGGGATAATGGGGTTCAGGTAGAAGCGAGAATCATGGTCCACAAACACGAGAGAGAGGTCAAGGATGGGAGATAGTGGGGAGAGGAGGATTGTGATGGGAGATAGTGGGGAGAGAGGGTCTGTGATGGAAGATAGTGGGGAGAGGGGGTCTATGATGGAAGATAGTGGGGAGAGGGGGTCTGTGATGGAAGATAGTGGGGAGAGGGGGTCTATGATGGAAGATAGTGGGGAGAGGGGGTCTGTGATGGGAGATAGTGGGGAGAGGGGGTCTGTGATGGGAGATAGTGGGGAGAGGAGGGTTGTGATGGGAGATAGTGGGGAGAGGAGGGTTGTGATGGGAGATAGTGGGGAGAGGAGGGTTGTGATGGGAGATAGTGGGGAGGGGGAGTCACAGCTGACGGACAGATAGAAGGATGGAGAGATGGGGGGCGGTGATAAATAAGCCAGGAGGAGAGGACTGGGTGCGAAGGCTGTTCCGGGGGGCAGATTGTCGGAATGGGGAGGGTCAGGAGGGGAGTAAATATTAGGGGTATGAGAGGCGAGGATGCGGAGGACCGGGGTATGTTGGGCAGATAGAGACCGGAGGGGGCAGATAGAGACCGGGGGGGGGGGCAGACACACACAGGGGTGCTGAGGATGCTGCCACACGGGAGGGGCAGGTTTGATGCTGCGGGTGGCAGGCAGCGGCGAGCGGTCCACGCGGCCCACGCTCCGTGGGTCTGTCACCTCCCCGGCTCGCGCTCCAGCCTCGAGAGCTCCGCCAATGCCAAGGAGCCCGATCGGGGGTGTGGAAGGGGTTGACCAATCGGAGGCCGGGGAATGGGGGGCGTGGCTGCAGTGACAGTGAAGGGAGAGGAAGCTTTACAGAGTCTGACAGAGACCCCCAAACATGACATAAACACGTAACACGTAAACTACACGCAGAGACCCCCAAACACAACATAAACACGTAACACGTAAACTACACGCAGAGACCCCCAAACACAACATAAACACGTAACACGTAAACTACACGCAGAGACCCCCAAACACAACATAAACACGTAACACGTAAACTACACGCAGAGACCCCCAAACACAACATAAACATGAAAGATGTAACCTACACGCAGAGGCCCTCCAAACATGACATAAACATGTAACATGTAAACTACACGCAGAGACCTCCAAACACGACGTAAAGATGTAACACGCAACCTACACGCAGAGACCTCCAAACGCGACATAAACATGTAACATGCAAACTACATGCAGACCCCAAATATGACACAAACATGTAACACGCAACTTACACGCAGAGACCCCCATTTATCCAAACCCCGTGATATTCATAGCAGAAAATAACCACAAAAAGCCGTTTTCTATCAGAAGATTTTATTTCATGAATAAAGTCGGGGGGGGGGCGTTCCATGCGGACGACATTAGGGGGAATAATTCGATTCGGGGGTCCCTGACAGCTCCTCAACTCACCGTCCACGCGATTCATCCCCCCCCACCCCGCGCGAACACCTGCAGCAGCCCCCGCCAGCACCCCGCAGCAGCCCCCGCAGACACACGCACCCCACGGCAACCTCAACCTCTCTAACTACTGCACCGCTTCCACGGATTCATGCCCCGGAGTAAGGACGTGATATGGCAGCGGCGACGGCAGTAGTAGTAGTAGCGGGGCACTGGGACGCGGTAGACATGGCACATATCCAGCCGCACCGTACAGGACACTGAATTTCCCCCCAAATTAGACAAATATTAATCCTGCAGGGCAGACTAGACGGGGGCCGATCTGCCGGCGGGTTCTGGGTTTCTAGGTGTTGTTGAGTCAGTTGGGGTGGGTTCTTTGCCCTCCTGCCCCCTCGGGGGTAATTATGTGAATTTGTGATGAAAGCACCAGGAGGGGGGAGAGAGGACGTCACGGAGACAAAAAGATTTCTGTGATTTCAGGTTTTATTTCCTCCCCAGCCTGAAAATCAGGAGAACAAAACAAGAATATTTACTGAGTCTCCCCTCCCCATCACACCCGCCGCCTCCAACCTCCCCATCACACCTGCCGCCTCTCCCCATCACACCCGCCGCCTCCAACCTCCCCATCACACCTGCCGCCTCTCCCCATCACACCCGCCGCCTCCAACCTCCCCATCACCCCTGCCGCCTCTCCCCATCACACCCGCCGCCTCCAACCTCCCCATCACCCCTGCCGCCTCTCCCCATCACACCCGCCGCCTCCAACCTCCCCATCACACCTGCCGCCTCTCCCCATCACACCCGCCGCCTCCAACCTCCCCATCACCCCTGCCGCCTCTCCCCATCACACCCGCCGCCTCCAACCTCCCCATCACACCTGCCGCCTCTCCCCATCACACCCGCCGCCTCCAACCTCCCCATCACACCCGCCGTCTCCAACCTCCCCATCACACCTGCCGCCTCCACCCTCCCAATCACACCCGCCGCCTCCACCCTCCCCATCACACCAGCCGCCTCTCCCCTCCCCATCACACCCACCGCCTCCACCCTCCCCATCATGTCGTTGGACTCCCCACACTGTATTATCCTCTGCCACTTCTGCTGGGAGGCTGTTCCTCTTTTCTACCAGCCCTAGCCCGTTCCAGTTGCCATCCGCTACATTCTCACCCTGGTGTCGGATCTCCTCGCTCCTCACCATCCGTGACTCGCGATTAAACGTGATCCCGTTAAACGTCTGATCGATGAAATCGTCCAGATCGGGAAACTCATCAAGGTCTGCAAAACAAGCGTCAGCCTCTTAGAAACGTTCAGAGTTGGCGACTGCTGAGCGGTGGGGGTGAGGGGCGGCTCGATGGGGGCAAATTACCCAGGGAAGGCTCAGTTACCCCTCTGGATGTACAAGCTGGAATATATGCAGCCGGCACTCGCGGGGTTAAAGTGCCGCCATAGACTAGTAACGAGCGCCTACCTGCAAGGCTGTCGGTGATTTCAGCTTCAGTAGTCGATTGGGGCTAGAAAAATAAACACAATATTAATTAAAATATCAATAATAATAATAAAATAATGACAAATATCATTATTAATGTATGTCATTGTTTTTGATATTATTTGTCATTCTTCTTCTTATTATTATTAATAATGGCAAAACTAATGACAAATATTAATAATGATAAATAATAAAAATACTGTGTAATAATGATTAATAATGACAAAAAATTATAATAATAATAAAGATAATAAAATAATGACATCATAATATGTGTTATTAGTTTTGTTATTTTTGTCGTTATTATTATGTCATTATTTTTGGTATTATTTGTCATTCTTCTTCTTATTATTAATAATAGCAAAACTAGTGACAAATATTAATAATAATAATGATAAATAACAAAAAAAATGACAAATAATAATAATAAGTCATTTATTCGGCGATTACCTGCCGTAATTTTGTTGACGTCTCGCGGACGTTGGTAACAGCTGAAGAACGTCTGTGAGAGACAACAGAGGTTATAGAAAGGGTTAAAACGCGATAAAAGACAGCGAGAGAGCGGGGATTCGGTCAGCGACAGCCGACGCCAAACGAAAAGAGACGCCCCGGGTGTCTCTGACGGAGTGGGCTTGGTCTTCCAGGTCCTCGTAGGCCGGGGGCTTTCTTACAGCTGTCGGGGGCATTCTCACAGCCGTCGGGGGCCGGTTGGGTAAGCAGCGAGACAGGCGGGGAATCGTAGTTACCTCTTCTCCCAAACCATCTTCTCCTGAAGAGCTCGCAGCCAGCGCTCTCTTTCAAAATGGCTGTCTGAGGCCTGATGAGATAACGGGAGAGCGGCGCGTTACGGCTGCCACCAGAGAAGCTCATTAAACCTACACTCTCTTTCCTCGTGTTTTTTCTATACATACAAGCAAGATGGCTTTCCCGTTCTTTAATGTCACCGCAAAAGGGTAACGAACGCCAGCAGGATCGACCGGGGACAAGGACGCCACCTGTATGGGGAGGAAGAATAATATCGAGAAATATTCCAGAAATTTCCGTGGGTTCGGTTCACTAAATAGAAACACAGAACCCGCCGGCAAATCGGCCCCATCCGGCCCCCGTCTAGTCGTCCGTTTCTCCTGCTGTAAAGACTCAAACCTTTATCAGTCGTTGGTCTCGTCTTAGATTCAGGAGCCGTATGTCTATCCCATGCATGTTTAATCCCCTCACTGTATTACCCTCTACCACTTCTGCTGGGAGGCTGTTCCACTTATCTACCACCCTCTCAGTAAAGTAAAACTTCCTTGAATCCCATCTAAGTCTCTGTAATCACAGGACTGAGATAAATACCCCCCTCCCCCGATTAACTAAGAGATGGACATCTCCAATCCATCTTTAGAGGTCTCCAAGGTCTGGTGGTCTCGAGGGGTAGTGGGTATCAGCCTGAGGGTCACATGAACCCCGCTCGAGGCTCTCAGCCAAGGATTAGGAAGCGAAGGTTCTTATATAATATGCATCCGTATCACATGATATAGAATATGGGGGATTAACGCGGGGGTCCCCACTAAATCCTCACCTCCTGCAAGTCGATCGTTCCCCATAGCTCTCCCTGAAGAAAGAAGAGAACCATGTGAGTTATAACGGGGCAAATGCCGGGTGGGCCGCTGGCCAACAGCCCCCGACATCCCCGCCCAACCTGCCCTTTCAGCCACCAGCACACTACGTGTGGCAGCGCAGGCCCAGCCAGCAGCAGCACTTCCATCATTGGGTGGCTGCTGGCCTTAAATGCCGGCGCCGCGGAGTCAGCCCCAGTCCGGCCCTGCATTCCATCGCTGGACACGTGAACAATATTAACCCTTTACCTATAGAACGCATCACATTTTATGACTGGCGCAGGACTCCACGCTCGCCACAAGTACCCTGCTTCTAATGTTAAATGTTATGGGACGGGGGGCACCTCTTTATTGTTGCTTCCCCCAATTTTGTAATAGGAAAGTTCCATCCCCCGCAGAACGAAGCTGTACGTCCTCCACTGGAACTTCTGCAAAAGAAAAAAAAATGATGAGAATTTAAGACAAGCTTTCGAGGAAAGGTACATTATAGTAGCCTCTACCGCTGCTGCTGGGAGACTGTTCCATTCATCCACCACTCTTTCGTTAAAGTAAAATCTCACCAGGTTTTGCCGTCTTTTGTCCAGAATCCCCGATAGCTCGACCGGCAGGTCTTTATTGGCGGCCATCGGTTAATCCGGGAGCCTCAGCGGCTGGTGGGCGCTGCTCGGCACAGAGACTCCTCGCACTTCTTCTGCAGAATATCTCCGAGCTCCAGGAAATCAACTTCTCATAAATACCAGTTCCTGGACTCTTGTTTTTCTTTCTATGGCAGTTACGGGTTCAAAGTTCACGTGGAAATTCCCATTATCTGTGAAGGAAACCCAGAATCTGCCAGCGGATCGGCCCCATCCGGCCCCCGTCTAGTCACCCGTTTCTCCCGCTGTAAAGACTCAAACCTTAATCAGTCGTTGGTCTCGTCTTAGATTCAGGAGCTGTATGCCTATCCCATGCATGTTTAATACCCTCACTGTATTACCCTCTACCACTTCTGCTGGGAGGCTGTTCCATGTATCTACCACCCTCTTATGTTACATTTAAACCTCTCTGTTTTGAATCAAAATAAGTCACGAGGAACTTGTGAAGGACGTTCCGACACGTGGCTCCTCAGAAACAAGAAATTACTTGTGGTCTGCCGGCCACCGGCAAAAAGACACGAGTCAAGATCTTGGAATCCAAATCCTCTTAAAGATGAACTTTAAATAATAAAAGATTATTAAATGTTATCAATTACCAGCTAGAATGCCAACAAATCCCCTTGTTTTGCCTAAAATAACCTCACATGATCACTTTACGGTTTTTGTGAATAAGATTTTTGTAGTCCGCGGCGAGCCAATGAAATCGATTCTTTTTACTGTAGACACTGCAAGCGAAACAGATTCAAACTTTTCTCTTTTTCATTTTTGGCGTCTTCGTTTTCTGCCGACTCAATTAGAAACACGTGTCTAGCTGAATCATTTATGCTGATTGAAAGGAATCTACTATTCAAATAACTTGAAACATTGTTGGCTCTGAGAGGGTTCTAGAACATACGAGGTACGAGGTTACAAAGTATCTTTTATGGGGGGGTATTTTTGTTTTCTTTGGTTCATTGACGCCCCCTTTTCGTGTATGATGTAAATTTGGTATTTGATAAGATTTGGGAAAATACATTTCATGCATAATTATTACTCAAATAAATCAAGTGAATTTAAAATAAAAGTGAAATTTCTGCACTGTTTGAAAATAGGGCAGAATCGGGGAGAATCCAGAAAAACATTAAATCAGCAACGAGCCGTGCCGGCTTTAATGGGCCCTTAGTAAACCTCAGCTTTGGGGCCGGCTGCTTATTCTTTCTGCCCCAAAAATTAAATCCCACGAAAACGTTTTTTAATTATAAATCCACAAAAAAAAAAAAATGAAACACCTCTTACAATGAGTTTTAAAAAAATCCTTTATTTTCGGTGACAAATTGATACAAAATCCTTCACAGCGGGTGCACGTCACGTGATTCCTCCGACACGCGGCGTTTAAATTCCAGTTCCGCGTTTGGGTAATTATCCGGTTCTATCATAATTATTCGGGGGGGGGGGGGGGCTAATATTTACAGCGATGAGGCACATAAAAAAGTGTCTTCCCTGCTCTAGAACCACCGAAAAGTGAGAAAGGCTCTAGAATTTTGAAAAATGCGGTAACTATGACATCACAAAAGCGCCACCCACTCTAAATGGAATCCCTCCCGCTCTATACGTTTGCTGATGGGCTCTTTCTTGTGATTGGTGCTTGCTTTTATACATTTTTCTGGATTTCTTCTGTGATCGCAGGAGACTCGGAGCCCCCCCGGTCCAGACGGCCCCCCAAAAATGCTCATAAAGTAGTTATCGCTACAAATATAACAGGACCCGGTATCTGCCGAAGCCACGGGGGTCCGAAATAATCCTTCGCCCGACGTTCCTCTAAAAATCCCGCCGGGAGGTACAGGGAAGCAGGGATTCTGGTCCTAAAAGTGACGCAGTTGCCATAGTAACAAATGGAATGTTCCCGGAGATCTTCTCCTACAAAATACTCTTTTAAGATGAAAGATCGCGTGTCAAAAAAAAATAAACGTTGAGATAACGCAGACGCCACGTGTGGATGTTTTAATAGGAAGGAGATCTCGGAGTAAGAGACGCAGGTGTCGGTGACCCAGTAAAGGTGGCTTCTGTACTCTTGGGGGATACTCCGCAGCGCGGCTTGGATGAAACCAGTTCTCCCAGTATTGGACCGTGGCCGTTACACACAGCTTCCAGTACCACGGGAAAGGGGTTAAATCCTTGAGGGAGAGCGGGACCCGGATGACACCGACCCCCGAGAAGCTAAAAGGGTGAGAAGCAGGCAGGAGGCGCGGAAATTAGTAACATGAAACCCGCTGGGAACCGATCGCTTTGGTCTGACGTGGCGCGGCGCCACCGAAAGCGTTCCACAGACGCAAAAAGAAAGGGTTAAAACGCAAAGTAAAAGGACCGGCGCCGGCCGTAGTGTCTCTGTGGGCCGGTACAGGGGTTATAAACGCGTTACCGGACCCATGGGTTTAGGAAGAAAGTATATATGGAACGGGCACAGTCCCTCAAAAGTATATAGAGCCACGTATATAAACCGCCCCGGGGGTCCCGTTAGGCGGCACAGTGATCAGCGCCGGTGGTCCCCACCCGGGGCTTTAACGTCTGTAGGCAGATTTATCGGGTTAGAGGGGACGCCGCGGGTCATTTGCTCCGTTGCAGCGCTTTGAAGAGTGTGAATCCCACAACGGCGGCGACTGTGGCCCCCAGGGCCACTCTCAGCCAGAACGACGCCGTACTGAGCTCCGTGTCATGCAGGTGGCTACAGGAAGAAGAAAAAAAAATAAGGAAGCGTCACTGCAAAGGATCATGGGAGACGGAATAGCGGTAACGTCACTCCCGTACATACCCTCCTTATCTATGGTCTGACTCTTATTACCCCACCTTTATCTGTAACAACCCCCCCAACCACCACCCCTGCCCGGTACTGACGGGAAGGCAGCAGCTGTGGCGAGCTTGTTGTAGACGACTTTGTCCGGGACCCCCTGGCAGGTGAAGTGATACGGCGGGGGCAGCCGGTGCTTGTGGCAGAACTCGGAGGGCGAGATCCCGTGCTGCTGCTTCACTTCCCCGAGGTCGGACTTACAGCCCACAAACAGGCACGGCGTCTGGCTCTCCATGTAGTGCTGCTGTAAGGGAACAGACACGAAGGCGTGTGAATACCGTGTGCAGGAACACTGTCAGATATTTTATGATAGAAAACATGTATTCCATATATTCTGTACTTTACATGAACACAAAATGGAGTCAGAGCCATTTTATTTTACTTAATCATGTAGTGATGATTTCTTTTTGTCCTTGTTCCCTCTATAATAGAGAACAAAGGAGTATTCATGTATAATGATGTTTCAGTAAGTATGATACAATTAATGTTATCTTCCATGAGAAAGTTAAGGAGTAGACGCTGCATATCTTTAGAAATGTAACTTGGAATGGGGGATACATGGTAAGACTACCAAGGCCTGAGTTACTATCTAGGAGGTAACACCTGGCGATTAGGGTGACCAAGGATAAATTCCAAACACATATTTAATGGTTTTAAATTAATTCTTAGACCAGAGCGTCTCTCACAGGTAAATTAAGAAATTACAACGGTGTAAATATGAGTAGAAATCCTAATTTTAATGGGTAAAACCCACCGTTATGATTGGAGAATTCCAATCAAGAGGTGGAGGCTATGATAATAAGCTCTGTTTTTAAGCTTATGTCTTGGATAATTAAAAAAAAAAACGGACCTTAAAAAAAAGATCGCACCCTGAAACAGACCGACCCGGACGGACTTATTCACCAAAGTTACCCCAGAGAATTGGAATCTTAAGATTCTGGCACCATATTTCACTCTTGGAGTTACTTGGAGTTCTAACCTATATAACTGGTAGAAAGTTATATTCTTTTCCACTTAATTTCTTGCCAATGAACCTGGATTAACTTCTACAAGGACCAGTTGGACAACAGCAACAAGTGGTGGTAAATATAATTGTTTTATTATTCTGAATAGAGGTGAATTTTGTCTTCTTCGTATAGAATTCCCTGTTTCTGGGAAATAATATATTGCATTATTGTATATGACGGCTTGTGAGACTGCAGCTTATAACCCGTGATAATAACAATAATGAAAAGGTATTTTTACCTATAGATGAAGTTTGACATCATTTGCATCTATTAGGAATTTCACTAATACTCGTAGACATTATTAAATTAGTTTTTAATTTGTTATATTAATTGAACTAATATTAGAGAGATAGTGATATTTTTATTACTGCCCTGATTATTATAAATTTTTGGTTGCTGAGTGGACTGGAAATTAATTGTGTGTTAGACTCATATAGTACTAATTCATATTGATAACTATCGATAATATATTGTATTTGAATTGATTCAATTTTGACATGTTTTAAGAACGTTGTGTTTTATATTATGCACTGCGTGACCCATATATAGATTTTATAAATTGTATTCACAATAAATAAATATTTTTGATTGACTATCGTGGTGATATCCTCTAGATTGTAAGCTTGCGAGCAGGGCTCTCTCCACCAAATGTATCGGTTTGTCTTAGTCTGTCAATTCTTGTCTTGTCATATCCCTTGAATTTATGTATTGTATTAAGCGCTGCGTAAACTGTTGGCGCTATATAAATAAAGGATAATAATAATAATAATAATTTGAATTATAATTTTCGGCGATCTGAAAGAATTTAGGATCGGAGATAAAATATAGGGTATCTCCTTAAATTCATATTGTGGATGTAGTACTACAATATTTGATAGCGTCGTTATTTTGCGTATGTGATAAAATATTGGTTTTGCCTATTTTGTCTCATTAATATCCCTAACAACACAACACGCCTAATGCCCGTGAATTTAAATATCGGTCACGGCCCTTCAGAGGGCTGATTCTTGTGGAAGAAACACAAACGGGGGGGACGCGCGAGGAAAATAAGCCCACCTTATAGATGCTGGCACAGTAATTGAAGGACTTTGGATCGCTGACATCATACATGAGACAAGCGACGTCACAGGCAGCGTCTGATGCCTTCAAAAACTCCGTGTCCACGTCCACCTCGAAGAGCTAAGGGAGAAACGTAAATGTCATTCAGTGACACTGCTTTTTACACCGAGGTTAAAGGGTTAAAGCAGGACAGAGCCGCCCGGCCCCTGCTTTATTTCAGGTGACTCACAATGAGATATTTCTCTTGACCTCCAACCAGCACCGTGTTCACAGAGTACAGAGAAGACTCGTGACGCTTCTGCAGCTGCTCCTGGAAACCCCCCCCAAAAAACAGAATAAAAAAGGTTAAAATAAAACAGAAATCGATAAATCTAGCGAAAGAGTGAAAGAGACAGAAAGAGCCAAAAAATCCGATAAAACAGAGTGAGATCGGAAAAAAGCCGCAGAAAGAGACAAAAAGAAAAGGACGTAAAGCGAGGATGGGGAGACGGGTCGGTTTAGAGCAATGGGAGTTGTAGTTCTATTGATAGTTGGCACGAGTCACGCAGATCCCATCTACACGCCGCTCACCTCCAGGCTCGGCCCCAGGAACGTCCGCAGGAAGGCAGATTTCCCCGTCCCCCGGGGGCCGATGACTTTACACAGGAAAACGTTCCTCTGCGTCTGTCCTTTTTCCAGGTCTATTCTCTTCTCCCGAGTGACTGAAGGGACAGACGGACATTAGTGGGGCGGAAGACGGACGGACGGATCCACAAACAACCCGGCGATTCACCGAGCCGAGGGCCACAAAACCCAATATGACAAAATCCGGCCATGGACAGCAGCCGTGGAACGTAAGGGGCGGCGGATGGGTTGCGGATATCGGGTGAAGGTTTTCACGTCTTGGACATTTCATGGCGAGGTTCGTTACCGGTCGAGGGTCTCAGATAAGTTATGGGGTCTCGTAATAGGGGTGTTTTTAACTCTTTCCCCTCTGCAATCAGGGCGACAATGAATTACCCTGACGGGATACTATGTATCAATCAGACACACAGGTGCAGAGATAACATGGAGTGTTCTTATTTTACATGTAAATGTACCGTTCACTGCGACACATTTGCCACATCTGATGTCGTTTCATTTTTTTTGTCTGAAAAATCTGTATAATTTTATACTAAGTAAAAAAAAAAATACATAAAAGGGGAAAATATGACATTTGCCAAATGAATGACATTTAGGTGATCAGTGCCCACCCGTGATGGCTTGGGTCTGGCTTTCCTGCTCGCAGAGGATGGGGTATCCCAAGTAACCGAGGTGCTCGAGGCATCGATGGACGTCCAGATACGCCACCATCCTGCCAGACAGACGGGGAGAGAGAGACGGAAAAAGTCAGAACATAAAGGAAGGAGAAAGGCAGACAGCGACGCTGGAGTCCAGATATCCCTGGGTCCAGGCTGCCCCTCGGGAGGACGGACCCTCAAGCTTTAGCCCACAGAAAGGGTTAACACACGAGTCCGATGTCTTACATCCACTGGCACAGGTAGCCGTGCAGAGGCAGGTAGCCCCGCTCGCCCGTGCACACCGTGCTGTGAAGCTCCGGCCCCCACGGGGTGTAGGGGAAGACACTGAAATAACTCTGTAGCTCGCCCGGACTCAGAGCCCCGTCGCCGTCCTGCCGGGACACAATGGGGACAGCGTTAACCCGCATCACTATCACCGATATTATGACGTGTGTGAGTGTGAGTGTATGTGAGTGCGTGAGTGTGCAGCGCGGGAGGCGGCACTCACCAGGTCGTGCTTCTCGAACACCTTCTGCAGGAATTGGTACCCGAAGTGATTGAGCTCGGTGGAGGAATCGTGAGGGACGCGGATCCTGCGCCGGGAGGAAGAGGGAACGGCAGTCGGTAAGGAGGGAGAGGGAAAAGGAACAAGGACACGGCGGTCTCGGGGACGCCGGCGACTGTATATTCCGGAGTCTCTACGCTTAAAACGATTTGGGGCAGTAAGAAGCCATGGCAGTCGGTTTGACTTACGGGGGGTAGAGGTAGTCATCCGTCAGCTCCAGCGCGTCGTCGTAGCCAAAGCGTCTGAGAATGGTCCAGGTGGTCTCGTGGCGGCCGCGCTGGATGAACAGGGTGTTCAGGAAGAGGAAGCCTGTGTGTTCCAGACGTGAGATCATTTAAAGGTCAGTTTGATCGGCTGATCAGCACCTCCCGGCGCATGACCTTTAAACCCAATTAAAACATTTAATAGACTCTACTAAAAACTCCACTAATAGAGCTTCCGGAAACAAACAACATCTTTATGGCGCTCCGGCCCAACCGCCAAAGGTTCTTTTAAAGGAGACTCGTGAGGCTAACGGGAGAATCTCATCTGTCATCTAACCTGCTGAACTAAACACAAATAAAGATATTCAATCCTAGATTGATTGTTTGATTTATTGCCAGGCCAGTAAGGCTGGAGTTAGGGGGGTATATAGCGGTACCGGCACCGATACACACACATTGGAGTTTTCCTCCCCATTCGTACCGGTTAGTGTAAGTCCGTTCTCCCGCACGCCGTCTGCCGTGTTCTTCCTCACCACCATCTTCACGTCTTCCAAGGCTTGGGGCGCCAGCGGGTTCCCGAAGCAGGACTGCTGCCTCCCAAAAAGAGACAGTTCCGGTCAGGCGGGGAGGGGAAACGCGAGAGGAGAACGTTCTAGATCATGTAGTGCGGACGGGACACGGGGACAGCACACGCGGCGGGTTCCCCGTTTACCTGGAAATAGTTGAGTTCTGCGTCGCTCAGGATCTGGTTGTTGTCTTGATCGGAGATGCTGAAGATTCGGGTCAGAGCTTTAACGCACTGCGGCCGCAGCTAGAAGAGAACCGGAAAAATACTCCTAACGCCTCGTCTATACCATCCTCCCCGTCACAGCGTGGAGAGCATCTACACGCCTAGAGTATCTAGAACACGAGAGGCGGAAGGCGGAAGACCAGACACAGGACGCATTCTGACATGTTTGATCCTGCGCCCCCAGCCATGAAGAGCATCACGCTATTACCGCAGCTCAGACTCCTCCGTCCCGTCTAGTCGCCCCGTTTCTCCTGCTGTAAAGACTCAAACCTTAATCAGTCGTTGGTCTCGTCTTAGATTCAGGAGCCGTATGTCTATCCCATGCATGTTTAATACCCTCACTGTATTACCCTCTACCGCTTCTGCTGGGAGGCTGTTCCACTTATCTACCACCCTCTCAGTAACGTAAAACCTCCTTCCGTTCCATCTAATCCTCTGACCCTCTAGGTTCAGATCACGGCCTTTCCTTCCGGTACTAGGTCTAGGTCTGATCTAGCAAGTGAATGAACATATTTTGAGACAGGATAGCGTGGCATAAGCCGGGATCCCATTTCCGTGGGGTTAAAGCTCAGACCGAGCACGGACTCACCTGCTTCTCCTCGGGGTCGTACAGCGGCGCCGTGGGGTGCAGAACAGCCTTTTGGGCGTAATAGAAGACCTCAGAGATATTCTTCAAGTTTTTTGCTGAACACTAGAGGAAGGAAAAGGCATTTCTGGGGTCAGTTCTACCAAACAAAGTATTTTTATTTTTCTGACCAACGGAGGGGATATAAACGATTTATAAGCATTATCTCCAAAACGAGAACACGGGGGGCCGCCGGGCGCGCGGAGAAGAATAATAACCAATTAGAGATAAGAACAATACATGCAGGAGCCGCAGGAATCCGGCCCCTGGGGGCCTTACCTCCACACAGGTCTCTATCTCAGAGAACTGGTTCATAATGGGTAAGATGGCCTCCATGGAGCTGCCACACTGCAGATCGGATTTATTGCCCACTAGGATGATGGGAAGCCTGCGGGAGACACGAGTTACGTTAGTCGGCCATCCTGACATCGCTCGGGGGGGGTTAGGAGCCCCCGCCGGACCTTTTCCTCCCGGCCGCTTTACCTGGAATTCCGTTCTGCGTTGCCGTTCACCAGGGGGATCCATTTGGATGAGATCTGAAAAAGAGAAGCGACGGCTTAGCCGAGTGACACCGCGCGCCCGCCGCACGTCCACCAGCTTCACCAAAAGCCGTAAAGCGAGGAGGGCGAGGCATGACGAGCGGGTGGGCTACATGTGTGCTTGGCCAGCAGGAGGAAAACCCGGCCGTGTTCTTATCAGTAAAAGATAAAGGGCCGGCCGCTGATTACCGGACGGGATCAGAAACGGCCGATGTTATACATTATGCATATTCCCGTCTCCTCTGTGTACAAACAACGGCAATAACCGCACAACCATTCAGGCAGAAGAGCCCAGCAGGTCCCGGCAGAAGAGCCCAGCAGGTCCCGGGCCGGGCCGTCTCACCTTCTCGATGGTGTTTAAGTCCGTGACGTCGTACACCACGCACACGACGTTCGCCTGGAGAAAGAGGACGGAGCGTTAGTTGTAGGAGCGTCCGGTTAAACGGTGTAACAGTTCCGTTCCGAGCGGACGCCCCCCGCCTCACCTTTGTTACTTCCTCCAGGAGTTCCTCCTCCGTTTGCTCCGCTTCTGTTTAACAAAAACACAGCGTTTGCTCACTTTGCTGTCAAATTAACATTAAAAATGTACTCAATATGAAGGATTCGTAGGAATTATCAGCCGAGCTGGAAACCGTTATCGGAACTTCAATGACGGCAAAGCGGACCCTTTAAGTTTCCGCGGCGTCCGGTTTGCAAACACATTGGGGGGATTTTGCAGAATCCACCCCATATTCGTTTAACCCTCTAAACCCCAGCTATTTCCTGTGTATGTGTTCAGCTGAACGCAGCCCCTCGCACGCGATTTACCGCCCGTCGGCTTCAAGCAGCCAATCAGTGGCAATGGATGTTGGAGAAGGGCAGCTGCGGCAGCAGGGCGGCAGCTTCTGTGTCGGGTGAGGGCTTTATTTTTCTTTTTCCTTTAGCCACCACAAGCTCTCTAAAAGCTGCGCTTAAAGATCATTGGGGCAATAAAGTAAAAAAAGTCATAACATTTGCGTTTAAATCTCTTCTCACTTTGTGTTCATTTCAAAGTTTTATGGATTTACGGCCGTTGCAGCGCATGCTTCTGTTTAATGTGATTTCTGTGTGTTTAACCTCACTCCACAAAACACATAAACCCCGTCACAACAGGTCAGAATCTGAAACTAGACGGACGGAAAGAAAGTTAAGTGGCAGATAAGTGGAACAGCCTCCCAGCAGAAGTGGTAGAGGGTAATACAGTGAGGGGATTAAACATGCATGGGATAGACATACGGCTCCTGGATCTAAGACGAGACCAACGACTGATTAAGGTTTGAGTCTTTACAGCAGGAGAAACGGGCGACTAGACGGGGGCCGAATGGGGGCCGATCCACCGGCAGGTACTATGATTAGAATGAATATACAGTATATATATATATATATATATATATATATATATACACACACACGCTCCATTAGTAACAAAACACGCAGCGGAATAGTTTTAGACGCGTGGATGCGTTTAGCAGATGGGCCTTTTCTTCCTACGCTGCTTACGCGATCCGTTCACAGTTTGGAGACGCGAAGCGCGCCGGGAAGCAGCTGATGAAACAGTTTTTGTTTTTCTAAGTTTCCTCTTTTGCCAAGATGCGAGCCGTGTGATAAAATACAGTAGCCATGGAAACCGTGTGTTCTCAAATTGCCTGAGCGCCGTGTTTTTTTCTTTTTGGGCGGCACATGGCGAACGGCGACCGAGTATCCGTGTATCATTAATGCCCCAACGAAGGGCATTATCTGCCTCAGACGCGCGCAGTTATACAAACACCGGGTCCATTTCTTCTCTTCTCAGTACAGGATGCCCCCGGGCCGAGGATCGGACAGAACCCTCTTCTTGTTTGCGGCATCCAGTTTCGGGTCAAACACTCAGCGCTTTGTTGGGTTGCCGTTAAAAGCGAGAGACAGGACTCTCACGCAGCCCCCCCCCCGAAAGGGGCCGGATTAACTACATACCTGAGAAATCCACGATGTGCGTCGGGACTCGCTCTGGGGTGACGTCGGCCGGTATGGTGATTTCTTCGGCGCGCGCCGGGACCTTTCACATAAAGCATGGAGATTTCGTGAGCTTTTTACCGTCACCGAGCGACACAACGAAGCGCGCTGAGAACGAACCCCGCGTTCCGAACGTTAATCTAAAGCTGCTGTCCCACTTACACAAGATATCGATTATACTCTGGTACGTAAAGCAAATAAAACCTTAGATCTGCCATTTCTTTTCTCTGAAGGTCTGATCGCAGCAGGCTATTGGCGCCCGCTTTCGTGTCACGTGACAATCAGGGGCTCCTGAGTAAAGAATCACCCCCGGGAAAGGTTTGCGCGTTCAGCGGGGCGCTGACAACACTTTTTCTGACGCAGCCTTTAGTGTTACGTTCGGCAGTGTAGGTGGAACAGCAGCTTTAAGGGTTTACGCAGCCAGACTTGCTGAAGGAGCCCACTCACCTCATCGGGGAATTCCTCGCCCACCAGAGCCATAACCAGGGACGTCTTCCCCACCTGGGCTATAAAGACAGAAAACGAGGAGAAATTAACACCTTCAGCAAGAAAAACGAGGATAGAAAACGAAACTCCAGAGAATCGCGCGGCGCGTCCGAGTCTGAACATTTATCCGTTATTATCTGTTATTAAAGGGGCACGCTGGTCGCCATGTGCTCTTTAACGCATGTGATAACTGCGTGGTCCCTTTAAATGTACAGGGTCTCTTCTTCTGAAGAATCCCCCCCCATATACATTTGCCCCCCACTTACACCAACCCACAGGGAATAGGATTCAAGTTGCAAAGCTCGGGATTATTTCATACGAAGTACAGTACTGTTGATCTAGTTTGAGCGGGTGACTCCAACCATACGATATCAGAATCTACAATATGCAGGTTCCCCTTTACTGGGACAGTGGTAGATAAGTGGTACAGCCTCCCAGCAGAAGTGGTAGAGGGTAATACAGTGAGGGGATGTAGACATGCATGGGATAGACATACGGCTCCTGAATCTAAGACGAGAAAGCAGGAGAAACGGGCGACTAGACGGGGGCCGAATGGGGCCGATCTGCATAGGAGAATTGGTATTATCATTCTGTAACCGTGCACCGTAGCCGGTGAAGACGACACCTTTAAAGGGTTAAATGAAGTAAAACAGATAGCAATCCATGTAGGTCTCTCCTATAAAAAGCATGCAATCTACTGTACTTGAGTTATTCAATACATTCATAGCGATATAGCGCCTGCAGATTCTGTAGCGGAGTTACAATAAGGATACAGTGAAAAAGAATTAAGGATTTAACCATTAAATGACAAACACACAGAAGGAGAAAATGTCGCTGGTCCTGGGAGCTTACAATCTATTTGGTTATTATCTTTACCAAATGTGCTCTTTGCCTTTCTATGGCAAAAGCGGTACAACTTTTACTAGCCATTGAATCATACATTATACGGGGCCAGCTAAACTCTTCATAGCGACGGAGCCAGCTCTCCGTTTAGTGAATACACCCCGTGTGATGTGTGCGCACTCCTCCAAGCCACACTCAGTATGGAGTGTGCACTCCCACTCTGCAGAGGTGACATTGACACGCTTTTCCACCCTCACATTCCCTTTTCTGAGGGGCCCTCCTCCACCCCCGGGGTATAACGAATATCCCTCTCACCCTCCCCCAGCAGGAGGATCCTCACGTCCCGCTTCATGGCTCCGGTGTCACCTCCAACTTCCGGGTAAGCGGAGGACCAGCAAGCGACTGGCTGCCTCAGCTTCCGGTTTCCCTGACATAGACAGTGTCGTCACTTCCCGCACGCGAGAGTCAGCGCGCGGCAAGGCTGCCATGGTAACGTTGGGGGCGCGGCCCTCGCTGTACCTGCCTGATAGCACGTAAGCCTGCAGCTGCAGCGATAGCGCGGAGCCCCCTCACCTTCCTGAGCGAGGAGCGGGCACTCCCCCGAGTGTCCTCGAGCATAGAGGGTGTTCGGGCTCTCCAGGAGGCTCCGGGGTGTCCAGGCCTAGGGGAGCCATTGCAAAGTCCAGTCTATTAGGATACTGTTTATGGCTGAGGCAGTGCTGGACAAGTACATCTATGTACACACACATGTACACGCACACGCACACGCACACGCACACGCACACGCACACGCACACGCACACGCACACGCACACGCACACGCACACGCACACGCACACACTCTCTCTCTCTCTCTCTAAAGCCCCCAACTGCCAAAAGGGAGATCCCGCCAGCTATCTGCCTCTCGTACATCCTATAGATCTGTAACGTATAGATAATGTACCCTGGTGTATATGCACCTTATCGTATCCATAGGTAACGTGCGCTGTCCATATTCTTTACGCGGGATCACGTAAAGGGAGACTGTGGTGTCTTTTTCTAAAGCAGATCACGTATATATATACTTTATTGGTTATTAAACCAATAAAGCGGATTTACACAAGTTAAAACTTTATTAAAAACAACATATTACCAAAGAACCCATTAAAATATATTTGGATTTATGGAAACTGTAACTGGTGGCTGACCACAATCATTAAAAAGATAAATACATCGCGCCGAACACATAAATAATATATTTACACAAAGGCAGGGGGACACAGAGTGGCTGGGGACTACTACTCCCAAGAGGCACAGCCGGCCAAGATTCCCCGGCAGCTGTCAGGCCAGTGTCGGCGGGTTGAGGGATCGGGGGATGCAGAGATGTACCCCGCGAACCACGGACACTCCAATCATCTGGGTGCCCCGAGCATGCGCAGCTTCAGGATTTCTGAATGTCCCAAACCAGGACTTGGTTATAGGAGGCTGAGAAGAGGAGCTTCCCTGAAGGAGATACTCGGCAGAGATGTACGCGGTCATCGTGGCTCGCGAAGTCCTGCTGGGTCCCTGCGGAGGAGTCCACGACGCGCAGGACACGCTCTGTAAAGATGGAGATAAACAGGCAAATAAAATGCCAAATGTGTAAAAAAAAAATATCCCCCCCCCCCCCCCCCTTATGATGACGCTGGAATGCTTTTTAGCAACGAATACAAAAACAAAACGATTCTGTTTTGAGGTCATTTGAGGTCCACGAAGAATTTTTACAAATCTTAAGAAATTCTTATGTTTAAGAAAGTGCTGTTTTTTATCATTTAAGATCTGTACTGATTTGGCCGTTTTTGACGCGTCTCCTCCGGTTTTCGGAACGATCTTTATCACCCGAGGGCTTTGTGTTACTGGAGCTTTTGAATCTTTCAGGACTTCTGGCTCATTAAAAAAAAAAAAAAAAAAAACACATTTTCACCCAGAATTATTGCTTTTTTTATTATTATTTTTACAGAGCCTGGCAGATCCTCCTTTTTAGCCGCGACTTATCAGCTTCCTCCAGAGTGGGTGGAGTCTATGAAGGGGAGGGGCAATCATACTAAAGGCGGCATATCAGACTTACCATTGCTGCCAAGGGCCAAGTGTGACGAGGCAGGAGAGAGGGCGAGAGACGTCGCAAAATGGGAGAGCGGAATCTTCAACACCACCTGAAACATATTATTATTATTATTATTATTATTAGGCATCAGAGAAAACGCCGTATGACATCACAGCTCCCGGGTTCTGTGGCCCCACGTGGATCCAGCCAGCGGCTGCCGGTCTTAAAGTGCCGGGGCTGCCTCGCCACCCCCAACGAGAGGCTCGCTCTGTATCACAAACCGTTTCTTGACGCTGAATACCTGTTTCTGGACCAGACCGTAGAAGAGGACTTCCTTGTCGATGCCGAACCCGGTATAGACTACTGTGCCAGGCTGCCACGGGCAAAAAGCTGCCAGGCTGGGCACGGCCGAGTCCTGCTCCTGTGGGGGGGGGACTTGGTTAGCAGATGCAATTGGTCACTGCGTAAAATTTTCATTAGCCAATTGGCATCAGACTATTACCAACATGACTGAAAAACAGGAGGGGTTTAATCTGGCCCTACCCACATGCACTATTTTGACCATGCCCTGCTGTGACAATTTGCCCTTGTGCCCCACCGATGTCAGCCCTATGCCCCTCACACAAAGCTTGTCACAGCTGTTACCGGTTAAAGGGGCAGCTGTTACTTACATCATCGCCGTCGGGCGCTGGGAAGGTCAGCCAATCCAGAAGCTCACATTTATCCTTAGTCCAGTCGGACGCCCACACGGAAACGCGTCTGTCCGCGCTGGCCGCCAGCCACAGCTCCCCTGCACCCAGGCCTAGCTCGTCCGCCTATAACAGAGGAGGAAGCCTGTATGTTATATGATAGGGGGGGGGGTTCCAAAGCAGTGTCCAATCAGCTGGCTGCAGCCCGATTTATAAAGCTAGTGCTGCCCAAATCACACGCTCAGGTCCCTGGGGGAAAGTCGGTCTCCTTCTTGGATGTAGAAGACCCACCGGAGGCGTCTCTCACCTTCCTGCGGCTGCATTCCACGGACGTTATGGGAGATCCTTTGTGATCGCTCAGCACTCGTATGGTCATTCCTGTCCGCGGGCTGTTGATGGCGATCAGACCGTCCTTCCCACCGGAGAGCAGCACCTCGCCTGCGCAGACAGCAAACAATATAATCTCCAGGACAGACACGCGACCCCCCCCGAAGTCAGGCTGCACGACACGCTCCTCACCTGTACCCGAGTAGGCGATGGAGGTCACGGCACAGGGGTGCGGGTGTATTTTCATCTCCATCTCGGTACTGGACACACTGAAGATGCGGATCGTCCCGTCGCTGTACCCGGCAGCAATATGTTGCTTGTCCTTCGGGAAGCCGGATACTGGTGCTGGACTCCAGGTCACACACAAGCAGCTCTGCGGGAGACACGGAGATCACGGACTGACCACTGGCACACGGGAAGGAGCCCACGTCTCTTAAAACACGGGAGGAATTATAAGAGGAGGAGGAGGAACCCGCGGCTGCTTAACGGATATACCGTCTGCCCCAACAATACGCAGCGGCCCCCCGCATCACCTGCAGGAGGAACGATACGCAGCAGCCCCCCGCATTACCAGCAGGAGGAACGATACGCAGCAGCCCCCCGCATTACCAGCAGGAGGAACGATACGCAGCAGCCCTCCGCATTACCTGCAGGAGGAACGATACGCAGCGGCCCCCCCGCATTACCAGCAGGAGGAACAATACGCAGCGCCCCCCCCCGCATTACCTGCAGGAGGAACGATACGCAGCGGCCCCCCCGCATTACCTGCAGGAGGAACGATACGCAGCGGCCCCCCGCATTACCTGCAGGAGGAACGATACGCAGTGGGCCCCCCACATTACCAGCATGAGGAACGATACGTAGCAGCCCCCCGCATTACCTGGTTGAGGACTTGGAACTGAAGAAGGAGCTCAAAGCTGTGGAGCGACCAGACTCGCACGCTGCCATCCTCCCCGCACGTAGCACAATGATTCTCACCGGGACCCACCGCCACGTCCGTTACCTTCACGAGACAAAGAAAATAAGATTCATTAGTTTCAGGCTTCTGTTCATTAGTTTCAAGCTTTTGGGACCTCAGAGGTCTCTTCTTCAGATTTCATCAGGCATCACATAAAGCTTCAATGTTCTCTAATATCCACTATATCGGTTTTCTTAAATAACATGATTAGCGTATACCGTTTGCTTTTTACCTTGTTCCTGTGGCCGCTGATTAGCCGAATACTGGTGTTCTCCACCCAGTTTATGTACCACAAAGTGCCAGCCGTGGTGCCCACGATTCCCATGTCCAGGTTATCGTCGAATGTCGCGCTGATGACGGCGCCGTCCAGGGTCATCTCGTGCTCCATGAGGACTGAGCTGGAGCTAAACGCAAGAGAAGAGGGGGGGGGGGGTGTTTAAATGGCCTGATCACGTGGAGCCGTGGTCTGCGGTCACGCTTCACGTATGAACGGGTGGAATTATCATCCTGATGGGGGCTCAGACCTGGCCGCAGATCCTCGGTCTCTCAGTTCCTGCACGGCGGCCACCGACCACAGCCGTATTTTCCGCGTGTTGCTACCGGTCAGCAGCTTGTTCCCTTTACACCGCAAAACACCTTTTAAGAGAAAAAAAAAAAAAAAAGTTCAGGAAATTCACTTTTTTTTTTTTTTTTTTTTTTTTTTTTTTTAACATCTACTTCAGAGCCGACGCTCACCGATCTCCCCCTGGTCTGCCTCCCAGGTCATGAAGCACCGGTGGGTCTGGGCGTCCCACACGCACACTTGTCCCGTGCTGCAGCCGGCGTACAGCACCGAGGTGGCATTATAGGCGATGGACGTCAGTTCTGCGGCGCCAACGTCATCCGGGACCGAGGCTCTAAACACCTGAAAAGGGGAGGAAAAACGGGCAAATCAAAGAAACCGCAGGACGGGGGGGAAAAAACAAAAGCAGAACAGGTCCTTTGGCACCCAGATATATTACTATAGAAGTGATTTTCAATGAGTAAGATTATTCCACAGCACTCACCTTCAACTGAGTACCAGATCCCAGCTCGTCTATCCTCCAGAAACTCACTCCCCTCGAGCCAACGCACGCAAAGCTACCAGCATGCGCAGGATTAAAGGCCGTGGTGTGGACCGGCTCGCTCAGGCGGCTGTTTGCCAGCAGCGTGTATGACGCGGTGCTCCACAGAGCGAGCCCGCCATCGTGGTAGTCTCCTGCGGGAAGAAAAAAAAAAATCGAGTCAAAATGAAGGAACACTGCTTTCGATATTTATACACTGTGCTGAAATGGCTTGTGGCCCTTCTCTGGACACATTTCTCATTGTGCACGATAGTGAATACCGACCGACAGTAACGAGCAGGCGGTCGTCCCGGGAGAAGCTCATGACCTGGACCTCCGCCATGTGATGCTGCAGGATCTTTACGCACGAACCATCCTGAGTGTCCCATATTCGGATCTGACACAGGGAAGAACCATCGCCTGCGCCAGAGGCAGAAGCCAGGACCTGGGGAGAAAAAACATTGGGAAAACGAAATATGAAGGTTAGGGGGCATATCCTCTTATGTGCATCCTTCTCCTGAAAAATCTGGAGACGCAGCTGCCATTACAGCAACTCGAGGTGCTATATATATATATATATATATATATATATATATATATATATATATATATATATATATATATATATATATATATACACATATACACACACACACACACACACACACACACATATATATATCACTCATTGAGCTTCAGCAGGGGGTAATTTGTCTCTGCCGTACCCTCTCTGACATAGTGCAGGTAATGGAAGCAGTCAAGCAGACAAGATGTTGTAGCCCTCGGGGGGCAATTCAGATGAAAGAAAATAAAGCTTACTTAATATTCTCGGCATCCATGGAAATGTTTGTCTGCGTTTAACAATTAAAAAGAGTTTCTATATTCCAGGGTTATAGCGAATGAGTGTACGCTGAAGCTTTATGATCTCACGGCATCTCCATGTCCAGATGACTAACACGCGGAGTACTCACCAGGGCATCATTGGCAAGCGCCAGGGTGGAGATCTCCTCGGGGTGACCGAGCCAGTGCTGCTGTGAGCCGGAGTGCAGATCTTCCACTACGATGACGCAGCCGCACGTGTACGCGAAAAAACCTGCTCCAGAAACACACGGGTCAGGCAACCGACACGGGTATCAGATCCGCGTGAACCCCCCCGTCTCGGGGGGCAATCCCCCAGCGGTTACCCCAGACAGCGCAGAGGGTGGCACTTCTCCATTATTTAAGGGAAAAGACCACCAACAACAGTCGGCTTGAGATTGGGGAATAAACAGTGTATTTCTACAATAAAAATACATCTTAAACGGGTTTTAATGCTTTTCCGTGTGCGTCAGCGAGCGGTATGGAATACTGCGGGGGCTTAAAGCAGCAGAAACAGAGGTAGTAGGGACAAGTACCTGAATAAAAGGCAGTGAACTCGTCTAATGACCTGTCTGAATGGGTTAATGTATTAACTCCTTGTGCGCTGCAGAATACCTGTGTCCGGATTCCACACCATGTTCCCCCGGCCGTTCCCGTTATAACCAATCACAGCTTTCAGCGTCAGGATCTCCTGGCCCGCGGGCGGCTGGCAAAGCCCCTGGACAAAGACACATCACACGATATATTTACCCCGAGGATTTCAAAGACTTTGAAGCACCAGGTGATTATTATTATTTGGGGATCTTTATCTGCTTCAGCAGTCAGAGGACGGACAGACAGACAGACAGAGCCGGAACCGGCGAGAATTTTGGGCTCTACAGACGCCTTACCTTGGCTGGACCGGAGGCTTTGAATCTAGCGTTGAAGTGAATGTAGGCATCGGGACGCGGCGGGCTCAGGAGAGGGGGTCCTGCTTTTCCTGAAAAAGAGAGTGAACTGAACCGGGGGGCATCCAACATGCTGAGCAACGTCTCCGTTCTAAGTAGCTAAGGGAAGATGGAAGCCGGTGCTAGGATGGAGCTTCCCAGGGGTCTGGCAGCGCCGAGGGGTCTGGCCAAGTTCTTTCAGCCTGCTTGTATTTACCTTCCTTGCTCTTTGCCACCCAGGGAAGTTTGGTCCTGTTGGGCTGACACTCTATGATAACCAAAGATGAGTGTCCGTCGCTCTTTGCCGAGTCAGCTTTGCTCGGCTCGCATACTCGGGATTCTTCCTGCGCGGCTCGAGCCTCCAAGCTGTCCACGTCAGACTCCAACGCGACATCCTCTGGAAATAAGAAGCAGACGGAACATTAATTATACGGCCGTGTGATGAGCACCGGATCGCCCTCCTTCCCCTCCGTCTCATACAGAGTCCCGTTCCCTTCCACGATCCCCCTCATAACACGCGACCCACACAAAATAACTCCTCTCCTCACCTGCGCGATCCTCGCTCCTCACGGGGCTGATATCCAGACGGGGAGGCGACAAGACGCAGGGCCGCGGAGCTGCGCGGCGAGGCATCCCGCTAGCGATAAACGTGGAGTCTCTCCCCTGCTCGGCGCCGTTATCTGCTGCAGGACGGAAGCCGAGTTTTGGGTGATAACAGATTACGTGCAGGCGGCTCCGTTACGGACTATTTAATTACCGTTCACTTACCGGCGCTGGAGTGGAGGGCGCGAGGAAGGGCCGCAGCGGGGCTGGGGGAGAAAAATAACACAAACAGTTATTTATTACCGGTGTCTGGGGGTCTGGGAGAACTGCACCCCCAATCACTCTGTTGTTAGGGGCAAACCTCGGTGAACTTCTCCTTATGAAGGGCTTACGTAGCCTTCTTTAATGTATAGATAAGGGACTCATTAGATAATACATTATACAGGGCCAGCTCACCCCTCCATGCAAGAGGGGTCAGCACTTCATAAGGTGAAATGTTTGACTCCCCTGCAAACAATGAACGGACCCCAAAGTTTGCTGGGGTTCCCTGCAGAACGTCGCTCCAAACTCTTACTCTGTCACCAGATCCTCCGGGTCAGGAGCACCTTCAAAATCCCAAATAAAAATGGCATCTCCGGCGCTGATCACGCACCGCTGGTCCGGGGAGAAATCCACCCGCCGCACAGCCTCGGAGTGACCGATGAACGCCTGAGGACACAACATTCAGGTTAAAACACATCCGGCCCCCATGGAGTCGCCCGTTTCTCCTGCTGTAACGACTCAAAGCTTGATCAGTCGTTGGTCTCGTCTTAGATTCAGGAGCCGTATGTCTATCCCATGCATGTTTAATACCCTCACTGTATTACCCTCTACCACTCCTGGTGGGAGGCTGCTCCACTTATCTACCACCCACCCCTTTGTCTAAGCCGCTGACCCTCTAGTTTCTCCTCTTTTGAAACAAGAGAGAGGAGCTGAGAGTTGGAACAAATATGGAAGAAGCAATGGCCAGTTTGGGGGGGAGGTCAGTACACAAAAAAAAAATAAAAAAATAAAAAAAGGAGAAAGGTGAAAACTAAAACCACTACAGGAATCATGCGAAACGGATGCTTTTCCTTATCATATCACCTGGGGGCGAGTGGATCCGGCCTGCTTGTGGTCCCACACTTTAATGACCCGTTCTCCAGCCGTGAGCAGGTAACGGAGGTCCCGACTCACTGCCAGCGAGGAGCAGTGCTGCTTCTGGACCTGGGCTACCTGGGGGGTACAAGAACAGATCAGACGTATTGGACCCTGTGGATAAACCTCCCCCCTCCCCGGGTTCTTTAATGCCGGTTGCTATCCGCAGGCTGCATACAGTATGTATTTATACGACATTATAAAATTGGGAAGGAAACAAATTATCTAAATCCTGAAATCAGACAAGAGCGTTACCATGGATACCCTGCATTTGTCCCGTTCGGTCAGACAGTAACTGAAGCTCTAATGAACTCACTTCTTTCACGAGTCGTCCGGTCCTGGAGTCCAGCCAAAGGATCTTGTTCCCGGTGGTTGCCACCAGCAGGTGGTTTGGGGGACGCGGGCTGAACACGAGCCCCGCGGCGGAGTCCAGCTTAGTGCTGTCCAGATCCAGGATACTCACGTCTACGCGCAGGAGCTGAAACAAACGCCGAGGGTTAAAAGGGAAAGAAAACGAGGGGAGGAAGAACTAAACGGTGTGAGATTAGGTGAAAAACATCAAAACGACCACCATGTTTTATTAGCCTAGACGGCCACAATGTTACAATAAGCCACAAATTCTGGACAACGATGGCAAACTGGATACCTCATCCAGCGAACGGGCGTCCATGATGGTCACGGTGTACTCAGAGGGTCCAACGAAGGCCAGGAGACGCCCATCTGTGCTGAGGGCCAAGGCCTGGGGGCCCCTGTCTGCGTCCTTGCAAACAACATTGCCTGCATCACACAAAACAGGGCAATGAAGAAGTCGGTCTCTATCGGCCACGGAGGCCTCATCACCTCGATTCTTAAAGGAACAGTTATCTCACGGGTAAGGGCTCACGGGTCCCTTTAAACTCACCCAGCACCCGCACGACATGCTGCTCCGTACGCGAGATGCTGTACAGCGCCAGAGAGCCCAGAGAGCACGAGCTGTACATCAGGGTCCCGTCGGGAGAGAAGAGAAGGCCGATGATTGCCCCTCGGTGTTGCCTGTATGAGTAGCGAGAGGAGTCAGATTATACGGGGCAAAGGAACGAGCCAAGACACGACCCTCACACCCTATCCAAAGCAGAGAAAATATTAGCGCAGCTCCACGTGCATGCGCGACGCACGGCCGCTCTTATACCTACTTGTGTTCTGCCTGCAGAGCTGTGGACTCCAGGTCAAAAAACCTCACCACCCCAGTGCTAAAGCCACACGCCAGGGCCCGCCATGCGGGGTGGAAAGACACGGCACAAGGAGTCTCCCCGCTGGCGGTGAAGTCATAAAGCTGCAGAGAAAAACCAAAGAAAGGCACATTAGTGATTAAAACCCGTTGGGATCTTTCCCATAATTCCATAGTGTCCGAGTTTACCCATTTCTGCTAGGTATTGGTGAATGAGCCCATGTAACCCGTATAAGATCCCCCAATTGGCGAGATGAAGAGACACGTGACCGACCACACGCACACGCATGCACGCACCTGCTGCAGGGAATGCATGTCCCAGATCCGTATGGTATTGTCAGAGGACACTGTGGCCAGCTGCGCATGGATAGGGTGGTAAGAGAAGGCCAGCAGGGAGTCTGTGTGTGAGCGCATCAATGTGAGGTACCCCCGAGAAGGGACATCCAGGACCCCCAATTCACCACTTGAGGTGCAGGACAGGACCTGCAGACCGTCGGGACTGATGGAAACGCAGCTCACCGGACCTTCATGTTCTGCAAATACATCAAAGGTTACACGGGACACCACGTTTTATATCACACAACTCACAGGTCCCCTTCACAGCGCACGCGTCAAGCTAATATCTCACCCGCCTCAAGGAAGACCCCCGAAAAGTCCAACGGCCATAGCCTTAGGTGGCCATCCTCAGAGCCAGTGGCACAAAACGTAGCAGAGATACTAAGGCTGCTGACAGCGATGCCGGGAGCTGGACGAGAAAAAAAGGAGAGAAAAAGAAGAACGCTCTTTATTCAGAAAAAATTGCAAGGATAGCTGGGTCTTAATAGACCAAAAAAACATCACCCGCTATGTATAGGCTTCCGACAAAGAGTCTATAGGGTCAGCAGGCAGCATTAACCAGGATAATGGATGGAGCCCCCCTCACCCGAACGGAGCGTCTGCTTCTCCCTGCGCTCGCTGTGCCGCTGCTGACTCGGCTGAACGCGCCGCACGTTGCTGAGAGACATGTTCTTATAGTCGATTTCCAAGATGTGACCGCTGAGGCTGCACACGTAGCTGCGGAGGAGGAGGACATTGCATGAGCGGGTACGGCGGGACTCGTCGGATGATGACCTGATAGCATTTATTCCCCCCAGAGTATCTAACACACCACGGACTGTAGCTGCTGCTAGAACCTCGGTCCTATGCCACCTATACCGGGTCTGTGAGCCCCCCACATTAAACTCACAGCGTGCGGTCCTCGATCTCTCTCTCAGGACTGTGTCCGACCTCGAAAGCCAGATCGGAGAACTCCAAGTGATTATACTCCCCGAGGTTCACAGGGCAGGAGCGCAGAGACCCTCCACGCACCCGCCAGAGACGCACATTGTTCCGGCCGCACGAGACCATCCTGTGGAAAGCGGGGAGATTTATCAGCCCCCCGGAGATACTTAAAAAGAAAACGTATTAACGTTTAATCCACGATCAGGATACCTCGTGTCGTCAAAGAACGCGATCTTCATCGTGTGGATGTCCACTTCGGTATGAGCTTTGGCCAAGACGACAACCTCCCCACCGCGGCTGGCCTGCGAGGTGTTCCACACGACCACCAGCTGTCCGCAAATTAAACATTAAAGCACATAATGACATCACATTTTATTACGCGAGCTTTTTGAACATAAACGTCATCAAAAAACATTCACCAACAAACACAGAGAATTTGATGGCAGAAAAGAACCCTTTGGTTCATCCGGTGCGCCCGTACTTACGGTTTTCCCATGTCCGTCTTTGCCGACGCCACATAAAACAGATCCGCTGTGCGAGAGACTGAAAGAGACTCTGATTTAGCGCTTCTAGAGCCGTAACGCAAACTGTACAAAACGGATAAAAGGAGACGGCGGGACGCGGATGGAGAGCTGGACGTTTTGCTCTCCCATCGCCCAGCACTGACCTGAGGCAGGAGACGGAGTGAGCGTGAGTTTTGAACATCGCCAAACAGCTCCCCTTCTGAAAGTTCCAGAGCCGGACCATACTGAGAGGGCCGGTTTGGGCCGAGGCCAGCAGGGTACAGGAGCCGTTAAAAGCCAGAGAAGAAACCTGGAGGAACGAGAATTAATCTGCATTAACACACCTGGTGACGAACCTTCTGCCCCAACCCAGACTAAGAACACTAAGGAAAGTCACGGAAATAACGTCGGTTTACACGCAGCTCCTCACTCTCACACCCAACCTGTTCTACCCAATCAGTCCCCTACGAGCATGCGCCTAAATCCCCAATCGGCTGTTTATTGAACGCACTCAATTAATACAGAAGGGATCTGATAAAGAAACAGGCTTAGTGTTAGTACGACGTACGCGCATGTCTGCTGTGTGTATCGATTAAGCTGTTTTTGTTGGTCGGTTCCATGGGCTGACATGTCCTGCCTCGTGGGGTTTATATCTAGGAGACATCAGTGAAGCCCCCAATTACCTTATCAGTGTGACCCAGGAGAAACCTCTGCTCTCCACTCTTCACCGTAAGAACCACAATGACCGCGTGGCACGGATACACCACGGAGCAGCCGGTGTGAGTCCAGAGGGCCTACAGGAGAGAAGACGAGAGCGGCGGATAAAGAGGACAACGATCATTCCAAGACAAGCAAGTCACAAAAAATGAAATTATTATGTATTTAGACCAATGTAACTCAGCACACAGAGACTAGATCAGCACCGGATAACGGGGAAACACTGTCAGATAGAGTGATTAGTACAGGATGAAGGGCGTGCAGAGACGCCAGCGAGATTAGAGTGTGCGTGCAGAGATTAGAATGCATGTACAGAGACTGCAGTGAGAATAGAGAGTGCGTGCAGGGACTATGTAGCACGTATGTAGTATGTATCGCATGGTACTCACACAACGTTCAGTGCAGCCTCCAAAACCAATAATTTTCCGAAGGGTCAGGATAGGATCCGGATGCAGCGTCTGGAATATAAGAGCGAGAGTTAGAACCATTTCCTGAAGTCTCTGCCTGGAAGCGTCTCTCTAGAACAGACTCACCTGGTTGCCGTTAATGGCTGATAAAGCCTGCGGTCTGTTAATATCAGTGCAAACCTGGGAGAGACAACAGAAATGCTCCACGTTAGTGGGAAGTCATGGCGGATATATACTTATATATATATATATATATATATATAAATAAAGTTTGTTTGTATCTATGACATCACATCCCCCTGCTTCGCTCCCTGCTGACCCACTCACTCGCTCAGACTGTTTGCCGCTCCGGTGGACGGTGACTTTCTGGCCCTTGTGTGCGTACACATGGACTCCGCCGTCATCCTCCACGTTGCTCTCACCCAGAGACTCTTCTTCCTCTTCCGTCCTCGAACGCAAAGACAGAAAACGCTCGGGGATCGAGTCTGTCCGCAGAGGAATGTGTCGGGGCATCTGAAACCAAAAAATAATAAAAATGGACCATTCGCCAAAAAATAAATAAAAACCGGTACTGAGAACAGACGTGGAAATAGTTACTAAAGACGTCCATGAAATAGTGAAGATATTTCAATAAAAATATATATATTTTTTAATATTTTTGGATATTGCGTCCCCTCCCCCAGTTTTTTCTTCCTTCGTTACAACGATTCACTGGGAAATATGTCCTATATATCACACAAAAGCAATAAACAGTGAGGTCATCTCACCGGACGGGGCGACGTTATCTGCTGGATGAGAGACACTCTGTCCTTTACTGGTTTGCTGACGGTAACCGGCTGCGTGTGTTCCCGGGAATGGCTACGAGAGGCACGGGCTCCTGAGGATCATGCGAGGAAAGAAAAACAACCAGTTAGTAACCCTCCTTGGACAAAGTAAAGAGAATATAGGACAATCCCTGGAGGTGCCAACGGCGGCCTATGAAAGAACGAAGAGACGAGGAGACGAGCGGAGCACGGCAGCGCATGGTGGGTGCACATGGAAGGACAGCAGAAGATGACAGATTCAGGTCTCACCGGGTTCTGTTCGGTTGGACTGTCCTTTTTGGATGGAGTCATACGGGAGTTTGGAGCCGTCTGACGGAAAGCTGAAGGAAATACAATAAGGTAAGGGACTCGACGATAGACCTCAGCATCATTTATCCATATTACCCGGTCTCATCTATTCACCAAATCTGATCTTAAACTGAGACAACACCGTTTCTAGACTATGAACAACTTCCAGATGACAAACAGAACGTGCTGCTTAAGAGACAATATAATAATCTTGTTACCCACCTTATGAAGTCATACAGCTCGTGCCACTTCTCTCCTTTGGGTACTGGGAAAGCCATCTCTCGAGGCATGGGGGACACCCCTTGAGACAGGCTCTTGGCCTGACGAGCCTCGCTGAAGGACACCTCTGAAATCAGACAAGTGAACAGGATAGGCGATTAGGTCTGCCTCGAATGGTAGGACTCTGTGGACTCTATGACTTTAAAGATCCCCTATGAGCCATAGGCTGTCCAGCTATACTGTTGTATAGTAGTGTGGGGGGTCAGGATAAGCCTTGTGCTCCACACACAGGAGAGCATACTGGATCTCACCAGGGTTGAAGAGCAGATCGCTGGTCACCAGGTTCTTCACCAGAAGGTTAGAGCAGAGTTTGATGCTCCTCAGGTGGCTGTAGTTCCGACTTAGATAGGCAGACAGGATGAACTTTAAGTCCAAGAGAAGACAGGTCCACCGAGAGCCCGAGGGGACCGGACCCACCAGATCTGTAAACAGAAAGAAATGTAATACTTTGTTACACATCTACATCAAGTATCTTATTTACTAGCCGCACCATTTGGTTTACATTAAGAATTTGCTGGCACATCAGGCCTATTCTGCCCACATAGTCGCCCCTTTTCTCCTGCTGTAGGGACTCAAACCAAAATTGTTGGTCTTGTTTTAGATTCAGGAGCCGTATGTCTATCCCATGCCTGTTTAATCCCCTCGCTGTATTACCCTCTACCACTTCTACTGGGTCTTTAACTAACATGAGTTTTCCACTTTTAAGGAAACAGCTCTATTTAATGGAGGTCTACTTTTTCTTATTATGTTAAATAATAGAACAGCATTTCCCGGGTAAGGAACGCAGTCCAGCGTATCTCACCCTGCCGTGCGGACTGCGCCGTGCTGTCGTACACAGACCCCTTTACTGCCCCGCAGACAAAGGGGAACTGCAGCCAAGTGGCCGTGGACTTGAACTCCTTGAAGAGATTGGAGAAGGAGATGCGGATACTCTGGCCGTTCTAGAAAGAAAAAAAAAAATGTGGAAAAGTTATTTATTTACCAGAAGCCAGAACGGGAGAACTCTGGGCAACGCTCAGTATCATGGGCCGCTCTGTCTTACCTCCGCACCGACATCAGCGTGCACCACAAAGTGCTTCCCCGGCAGCGGCCTGAACAGCACGTACAGGTACCGGCCCGTCAGCCCCAGAGACTGCGAGCTGGTTTTGGGCAGCTGGATGTAGTTTCCAGCTGGAATGGAGCCCCGGACCCTGTATACGGTGCACTTCAAGGTCTTGTCCTGGAGGCAAGAGAGAGAACATCTAAAACTAAAGCAGGACAGGGCATGATACACTCCTCCAGCATGGTCACTGGAGGCAATATATATATATATATATATATATATATATATATATATATATATATACGGGGGTATATAATAAAGAGAATGAATAGAGCCTTTTCTGATCATTATCTGCCCCGGGTTAAACCCGCGTGCCGTTTGCGCTGTAGACGCCGCTGCATGCCGTCACGCAGTTACCATGACGCTGGTGACATCTCCCTCCTTGCTCGATTTCTTCCATTCCTCCAGACGCACGTGTTTAAAGACGTTCACAAACGGGTGCTGCCACACTGGGGGACACAGAGATAAGCCATTACATAACCACCAACGGCCCCGGATTTGCCAGGACTGCCAAGGACAGTGAAAAAGGCAACTCCGCAGGGGCTACGCACATTGCAACCCATGTTAACACAGTGAGCCCGCCATGATGTCATATATGTGTCCACACTACATGACATCTCACACTCCGTGCCCTAGAATCATGAACTGGACTGCTGGTAAAAATGCACTTAACTAATAACCCCAGCAGCTCCCCCGATACCCCTTACGTGTTATCCACAATACCCCTCCACCAGCTATCCCCAGGGCCGGCCCGACAATGGAGCCAAGTGGGGCAACCGCTCCAGGCGGCACTTTTGAAGGGGCAGCATTTTGCCTTGGGCCAGCCCTGGCTGCCCCCAAGTAATAATAGCCCTCTCCAAGCTGCCCCCAAGGAATACCCCTATACCGGCTGCCCCCAAGTAATACCCCTATACCGGCTGCCCCCAGGTAATACCCCTATACCGGCTGCCCCCAGGTAATAGCCCTATACCGGCTGCCCCCAGGTAATACTACCTACCTGCTCTTTCCCAGTTAATGCCCCCTTTTCTAGGTAATATTCCTCAGCCGCGCCCCAGTAATAACACCCTACATGCTGCCCGCTTATATCGCAGTAATGCCCCCCAGTATTATCATATCATCACCCCTGCCCCAGGTACCTCCAGCCATGTCTCCCCGTCCGCAGCTCAATCCTCCCGCCGCTACCAACTGCTTCCCTCTCCCCGTGACGACACATAGCAACCAAAAAAGCGTCAGGTCCGCCCCCTGGAGACAGGCGCAGAATTATGATGTAAAACTCCTGGCGTGGAGTTCCAAACACAAGAGCGGAAATGGACAGGATCTTCATTCTAGTGGGGCTTGTTACTTAAACTATAACGACCTGTGTCCTCAATATAACCGGCATTAGCCTTATGATTCGAAATAAATGTTCCAAAGAACGTTCGGCGATTATTCCAGTACTTAGTGCAAACTCTGGGGTTTAGAACTCCCGTGCCGTTGCTTAGCTCGTTGCTTAGTAACGGGATGCAGCTGACACGCCCCTTTGACGCTGCACATCGATGTGTTCAGTCCCTCAAACATTTTAAAAGGGAACTTTCATTTTTATTAAAATGCATCTTCAGTTTTTGCCCCAAAATATAAAGTTTTCAGGCAGCTGCATATCAGCCGTTTGTATGATTCTCGGTCTGTTATCTGATCCCCAATCTACTAAACACCCCGACTCCTTATCATACTGCCTGTGGGGAACAATAGAATGACTCAGTCTTAATCACCCAGCAGACACTGTGACTAATGGAAGTCTATGGAGGAACGGACTTCATTAGCATTGCCATAAAGCATCAGCTCAGTGTGGTGTTTGAGCCGGGAAAGTCACCCAAAATATCACATGACTGACAGCGACGGCGGCTCCAGGTCTGCAGATAAAGGGAGTTTATTGGAGCAAAATGAGATAAAACCAGCTTTCTGTCACCGACATTACTGTATGCAGCAGTGGGGGGGAGGGGGATTTATCACACAGTAATTGTTTTTGCCCAAATTGTTTCTTTTCACATGAACTTCATGCTGTTTAGTAAAACAATTAATGCAATAAGACCGACATTAGTCAGAATGGAGCACTGCCCCTTTAATGGGGTATAGCGGAGTACCCTGGGGTAGTAGGCTGCGGTGAGCCTGCGCTGACTGAATGAATGGATAATTGACAGCTATGGAAACCTGACTCTCTGAGTTCCTCTGAGAGACTACAATTCCCATCATCCGAGTAGCTGTTGTTGCCAGAATGATGCAACCTGTGATCTAAATGGAGCTAGAAAGCTGTGTGTGCCCCTTCCAGCAGAAAGGGAGATTTGGTTGTATTCCTTCATTGATTGATATTGTGGCCCCACCAGATCCGGCTCCCAGGGGCCCATAAAAGGATTTGAAAAACGAGAAATGAATGGGTAATAAAAGGATTTATTGTTCCTGTGCAGACATTGTCCGCGCCGTGTAACCCTCCATCAGAAAGTCTAATGAAACCAGTTTGTACGCAATAAGACATCTTCTGCCCTGGCCATGTACTAAGGCGCTGCACAGTTTAGTAGCTCTAGCCCACATCGGTCGAGGCTCCGAGCCCCCGGGACGATCGCTCTCTCCAAAGAAGATTTCATGATGGCGCGCAGGGACTTCCGACTCGTTTGTTAGAAGGACGGGTCTCCAAATCCAACCTCCTCCTGTATCCGGTGAATTTCATCGAGCAGAGCCGGGTTCTGCAGATTTAACTGTAAAAACCGATTCTAGAGTGTAAGCTCCTGCGAGCCTTCCTTACTCTTTTCGAGTTCATATTGTCATGCGATGAATGAATACGATAGCGCAATATAAATATTATAAATAAATATTAATAAATCTCACCTTCCGAGTGTATTTGTAGCACTGTTCGGCCTCCACTTGTCTCCCAGCCTAGAACAGACATCAGGGGGTTAATAAATCCAGTGATTTACAGCGAAAACGTCTCCATTTGTGGAATCAGAGAAGTGAGCATTTACATAAAATAATAGGAAAAATTAAGCAATAATTTTAGGTTAATTATAATTTTAGTCCAGAGACGAGGCGCAGAGTGCAGAGACCGGGAGCAGAGTGCAGAGACAGAGCGCGGAGTGCAGAGACGGGGCACAGAGAGCAGAGACGGGGCGCAGAGTGCAGAGACAGGGCGCAGAGTGCAGAGACGGGGCGCAGTGAGCAGAGTCGGAGTGCAGAGACAGAGTGCAGAGACGGGGCGCAGAGTGCAGAGACGGGGCGCAGTGAGCAGAGTCGGAGTGCAGAGACAGAGTGCAGAGACGGGGCGCAGAGACCCAGACCCGGAGGAGACAGCTCAGGAGGAGTCACGTTGGTCTGGACTCCTATGGGAATGAATGGATCTCTTGTTCTGTTGTGGGACCTGAGCTCGGCTATTCCCAGAATCCAAATTAGACCGAGCTGTGCAGTTCTCGCCATGTCTGGCCCCTGATACCCACCTTCAAGCAGATGAGGGCCAGGTAGCCCCAGACTTCAGCGTTGGCGTTATTCAGAGCGTTGGCTTCCGAAAGTGCATCTTCTGCCTCCTCCATGTTCCCTAACTGAATGGAAGAGAAAGAGTTAATTACTCCATTTCTCTTGATACCCTGGAGTCTCAGGGTTTTTGCCCCAGTCTCAGGGTCTCGGGGCAGATTCTCAGCGTCACACACTCTGCAGCTGCCTGCTTCCAATTCTCCCCGCTGTGATCTGATTACTAATTACTGCTTTTGCTCCCAGTATGTTATGGTTGATATCCCTGCTTGCATTCAGGTGATTTAATTAAGTTTCTCTTTAAATAATGACAAGTCAAGGTTTCTATGACGACCGCTATTAGAGCCTTTTGGGTAACACATTTGGCGAGTCACTGTATAGAATCTTAGCGTTGGGCTATTAAAGGGTTAATATTTTTTAAAAGTCTCAGGGTCGAGGTATGGTTATATGATTAATATATATTAAGATTGCAGTAAAGGCCGATAAGAACACAAAAGACATCCAGGAACGCAGAATAATGCAAGAAAAAATACAAAATACTGAATATAACCCAAAACGTGCCGGCATGCTGTATTCCAGTACTTGTCTATTTGCAGTACAAATTGTGATAGTTTAGCGAGATTAACCCTTTGCTGTGGAGTTCAATTTAGCACGGGCCAGATTGTTAACTTTTTCTTTACTGAAAAGCTGCCCAGCAGAGGTGGTAGAGGGTAATACAGTGAGGGGATTAAACATGCGCGGGATAGACATACGGCTCCTGAATCTAAGACGAGACCAACGACTGATTAAGGGTTGAGTCTTTACAGCAGGAGAAACGGGCGACTAAACGGGGGCCGGATGGGGCCGATCTGCCGGCAGGTTCTTTGTTTCTATCCTTACCCTGTAGCAAGCGATCCCGGCTCCCAGCCACGTCAGACAGGTGGGGGATCTTTTACAAGCCGTCAGATACGTGTTCTTAGCCTTTTCATTCTATGAAATAAAGAAATCACAAAAGCCAATCAGGTGTCACCCGGATTTACATTTATTTCTCCCCACGTTCCTAACGCGGTCAGCCGGAGCTGTAAAGATTCCTTTATATTTTGTATCAATTTTCATCTCAGCCCCTAAGAAATTATCCCCAAAAGAGGAAATGACTGCTTGAGAATAATAACGAAATCTTGGATTCAGGATGAGACACAAGGGACCAATAACGGGGACTCGCGGAACCGGCGAGCGAGCGAGACATCCCGCCCCGGCAGGCGGCTTTCTAACAGCTCGGAAATATACATTTACGTAAAGACTAATGAAGATACGTGGACTGGAACGTCGGCGTGATATCCCGGCTTTACCTCTCCTTCCTCCAGGTAGATCGATCCCAGGCGCAGGTAGACCGGCTGCATCTCCGACGCGTCGGACACTAGGCTGAGTGTGCGCTCATAGCAATTCCGGGCTTCTCTCTTGTCGCCGCTCAGAAGCCGTAAGTGTCCCGTGAAGGCCCAGACGTCAGGGTTCTGCACGAGAGTAACGTTGTTACTGCTTAAAATTAATCAAATTCATTCTATTAACATCCAATCACGTGATTAGTGCCCAGGGGCCCAGTGACCTCCAGGAGCCCGAGACCCCCCCCCCGGAATGATTGTCCATCATAGATGACTTAGTGTTTTTATTTGTTTTATGTTAACGTTCTTGGTTCTGGGAACGCACCTGGTGGTCCATCTTGGACGCTTCCTCTAGATTCTTGTTGGCCTCGTCGAGTTCCTTCCTCAGGAGGTGAGTCTGGGCTCGCAGCAGGTGATATCGGCAGCTGGGACCCCCGTCTTGAGACAGCAGCTCGTGGGCGAGAGATCTCTGCACAAACTACAACCAAGCAGGGAGCAACAGACCATGTGAGACTGAGGAGGTCATGTAACATGGTACATGCCAAGGACATGGCTTCACCCAGGTGTGATCAGGTGTGATAAGTTTTATATAAAACGCAACGAGCAATTAACTGTTGGATGAATAATTTGGACAACGATTGTGTAACGAATATTCAGAGGTTTCTCGTTGTTTTTGGTTTGTTTCGTTGGGGTTCCTTCCTAGTTTTGGGTACAAATGCACAAACTGGGCAAAAAATGTTATAATTGGTGTTCATGCAAATCTGAATGCACATCTCTAAATACTATATCACTTATAATTCAGGTGAAACACACGGATTTTGGACGCATATGCTTTGTTATCACGGAGACGATCGCCCGTGTGCCCGGTGCTGACCTGGGTCGCGTTGGCCCGTGCCAGGAACAGAGCCGTCTCCATGAAGATGCTGCCGGTACTCGGCTCTGCTGCGGGGACGTCGGCAACTCTTCCTGAAACAGAAGGGACCAAAAGTCTGAAACGGGACGGATTCAACCAGTTCCAATCACTGACTGCTTTTATGTCACATGATAATGTGCATACTGGCCTCCGACAGCCATTTATTTCTTTTGTGTATCATTTAGGCTTTCTGGAATCATCCATAGCCCACAGAGCCGCCATTGGGGCAAGTAGGGGTCCCCACAATGGCCCCCGCAGTCCACTACCAGTGACCTGGCTCTCGAAGAGTGCTACCAGTGTTTGTGCCTTTGCAGGCTTTTTGGGATTGTGACTCGGTGGCCCCATTGTGAGCTTTAAGGCTTGGGGTGGGATGGGGCAGGTGGACCTCTCTTTAGGTTTATACTGGGCCCCAGAATTTCTAATGGTGGTCCCAATAGTCCTGGGATTCATATTCCTGGAGTCTCTGGTTAAAACCCGTTGGGTTGGTTCCTCTGACACCCGCAGGTTACCTCTGTCAGCGATCTCTGCCATCGATGCGGCTTCTCCGCGTGGAGCTCCGGTGTCTGACGCGGCTGGCGGCTTCTCTTGACCCGCTTGGGCCTGACGCAGCTTATGAGCTTCAGAAAAAGCCATTTCCATCCTGATGTCGTTACCCTGAAGCTCGTAGAACAGTCCTGCGCGACACACGAGAGCAAGTCCTATATACCGCCTATATAAACATCCGTCGCCATTGGGTCACATATATTTAACGTCCGCATCATCAGATATAAGTTCTCAGTACAACTATATTAACAAAAAGACCGGGGGGGGGGGGTTTAGGCATACCTAACATCGTCCAAGCCAAGACGCTGGTCGGATGGAGACACGTAGCATCTTCGAACAAAACCTCCGCGTTGCCATAGTTACCAAGGAGCACCGCTATTATCCCAGAGAGGAGCAAGCTACGCAGAGAGGGGACACACAGATTAGGCCTTTTTGTCTTCAATAATATTTCATATATTATATATTTATTTAAAACATATCAATAACGGGTTATACAGATTTTCGCTGCTCACCTGGGCAGGTGAGTCCGGTTCAGGTTCAAAACCTCAAAGAAGCATTCCTGGGCTTTAAGGTAATTGCTGGTCAGCATTTGAAATTTCCCATAATCCACCCAGTGGTCCAGACACTGCCGATCCCGAACGAGCCTCTGCGGATGATAAACGGACGCTAGATTAATACGGGAAAATTCAGCAATTAAAGGGACAGCAACATGAAAACAAACCTTAATACTAAAGGCGCCTTCGTGGTCTGTTCCCCTCTCCGTTTTTTTAAATGAAATAGCAGAATTCTTTATTTTTTTAATTGCTACGTTACAATAACGATATATTTTTTTAAGATGGCTAAATGCTTCGGAACAATAAATACATTTTTTTTTAATTGTTATATGCTACCTAACAACAAATTCTTTTTTTTAATCGTTTAATGCTTCTGAACAATAATTTTTTTTTTTAATTGTTAAATACTACTGAACAATAACATTATTTTTTGTTTAATCGTTAAATGCTACGGAACAACAAAAAATTTTTTTTTTAATTGTTAAATACATTATATATATATAGGAATTTCTTTTTGTAAATTGTAGGGAGTAAACTCCTTAATAAATCATTACGGATATTTCTCAGATTCGTATTTGGGTAATATTTTTTTAGAACCACATAGGGGGGTAAAACGAACTCCTAAGGGCAGAACTGCTGTGGAGTGGGTGGAGCCAAATGCCACACCCCCACCTGGACAATTATTATTATTATTATCCTTTATTTATATAGCGCCAACAGTTTACGCAGCGCTTAATACAATACATAAATTCAAGGGATATGACAAGACAAGAATTGACAGACTAAGACAAACCGATACATTTGGTGGAGAGAGCCCTGCTCGCAAGCTTACAATCTAGAGGACAATAAAGCGTCCCAGACACCCATCGGCCGGTTAACTCTTTACCTCCTGGTAGTACATCTCAGCCAGCTGGTAGTCCTCATTGAGCTCTGCTTCTCTCGCAAAGCATCGGAGCTTCTCTGGGTCCGTCATGGGAGGAGGAGGAGGCTCTTCGCGGTCATCAAACAAAGTCTAGGAAGACATTTTTACCATCAATTCAAAAAGAAAAAAAAAGTATCCTGTATTCTTAACCAAAAATGAATAGAAAAAAAAAATAAGGGGGTTTCTATGTATCCAGTGTATCATTCAGAGATAATATATAAACAATATATATATATATATATATATATACCGTATATGTTCTTAAAGAAATATAGTTACTATAGGGACATCAGGAGATTTGCTTATACGGTAAAGAGTCATCTCATTTTGGCCTTTTATTAGCTCAGGAAATTGAAACCCAGAACCTGCTGGCAGATCCGGCCCCATCCGGCCCTCGTCTAGTTGCCCGTTTCTCCTGCTGTAAAGACTGGAACCTTAATCAGTCGTTGGTCTTGTCTTAGATTCAGGAGCCGTATATCTATCCATGTATGTTTTCCTTGACTTTATTAGACTCTACCATGTCTACTGGGATGCTGTTCCGCTTATCTACCCTCTCATTAAAGTACAACTTCCTTCCATTCCATCTTAGCCTCTGAACCTCTAGTTTTAGCTTATGGCCTCTTCTTGTAACTTTTCTCCTCCATTGAAATAAACTTTCCTCCTGCACTTTGTAAAAACCCCTTATAAAGATCGTATCTACTAAATGAGGAGAAAGTCCACATTAATCTAGGATGCCGTAATCGTCTATAAAATACAAGAAGCATTTAATGGAGTCAAACCAACCTGGTGAACTTGTTCCGGAGTGGCTGAAAGTGAAGTAAACTTGGTTTCCGTGATCAGCTCTTGTTAAGACCACCTTATCAAATGTAACGTGACCTGAATTACTGGCCGAGGGCGACCCGGCCTGACCCATCGACTCAAACCGTTATAACACGACGGACCCAAGCCGGGTGACCCGATTTACCTTGTTAAGGGTGAGGTGCATCTGATCCACCAGGAAGACGTAGAGCTCGCTCAGGAAAGCCTGCAGCTTCTCCCGATCGTCGAAAGCCGTGGTCTTCAAGTATTTCTCCCGCACAATCTTGACCACCGTGTGCTGCAAACAATACGATAGCGAAACATGACGTTACCTCCGGTCCCCTCCTGGTGTGTGCGTGGGGGGGTATTGTCACACGAACGGTCACCTTCAGTTGCTCCTTAAAGGCAAAGTATTTCCCTGAGCAGTTGAGCTCGTAGTTGAGCTGACACTTCTGTTCCTCCAGGGCTTGTCTGTCCAGCTCCTGACCCTCGGCCACCCGCTGCCCAAAGAGCTCGAAATACTCCTCCAAGATGGAGTTGGTGATGCTGGAGACCTGACTCTGATAGTCCGCAACCGCCTGGACACGGGATAACAAAAGCCAATTCACGACCATGACTTGCGATGTCCACGCTTGGTGCATGATGCGCATGTAGACATTTATTACATCAGCGGTCACGTACCTTCTGTGCTCCGGCGGACCGGCGCGGTAACTGCGGTCGCGGAGGAAGAAGTTCCTTCACTCTGCGTTTTACAAAGATACAAAAACATAAAAAAAAAAGATGAAGAATGATAGAAATACAGCTATGACTCTGTAACAGTAACAAAGAATCAGAGTGATCTTCTTTGATCTCTTGCGTGGTTACAGAGCTAAATCAAGCAAATAAAAAACGTGAAGCCATAAAGTTCTCCTTATCCAGAACATCCAATTCTTACGCTTTTTCTTTCTTTTTTTTACGTGATGGGACGGCTCTCAATGGAAGAGCGTGTCTGAAAAAGTGTAGTATACATAGAGCTCACTTTATATCCAGTTCTTCTGCCGAGCGTTTGGGCACCAGTGGTTTTTCCAGACACAGCTCCAGCACTATATACGTCCCGGCCTCTGAGTATTGCTGCGCGGAGACAAAAAAAAACACTCGGCTGGTCAGCGAAGCCCTACAGGCGGCCACCTCATTCGCCTATGGGGACTCCAGCTTTAATGGAAGGATTTCTTTCTACCTGTCCTTCCACGTTTTGGATGATGTTCTGAGTTATGGTGGGAGGCGTAGAGTCACCGTCTCTCGGTAAGTCAAATGGTTTCAACACAGTGGACATCTGCAAAAAATTAAAGCGCTTCAGATCTCTGTATTACCGTTCAACGGGATCTGCCCCCAGAATGGAGCCCTGTAACCCCTTGCTACGGCGAGGGCTAACGTTGATACATTATTTTCATGCTGATATATTGTTTTCACTTTAAAGTTGGCCAAGTGCTTTACCAAGTGTCCTCGAGTCCGAGTGAACGTAAAATACCTTCTTTATCTTAAGCGTTATATTTGGGACCTTTGCCTATTAACAGTGAGCTGGTGAGGAGCCATGATGGACCTTGTGAAGAAGACCTATTGCAGCACACAGCTCGTAGAGGTTCCTCGCTGTTCCAAGGGATGCTCTGTCTTTGGAACTGAGATTTTCCTGATCTTAGAGGTCTATCTTTGAACTGATACCATCTATGGCTTTGGAGTAGACCCTCCAGCCACTTCTAACAGGCAATGTGGTGGTCTCTACGTGTCCTCCAGGATGTGCTCACCCTTCTTCCAGTGTCTCTGCCGGGCTTATCTTCTTTGGACGTACGGCTGGGCGCTTGTCTGGCATGAGGAGAAGCGGCTGGGGCGTTTCCGAACCTGCTGCCCAAGCTGGACTGGCGTGCGACCTCCCGTAGAACACTGACCTGGCACTTGGTCTGCGCAGGGGGGATTAGAAAGAGGCGGTATGAATGGTCTGTGTGCATTGGCTTAGGGGCAGGAAGACCCCTATAAGTGACCCCTATAGACAGATGTGTCGCCCCATTTTACCTTCTCGAGGACCTCAGAATCCTGATAGGGATGGATGCGAAATGCCCCACGCAGGCGCGTGACCCCAGGGTACAGCAGGGGAACCATATTTACGTAAGCAATGCCGTGGAAGGAGATCTGGAGATCCTCCTCGCCCTGATGATCCAAAGAGAAGAAGAAATCGGTTTAATGATTCGCCCGCATCGGTGTTCATTCTACGCCCCGTGAACACAGCCATGACACATATCATTACCGTGCCCAGAGCCACACTCACCTTGTCTGTCTTGGTGGTCTTTGCCTTGGTGGTGCTGGTGATAGGGACCCTCATTATCTCGACCGGCCAATAGCGGCATTCGGCTATGCGCTTCTGGAGGCTGCAAATCGTTGTTAAATATATTCAATTAGTTCGCTAATACCGACACATTCTGTACGCCGTCCGTGGGACGCAAATAAATACAGGGGCTTAGTTTATATTCTAAAGAAAATGAAAGTTTTCCTTAAGTTATTTAAAAAAACACAATGAAATATTTTATAAATAGTACCGTAAAGCGGTATTTATATATTAAATAGTGACGTGTTTAGGGCATTTTCTGCTACTCAAGGCAAAGCAGAAATCTAATTCGGAAGGGGTAAGCGGGTGGCCGAGGGCCCCAGCATGTATTACGGCCCCCAAATGATCCATAAAGGGACAGACCGCATTTAGTGTAATACCTGGAGTAAATCAACCCAAGCCTGCGCTCGCTTTATAGAAATCGCAACCTAGAGATCATTACAGCTAATAAAATATCTAAGACCCCAGGAGCGCTATGTGAATATAATGAACGGCTCTACTAAGTAAAGTTCTTCTGTTCCAGAAAAATACAAAGTAACTGAGGAATATCTGATCATTTTCCTTTAATCCTGTGTCTGTCAGCAGTAGGTAAGGGGAACAGCCTCCCAGCAGAAGCGGTAGAGGGTAATACAGCGAGGGGATTAAACATGCATGGGATAGACATACGGCTCCTGAATCTAAGACGAGACTAAAGACTGATTAAGGTTTGAGTCTTTACAGCAGGAGAAACGGGCGACTAGACGGGGGCCGGATGGGGCCAATCTGTCAACAGGCTCTAAGTTTCGTCTCCCAGGGTGACCACCCCGGCGCATGTTCTAGGATGAAGCTTAATCGGACAACTTGTCACCTGGTCAAGGTGGACGGCTCAAGATAGCAGCGTCTCTCCATGTCCCAGGTCACTCTCTTCCTGAGGGTCTCGGCCTCTGTGCGGAACTCTTTATCCTGTAAAGCATTGAAGGCAAAAATAACATTAAAAACATAATCCACTAAACTAACCTCTAGGACCGTATTATTGCAGTAATCAAAAATACTAAAACTCTGAGATCCGCGTATATACTTTGCGATACAGACGTTGCTCAGTATTCCAACATTTCACCTCTGTCCGGTTCATTTCTCCCCCTTCCTCCTCATACGGCCCCCCGACAATGAAAGATTCTGGGATATTCTGAGCTCCAGGGGCCGCTATGCCGCTCACAGGCCATTTCTTCTGGCGGGGGACCGGCTCCATTTCTCCCCCGGCCTTCAGGGAGCCATTGGAAAACATTACAGGCTTCTGCGGGAAAAAGAGAGAGCAGTCACTTAATATCCGTCCTTCCAGGCCCAGGGCTTGGTTGCCATTTGGCTTTAATTCAAACCGCCCCGAGATGCAGCTGGACAGTATACTCTATGAGAGCTCCAGCCGTACGGCGTGTCGTTACCTCTCCCGCCGCCGGGATCTGAAGACCAACCGCGTAGTTATACTGAGGGCCTGTGGTGTTCCACGATTCCGGGACGGAATAAGCCGCTTCCACGGTCACCGTCAGCTGATTCCCATCGCTGATCTGCCCCTCGGAGAGCAGAGGCTCGGGGACGGAGACTGCCACCTCCAAGCTGGGCTGCAACAAACACAACGGGCATAGCATTAATGAGTACCAACGTGGCTCTTCTGAGAATTACTCAATAATGTGTAAGGCTTGGCTATATCCGAAGGACTCCTGGCCATGGTGTTGGAGGCCATGTCTGGTCATCGGGTGATGGGTGAAGAGGGACGTTCGTGAAAGGGGGACATGCAGACCAGAAGTTCCTGAATGCCATCGGGGAGCGGAGCGCGATCAGGTCGCTTGCCGGTACCTTGTGTTCAGGGCGAGTGGTCTCCGGAGGTGCGCCGGTCACAGGATGCAGAGGGAGGGTAACCTTGTAACTGCTGCGGCCTGAAAGACACCAAGAGTGTCAAACCTGTGACATCATAAACCCATCCGTGGCTACATGGTGGGACGGCAGTACTAACGTGCGTTAATCTGTCCATCCGCTTCTAACTGACCTTTCAGTAATGGAAGCAGATCCACCGCCGCCTGGCCCAGAACCGCCATCTTCTCTTCTTTCTGCTTCTTCTCCTTGGGTAAGACCTCGAACACGGTTACTGGGGGGGGGGGCGAGACAATGATTCACTGGTGATGTCTGCAGCACACCGGCCGCCAGGCAGAGGTGGCCACTAAAGCTCTTTGCTGGGATGGTCAGCGGTCTGCGTGGGAAGGAAGGCCGCGGCGTTGGGCATCTACTTACGCAGAACTGGTTTGTGTGCCACGTTGTCCAGACCGTGAGGGCCGTCAGGGCCGATATCAAAACTGGAGGTGAAGTCGTACTCCGTGGGTTGGCTCGCTGCGGCTTCCAGTTTCGGAGAGTCCCCGAGAAGCACATTGTTAAACTCCGACCTCACGTACGTCACCGGCGAGTCGCTCTTTGCTCCTTTCTAAACGTGCCAGAAGAACAGACATAAAGGGGGTCAGGAACATTGGGGGGGCAATAAAGGCAAGTCGATGAAGAGGTTTCGCGTTTCGGGGGGGGATACGGCAGCGACACATAAAAAGGCACGCAGCCGGCTGTTTGTTGTATGCATTACCAGGTCGCGTGCTCTGAGAACCGTGATCTGCACCGGCACCGAGGTGTGAGCCTTCGTCTCCGAGAGTGCCGTTTCCATGGCTACGGGGGAGATAACACAGAGAAAGCATGATGTGAGCGGTGCAGGTCCCATTACGGCTGTCACAGGACCGGAAATTTCCGCGCAGGATTAACGACTTCTTACCATTCCGCGTTACCCGGGTAACGGGGGCGCTCGGATAGCTTTACGTTTGGTAAATCACCGCTGGAACCGCGCAGCCGGCAATCGCAACCGTTTACGATTCAACGCAAAACCACGCGAGTCTCCCCCCAAAACCGAGCTAATGCGATCCTGCTCACCCCTTCCTGATTTTATACTCAGTTTGGATAGATTAACGTTACTAGAAAATCACTCCGGAGCAAAACCAAGAATTTGCTTTTTTAGGTTGAAAATTTAAAAAAAATTCAATTTTAAAAGTTTTTTATTATTATTTTTTTAGCTTGTGACATCATGATGCTTAATGTTGACTGTTGTGCCCGTAAAGTTGCCCCCCCAGCCATGATGTAAAGCTGCAACAGAACATAGAAGCCTAGAACCTGCTGGCAGATCGGCCCCATCCGGCCCCCGTCTAGTCTCCCGTTTCTCCCGCTGTAAAGACTCAAACCTTAATCAGTCGTTGGTCTCGTCTTAGATTCAGGAGCCGTATGCCTATCCCATGCCTGTTTAATCCCCTCACTGTATTACCCTCTACCACTTCTGCTGGGAGGCTGTTCCACTCATCTACCATCAGCTAAGTAACATAAACCAGAAGTCCCAATTGTTCTGAATTCTGCCCGTCCTTACTCAGGACATGAGCCCACCTTCTGGGGCTTACCTAGGGGTCCGTAGTCAGACTCTCCCCTACTTATTCTAACATTAAACACTCCCTGATAACCCACCTATCCCAAAAAGCTTACAATCTATCCTCCTAATAGCCTCAACCTGCATCCTGAAGAAACCAGCTGTTCTCCCCACCTTTGAGATCTCCGGCCACTGACTTCTCCATCCACAATCACATCATCCTCATCCAAGCAGTCCCGCCCCTTCCATCTCACCCCCCACCTCCTAATAGACAAAAACAGCACCGTCATCTAGTCATAATGTGTGGTAATTTTGTATACTGTGAGTCTTAGTTATGGGTAATTTTCGCTGTCCTGCTATTGTACAGCGCTTCTGAATCTGCCGGCGCCATATAAATAAAACATTGGAAACGGGCAGCATTCTAAAGAACGTAACAAGCATTTGGCCCCAACCTTCTAAACAGCGCCCGGCGCATCAAGTGAATAAAGAGGAAGCAAACAACGTCATAGTGTCGTGATTGAAAACGTTTTGTGTTTACTCAGAAGCCAACCTCCCCTGCACCTTGAGGAATAACCACAACAATATATCACGGAGATGTGGTTATTGTGGCGCAGTCACCTTGGTAACCAGTGGAATATTCACACTGATTGCCCCTCATTTAGCACTTTGCACCACACTAGCTCATATGTATGGGGAATAGCAGCCTCAAGAGGGGACTTAAATCAGTACTACACCCCCTTTCTGCCCCCACACCCCCTGCACCATGTCCTTATCCTGCCCCATGCCCTCATCCGCACCCTGTATTTCCAGTACCATTCCCTCCTTCTGCCCCCGAAATATACCCTCTTCTGCCCTTTTCCGATACCTACTTTTTCCCTGCGCCGCGTCCTCCGTCTCCTAGTAACCGCTGGCAATTCTCGCGAGACTTCCGGTGAGACTCTGTGGGGGTTGCTAGGCAACATGGAAGCGATGACGTTAGATGCAGACATTTGTATAACTGGACTGGGGGGGCAGATGTTGTACAGATGGGGCACAGGGCGCAGGGTGAGGGTTGTTCATATTAATTAATAGGATGAGGAAGGCAGGAAGGGTAAATGCCCCCTAAAGGGGTAAAATTATATTTAGCACATATGAGTTAAAAACATTCTATCGAGCAAGAAGAGGTTAACCAGCCAGTGTTTAATACACGTATATTTTATATATTTTATATATAAGATACTGTAATGTAGCAGAAGCATTCTGATTGTTGCTATGGCGACTACACCACTTTTACCCCTTTGCACTCCGTTTTTTTACATATGCTCTCGTTCGGTCTGGTCTGGGGGCCTCGGCTCTACATTTATAATAAAAAAAACCTGGTAATTTCACTGTCAAAAATTTCCTGCGTTACCGAATCGTTAATCTGGGGCTCCAGAACCCACATACCCGCTTAGTGTCCATTGTGCCCCAAATCCCGAGCCCCTCTGTCCTCCCTGCTGCCCCCTTTCCTCTTCTGTGCCCCTCTTTCCTCCCCCTGATGCCCCTCTTTCCTAGGGATCAGAATGTTTGCTGGGTATGAGGGTATCGCAGGGTTCTACAGCCCTAAAAGCCCCGATAATGTGTATAGAAAGAGCAGGAAACGGCTTTATAAATTAAACGGGGTAAATAAAAACAATTCTTCTGAATGCCCCACCCAGTTACACAAATAGCCCCGCCCCATCCACCCCTCTAACCACACCCCTCTGGCCCTTTAAATGGTTGAAATGTCTGTTTCTGCACAGAAGTCGATCCGTTTCTGTTGAGTTATAAAGGTCGCTGTTACCGGCGTCACTGAGGGAATCTGATTCAGACTAAAGAAATATTACCCCCTCTGGGGCAGATCCTAAAACAGCCACAGATTACGCGGAATGTAATTTGTTCGTACCTGCAAAGCGTTCTTTTATTGCACTCCGGGCTCCTCGCCGCAGTCACGATGATTGACATTTAAATGATTATTCCATAATTACCTTTTCTTGATCCGCGCAGGGGTGCAATTAAAAATAAAAGTTCTAAAAATAGCAATATTCATAAAAACCCGACTTTAATAAGGTGTTAATGGAACAATCTGGAGGGTTTTGCACATGCGGACCCCCTGTGGGTCTCATTGAAATATTTTAAGAACTGACTAACGCCACAGAGATAAAGCTGTCCCTCCTGTGCCGTTTGTCACTAAATATAGATGCCTTTTTTTTAACGAGGCATTTTGCCCCAGGAGGCAGATCAGCTAAAATCCCAGTCTTTGAGCTCCAAGAGTTCAGGGGGTGAGATGGAATGGAAGGAAGTTAGTTACTTTACTGAGAGTGGTAGATAAGTGGAACAGCCTCCCAGCAGAAGTGGTAGAGGGTAATACAGTAAGGGGATTTAAAAATGCGTGGGATAGACATACAGCTCCTGAATCTATTGACATAATTGAATAATTGGTATCATCCCCATGTACCTTTCAATAAATGTTGGGCATGTACTCCAGTGTTCTAGGCGTACCCCAAAACATTCTATTGGCTAGGATACGGTTAGAGGTGGGGCAGATTTCGAGGCGGGACCACCATACCTGGGAATGAACGGACCCTGAAACTCTTAAAATATTAACCCTTTATTGTGAAGATTCTGTGTAGTAACTCCCCATATGTTACCCAAATGGCTCTAATACCGGTTGTCATGGAAATTATGGTTGTCATTATTTAAAGGGACACTTAATAGAGTCACCTGCATTCAAGCAGGGATATCAACCATAATATACTGGGAGCAAAAGCACCAACTGGGAGTCTTATATATACGATTGCAAAAGGGGAAGAGGAAGGAGTCAGCTCCAGACTGCGTGACCCTCAGAATCTGCCCCTTCACCCCTGAGGGCAAAAACCCTGAGACGTGGTATGTTGCCCACCCACCTACCTTACCCATCCCCCTACTTTGCAGCATTCAGCTGAAATATACCAAACCTGCCTCTGATCCCCACTGTGGGGTTGTTTGGCACAAAAATCAGCACTGCCCTATGAAGAACAGGCTAGTTGGCAGATGTGATTATATGGGTAAAACGTAGCGAGTTCCTATTATACATTTAGAGACAAAGAACATGTAGGAAACGGTTCATTTTCCCTTATTTTTTCCTCTCCTGTACTCACACAATGGCGCATGAAAAAATATCCCATCTGCTGAATAAATGACTCCAAATTAATTTAAAACATTTTAATTTCTGTAAATTCTTTCAAACCTTTATGTATATATTTAGGGGGGGGATAACTCCCGGAAATATTTAATCCAAAGCATTTTTTTAAATTATTATTTTATTTTTTTATTATTAAATATCTGATTATATTTATTATAAAAAAAAATCTCCGTTAGTATTTCCAGCTCCTCCAATGACATTTATCTATATTTATAAATATTTTTTTTTATTATTTTCATAATATTTGGTGTACGAAACAAATTCCCAAATAAATAAATAATCTTTATTTACAAAAGGTTTCGATTTCACTGTTGGGGTTAATAGATTGACCCCGAAGCCCCCCTGTCTCCAACCTGTCCACGATATGTAACATAGATATTAATAGGGAGACAGGTTCCTAAAACATTTTGACAGCTGAGGTCTCGCCCGCCTGTTATCTGCCCCGTGAGGTGGGGCGTTCGGTGACATTGAGAGCTTCAGTCTTAGAGATCAGAGACCGAGATCGATAACTTCAAGAAAAAGGTCGTTCCCTTTAAAAAAGGTAATCAATTTCTTAGAATCTATATTTTTAGTCAAATTACTAAATAATTCTATTTTTTATGTAAAATGTGTCATTGTATTAGGAGGGGTGAGTGGCGGATGTCCCGGCGTCTGTGTATTAGGAGGGGTCCGTGTCCCAGCGTCTGTGTATTAGGAGGGGTGAGGGGTCCGTGTCCCGGTGTCTGTGTATTAGGAGGGGTGAGCAGTCCGTGTCCCGGTGTCTGTGTATTAGGAGGGGTGAGAGGTCAGTGTCCCGGTGTCTGTGTATTAGGAGGGGTGAGGGGTCCGTGTCCCAGCGTCTGTGTATTAGGAGGGGTGAGTGGTCCGTGTCCCGGTTTCTGTGTATTAGGAGGGGTGAGAGGTGCGTGTCCCGGTGTCTGTGTATTAGGAGGGGTGAGAGGCGCGTGTCCCGGTGTCTGTGTATTAGGAGGGGTGAGGGGTCCGTGTCCCGGTGTCTGTGTATTAGGAGGGGTGAGGGGTCCATGTCCCGGTGTCTGTGTATTAGGAGGGGTGAGGGGTCCGTGTCCCGGTGTCTGTGTATTAGGAGGGGTCCGTGTCCCAGCGTCAATGTATTAGGAGGGGTGAGAGGTGCGTGTCCCGGTGTCTGTGTATTAGGAGGGATGAGGGGTCCATGTCCCGGTGTCTGTGTATTAGGAGGGGTGAGGGGTCCGTGTCCCGGTGTCTGTGTATTAGGAGGGATGAGGGGTCCATGTCCCGGTGTCTGTGTATTAGGAGGGGTGAGGGGTCCGTGTCTGTGTATTAGGAGGGGTGAGGGGTCCGTGTCCCGGTGTCTGTGTATTAGGAGGGGTGAGGGGTCCGTGTCCCGGTGTCTGTGTATTAGGAGGGGTGAGGGGTCCGTGTCCCGGTGTCTGTGTATTAGGAGGGGTGAGGGGTCCGTGTCCCGGTGTAAATGTATTAGGAGGGGTGAGGGGTCCGTGTCTCGGTGTCTGTGTATTAGGAGGGGTGAGGGGTCCGTGTCCCGGTGTCTGTGTATTAGGAGGGGTGAGGGGTCCGTGTCCCGGTGTAAGTGTATTAGGAGGGGTGAGGGGTCCGTGTCCCGGTGTCTGTGTATTAGGAGGGGTGAGGGGTCCGTGTCCCGGTGTCTGTGTATTAGGAGGGGTGAGGGGTCCGTGTCCCGGTGTCTGTGTATTAGGAGGGGTGAGGGGTCCGTGTCCCGGTGTCTGTGTATTAGGAGGGGTGAGGGGTCCGTGTCCCGGTGTCTGTGTATTAGGAGGGGTGAGAGGCTCAGGTCCCAGTGTCTGTGTATTAGAAGGGGGCGTGTGTCCCGGTGTCTGTGTACCTGTGTATAAATAATATATATATATATTATATAGGCATACAGATGCCCTTTATCACTCCCATCACTCCTGTGTTCCAATGGCCCTTTATCACTCCCATCACTCCTGTGTTCCAATGGCCCTTTATCACTCCCATCACTCCTGTGGCATGTTGTGTTCGCTGAGCCAAGTTTAAAGGATAATTGATGGTTAGAAACCCTTTTGTAATTATGTTACAGCCAGAAATTTCCTCGTTTTTCCATGAAAACAGCTGAGTGACCCCAAACATTTGAACGGCCGCGTGTATTTCTATATGTAGCTGAATGAATACTCGGCACTGCGTGGTCCGTGGCACGGTTAGCAGCGGAGGGGATAATGTGTGTGTGTATTTTGGGATTAGTGACATGTTTGCTGATGGGTATGGCTGACAGACAGATGTATTAAATGTTTGCCTTTACGTGACCCCGCGGGTCAGTCTCGGGAGAGAGCGCTGCTCATTACTCACACAGGAGATTCCTGGCCGCTGTGGACAGCCTCTAATTATAGGCCAGACCTGGACTGATAAGTGGCCTCCATGTACCTACTGAGTGTGTGCTGACAGGGGGCAGATGGATGGGTTTGCTTTGTCTGTGTGACCCCAGTGGAGCGGAAGCTAATAGGGTGAGAGGCCGCTCACTGAGTGCACCGTGAAGGAGAGCGCCACGAAGGGCATACAGATATATATAAGTGCCTCGCTATAAGGAGAGTGCATAAGGAGAAGGTGAGTGTATCTGATATCAACATCTACCCAAAACAGTTCAGCCAATCAGGAGTCCAGGAGCTTGATGGCAAAGATGGTGTTAAAATCACGAGAGGGGGGGGAATAGACATCAAGATGGTTAATCTAAAATATCTCACGAAATGCCGAACCAATGCAAAAATCCACAATAACGTATATAGAAATATCTATTTCTAGGGATTCCTATCATAATGTCACAGAAGAAGTCATCGTCCCGGGCTAGCCGTACCCGGCAGAAACCTCGGTTGTCCCCGGCTGCTGCCGGCAGCTATTATACCGACTCGCTCGGATTCATGGCCATGGACAAGAACGTTCCGGGTCTCTCCAACATCATTCTCCAAAAACTCAACATGAAGACCTACGAGGAATATCGGTAATCTCTACATCCATATCTTGGGTCTTCAGCACTTCAAGAGCCGATGAAATTCCCCCCATGGCTCTGGGCTCCAAGATGTCCATCATCCTGCTTCCCGCTGTCTTCTATCGATGCCTAATCATCTTTTATCTCCTACCCTCATTGGCTTTTCCCAGGTCCGCTCTAGAATGTAACAGCCTCGCCGCTAATTTCGGGATCCGGACGTATTCCGAGATGTTCCAAAAGATGGAGGACACTTACAAATTCTGTGCACAGTGCAAGAAGCTCCCAGGGCTGCTCTCTGACCCACGAAACATGAGGCGCTGCAGGAGGTAGGGCAGATACTCGGGGGGCTGGTATCAAGCTGGAGATACAGGGGGGGATATATATTAGGGTGAAATACCCATCTGCCGCAACTCTTGGTGATGTCTACAGACTGGAGAACTGAGTGCAGCCAATGGGAGACGGTATCCCCATGTCGTGTATTTCCCATTGGTTGCTCTAAATTCTGACACCGAGGGTCCTGATCGCCCAACATTTCTTAAACTCCTCTTATTCAATCTTTTCTTTTATTGACCTTAATTTGACCCCCAAAAGATGCTTATTTTTCTCTGTTTCTGTAATTATTCGTTCACCCCTCCAATTTCTTTTTAGCTCATTCATTATTTTTTGTTTTTCTGCGTAGATCTTTGAGTTTTTTGGATCTGTTTCTGGGGTAAATTTTTATTGACCTCCCACCCCTCTCTTCATGTTCCGGGGCAGGTGTCAGAACGTTTACTACTGCAGCTCCGAGTGTCAGAGGGAAAACTGGCCGCCGCATAAAAAGTTTTGCAGAAAACTGAAGATGGCGGCTATCGACAGACTCGTCGAATGGTTGGTGTTTACAGGTAATGAGCTTGGGGGGTTATAACATGGAGATTTGCATTTGTTTTCCAGATACTTCATAGTCCTAAATAGTCCCTAATATGACTCGTGGCACTTATTTTTCATTAAGGAGATATTCCTTTCCCGACTGAGCCCTGGAAGAAGCCGCTAACGGAGATAAAGAATTGGGAGGACTGGTTTTCCATGCAGGAACATCTTGAGGAGAAACTGGACAGCATAATGACCGGACGATACATGGGGATTTTGTGGTCCAACGCCGGGAAGCCAAGACCAGAAAACCATGAGCTCAAGGAGTCAATCAGACGTCTGACATGTGACTTTTTCTCTCGCCCAATGTCCATTGGGTTTGCCATGAACACCTTTCACGTGGACCCCTACCAAGGACCGGTCACGGTGCACGTCGTCGGAGCTTCTCATATCGAGACTTTGAACATTCGAGCCACAGACTACGATGAGTTGGCCAAGATGTTCCCGGGAAACCAAGGTCTAGAGGTGGCGATGGTGGGACCCGAGGTGGTGGACGGTCCGGTCATGAGACCTCCTCTCACGGCATTCGGCCCACGCGGGAAAGTCTATCTGAGCGGATACAAGGGACTGTACCACGTCTTCTGGGAAACTCTGGTCGAGAGCAATAAAGCAGCTAGACCTGACCTCGTGGTGGGCTTCCATCCAGGTATGTTACCATCAATAAAAAGAAATACTCCAAAATGTCACATGATTTACATAGAACCAAGAGATGTGACGACGGTTAATATGTCAGGAGAACCAACCAGCCACCTGCCGTATCTGTATATTTAGACTCCTGAAGTGGACTCGCAAATCGGGTGGTTTCTCGGTGAGGAGGGAAGGAGATGATGAACTGCTCTAGCCTCCTGTCAGTAGTTAAGCTTTTATAGGGAGCTGAAAAAATCCTACGTATTTACAGTCCACGTAGCTCTTTAGCTGTGAATCTCCTCTGAAGCCTGTTTATCCGGCCGCCGGAGACAGAGCGATGCCAGGAACGGTAGTCTGATCCGAAGGTCCAGCTGGAGGAAAAAACTCACTAAGAACATGCCAGGGGCCAACATGACTTTTATCTAGACATCCAGAGACAGCTGAAGGGAGACACGGGCGAGAAAGAGGCTCCCCGATCTCGGCAAAACTTAGAATATAAAATAGGGGGCCGCAAGCAATAAGTAACCCTAAAACACGGATACTGAACATCTAATCTAAAAATCATACCTCTCCTGTGCTCCCTTTCTGCCACCTCTTCTGGAAGGCTGTTCTACCACGTATCTAGCACTTTGTACGGGCTCTCATTAAATCTATCCTTTAAACCTGGAGGCTGCCGCCTGCTGTCCTGGCTTTTAGCGAGCGGCATTCAAACTGTTAAATCAGGGAAGGGGTAAACCGAGTCGTTTCGGGTTGCCGTGGACTGTATATCTCATCATCCCAGTAGGCTGCTGGGAATTGTAGTGAACACCAGCTGGAGTGCCATGTATGAAACAGGTGCTGATCCATCTTCCTATTAGTGCAGCAGGATCCCGGCCGCATGACGTGGCTTTATCCCTCCGTAATCCTCTCCAGCATTTCTGTGATTCCAACTCACTATATATATAAATATTCCCACAACCCCCCTGGAATTTCATAACTTGCGGCCTCCATACGTGTTTGGGGTTAACCCCTTCCGGCCTGCGTTAAAATACACACCTTAATCAGGCGTTGGTCTCGCCATATGCTATGCTGTATTACCCTCTACCACTTCTGCTGGGAGTCTATTCCACTTATCTACCATCCCCTCAGTAAAGTAAAACTTCCTTCCATTCCATCTCAGTCTCTGATCCTCTAGTGTTAGATTCCGATCTCTTGTTGTAACTTTTCTCCTCCTGTGGAATAAATTCCCTCCTGTACTTTGTTAAACCCTTTTATGTATTTAATTGTTTTTATAAAACCCGTTTCTCATCTTTTATCTACCCCATTTCACAGGATTTCACGCGTCTCAGGGCCTGACCGAGGGCTGGCTCCCCACCCTACTGCTCCTGCGCGACTATAACATCCCATCCATGTTCACCATGTACAGGTAACACCCTGCGCCGTGGGGTTTTATTACCCATTGCTAAGGAGGACCTGGTGCTAATTACATCTCTGGAGCCCCTAGGCACCAGTAGAACAGTCAGAGATGGGTGGGATGTAAAAGGGGGGGGGCTGGTAAGGAGAGGGTAAAACAGAGCGTTTTCCACATTGGGTGGTGGTTGGCCTTGGCTACCCCTCCTGCCTTCTGCCCAGTGTGGCTTATGGGTAATACGGCCATAGATAGTAATGGCGAAAGCCCCACTAGAACCTGATACAAGAGGGAGAGGTCACGGGGTGACATGACGTGGTGGGGTTACATTCTGGCGCGATAAGGAAACCTGACCCTCGTTTGCTCTCTCCCTGTCCTGGCAGTGAACACGAACTCAAGTATTCCCTGCAGATCCTGGCAGAGCTGGACACCAACATCTTAGGATCCGGACCGTTCACCTTCTGCTCCTCCAAGTATGAGCAGGTCCAGTCAGACCCTAACAAGCCCCCCGTTAACAGCAACGCCTTCTACCTGCTCTTCAGAGGTCCCACGTGGCAGGACTCGGAGCCCAGCCTGGGAGATCTGGAGGAAGACGAGTCCAGCTAACCCGGAGAACTGGCTACGCGCGTCTCACCCATAGGCCACGACACCCACCGACCCTTCATACCCAAATCTCAACGCTCCGTCTCATTTGGGCTACACATTCGGGGAGTAACTGCATGGAATCTTCACGATGGGCTATTAAAGGTTAATATTTCAAGAATCTCAGGGTCCGCTCATTTAGAAAGCCCCCCAGGTCTGGGTATTAATAACCCCTCCGCCTGCACTTCTTCACACACAGACACTAAGTCCCTGCCAGCCTCAATGCACTGCCCGGGAATGAGAATTCTGACTGAAAGAGATCTCAGCCAATCAGTAGAGACTTCTCAACTCTCCTGCTTGCCTGTGAGTTCAGAAGCCTCTCCTGATTGGCTGAGTCTCTCCTTCACACGAACTCAAAAGCTGCAGCCTGCACCAGGTATGTGTGTCTGTGTGAGTGTGATGTCTGGTAATAGAGGGGTTAATTATCTGAATCTGCTCATGCCTGTAATGATTGTATGTATATTATTAAATCTGAAATCAACATGGTTTCCAAGGCTTCCTAGTAATTAATATATAATGTGAATCAGTGTGTATGTGATATATATATATATATAATATAAAATGTATTTTGTGTGTATGTGGTGGTGTGTATATGTGAATCAGTGTATATACAGCACATATATATAAAAAGTGCGTGTGGAAAACAAGACAGTTACTTCATGAAAAACAAATCTGAGAGAACAGGCGGGGGATTAAATTAATTGCCGCACTATTTACTTCCTGGTCTATCTGCCAGCACCTTCCTATCAGGAAGAAGTCCGGACGGAGAACCTGTGTAAAGAAAAATGTTTCCCCCATTCTATTTAGAAAATAATTATTTTATCAGGTTCTGTGTGATGTCCCTCTGCCTGTCCACTTTTTAAATGGAAAATTATTAATTTTATCCCTAAAATAGGATTAAAAATATGTTTTCGAAAATCTTGCTCTGTTTTCTTTTTTACCCCAGTTGTAGTTTTTGCCCCATAATATAATGTTTTCAGGCAGCTGCATATCAACTGTTTGTATGATTCTCGCTCTGTTATCTGATCCCCGATCTACTAAAAACCCCTACTCCTTATCGTACTGCCTGTGGGGAACAACAGAATGACTCAGTCTTAATCACCCATCAGGACTCCCTGACGAATGGAAGTCTATGGAGGAACAGACTTCATTAGCATTGCCATAAAGCATCAGCTCAGTGCGGTGTTTGAGTCGGGAAAGTCACCCAAAATATCACATGACTGACAGCAACGGCGGCTCCAGGTCTGCAGAAAAAGGGAGTTTATTGGAACAAAATGGGATAAAAGCAGGTTTTTGTCACCGACCAACATTACTGTATACAGCGCTGGGGGTTAAATTACTGTATACAGCGCGGAGGGGGTTTATTACTGTATACAGCGCTGGGGGTTATATTACTGTATACAGCGCTGGGGGTTATATTACTGTATACAGCGCTGGGGGGTTATATTACTGTATACAGCGCTGGGGGGTTATATTACTGTATACAGCGCTGGGGGGTTATATTACTGTATACAGTGCTGGGGGGTATATTACTGTATACAGCGCTGGGGGTATTACTGTATACAGCGCTGGGGGGTTATATTACTGTATACAGCGCTGGGGGGTTATATTACTGTATACAGCGCTGGGGGGTTATATTACTGTATACAGTGCTGGGGGGTATATTACTGTATACAGCGCTGGGGGTATTACTGTATACAGCGCTGGGGTTATATTACTGTATACAGCGCTGGGGGCTATTACTGTATACAGCGCGGGGGGTTATATTACTGTATACAGCGCTGGGGTTATATTACTGTTTACAGCGCTGGGGGGGTTATATTACTGTATACAGCGCTGGGGGGTTATATTACTGTATACAGCGCGGGGGTTATATTACTGTATACAGCGCTGGGGGGTTATATTGCTGTATACAGCGCTGGGGGGTTATATTACTGTATACAGCGCTGGGGGGTTATATTGCTGTATACAGCGCTGGGGGTTATTACTGTATACAGCGCGGGGGGTTATATTACTGTATACAGCGCTGGGTGTTATTACTGAATACAGCGTGGGGGTTATTACTGAATACAGCGTGGGGGTTATTAAATATATACAGCATGGAACTTCCCCTTTAAATATTGCATCATAACACTTTATCACTGATATAATTAGTATTTATTAATAATATATAATATTAATGATTTATAATTATATTATAAGCTTTATCATTTATTTGGATTCTGCTTGGGTTGCAGTTTCACTTGTGGCCACCAGATGGAGCCAGATAATGCTTATTTTTCCTCCCCAGGTCTTCTCCATTTCACCCCCAGCCTCGTTTCTCGATAGGCTTAAGCGAGGTGTGAGTTGAGTTTCTCAAAGTGCTGTTTTTTTATTGGTCTTCGATTGATGTAACTGTTTCTTCCAGGAACTGTAATCATTTTTTCTTTATAACTGGAAATTTATATAGTTTCAAAACCTAGTAGATTCTACGAAATCATGTAATTTAAGTAATATGTTCTTGTTTTACTCCTTTGGGTTAAAATATAATTTATTCCCGTCCCTCTGTGCTAAATAAACCTAGTTTGTTGTGTTAAAACTATACAATTCTTGTGTCTAAATCAGCAACAGGATACTGAGCAGTCTCTGCCATAAAGCAAACCACACGTAGCATATCGAAATGGGCGTGGCATGTAAAGTCACATGACCATCTACAATGGCTGCCTGCCGCTCTGCCGATTCTTGTATATGTATATATATATATATATATATATATATATATAAAAAAAAAGCTTTAAACATATACATTTTTTGATGTAATTGGTTGGCTACGGTCAGCAAGGCTGCAATAAGAGTACGGACCAAATATTAACATGTTTGACCCTCACAGACATTCCTTAGATGCTGAATTAGAAGTCTGGTCATCAATTATATTTTTTTACTTGTCATTAGACATAAAAACTACACGTGGTATGTAGCACATGATGGATCAAGGCTGTACCTTCTATGAAAAACGGCAGTAGATAAATAGAACAGCCTCCCAGCAGAAGTGGTAGAGGGTAATACAGTGAGGGGATTAAACATGCGCGGGATAGACATACGGCTCCTGAATGTAAGACGAGACCAACGACTGATTAAGCTTTGAGTATTTTACAGTGACTAGACGGGGGCCGAATGGGGCCGATCTGCTGACGGGTTCTGGGCTTCTTTGTAGTAGATACCGTGCATTATTACCTCAGCTTGTTCTTTGGGATGTATCCTAACAATCAATCCTCTGATATAGCCTGGCCCCCAAGACCCCATACAAATCAATAATTCTCACAAATCATCGACAATCCATTTTAGTAAATAACGGTTTATTCTGTAATAAAGCAGCTTCATTCCTTATATTATCTTAAAAGTACAACTGTTTTAATCGTCTTCAGTACAAATACTAACAGGGAAAAAAATCTCCTGAAAAAACCCAAACAAGTAAAGCCACTGTATTTAAAAAACACGTCGCATCTGCTGCTGTCAGACTTTTTTTCATTATCTGAGAGAGTGGTAGATAAGTGGAACAGCCTCCCAGCAGAGGTGGTAGAGGTTAATACAGTGAGGGTATTAAACATGCATGGGACAGACATACGGCTCCTGAATCTAAGACGAGACCAACGACTGATTAAGGTTTGAGTCTTTACAGCGGGAGATAACGAGTGACTCGACGGGGGCCGTTGGGGGGCCGATCTGCCAGCGGGTTCTGGGTTTCTATATATACAAATAAAATCAGAAGAAATAAGTTCAGCGGGGGCAGCCATCTTTTCTGGTAGTTGTGTTACGATGTATCAGTGTAATGAGTATCGTCCCTCTGTTAAAGTTGCGGTTCCACCAATTTCAGCAGTCGGGACATCATTGGAATATCCGGACTCGACAGAATACGCTATATCAATTTCTGACTTTTTTTTCCTAGCCCGTTATCATGTGACAGAAGGAGAGAACTCTGATTGGCTGAAAGTCTTTGCTCGCCTTTAAGGAGCATCTCCACGTAGCTAAAGTAAGGATTCAGCGAATGCATCGTTTATTGGTCCGCGCGGTAAAACGATAATCAGGGGGGAAAAATAGATAATTCACTCATATGGCTTATTAAAGATTCATAAATCTCCAAGGAAAGTGCTATAGTAGAGGCTCCAATATACGCTTTTTTTAGCCTCATAAATAGTTGTATGATTATTAATGACCCCTCCCCCCCTCAAAGTTCCTAAACTTTTAATTCCACTGATTAAGGATGATCGAGAAGATCTCGGTATACGTAATCATGCTTGCGATTCGTATTTGAATATCAGTGATCTGATGAAGACCCCGGTGAGGGTGGAAACGTTGGCTTAATGGGGGGAGGGGGGAATATGGTAACAAGTAACGGTTCCTCCAGTGATACAATGTAAATGCCACGTGGTCTGAACGTTGAGGATAACGACCCCTATGGAATTTAAATGCTTTCGTGAAAGTTCCAGGAAGATTCCGATCATGGATCGAAGCGGAATTCTAAGAATTATTCACATTTCACGCCAGCTCGTTTTAGGTCCTTCTGTATGGATGACCCGCCGCGTTCCGCGTGATCACATGACTTGCGGGCAGCGATTCATTAACGACCTTATTCCGTGGTCTGCTACATTAGGAACGCGGTCCCTCGTGTCAAACGGCGACGTGTCCGCAGCTGCCCGTCAACGCATGCGAAAGAGGCCAACCCGAGAGAGGTGAAAGAGCGTTCCAAGGCTTCGGGCCTTGTCAGTGTCGATAAAGTTTTTTGTAGGTTTTGACTTTCGGGGTTCCGCTTCCTTTTGGCGTCTGGGTGGGAGCCACGGCGGTTACATTGTATCTCGCTTTCAGCTGTCTGCGTTGGATGGAGGGGGGGGATTGGAGGGGCCGTTGGCTCTCTCTCTCAGTTCCGGGAGGGTGAGGGTGTCGGGGGCCGACGTCTTGCGCGGTCTGTCTTTGGGAAGGGTGAGGAATTCTGGCGGCTCGCCGGTGATAGGGGTGGCGGGAGCGCTGCGGATGGCCGGGCATTGCACGTCCGCGCTGATGGTGATGGTGGGAGTTACTGGTCCGATCTTCTTGTTGGTGGCCGCCTGCGTTTCCTTTTCGTATTCCCGCACCTCGGCCATCGTCATTCCTGCGACCGTGAAACAAAAGAGTCAGGAATACAAACCAGCTGTCCCGGGTTCCACGGGACTTTAAATCCCATCTCCCCGGGTCCTTCCTCAAGAGTAACGAAGGTGTTATCGTGACTTACCGTACCACTCGTCCACCCACGCGAAGGCCTGGCGGTGCCCAACGAGAAGCAAGTCGCGGATGACCTGAAGACGGACAGAAGGAAAGAAAGAAAAATACCCGTTTCTCCTACTGTAAAGACTCCAACCTTAATCATTAGCCTCTACCGCTTCTGCTGGGAGGCTGTTCCACTTATCTACCACCTTGGCCTCTTGTTCTAAGATTTCTCCTCACTGGACACACCTTGATGTCCACAACCACTCAGCCCATTGAAGAGAGGACATTAATCTCACCTTGTGTACAAAATGCTCCACTCGTGTCTGAAGACCCCAAACTTCGAACTTGACATTGACCAGTTTATAGGAGCACATAACCGGCCGCGTGTGACACCTCCAGCCCTCCTGCAGGGGGCCTCGTCCTGTTTTACTGGAGGCAAAGTGCCGGAGGTCCTAGGATGGGGAGAAAAAAAAAAACTAAGAGAAGGTTTTGTGACACATCATTCTTCATCATACTGCCTGTGGGGAATAATAGAATGGCTCAGTCTTAATCGCCCAGCCGGACTCTCCGACTAATGAAAGTCTATGGAGGGAGGGACTTTGGAATGTTTAGGACTTCTCACCTCCATGCTCTTGTAATATCTGTCTGGGATCTCATCGAACGCGATGTCCAGAAATGAAACCTCGTGCGGATCGTCTTCTTTGGAGTCTGTCTTAAATATCTGAAGGGGGGGGGTATAGTAACAATAGGAAATAAAGGTCATCAGAGCCACATATATATATATACACTGTGTATATATATATATATCATGTATCACATTTGGCTCTCCGAGACTAAAAATAAGCCCACTTACGCTGTCGTTGTCCCCACAGTCGTCTGAATATTTTGTCTCGATGTGGATGGAAAATTTTGGAAGGAAAGAACACTGAAGAGGAAAACACAAACCTATTAATACCCCCGGAACATGAGCCGGGGCGCGGAAGAAGGAAGCCCACCAGGGTGCAGCATAGAGCTCGGGGCAAATGTTACCGGTTATTATAGTTTTTGACTTATTACACGCCTGGCTGCTGGTGAATATTACGCATGGGGGCGCACCTGGGGTCCCCATCTAATAACACAATGCGGGTAACGGCAGACTTACTGTGTATTCTGCAGCCATGGGGGGCAATCCCCAGCAGAGCGGGCGAGACGACACGGGGAGAGAGAATGGGGAGGAAAAAGAAAAAAGGGGTGAGAAAAGTAATAATGTAAAAGACTCTCCGCTGTATAGAGCAAACAACTAAGGTATACGTTTGTCACTGTATAGGTCATATCTGTAAGGTATCGGGCACCTGGCACAGTATAGGGGTAACCCGTGAGGTATAGGGTTGTCTGTCTCTGTATAGGGTTACTGAGTAAGCTATAGGGTACCTGGCACAGAATAGGGTAACCCGTGAGGTATACATTTGTCACTGTATAGGGTAACTCAGTAGGATATATAGGGTACCTGGCACAGTATATAGGGTAACCCCGTAATGTATATGTTTGTCACTGTATAGGGTAACTCAGTAAGGTATATAGGGTACCTGGCACAGTATAGGTTAACCCGTGAGGTATAGGGTTGTCTGTCTCTGTATAGGGTAACTCAGTAAGGTATATAGGGTACCTGGCACAGTATAGGGTAACCCGTGAGGTATAGGGTTGTCTGTCTCTGTATAGGGTTACTCAGTAAGGTATAGGGTTGTATAGGGTTACTCAGTCCGAGGTGGGGTAGGGGTACCTGTGACGGTGTAGGGGTAGTAATTCCATGCCTTCTCGCACACGTAGAATATACGAGGGACCACAGCGCGCGCCCAGCTGGGTAGTTTGCTAGGAGAGAGAGGCAGATTAGAAGATCTCAGATTAACCCTTTCAAGCCATTCCGCCTGCACTATTATACTGCAGAGTGCAGGTAACTGGACTGCCTGGGGGGTTTTCAGTGCTCTCTGGGGCGAGTCCCACCGGACTCAGCGAAAGAGGGGAGTGCGACCTGTTTACAGAAGGCTTTATCACAAGCGCCATTAACTCTTCACACTACAGAAAGCCAGAACTCAGGGTGAAAGTGTCTAATTTAACACTAAAAAATGTATTTCACTAGAGAGTTTATAACAATACCCCCCACAGAAAAACCTGGAAAACCACAAAAATGCTCACCAAATAATATATGTATATTTTAGTTGCAATTAGAAAACAATTTATTTTTAATAAAAAAATTAATTATAGAATCATTTCTAAAAAAAAAAAATTCTCCCTCAAAAATAACATTTTATAAAATAAAGAGCACTTATTATATCTTCATACCCCCGAAAATGTGTGTGTTCTCTGATTGGCTAATTATAACGAATAGTCATCATTACAGCAGAGCACACATGTGGTTAAAAAAATAAATATATATATATATTATTGGTAAGGTAAGAAACGGATTTGATCTCTGAGCTGTGTTAAGCGCCTCGGCGCCAATCAATAAGCCATTCGGCTACCGATCAATAGAGAGACGGGGATATGTAAAGGAGAGCGCAGTATATATATATAGTGCATATATATATGTGTGTGTATATTTATGTATATACTGTATCTATATTATATATATTATATATATATATATATATCTACAGAACAGATTCTGGGGTGTGTGTATATATATATAAATATATATAGTGTGTGTATATATATTTATGTATATACTATATCTATATTATATATATTATATACATATATATATACAGAACAGATGCCGGTATTTGTGTCATTTTTTTATTTCGGTTTTATTGATGACTTCCGTCCTCTTCGTGTTCCTCTAATAAATCTGCGGCGGCTCTGCTCCCGCCGGGCCCCTGGGTGCTGACACCGAGCGAGGGGCCGATGCATTTCATGCGCAGGATGGGCTGTCAGCAGGGACCCACTTACTGTTACTATTAATAGACAGAGAGCCGGTCGTGTGAGATGGAAGGAGCTATAAATAGCTTCTGTACGTTGTCAGCGACCCCCCCCTCCCCCCTACGCCTCCCCCTATGTGTGCGATACCTGGATATTAATCTCCCCTGGCACGCGCGGTCCGTGGGGGCAGGGATATATGGGGGGGGTTAATGCTTGTCTGACCTCTATCCTGTATAGATCAATATATTAACGAGATGTATCACCCTGGGGGGGGCAGGGGGCCGAGGAATATTTGTTTCTATTTTTAGCAGATGGGGGGAATTTTTCTTTAAATCATTTTTTATCGATCTTATGGGTTTTTTTTACTTGGAAATATAAATGGAAACCTAACCCCGTGGGTGCTGGAGGAGAGGATTAGAATGTTCACTCGGAATGTAATTGGCGTAAAATTACAGAATTGCTTGTCAACCTTTTAGATAATGCGAGGCGTTATATAATATCTAGTTTTACTTCACTGAGAGGTTGGTAGATAAGTGGAGCAGCCTCCCAGCAGAAGCGGTAAAGGGTAATACAGTGAGGGGATTAAACACGCATGGGTTAGACATACGGCTCCTGAATCTAAGACGAGACCAACGACTGATTAAGGTTTGAGTCGTTACAGCGGGAGAAACGCGGGGGTATTTTTCATGTTTTCTTTTGTCTGGATGCTCATTGGCCCTCATAAGTGGGTGGAGCCATGGGTTTGCCTTCCCCAAATAGAAAGCGCTGTCAGGTGGTCACATGGGAGTTATGATGGGTCTGTTGATTTTACAGATCCCTGGGACAGTCAGCGGAGATTAGAGGATCCCCCCAACTTGCTCATGATCCAGCTACCCGGGACAGAGTGACAGTCCCATGAAAACCATGACAGTTGGGGGGTATGGTCAGTATGCGTGTATTGCTCTTCTAAACGCGTTACCTATCTACCAAAAAGAAGCTATTAAGAGGTTACAAGGTCACATAAAAAGCCTTGATAAGGCCCCGCCCCATTCACACCTCTAACCACGCCCCCTATGATAAAATTGCCCCTGTCGGGCCTTTGGCAGGACGTGGTTCCGCCTACCTGGAGAGGTGCACCCGCTTCTCCGTGTACTGGCCGTCGCCGTGGATGGGGTCGTGGTGCGCTCGGTTCTCCATGACCTCCACTCCCTCCCCGCGGTCGCTCTCCTGGTGGCTGTGCTTGCTGATGGTGTACAGCTGGCCAATCCTGTACTGTTATGGGGAGGAATAAATAAAAACGTGCGTGAAGTGAGAGAACTTCAGGGCAGGAAATGAATCAGATATTCAGGTAATGCTGACTCTGCCACGGGCTGCCACCCATCTCAGATTCCTTGGGATCCAGCGATTAGCACCGGCCTTCCTCTGGTTTCCACGGTAACTGCCCCACATTTACCCCACAGTTGCCCCAGTTTGCTCCTGTTTGATTGTGAGCCCTTTCCGCCAGACTTGTGGAGCTCAAGCATGTGTTGGAATAAAAACCCCATCGCTCCCAGCCTCTTTTAGGTGGATGTTAACCCTTGGGTGTTGGTGGTTGTCGGTAGCACGGAGCTGTGCTGCTGATGGGAGGTGGAGAGGGTTAACGATCCCCGTCTTGCCGCCCGGTGACGTGGTGCCTGCGTGAATGGTGACCCGGTCACCGTCCCCCACTCCGGAGTAACGAGCTGGAGGCTTCGCGGTTACCTGCAGCTCACACAATTAGCGTTCGGATCGTTTGTAGCGACAGAGCGGGGAAAAGCGTCCATCACCTACCGTTACCATGGCGACACCATCACCGCGGTACCCTCCATGCTCTATTTCTTGATATACCTCCCTTACGACACTTTCCTTCTTCTCTCTGCTGTGGGACTACAACTCTCATCACCCCCTGCCATTGCTGCCTCTATGGCCACCCAGTTGGAAGGCGTCAGTAAGTAAACATCTTTGGATGTTGTAGGACTGCAGCTCTCAGGATCCCACCCAGTCCATGCTTTTTATTTTGCTGCCTGAGCCTCATGGGAGTTGTCATACCAGGAAACGCTCAGAGGCTGAGATGGAATTGAAGGAAGCTTTTTCTTAACTGAGAGGGTGGTAGATAAGTGGAACAACCTCCCAGCAGAAGTAGTAGAGGCTAATACAGTGAGGAATTTTAAACATGCATCCAACAACCTTTAGATTAATTATGCTGATGGTGATGAGAGTTGAAACCAGGTACAATGAGGTCGGAAGCCTTAGGGGTTAATGAGTGAGCTTCGTTTCTCATGAAAATCCTCAAAAATCACAGAAAAAAAATACAAAAAAAACCGCACATCGGAGGCCAAAAACCCTTAGAGACGGAGCGGCGGATGGCATTAGTCACGCCGCGCCTGCTCGGTACGCTGGCATTTTATAAATAATCTAAAAATAATCAGCAATTCTCCATATTTTGGGAGTGAGAAGAGCATCGCGTTTGCCCCCGGGGGCAATTATTTTTTATCTTGCTGCCGGAATATCATCTCACGTTGCGGGTGATTTACTAAGTGACGTGAAGGCTGATGAATGATTGTTGATGGAAACGTCCCTCTGAGCTCTTATTGTTCTTTAGTTAAATGGAAGCTCTGTTAGTCATCGTTCCGCGGCCCCTCCCCGAACGCGCGGTGACTTCCGGCCGGGTCCCCGGAGCGTGGCCCCCAGGGCCCGGCGCTGCGTCGATTTCTCGCTTTCCATGTCTGATGGTCCCTGAGATGTGGGATGAGTCCCTCACGCGCGGGATGGAAGGATGGCGTCAGCGGTGGCTTTCACCAGTCAATAAGTGTCACAAAGTGACGCGAAGGGAACGGAGAGAGGAGCTCCGGGGGGAAGTCAGGCGGCCCCCGGGGGCATTTAGTTTTGGTCCGAGGGTGTAAAAAAAAAACCAGCGAGGGACTAAAGTGACGCTAACGTTCTATCGACCAGAACCTTTAAAGAGCATCTCGTTCAACATAGTAACAAAGTATTTAAGGTCGAAGAATTGACCCCAGCAGTCCGGAATGACCTCTGATTGACCTCACCTAGGTCCTACTACTGGGAGCTGCGCATGCACGGGCCACGGTCTGCGAATACTGATATGGGGGTCTACATAGAATTTTTCTGGCAGATCGACCCCATTCGGCCCCCGTCTAGTCGCCCGTATTTCATGGGGATGTAAACACACACATGGGATAGACATACGGCTCCTGAATCTAAGACGAGACCAACGACTGATTAAGGTTTGAGTCTTTACAGCAGGAGAAACGGGCGACTAGACGGGGGCCGGATGGGGCCGATCTGCCAGCGGAGTCTATGTTTCTATGTAATGTGGTAAAGGTTACTGTGAAAGGGCCAGAGGGGCTGGACTGAGCATCATAGGGGTTGTTGACTCCCCCATCTCAGCAGAGACTTTGGTTAGACTGTAAGCTCTTCGGGATAATACGCCCCTCTAGCTCTCCATTCGGCACAAAATATTTCCATTGTGTGAAGTTCCGTCGGCCGAATATTTGAGATGATACATATGTATGGGGAATTTTAAACTTGGATGAATTCGGAATAAAACATGTCCTGCCGCGGAGACGCAGATCGCTGGATCGGACGCATAAATTAAAAAAAAATACCGAATTTTTCATTTTGAGGCCGACCACGAAATCGCATCATAACCGCTCTGCGGAGCCCGATGTCATTAACATTTCCTTAATTACCCCGGGGAAAATCGTGACCTCGCCTCCCAATAATCTCGCTGAATGACAAAAGGTTAACCGCTTAACCGCCGGTGGCAAAGCTTTGGAGGGGGGGTGGGGCGCGGCTCCTCCCCTCCGGCGCCTGAAAGGGTTAAAACGGCAAAAGAATAAAATAACAAGTAAAATGTTTCACGCCATCAGATGAGATTCCGATCATGTGATCGCGTTACAGCAAATTAACGGCAGCGCGGCGAATCCGCTCGTTTACCCTGCGGAGGATTATGGCCCGAAATATAAGCGACGTTTAATTACATTTAACCCTTTATGAGGGGTGACCAATGCATTCCGCCTCCGCGTCTTCTGATGCCTTCATTAAAGACGGTGTATTCTGGTTATACTCTAACACAGGGGGGCAGAACAACAAGCCACACATTTTGGAATCCCTGCTTGAGCACAGGTGTCTCAATGAAACCGATGAGACAGGTGTCTCATTTTTGGGCAGGGATACACAGAATTCCAGGCACTACTTTAGTAGAGCCGCCGGCAGCCATCCCCCTTATGAATGAAGATTTAGGGTGTTTGGTTCTCCCCCAGTTGACCCCTCTTCCCCACTGGCCTCAGACCACAGAGAAGAGTGGGGCACCGTGCCCTACCCAATTTCGGGGGGGGGCCCAGTTGCCATAGCTACACTGAATCAAACATGGCCGACAGTCACACCCGGGAACTTTCTAAATCCGCGGCCCCTGAGACTTTTGGAATATTAACCCTTTAATAGCCCGTCATGAAGCTTCTATGTAGTGACTCGCCAAATGTGTTACCCAATTGCTAATAGCGGCCATCATGGAAACCTTGACACTTAATTGTGTCAACCATAACATTACCCCAATATCAGGGTCTGAAGGCGAATGGGCAGATTCTCAGGGTTTTTACCCCGGTCTTGGGGCTAATGTGCATCTCGTTAAGGGTTAATATTTTGCAGGGTCTCGAGGGGGTTAGATGGGCCCCCCTAGATCGGGTTGTGGTTTATGGTTCAATATGGAAGATTCCGTGACGCCGGTTGTTTCCAAGGCGACGGCAGGGACAGGAAGTCAGCTGCGGGTCTACTTCCTGTCTCGTGTGGTTGTGAAGATAAAGGCGCGTTAACCCGCTGGCTGGCGGAGCGCCCCTCATCATATCGCCTGCTCTGCGGCCAGGTTAGTGTTTATGGGCAGTAAAAGGCGCAGGAAATGCGTGACTTTTAGTGTAAAAAAAAAAAATCTCTAGTGGATACTCAAAAAAGTGAAAAAAAACCCCTTTTTTATATTCATGATATCTTTCTGAATTCTCGTGATGTGAGGCTGACTAACTTCTACCGAATGCATGGAAAAAAATGAATCTGGAACCAGTTTGGACCTCATAGGCATAAACTGTGGGGGTTCACCCGGTCTCCGGGGTCTCGGGGTGAAGGGGCAGATTCTCAGGGTTTTTACCCCAGTCTCGGGGTGAAGGGGCAGATTTTCGGGTCACACAGTCTGGAGCCAACTCCTTCACATTCTCAGAGCATCCAGATCAGTGCTTGTCTCTCTGCTATACCACAGCTGAAATCCCTGCTTGAATACAGGTGGCTTCGTTCAGAATATCTTTACCTCCTGACCAGTCAGTGTTTCCATAGAGACCGTTATTAGGACCATTCGGCTGCTGCCATTAGCGAGTCTCTGCAATAGACTCTTTAGGATGAGCTATTAAAGTTAAGGGTTAAGAGTTTGCAGATTCACCCCCTACTCTCTAATACAAGTTCTAACCACCCTTCCCATGTCTTCTTTTCTCCTGATTGCATTCATTTAAAAAAAAAAAAAAAAAAAAGAAAGGACATCCTACTTCTATAACAATTCTGCACTTTTTTCACAAAAAAGGTGGTTTGCGCATGGATCAGCCTTCTGGTGGAATTGCCAAAAACAAAGCAAGTAAGAAAAATAATAATAACAACAGAGCTTAGGGCCGTTTGGAAATAAATGCGACGATCATAAAGCACATGATATTTTTGAAGCAGATGGACCGATGAGATGGGACGAACATTTTTTTTTTTTTATCTGCCATCAAAGTGTTTCTATGGCAACCACATAAACGTCTCTGTCTTATTTACCGTTTCTTTAAAAAGATATCTCGCTGTCTTTTTCCTTCTCCTTTGTCTATATTTGATCTCCCTCCATACGTTTATATGTGCAGAGATTTACTAAGCAATGGAAGGTTGGCAATGGAATGTAAAAAAGTTTTACTTTACCCAGAGGGTGGTAAATAAGTGGTGCAGCCTCCCAGCAGAGTTGGTAGAGGGTAATACAGTGAGGGGATTAAACACGCATGGGATAGACATACGGCTCCTGAATCTAAGACGAGACCAACGACTGATTAAGGTTTGAGTCTTTACAGAGACGGCGACTAGACGGGGGCCGGATGGGGGCACAGCATTAACCTTCTGCTATGGCAACAATGGCTTTCAGCCAATCCCTGCCCATCATCTTGTATCACATGAGAACAGGCAACAATTGAGGTAACGATTAACATGATTAAAGAATTGTTTCTCAGCTCCCAGAGAAGATGTTTGTTTCCCAAAAGTTCTTGAAAATATATATATTTTTTTAAATTTGTCCCAAATTCTCTCTATTCGTTCTCGAAATGGAAAAGTCCACCATGGTGACCCTGCCCCTCTCCCCCGCTCTCCATCTCTGATTTAATGTCTTGTCGGAGCAGCTGGTGCCGCTTTAGATTCTGTCTGTCCAGATTCTCCAACGCGAGGGCCGGCAAATGACTCCCTTCCTGTGCCACGACATTAGGCTTCGATCCGACGTCGCGTTTGGCTATTAGTGGCCTTGCCCAGGAAGCTGTCTGATGGCAGAAGGCCTGCGCTTATTTAATTTTGATGATCATCATTAATAATTATGAAGCCGGGTTCCATCTCGGAGAACGTTGCTGGGATTGGGCAGCGTTTACTAAGCGGTGCTGCTGCAGAATGGAGCTGTGGAGTGACGTTGGTCACATGGGCCGGACTGTCCTGGCACTTTAAGGTCAGAGGCCGCCTGATGACGTGGATGTCGGCCGGATACAGCAGTGCAGGGGACGCCGATGGCCGGCCAGGTGTCCAGCCCTTTAAGATCATGGTCCGAATCGTCGGTCCAAATCAGACCAGATCAGAACACGCCGAGACTCAAGGGACTGTACAGCAATCACAGCTGGACGGGGTCCAAAAACTGCCCCAGGCGTTTAAAGCACACTGGGCCACAGGGCCAGAAAACAATCCTTAATACCCAAGGGAGAGCCTGGGAGGGTGATAAGGGGTAGCTATTGGGGGGGGGCACTGAAAGGGTGAATGGACGCCGCGAGATACGGTTATTTTTAATTCCTCATTTTAGCATTTATTGTGGTGGGTGCACCAAAAGCCAGAAATAACCCGTCAGCCACGGGTGTCGAGCGAGTCCGCATTTGCCGTTAGCCGGCCCTCTTTATATTCTACGAGGCGCCTCCTTTCATCGCTTTAAATATAGTGTCTTATTTTCGACTCGCGAAGAGCTTTCCAGCCCCTGGAGAATAAAATACTTAAATAAAGTTATTATTCATTCCCGAATTCGATACATTATCCCATTAACACCTTGAGCGGAGCGGCTCGGGACCTGCCAGCTGCCCCCCCCCCCCCCGCGCGGCGGTGTTAAAAGCACTCGCAATCTAACGCCGTCTTTTGGGTGATGACCTTTCAGCTTTCTATGAGCTTTCCAGAAAGGATGCCAAATAATGTCCATGAACCCTCACTTACATTCACGGTAATGGAGGACACGGGTGGCATTTTGTGGCAGTAGCCTACGTCGCCTAGGGCTTTAGTCCCAAAAACCTTACATGCTATAGAGGGTCCGCTTTGGTCTCACCGGCTTCCAGGTTCATCCGGGCGATAGAACAGAAGACACGGAACCCTCAGACTCACTGATGAAAGATGAAAGCGCTAGTTGAAGAACCCAGCGTGACCTCTTTAGAAGTGTGATGGTGATGATGGTAGAGTCTCCCTATCGGCCGGTTGACAGGAATTTTGTTTTTAGGGACCGCTGTGACCTGCAGAACTCGATTCTGGATTTGCCGCATCAATGCTTCCTTCAGAGGTGGAATAAGTGGGTGATGCCTGAGATGACAATGGACGTCGAGGTTTCACAGCTGACCTTGCCTTTAATAAATGTATCAGGTCGTCTTTAAAAGCCCCAGCCTGACCCCGCGGGGACGGCACCGGAATGATGTCGGGAAGACGTGAGAGAGGAAGGGTTTGAGCGTCACACAGACGCTCGGGAAACCATAAGATGGGAACGGAGAGTCATCGACTGGATGGGAAAGTCCAAGAACCCAAGCGGAAAATGCACAAAAGCTGTGAGATTCCTCGTCATTTTATAGACCGTTCTGTCTCCATTTCTTACACTTTATATCCCTTCTCCTTCTTGGACAACCCGGCCAACGAACTATTTGGTCAAGAAGAACATCAGGTCTCCCTAAACTGATCAATAAGAAGGAGACCCCCAAACCCCAACCCACCATCAGCAGGTGGGAAAGATAGAAAAGGGCCGGGTGGAGGGGAGCTCGTAATCTTCGTGCTCTGATGCCCCCACGGGCCAAGTTGTATCATTGTGATGCTGATGAGTATAGACAGGTTTCCAGCTTAATACCCCCCACCACCCACCACCAGGGGGGAGGGGCAGCGAGCATAACCCGATTCATGACTCCATAGAACGATTTTATCGGAAAGTAACATTTATTGTAACATTATAACAGCTTGATGTGTCTTTCTTTCATGTCTCTGGATAAAAGGACTCTACTCATTAAAACCATACTCGCTACCATTAACCCTTAAATTGGGTGTGACTGAAGCAATACTTCTGGTACCTGAAAGGTTAACGCACCCCCCCCACCTGCCCCAGAAGTTACCTGTTAATGGTAATTTGCACTTAAACGTTGCTGATGTGTCAGTGTTACTAAGGGAAACGGGGAGACTTGTCATTCTGTCACCAACCTTAATACCCCCTCCAACATAAAAGATTAACCCCATCATAGCTGGGGACGCACAGTAACATTGCCTTATAACGAACGGTAACAAATACTTAATAAGAAACTTTTTACAGGGGTCTTTAAAAATGTCCGCAGTTACAATTGGCCAAGGTTAGCAACTCGGTCCTTTCCGCTTTACAGTTAGCCCTCCATAACTCATAGTTTGAGATGTACATCTTCAGGTGCAAACTTAAATTTCCTCACTGTAGTAGCCTCTTCCACCTCTGCTGGGAGGCTGTTCCACTTATCTACCTCCCACTCAGTACAGTAAAATGGCTTCATTTTACTGAATAATGTGTCCTGTCCCCTCGCAGACGCAGACCGTCTCCCCTATAGATGTCTCACAAGGTTTTTTTGGCGCCCTAACGGCAGTCTCATCCAAACGACAAGACAAAATTGTCTTTGTTTTTTTCCTCCCCGAGCTGCAACTACACAAACAACTCAATCTCCTCCGAAGCCGAGCTTTTCTAAAAATATCTCGTTTTCTTTAACGAGAAGATGGAGCTGTGAGCGCGGCGATCGGTGCGTAGCGATACGCTGGGTGTGAAAAGGAAAAAAAATGTGTGTTTTCTGCAGTTGCCAGGAGAGATCGTTCTGCTTTGATCTCAGTAAATGCGGCGTTTGCGGCGGAACCGCAGTAATGCCAAACGGGCTTCGTAACAAAAAAATTGGATGAAACTTCAGGATTTCAATATTTTGGGCTTTTGGGGTTTTTTTGGGAGGCAGAAAATAGATTTTTCAACAATGGCTGTTTTTCCGCAAAGGAAGCCGTTGTCCAAAACCCCCTCTAGCATGGGGTTTGCCCCGGTCCCGAGTGACATTAAAGATACCCCGGGGGCAGTTTGAAGCAACTTTACAATGGGGACTCCAATGGACCTGATACCCAAGATGTTGGGCAACAGCCATGGGGTAAAGAAGTGTTTCTGCCCCAAACACGGATAAGCCTTTCCACTTTTGGGAGAAAAAATGACCGACTCAGCCTGTTTCCAAAACTCAACCTGGCCCCCAAGGGCCAAACCGATCGGGCTTCTATCTATCATCAGCACTAATGACGAGCCAAAGCCCAAGGTATGACCAGCTACACACTCATCAGATGCCTCATTAATACAGGACCCCATATCGCCTCGATAATTAATCTGATTAGAGCGCCCATAGGCAGCTGTGTCCGCGCATGACGCTTACCTCCTCTGTGGTCAGGGGCATGCAGATCCGGTATTCCTTCACCAACATGCTGATCTAGTGACCTGGAACCGGTTCCTTAAGAGACTTCGATGATGGATGATGAGACGTGTCCTAAGTAGAGTCTAGAAGAGAAAGGAATGAGAACGTTTATAGTATCCAAAAACTTGGATCGTAACCCAAAAACCAACACTAAGGAGCGGCGGAATCTTAAAAAAGAAGAAATGTTGGAACTTTTTTCTCTTTAGTCCATTTTGAGGATGTTTTTAATAAACCACTTGATTATCTCCAAAAGATGAATTCCATAACCTTGTCTCGCTTAGCTCGATACAATGTATATTCATGAGTTCCAACCAACAAGAGAATGCCTCGGTCTTAATCCCATAGAAGGACTGCTTCAGGAGAGGGTCGAAGGGTCAAAGAGGTGGCTTGTGACATCCAGAAACCATAGACTCACCAAAAATGGTGAGAAGATAACATTTGTAAAATGTAACAATAAGCAACAAACACAGAACAGACCAAAAACAGCTATTATCCTAAAACACCAAAAAACAATAAATTGTGTATCTGGAGGCTGGAAAAAAATTAAGGACCATTAAGGTCAAACTCCAAACCCGCTTAATCCCCCGAGTCTGGACGATCAAATCGTTTTTTTTAAGTAAATTGCCTTCACTTACCCTCCTTAAATTTACCGTTCCTTAAAAAAAAAACAAAAAATTTCAAAATTCTAATTTTTCTTAAATTTTGAATTCTCCAAAATCGAGCTGTTGGCCCCACTTGGGGAACGTCTTACGCTACGCCCATCCACCCAAAAACGTAGATAGCCTTTTCTACAAATCCCACCCTGTCTACGCTGACCGCCGCTCCGTGTCTATTAACCCTTTCTCGCCGGGAGAAGGGCAAGCGCTCGATCTCTTCTCCAGGAAGCGAGAGGGCCGCCGCGGACCGCCGGATACCTGCTTGTTTACGCGAGAGACGTGAAAATCTGCTCTGCTCATCTCTGGTTTCTTGAAGCTTGGGACCAAGAGCTAATTATAACACGCTGGAATTGATGGGGGGGGGTCGGTCGGATATATTATCATCGAGGGCAAATGGAACTTCCTCTCTATAACTCGCACTGATTGTCTTTTTTTCAGACGATCGATATTTTTGGCTGGGGTGTCTTTGTTAAAATGACCTACCAGACTTTGCTCTCCTAAACTCCAATTGCCCGCCGACGCAGGACAACTCTGTAGGATCTGCTGTCCTCAAAGGTCCATCGAAGTCCCCTTGGGGGGGGGTGCAGGGGGTACAGTTACTAAGTAACTTGGCCGGTTTACAAGACGATATAACGTTAAGGATACGAGTGAAGACGGGGAGCCGGATCCTAGAGAGCTGTTCCCATGACGATATCACTCGATGGGGTATATTTACTCCTTGTGTCCGTAGAAACGACTCACGTTACAAACCACACGCTCCGTCATATCTGCCCATTCCGGACGCATCCCCAACCATAATTTCACCTAATCTTTATTTAATTTTTATATCATTTTTAATTAATATGTTAATACATTTCAAGAAAAATACATAAAAATATAGTAAATTAAAAAAAATAAAATATATATATTATAGTACATTTTTAGATTAATTCCTATTATGAAACAAAGTCCTTTCTTATTTTATAGAATTTTTCAATAAAAATATATAACATTTAAAAAAATAAAAATATTATAGCGAATTTTTAGATGAATTCCTATTCTGAAACAAAGTCCTTTCTTATTTTATAGAAGAATACAATTCATTTTAATTTAATTTTAATATTTTCTTCAGGACAAAAAAAAAATCAGTTTCGCTCCCGAGAACAAAAAAAATTTATTTTATGATGATATCATTTTATAATCTCCCACCTTTTGTTAATTAAGAAGAAATTACTTTTTTTGGCAATTCATTATTTCGAGCTGAGAGCCAATTACATCGGCGTTAAGATTTATAAATTTTGTTCCAATTATTTGACAATAAGGTTTTTTACAATGAGGTTCGTCGGAGGGGATTTTATGGCCAACGCGCCAGGAATTTATTATTATTATTTTCTTTAATTATACATTTATTTTTAGAGTAATTTATAAATCTATGCAAATTGTGTATACTTTATTTATATATCCGGCGTCACATAGGGGTGAAACGACTAAGCAGCGCGCTCTAATAACGCTTTGGAAGATCAAAAATCGCCGTCTTTTTTCTTGGAGAATTGGTAATTGCCGGAATTTTTGTTTGAAGCTGATATTACATGTGCGTGACACGTATGACACATGCTTCTATTTTTAAAAATAATTGTTGCGCTAGGAGAATTCCCAGCATGTCCTGCTTTTTCATGATACCCCCCCCCATTCCTGGGGATTATACGGTGAAAATGGTGACATCGATAGGCGCACAAATCCTAACCCTTGGGATTAACCATATGGCAAACTAGGATATATTATAAAGCCTTCGGCAAAGTGGGGGTCCGGCTGTTGGTTCCCTCTTAAGGCCCCTGTGTAACGGTAAAGCCGCGCATGGCTCCGACTTGGTGGTCTCCGCCATATGCATTGTGATCACCAGAAGGTCCCTCGTTGTATGGCGACGCTTCATCATACATCAGGAGTCCATCAGGGACCCCCAGCGGTCACCAAGGACCCTCAGCACCCCATGCTTTTGATATCTAGTCTTGTCTGCGCAGGTGCTTATCCGGACCAATAGACCCCCCCCTGTCCTAAGAGCCCACCAGGGTACCTGTGAAGGTGCGCTGAGAAGCCTTCCACATCGCAGGTTCTTGAGGAGCGGAGTCGGAACCCCCTGATCTAGAACATTCTAAAAGTGTCCCAAAAGCGTACAATCTGGACTAAGAGTCCTGCGCAGAGAAAGGCGAATGCGGGGGTCTCGCGGGGGTCTCGGCGGGGGACATGTTCCGGAGTAGAATGCATGGGCTGTGTACCAGCAGTGACCGGCCCCCGGAACCTCTCCTGTGGACGGATGGTGTTGAGGTTCTTTGGAGCGTCTCTCTCTGCGGTTCCAGTAACGCCAGCTTGGGCAGATTCCACCCTCACGCGGTTACACGTGGTTTGTTGTGACATACATGTCCTGTGCGTGATTGGGATTAAACGTGTGTCTGATCGGGTACACGCGTGTCCACATACATTAATGCCAGCAGAGGTTCATTGTGTTAGCGTGTGTGAATACACGTCTGTGGAAATGTTTTGTTCTACAGGTTGTATCATATTTACTCGTGACTTACACATGTTGTATAGCTGTGTGGACCTGTGTTATACTGTGTGTGTGTGTAGTAATTGTGTGTGTGTGTAGTAAGGGCTATATGTTGTGTAGACGTCCACATTTCTTTTATGCTGTGTTATCTGAGTTTGTGTTGTGCTGTGTGAGGTTGTATGTTGTTTAGCTGTGTGATGCGTATTATGTTGTGTGAGGTGTGTGTATTGATATGTTGTGTGATGCGTGTTATGTTGTGTGAGGTTGTGTGATGCGTGTTATGTTGTGTGATGTGTGTGTGTTCATATGTTGGTGTTATGTTGTGTGAGGTTGTATGTTGTAGAGCTGTGTGATGTGTGTTATGTTGTGTGAGGTTGTGTGACCTGTGTATTGATATGTTGTGTGATGCCTGTTATGTTGTGTGACGTGTGTGTTGATATGTTGTGTGATGCGTGTTATGTTGTGTGATGTGTGTGTTGATATGTTGTGTGATGCATGTTATGTTGTGTGATGTGTGTTGATATGTTGTGTGATGCGTGTTATGTTGTGTGACGTGTGTGTTGATATGTTGTGTGATGCGTGTTATGTTGTGTGACGTGTGTGTTGATATGTTGTGTGATGTGTGTTGATATGTTGTGTGATGCATGTTATGTTGTGTGATGTGTGTTGATATGTTGTGTGATGCGTGTTATGTTGTGTGACGTGTGTGTTGATATGTTGTGTGATGCGTGTTATGTTGTGTGACGTGTGTGTTGATATGTTGTGTGATGTGTGTTGATATGTTGTGTGATGCATGTTATGTTGTGTGATGTGTGTTGATATGTTGTGTGATGCGTGTTATGTTGTGTGACGTGTGTGTTGATATGTTGTGTGATGTGTGTTGATATGTTGTGTGATGCGTGTTATGTTGTGTGATGTGTGTGTTGATATGTTGTGTGATGCGTGTTATGTTGTGTGATGTGTGTGTTTATATGTTGTGTGATGCGTGTTATGTTGTGTGATGCGTGTTATGTTGTGTGATGTGTGTGTTGATATGTTGTGTGATGTGTGTTGATATGTTGTGTGATGTGTGTTATGTTGTGTGATGTGTGTGTTGATATGTTGTGTGATGCGTGTTATGTTGTGTGACGTGTGTGTTGATATGTTGTGTGATGTGTGTTGATATGTTGTGTGATGCATGTTATGTTGTGTGATGTGTGTTGATATGTTGTGTGATGCGTGTTATGTTGTGTGACGTGTGTGTTGATATGTTGTGTGATGTGTGTTGATATGTTGTGTGATGCGTGTTATGTTGTGTGATGTGTGTGTTGATATGTTGTGTGATGCGTGTTATGTTGTGTGATGTGTGTGTTTATATGTTGTGTGATGCGTGTTATGTTGTGTGATGCGTGTTATGTTGTGTGATGTGTGTGTTGATATGTTGTGTGATGTGTGTTGATATGTTGTGTGATGTGTGTTATGTTGTGTGATGTGTGTGTTGATATGTTGTGTGATGCGTGTTATGTTGTGTGATGTGTGTGTTGATATGTTGTGTGATGCGTGTTATGTTGTGTGATGCGTGTTATGTTGTGTGATGCGTGTTATGTTGTGTGATGCGTGTTATGTTGTGTGATGCGTGTTTGTGTGTCGGGCTGCGTTGCTGAACAGATGATTATTTATAAATAACTTGAATCGTTATAAAATTAGCCGGCAGATGATAAATTCCAGTATCTTGTGAGAGCGCCGCGCATGTGCACAGAAAGTGACCGTCTCTCCTGGCGTCTGTTTCTGTCAGGCTCTTCTGTTGGCTCTCTTTTTTCCTGTCTCTCTCTTGCTGTCTCTCTCTCTCTTGCTGTCTCTCTCTCTCTCTTGCTGTCTCTCTCTCTCTCTTGCTGTCTCTCTCTCTCTCTTGCTGTCTCTCTCTCTCTCTCTTGCTGTCTCTCTCTGTGTCTCTCTTTGTTTCTGTCTCATGCTGGCTCTCCTAGCTTCTCTTTCTATGTATGTCTCTTTTTGTCTCTCACGGCATCTCTCTCTGTTTCTGTCTGTCTCTAGCTAGATCTCGCTCTGTCTCCTGCTGTTTATCTATATCTGTCTCTAACTGTCTCTCCTCCGGTGTCTCTCTCACTTTCTGTGCCTCATACTGTCTCTCAGTTCCTCTCTCTCTGTCTCTCCCAGAATCTCTTTCTCTTCTTCTCTGTTTGTCTCTTGTTTCTCTCTTGGTGTCTCTCTCTGTCTTTTGCTGTCTCTTCCAGCATCTCTCTATCTCAGTCTTACTCCTCTCTCTCTCTTTCTCTCTCTGATGCTCTCTCTATGTCTCTGCCTCTCTTTCTTTCTCTGCTGGCCTCCGCCTCTCACGACTCTCAATGTCTTCCTCACTCACTTTGCCTGTCTCTATCTTTCCATATCTTTATCATGATCTCTCTCTCTCTCTCTCTTTACTTCTCTCTCTCAGTTCACCCACTCTCTAGCTAAAGTTCTCTGTTCCAAAGAGCTTACAATCTGCCAGCATTGCCACCGCCACTGGTAGGTGAGGCCAGTCTGGGTGTCCCGGCGTCCCTTACCTGCGGATGCTGGCGGAGCGTCTCCTCTCGGCTACATGTGCGGCGGCGGCGTCCTCCCTCCTTCTCTCTCCTTCCCTCTGTCTTTTCTCTTCTCCTTCTCCTTTCGCTATCTGTCTTTATGCCGTTGCCGTGGTTATCGGAGCCCTCCCCTCTCTCCGCTGCTAGGAAGCTCGTGTCAGTATTTGTACAAGAGGGACGTGATGCTGACGATGGGTGTAGCTGTCTCTTCCTGGCCCTGTGCGTCTCTTTTTAGTGGTCCTTTCCGTGCGTCCCGCTGTCTCGCCGCGTGTCTCTTGTTCGGTGCGGTTGTGGGTGTGTCTCGCTCACCGGCCCCTCTCTTTGTGTGCGGACTGGTACTTCGCTCCTCTCGCACACATGGCTTCTGGGGGGGGGGGGTCTCGCTCGGTCCTCCCCTCCGTCCATCAGGGGGACCGATATATTGACAAAGTGACACTAAAACCCAGGACCCCCCACCCTCCCCCGCCCCCGCCTGCTTGGCTGACGCTCTAAAGATGTCCGAATTCACTTTATTCTGTATTCTGAGCGGGACGCCCCCCCCCTGGATTATAATCCGATACATTCATGCGCGTCGCCGCCTACAAAGTACTACAAAAGACGCTTTTTGTCCCTTATCTGATCTCTTTTTTAATGCAATGTTGTCGCGTTGGGTGTCGTGTTTTAACCCTTTGCTTGCCGGAAAGGCGGTGTAGGCAGCACTAAGAGAGTTAACCGCTTTCCGACACTTAAACAAACATACGTGTAATCATTGCCAACCTGTGACAGGAGACGAAACGGCGCGTGATGATTCCCGTGACTGAGCGAAACACGGCTGGCGACAGGTGAAAAGACCGAAGGAGGGGGCACTTTTTAGGGGGAGTGGCTGAGGGCGGGGTTATATGTATAACTGGGTGGGGCGTTTAGAAGAAGAATAATGGGGTTTATTTACCCCGTTTAATTTATAAAGCCGTTTCCTGCTGTTTCTATACACATTATCGGGGCTTTTAGGGCAGTAGAACCCTGCGATCCCCTCATACCCAGCAAACATTCTGACCTCCTAGGAGAGAGGGGCATCAGGGGAGTAGAGAGGGGCATCAGGGGGGGAGAGAGGGGCATCAGAGGAGGAGGAGCGAGGGGTATCGGGGGATGAGAGAGGGGCATCAGGATAGGAAAGTGGGGCATGAGGGGAGAAGGGCAAAAAAATTAATGTGCTGACACACACTCACACTAACTCCATACACTAGCATGCATACACTCACACCAACACCAAATATCTACACTCACACACTAACACCATACGCCATACACTAACACACCCACAAATACTAACCCCCAATAATAACACACACACGTATTCTAACACCATTGATTCTCGTAGCTGGGAATTGTCTCTTGCGGGGTTTGACCCAACGCGTTTCACAGAGTTCCACTTTGTGGTCCCAGATGTGGCCCCTCAGCTGCGAGGCTATTAATCACTGTATTCATTCCATCAGAAAACACTTTAATTAACATTTAATTAGTTTAAAGGTCCCAGCTGGCGGCTGTATATCAATAGTCCATCTTTTTTATTACACTAAACTTTTTAATTGGTAACAATGTTTCTTACCAAGTTTCATCCGGCCCCCGTCTGGTCGCCCGTTTCTCCCACTGTAACGACTCAAACCTTAATCAGTCGTTGGTCTCGTCTTAGATTCAGGAGCCGTATGTCTATCCCATGCATGTTTAATCCCCTCGCTGTATTACCCTCTACCACTTCTGCTGGGAGGCTGCTCCACTTATCTACCACCCTCTCAGTAAAGTAAAACTTCCTTCCATTCCATCTCAGCCTCTGACCTCCTGGTTATAGAAGAAAAACAATATATGATATTCTGGGCTGTTAATTGTTTATTCTCCGATAATCACTCCACAATCTGGCCAATTAAAATGTGTAACGTTTGCTGGTTGCAGCTGCTGCCCGTCCCCTTGGGGCAGTTACTGGTTCATGGGGGGGGTCAATGTCACAAATAACACCCAGTAAAGCTGAACAGGTGAGACTCGGCGCGTCCGACAATGAGAAAAAGAAATGAAAACCCAGTAAAAGGTGAGAATGATCTCCCTCAACGAGGACGCAAAATGAATGATTGAACGAGGATAATAAGCTCTGAGCTCATTGGGAGGATCGAAAGTCCAATCTGCCGCGCGATGGCCGCAGGTGTGACGACCAGACATGAAAAGCGTCGATATCTTGTTATTTTTATACAAAAATTCATAAAATAGGATGTTCTCTTTGGGAAGAAGTCTAGGAGTTCAGCGTCCCAAACACCAGTCTGGCTCTGCCACAGGCTGCCTAATGCAACCCCAATACCCAGGGTTTGGGTAGAGAGGTGGTCAGCCCCCCAACCCCTAACTAATAGCGGTTCAAAGAACCTCCGTGTGATTGTATTTTATCATGGTTATTTCAGCCCTCTATATACTAATACCCCCCCCCGCTCTGTATACAGTAATATAAACCCCCCAGCACTGTATACAGTAATATAACCCCCCCGCTCTGTATACAGTAATATAAACCCCCCAGCACTGTATACAGTAATATAACCCCCCCGCTCTGTATACAGTAATATAACCCCCAGTGCTGTATACAGTAATATAACCCCCCCGCTCTGTATACAGTAATATAACCCCCAGTGCTGTATACAGTAATATAACCCCCCAGCACTGTATACAGTAATAACCCCCAGCGCTGTATACAGTGATATAACCCCCCAGCGCTGTATACAGTAATATAACCCCCAGCGCTGTATACAGTAATATAACCCCCTAGCGGTGTATACAGTAATATAACCCCCCAGCGCTGTATACAGTAATATAACCCCCCCAGCGCTGTATACAGTAATATAACCCCCAGCGCTGTATACAGTAATATAACCCCCCAGCGCTGTATACAGTAATATAACCCCCAGCGCTGTATACAGTAATATAACCCCCAGCGCTGTATACAGTAATATAACCCCCCAGCGCTGTATACAGTAATAAACCCCCCCAGCGCTGTATACAGTAATATAACCCCCAGCGCTGTATACAGTAATATAACCCCCCCCAGCGCTGTATACAGTAATATAACCCCCAGCGCTGTATACAGTAATATAACCCCCCCAGCACTGTATACAGTAATATACCCCCCCAGCACTGTATACAGTAATATAACCCCCCAGCACTGTATACAGTAATATAACCCCCAGCGCTGTATACAGTAATATAACCCCCCCCAGCACTGTATACAGTAATAACCCTCCGGCCGCCATTGCTGTCAGTCATGTGTTATTTTCCCGGCTCAATTACCACAACATGCTGATGCTTTATGGCAATGCTAATGAAGTCCGTTCCTCCATAGACTTTAATTAGTCAGCGTCAGGACCTGACAGGCCACAAAAATTAAAAAAAAGAGTTCCCAGAGATGCTGCCATTGGGGGAGGTCATTGCTGAGTGCAGGAAGAAAAGATGTTTCTGTTTATTTAATTTTGTAAATACAATTTGTGTACATTGTACAGCACTACAGAATATGATGGCACCATATGAATTATTAATCATTTTTTGATAATTATATTCTAATAATAATAACAACAACAACTTTTGGAACCATCTAAGCTGTTTAACCCTTTCTCATCCATCTGGTTACCATCCAGTCAAAACAACTCGTTTTGAACTTTGGATTCTATGTAATTTGGTGCCACCCAGTGGCCAAAATAGTAACTGCACCCAGAACAAGACAAAAATTTAACTTTTGGGGGGAAAACAAAATATGCAAAAAAGGAGCGACCGGTTTGCAGAGGAGGCTCCGTGAATTGCGGGAATTAAATCCTTTGTGCAAGAATCCCGTAAGGAAACTACAAATGCATTAACATAAGAACAGAGTAATTAACACACATTATAGAGGGACTTCGACATTCGATTATTCCGATTATTTAGTCTTTAATTGGTTTTGATCTTGCGCTTCCATTTACGTTTCTTAATGCAGTCTATGGAGGCGGCATGGAATAAATTGGCCTGTTGGGGAGACCGCACAATATCCCTTTTGTAGCTGGCCCAATGGGACACCGGGGGGCCAAGAATTTGATCCCCTCGCTTATGGACTCGAGAGCCGGTCGGACAGCCATCCTCTGGCCCCGATTTAAGGTGTTCTAAAGTAGGGCGTCAGAAATGATTGCGTCGTGGACACTGGGTAAACACGCTTTGATTTGTTCTAATTAAAAGGTGGATGGAACGATCTCCGAGTCCACTGGTGTTCAGGTCCTGAGTGCTGGAATGTTTTAATGTTTGGCCCCACGGTTAATTTATAAGACCTCTGAGATCCCGCTTTTCTCTGTGGTCGATCCCTCGATGTATAATTGTCACTGGTTGTGTACTGGGGATATAATAAGCATTATATATATATATATATCTATATATATAGTCATCATCCTAACTCAGGTAGAACTGTCTTGAGCTTTTCTTTCGTGGAGCGAGATTAGGGCCACCTGGATAGCCTCAGAATAAAGATCTCTGATTTAACTCTTTGTGTGTCGGGAAATGGCGAGTTGGTGGCCAAGTTGTTCCATCTTCTGTAATGAAGCTGTCTGGGCAACCTTTGGACAAGTAATTACGCTGCTGCAAGCACTCATCTCTCTCCTCTCCCCTTATTGTCTCTATCCCTTTCTATAGCTCTCTTGCCTCTTTTCCCTCTTCTCTCTTCCTTTCTATATCTGTTTCCCATCTCCCATTCCTCCTTTTGCCCCCTTTCTCTGTCTTTCTTCCCTTTTTTTTCCTCTCCTTTCCATCCTCTCTTCTTTCTCCTAGTTTTCTTTCCTCTCTCCTCTATTTGCTCTCATTTCTCTCTCTCTCTTTATTCTCCCTTCTCACCATGATACTTTAACTTCAAAAGGATAGCAGCGTCAATAAACAACCCGTTAACTTACACTTGGTATTTTTTTCCAACTGCTGGGATCGTTTTAGCAAATATTAATAATTTGCGAAATCACTTATAAATTCAAAAGAGAAAATGATAATTCTCATATTATATATGAGATGCTTACGAGAACTGAGACGCCTCTGAAGAAAGATACCCCATCAGGTCTGAAATGTATTTATTTATGAGGATTCCAGACTCTGGAACAACAGATACAATCATAAAAAGAAGCTTTTTAAGCAGCTAGAATATGAATCTGAAACAGCTATACATAAAATTATAAAGAAAGTGAAAGTGTCTCATATTGTAAATACATCGTTAAAAATATCTGAAAAAAAAATCTGTGCCTTAACATTATATATAAATGTATTTTTCTCTGTTTTTCCTCCATCACTGATTAGTCTTATTTCCTTTTGGAGGCTCCATGTCCCAATCGATGTCCTCTTCTCGTTGCCTCTTTTGGTAAATAAATGTTTGACAATCTTGGTGTCCTCCTCAACTTTAAATCAAACCAGGAGAGTCCGAGACTCTCGCCTCCCGAGGGCGCAGGGTTAAAGGATTTAGGCAAAAAACATGTGGAGGTCATGGACGTTAAGGCAGGTTGCGTTGCCTAGATTTTGTTATTATTGCGGCGGTTAACATTCAGTTATTATTTGCGTAAACGGCATCAAGATCTTGTTGGGTTCTTGGATTGATAGCGGTTGAATGACCTGTCGACTAATCATGGACATCCCAATCTGCTGTGATGTACAATGGCTAACGATTGCCCCCAATGGGTTAAAGGCTTTCTATAAGAGGTGTTCAAATAGCCCCAAGGTAAACATTTTCGTAGATGATTATTGGAATATTGGAATTAGATGATCTATGGAATGTTATCTCAATGGGGTAAATACTTTTGTCGACTACATTGGGCAGACTCATAGTAATTTGGGGTTTCTCTGAGTCCTAGAAGGGTTTGAGGAGAAGTATACGGGCAATAATTTACTGGTCAGTGTTACTGGTGCGACAGATTGGCATTGGGGGTTTTGGTGGGACAGATGGCAGTCTATTGAGCTGTGGTAGGACCCCCCCGGAGGTGGGTTTTTGGCAGGATGGGCTGGCAGTTAGTTAGCTGACTTATATCGAATTGAACAATCAGGCAGACAGAAACAACTGCCATTGCGCTGGCTCTTATGTCCATTGAGGAGGCACATAAAAAATTCTTGAGGGTCATGGAGAGGCTTCACAAGATGGTGGGATCTTTGACATAAGTTGGGCTGCACTGAATCTTCTCGTTCAGTCGGCTCACTCTGTAGGTCTCGTAGTGAATATTGTGGGTTATATCTTTCAGATCTTGAAGATTGGATCTACAAGGAGAAGAGAGGAAGATGGTCACTGGAACTGTGGTGGGAATCGAGTCTACGTTGCATCAATGGCTAGAGTCCCTTAGCTGTGCAACGCTGCCTCTCTGGCCGTTACTGGTACTGCACCACAGGCTATTTTTTCCTCTGTATTTTGTACTGCTCCCTCTCTGGCCATTATTGGTACTGCACGATAGAAGCATAGCTACATTTACACATTTAACAAAAAAAACCTATATATGGGGAAAAATAGTTTTCTATTATGGAGGCAGCTCTTTAGATTTATAAACCTCCCTAGAATAACCCCTGCTGCCTCTGATGTGTCTGATTCCTGTGCACGTGTATCCGATGCACAGTGTAATAAACACATACTAAATTAACCTGAAACGAAATCTCACCTAATCAGCAGATCTCTCAGGTCAGCGAATTCGCAGTGCGTCGTGTTTTCCACTGGGGGAAAAAAATAAAAACGCAAGTATTTAATGTGCAGACTGTATTTAAGGGGTTAAAATTACAGTTGGGGAGAATATAAAAAAATGGCAAAGGAACAAGTCGAGTGGAAAAGTGTAACATAATCTTTTTTTTTTAGAAGGGTGAATGATAAAGTGGTTACTTTTGTTACTATTCCTTTGTTGATCAGAGGTTTCCCTGGCTCCGTTGTTCTTTCCCACTGTCCTTAATGAGGGGTGTAATAGGGGGGGTGTAAATTAACGGCCCCTGTCCGGGCCAGTTGTTTATTGCCATAAACAGGTGATCAACCTCTCTGTGCTCCGGGATAACGTGTCGTTTTTTGTATATTGCTATTTTTTTTTTATTTTTTTTTAAAAGAGATTTTTTTTAAAAAAAAAAGAGTAAAAACTTTAACAAGTAGACCCAATCCCAAAAATGTGGGGTTCACGTTTATAGTTTTTATTGCTCTGCCTCTCTGGATGTAAAGGACATATTTAAATTAAGTCTAAATTAATGCAAAAAAAAACCCTATATATGTCAATTAAAAAAAGAATTACAAAAAAATGTAAGTTTTAAAGTCAAATACGAAATGCATCAAAATATATACTTTTTTTTTTTTTTTAAAACACCCTTTAACTTCTCTTTCAGCTCGATGTTATGGCTCGGATTGGAAGAGTCACGTCCACTAACACCCCCCCCCCCCCGTCCCCCGGGGCAGTTGGAAGTTGGAGATATCTCTTTGCAGCACAGAAAGGCTGGAAAGTCAGGAGACAGCTGGAAATTGTCCATTATCACCTGTTTTCACCCTAAACTGCCCACTGAGAGATCTCGGTGATGAGGAACAGATGCGTTCCTCGTTCCTCCTCAGCGTATCCAGGAACGTGAGAGAGGAAACCGGCTAATGGATTGGAGAGCGGTGGGAGGATGACAGCCGACCCTCCAAAAAATGTATCGGCAGGTGTTAGGATAAGCGTCCGTGTCGTCGCTACCCGCCCCGCATGATTAATCGCTCGTTCGCGGCATTAATCAGGATTCCTGCCCACCGCCTCGCTCCGACGGTCTAGATAACGGCTAACGCGCGGATTAAGCCCCGAGCCGCTGGGGGCGAAATACCTTCTATAATCCCCCACTTGGTTTTCCGGCCGAGGATCTTCTTCCCGTTGACCTGATGCTCCTCGTCGGTCCCCACCACGGCAAAAGGGATCTTCTCCTGAAATCGAGAAGGGGGAAAAAAAAATCACAATAAAAAAACAACAACATTTCTTCGATTAAGGTAATATTAAGCAAAATACGGAAATATCTCTAAATGCCAAAAACTTTAACAAAAAGAAGATTTGTGGAGATTTTTGTTGGTGTTAAAAGTCAGATTTTTTTTTTTCCCCAAAAGGTCTATTTTATTTTTTTTATTTGGACTTGGCATCTTTTTCCGAATTATCCTTATTTTTCGGGGGAACGGACAGCGTTTAAATAACAGTAACTATCATTTCATTTACTATCAAAAGAGAAAGGATTGGTTAAGATTAATGGAAACTAGTTGGGAAAATTAACCCTTAAAATACACACGCGCACAATGTAAGGATTCTTGGATATATGTATCCATGGCGACTGCCCCTTGTCTCAACCTCCCACCAATAGACTTTTTTTTAAAAATGGCCGCCAGGCTCACCCGGATCTTGTCGTTAAGCATCTTATCTGCTGGGTCTTCATCCAACTCGGGCTGAGGATACACGCTGATCCCGTGAGCCTTCAGGTCCTTCCGTATCTAAGGAGGATAAAACAGTCTGGTGGGTTCTCAATAGAAACACAGAACCCGCCGGCAGATCGGCCCCGATTCGGCCCCCGTCTAGTCGCCCCGTTTCTCCTGCTGTAAAGACTCAAACCTTAATCAGTCGTTGGTCTCGTCTTAGATTCAGGAGCCGGATGTCTATCCCATGCATGTTTAATACCCTCACTGTATTACCCTCTACCACTTCTGCTGGGAGGCGGTTCCACTTGCAGAGTATTTGTTAGCTCATCAAGGACATTAAAGGAAAGTACTTGGGATTTAGTTTAGGAAAAGGAAAATACATGGCCTTAATGATAGTTTGTCACTATCTTAAATCGTATAGAAAGGCAATTTTTTGTGCTATTTTGGGTATTTTATGAGCTAATTTGTGCTTCTGTGGTTCCAGATCATGACCCCAAAACGGGGAGTTTTTCTGAAGTTTGTATTTTTGTATATTTAATATTTTTTGGTCGGTACGACCTGGTTCTCCGATCCTCGCTTCCTCCGCAGGGCACTTACCCGCTGTTTGAATTCTTCCCTCTCCTCCAGGGTTAGGGTATCAGCCTTTGCAATAACGGGAACAACGTTTACGATGCGGCCCAAGCGCTTCATGAACTCGAGGTCTAGGGGTCGTAGCCTGGATGGAGAGAAGAGAAGAAGGAGACTGAGAGAGCAGCGACCGACTAAACAGGAGCTCGGTGCAAACGTTTCATTCCCAGAATCAGATGAACAATAACTTTTCAAAAAGCTCGCTTTTTTCTTTTCTTAAACTAGTTGTAATTTTTGCCTCATAATATAAAGTCTATGGAGGATCGGACTTCATTAGCATCGCCATAAAGCATCAGCTCAGTGTGGTGTTTGAGCCGGGAAAGTCACCCAAAATATCACATGACTGACGGCAACGGCGGCTCCAGGTCTGCAGATAAAGGGAGTTTATTGGAACAAAATGGGATAAAACCAGCTTTCTGTCACCGACATTACTGTGCTGGGGGTTATATTACTGTATACAGCGCTGGGGGTTATATTACTGTATACAGCGCTGGGGGTTATATTACTGTATACGGCGCTGGGGGGTTATATTACTGTATACTGTGCTGGGGGTTATATTACTGTATACAGCGCTGGGGGTTATATTACTGTATACAGCGCTGGGGGTTATATTACTGTATACAGTGCTGGGGGTTATATTACTGTATACAGCGCTGGGGGTTATATTACTGTATACAGCGCTGGGGGGGTTATATTACTGTATACAGTGCTGGGGGGTTATATTACTGTATACAGAGCTGGGGGTTATATTACTGTATACAGCGCTGGGGGGTTATATTACTGTATACAGTGCTGGGGGGTTATATTACTGTATACAGCGCTGGGGGGTTATATTACTGTATACAGCGCTGGGGGGTTATATTACTGTATACAGCGCTGGGGGGTTATATTACTGTACACAGCGCTGGGGGGTTATATTACTGTATACAGCGCTGGGGGGTTATATTACTGTATACAGCGCTGGGGGGTTATATTACTGTATACAGTGCTGGGGGGTTATATTACTGTATACAGCGCTGGGGGGTTATATTACTGTATACAGCGCTGGGGGTTATATTACTGTATACAGTGCTGGGGGGGTTATATTACTGTACACAGCGCTGGGGGGTTATATTACTGTATACAGCGCTGGGGGGTTATATTACTGTATACAGCGCTGGGGGTTATATTACTGTATACAGCGCTGGGGGGTTATATTACTGTATACAGCGCTGGGGGGTTATATTACTGTATACAGCGCTGGGGGTTATATTACTGTATACAGCGCTGGGGGGTTATATTACTGTATACAGCGCTGGGGGGTTATATTACTGTATACAGCGCTGGGGGGTTATATTACTGTATACAGCGCTGGGGGTTATATTACTGTATACAGCGCTGGGGGGTTATATTACTGTATACAGGGCTGGGGGGTTATATTACTGTATACAGGGCTGGGGGGTTATATTACTGTACACAGCGCTGGGGGGTTATATTACTGTATACAGCGCTGGGGGGTTATATTACTGTACACAGCGCTGGGGGTTATATTACTGTATACAGCGCTGGGGGGTTATATTACTGTATACAGCGCTGGGGGGTTATATTACTGTACACAGCGCTGGGGGTTATATTACTGTATACAGCGCTGGGGGTTATATTACTGTATACAGCGCTGGGGGGTTATATTACTGTATACAGCGCTGGGGGTTATATTACTGTATACAGCGCTGGGGGTTATATTACTGTATACAGTGCTGGGGGTTATATTACTGTATACAGCGCTGGGGGTTGTATTACTGTATACAGCGCTGGGGGTTATATTACTGTATACAGCGCTGGGGGGTTATATTACTGTATACAGCGCTGGGGGTTATATTACTGTATACAGCGCTGGGGGTTATATTACTGTATACAGCGCTGGGGGGTTATATTACTGTATACAGCGCTGGGGGTTATATTACTGTATACAGCGCTGGGGGTTATATTACTGTATACAGCGCTGGGGGGTTATATTACTGTATACAGCGCTGGGGGTTATATTACTGTATACAGTGCTGGGGGTTATATTACTGTATACAGCGCTGGGGGTTGTATTACTGTATACAGCGCTGGGGGTTATATTACTGTATACAGCGCTGGGGGGTTATATTACTGTATACAGCGCTGGGGGTTATATTACTGTATACAGCGCTGGGGGTTATATTACTGTATACAGCGCTGGGGGGGTTATATTACTGTATACAGCCCTGGGGGGGTTGTATTACTGTATACAGCGCTGGGGGGTTATATTACTGTATACAGCGCTGGGGGTTATATTACTGTATACAGCGCTGGGGAATATATTACTGTATACAGCGCTGGGGAATATATTACTGTATACAGCGCTGGGGGGTTATATTACTGTATACAGCGCTGGGGGTTATATTACTGTATACAGCGCTGGGGAATATATTACTGTATACAGCGCTGGGGGGTTATATTACTGTATACAGCGCTGGGGGTTATATTACTGTATACAGCGCTGGGGGGTTGTATTACTGTATACAGCGCTGGGGGTTATATTACTGTATACATAGCTGGGGAATATATTACTGTATACAGCGCTGGGGGGTTATATTACTGTATACAGCGCTGGGGGGTTATATTACTGTATACAGTGCTGGGGGTTATATTACTGTATACAGCGCTGGGGGGGTTATATTACTGTATACAGCGCTGGGGGTTATATTACTTTATACAGCGCTGGGGGTTATATTTTATGTACTCTGCCCGTTATCAGCTGTTTTTAAGGTATTAATGCATCGATTCCCGTATCACCCAAGCCGTTTCTTACCAGTGCCCTGTAGGGGGGATGAAGTAGATGCAGCTGTGAATACGAGAGTCCGGGATCCGGCGTTTTCGGTTGACCAGGATTTCTTCTCTCAGATACTTCTCGTACTGTTCGTGAATGTATTTAATGATCGGTTCCCAGCTAGGAGAGGGCAAAACAGACAAAGAAACCGAATTCTTTATTCACAGGACACAGTGAGAAGATCCCGGAGGATTCCTCTTCCCATAACTCATGTGTCAGGAACATAATAGCGCGGCTGTTCTATCAGCGCCCCGGCTCTCTCCATTATCGTCTCGTCTACCCAGAGTCCTTCTTCGCGTCTAAACGCCTCTGATACCAACGATACACCTACTTATCCGGTTGGCAGATTGTCTGATGGAACTCAGCAGGGTTGAAATCTGAGCCTCGGGTGGCTGGCAGGTTCTGCATGTGTTGGGATTTCATGTCTGATGGTGACCATGAACCAGAACACGGGGAGAGAGGCGAACGGTCCGGATACCTCTGATACCTTCCAAAAAACCCAAGGGATTTACAAACAGAAGAAAGAGATTGAGAAGAAGGTACTCTTCCTCCATGTCTTCTCAGCCATGCCCAGGTGGACAAATCCCCCGAGCCACCATGGCCATCGAGAGTCACCGATGAACATTATCAATACATAATATAGCCAGGGGTTTGCCGATATTGAATAAATATTGTCATGGGTTACTATAAGGAAGCCATCTTGTTATCTGGCCGTTCAGTTATTTATATTTACCAGTTTTGGTTGTTGATCTGATCTCCGAATCCCGGTGTGTCGATCACGGTGAGTCTCATCTCCACCCCTCGCTCCTCGATGACTGCGATGACAAGGAAGGGTCAATTAGTGACATTTAACACCATGTCAACTGCTTCATACCCCATCCTCTGGGGCAATTTATTGGCAGTCCTGGGAGATCCTTGGCTCTTGGCATTCCCAGCCCTGACCAGTATAGATGAAGAAGCCAACTCACCTTGGCTGACCTCATTGAGTTCCATTGTTTTTGGAATCCCAGATCCGGGTGATTTCCGGATAACTTTTGATTTGAAAAGTGTGTTTACCAGGGTCGATTTCCCCAAACCGCTTTGTCCTGTAAACCGTAATGGTGAAAAAACAAACAAACCATAAATATATATATATATATATATACAAGCCGTGTGTGTCAGAGGAGACGAGGCTGACGCTTTCTGCGGATTCTATCCTGGGAAACAGAAGTGGAACCAGCTTGTGTGTCGGGAATTAGTTATTTTGAAATTCATTTTAAAATTTTGAAAATAATTATAAATAAAAAAAAAAGGGAAAAACTCACTTTGTACATATCACTTCCTCTTTCCCTCTGCGCTGACCTTATAAACTAGCGGGGTAATTAAAGTATTGCCCCTTTCTGCAGAAATACACAGCCTTCAATTATATAGCTTTAGGAAATAAAATGTTTTTATAATATTGCCCATTTTATAGCCTTAAATGTATTGATTTTTTTTTTATTTAAAATTTGAAAAAATGAGGGTCGGGATTTTTATATTTGAAATAAAAAAAATAAACTCCGAATATTGCAAGAAAAACCCCAAAATGAAACAAAAAAATCAAAACGAAGATTTAAAAAACAAAACGGATGGATAACCTGAGACGTTGTTTTACGAGTCTCGGCATTTTGTTTATTGAGGGTAAATGCTTGTTTTAAATAAGACTACCTGAGACCCCCAGCCATGTCTCCACCTGAGACCCCCAGCCACCTCTCCACCTGAGACCCCCAGCCACGTCTCCACCTGAGACCCCCTAAAATCTCCGACTTTCTTTGCGACACACACCTACCACCATGATGTTAAACTCAAAGCCGCTTTTCATGGCCTTGCGTCTCATCTGGTCGAGCACGGAATCGATGCCGACGTAGCCAAAGGGCTCCCGTCCGGGGTCTTCGGCCACCTGGGGGTCCATCACCTCCTCTGGCGGGACGGGGGTCAGCTCCTCCATCTTGCTGCTGTCCGCAGGAGCCTTGTGGATTTGATCTGAAAATGGAAAGAGGAAGACACGGTGAGAAGAGAAAGTAAAAAAAAAAAAAGAGAAACGCGATGATTTTGAAGACTTAACCCTTTTAGCGCAATAAGATTTTAAGACGTAACCCTTTTTTAGAGCCTCCATCGCGCAGGGCCACCTGGAACACTGGTCGTTCTTCGTTTTAGAAATAAATCATTTTAATGAGTCATGAAGAGGTTAATTCTCTCCTCTTCATCCTCCGCGCAGCAGGAATATTCCAAGGGTTAAATTATCATACGGTTAAATGAAAAGGAGTATTTTGTAACCCTTTAATGGCCGGTGGGCACATGCAGCCCCGGCTCATCGTCGTATGGTAGACTACGGAACCTGGAAAGTGTGGCCGGAGGAAATTTAACCATTAAAATATCCCAACCCAGGGACGGATTCTCATGAATTCCTGTAGCCCACTGTAGTACTGCAGGTGGTCGTCTGTCTGTCCGGGGTATCCATGTCCCTTATATACAGATCAACTCTATATACAGGGCCGCCAGCCACGCTGTGAAGTACGTTTATATAAGAAAATACAAATTATCGTTTTGCTGCCAAATAACAAAAAAAGCTGATTTTTTTTTTTAACCCCGTTAACACCATTGGATTGGTGTTCAATGTGTTAACTCACTGAGAGCCAGAGAAATGCATAAACTCTCCGCAAATCAAAATCTGGCTAGGGGTGAAAGAGTTAAAAAAACAACCCCCCCCCCCCAAAAAAACTAGAATGTTGCCAACGGCTTCGAAATGACAAAGTGTCGATTGCGATGCTCGTTATACACACGTGCTGCCGACACACATCGAGGGATAAAAATAACAAGAGGTGAGAACAGAGAGGTCCCGCCTTACGGAGAAGCTGCAGTAGAGGAGACGCGCGGGTGATCGCGGTGGGCGGCAACGAGAAATTAATTCATCCGTCACCATTTTGGCCTCGTTATATTTGGTTCCAGCCGTTGGGTTTGTTGTCAAAGAAACCGGAGGAAAAAAAATTATGTCATAAATAAAATAAAAAAAAAACTAAAATACTAACCAAAAAAAAATGAATAAAAAAAATCTTTTTACTTGGAGCCCCAAGTGATCTCCATCAAACGCAAAGCGTTCCTCCTCTTCCTGGTTTCCTCAGGGTGGCCGTCGGTGGTTGGAGGCATTATTTGCTTATTAGGGCATTTTTATAAAAAAAAATAAATAAATTATTTCCGCGTCGGTCCGGGAGAAAATGGTCCAAGTGAGTCTGGGATACTTTTGAAACACGATGTAGAATCCTATGAGCTTTCAAGACATCTCGAGAGACCTCTTGGGTCCCCTTGCTCGGCAAATGTTGGCCATCTTAAAATTTATCACAAACTTTGCTAAAAAAACATTCTGAAGACTGAAGTTTCCGGTAAACCATTGACACGAGAGACACGTTGGTTATTGTCTATAAAGTAAATGCGATGCAAGCTTTAAAATCCCAAATGTGGTCTTGTCGCCATGGCGACCAGCGGAATTTCCTTTCCGTGGTTATAGCACGTCTGAAACTTTGATACCAAGGAAACCCTCGACCCATCGTGTCGTCTATATCCTGATTGGATAATTCCATTGGTTGCTATGGCGATAACATCTCTTTTCAAGCTTCCTTTTTTTTTGGCTTTTAAAACAACCATCATTTTTCGGAGGATTTTGTAGATATTTAACCCAATTGTGACCGCGGCGGTGTATGTTTTTCTGGTTTTATTGACCATATAGAATCTATCAACGGCACAAAATATAGGGGGATGGGTACCCGAGAGGGCCACAGTGGGTAACGTTCCATGCCTGGTAACATAGCTGCTTCTGTTTTCTAATTTGGGTGTTTTTGGTGCGATTTCATTAATATAAAGTTGTATTTGTGAAAAACCTTTTTTTTGCTCATTTTCCAAATAGTTTCATGGCTTTTTCCAGGGTTTTTTTTTTTATTTTTTTTTGTTCTTTATTTCTTTTATGTGATTTGTTTTTTAGGGAGCAACTAAATGACGTAAATTATTTAAAAAGATGAGAAAAGTTCTAATTTGTAAATCTAAAAATTCTAAAGATTATGGCGGCTTTTGATGTCTGATGTGAAAGGTCTGGCCAGAAACTTCCGTTTCTTTGTGTTAAATGCCCCAAAAGAAGAGGCTACAATGTTTTTTTTTAGAAAATGGATGGAGCCTCCCTCCCCGCCTGCTGCTCAGAGCATTAACACAATTCTATAAAAAATCACCATTTAACACAAAACTAAAAACGTGGAAAATCTCAAAATATCATCTGTAGATTGTAAGCTCTTTGAGCCGGGCCCTCCTCACCTGTTACTTCTGTAAGTCTAATAATTATGTTATATATTACCTGTTATGTCCTGTCTACACATTGTACAGCGCTACGGAATATGATGGCGCTATATAAAATAACACACAATAATAAAGCCAAAGCCTTTCAGAATCTGTCTCAAACCTTAATCAGTCGTTGGTCTCGTCTTAGATTCAGGAGCCGTATGTCTATCCCATGCATGTTTAATCCCCTCACTGTATTACCCTCTACCACCTCTGCTGGGAGGCTGTTCCACTTATCTACCACCCTCTCAGTAACATAAAACTTCTTTACACTCCATCCAAACCTCTGACCCACTGTTAGCAGACATCGCCCGGGATGCCCCCAACGCAAATTCTGGCGCGTTCAGAAGGATCGTTACGGGTCCCCTAATCACGGATCCTTCCGGTTGATCATCCTGACTCACTGAGTGAGGAGCGCGACCAGAAAACGTGAGTCTAAATCTCTGCCAATCACTCGGTTCCGTAATCATCATGACGGATGGTGAATTGACAGCGATTCGCGCGGCAGCCCTGGTTAGATGGTCCGAGGATACAGATTTTGGAATGAAGCGGTTAAAATGTATCTTTATTCCGAATTCATTCATTCCGAGGGTACCTACCCCCCCCCCCCAACCACCACCTCTCATCCTCCCCTCCACATACCTTCCTTCTATTTGGGAATAAGAGGTAAGGGGATGAATGGCGAACCCGTCTTCTACATGAAGCCCCCCGTCCTGGTCACCGCGGTCTCCGCTCTGGAGATCTCCGGATGGAGTCACAAAGTACCCGGACCTTATGGTGAGCGAGCTGCTCTCTCTCTCATCCTCTCGCTCGCTCGCTCTCTCTCTATAGAAGACTCCCCACAGAGATGACACAACAAAGACCCTACGTTATAGGCTCACGTGACTTGAATTGGAAATCGTAACCCTTTCAGGGCGAAGGGAGTCCGCGGCCAATCCATCCACCCCCCCCAAATCTCCTCTCATACCCTCCACCCCGGGCAGATGTCTGAAAAGGAGAGACCCGCTTTGAAGATGAATAAGAAAGCTTTGTCGGTGAATAATACGAGCATCCGCAGTCACAACAGCAGCCATGTCGGCTTCCACCTCCGACGGCGGCCGGTCCACCGGCTCCAATTCTTTTTAAAATAATTTTTGAATTTTTTGAAGAAAACTTGAAGCTTCACACCAGAAAGTCCATTCGATTCTCAGACAGAAGTCCCCGTCCGCCCCGGGAATAATTTATATTAAACAAAAAAACTAAATTCTCCAAATTCCAGGGGGAGAAAATTCATCCGTGAAATGCGTCAAGGTGAGAATTTGAAAAGGGTTCCTCTGAAGGTGGCTTCTTGAGGACCTCAAAACCCCCCGAATTCCAGAAGCTACCGGAAGGAAACTGATGCTGTTGGCGACACGCGTCGTACAAAAGGACAGGGCGAGAAACTTTCGGCCGGAAAATGCCGTTAACGGTACTTGCTTGGGAAACGCTTGAGAAAATGGATTTATTCCGAAATTTTATAGAAATCTGTAGGATTTTACAAATCTATGCATTTCTGAGCTCAGTTTTTTTTTGGAATTGTGTAATTTCTAGGTATCGATAATTGTTACATATAACGAAGTCGAGATTGCTCGGATCAGAACAGATAAAGGAGACTTTATGGATAAGTATGAGTGCAGAGAGGTTTATCGCAGGCCACATCGGTAGCCATTTCTTCATAAATCTCACGCAATCTGATTGGTCAATCGCCTGTGATGCTCGTGGGCGGAGCTATCATTATGTATATAAAACACACGAGGCAGTGACTGAAAACCCAAAAATGTAATAAAAAAATTACTGTTTTTGTTTTTTTATACCTAATTAAAGGTATTAAAGTTTTTGTGGTTGACGCTTAAATCCGATGAAAAGCTTTATAAAAAGATAATCAATGATTTATTTTAAAGCACAATGTAACTGTTATTATTATTTGTATCATTATTAATAATAATAATAATAATAATAATATGTATTATTATTAATAATAGGGCAGCATGAAGAGGAAATGGTCACCTGACACAATGTAACTATTATTATCATTAATAATAATAATAATAATAATAATAATATTAGCACGGCATAAAGGTGAAACATTAATTTGACAATGTAATGTTTATTATTACTAGTATATAATAATAATAATAATAATAATAACGTATTATTATTATTATTTTGATTATTTTTCATTATAATAATAGGGCAGCATGAAGATGAAACTTTCCCTTGACACAATGTAACTTTTATTAATAATAATAATAATAATAATAATAATGCAACATTCAACATGAAACGTTCAGCCGCACAATGTAACGTTTATTATTATTAATATAAAATAATAATAATAATAATAATAATAATAATGCAGCATTCCGGATGAAACGTTAAGCCGGCACAATGTGATTTTTAAAGCCCCCTTGAAAGGAATCCTCTGTATACATTTTGTGACCTAGCTGCGGTGGGCGGCAAATACACCAAACCGGCGACCCCCCTTTAGAGTGAGAATGGCGGGTACTGAAAAGGGTGGAAGGACGTTCTCTGCCCAGACAAAGGACTCGGGGGTCTGGGGGCAGGCATTGTATAAACTCTCAGCACAATGGCTTCGCTGTCGGGTACATAATCCAGACGGAGTATACAGACTCATCGCAAGGGGTTAAAAACAGGGGTACCATTAAAAGCCCCCCCCTTGTTAGTTGTAATTATATCTAAAGAAAAAAGGTTACAAAACTCACTTTAAAAACTCTTTTTAGCTATTTTCTATCTAATTAACATAAAGTTCTCCCCTTTGCTTTCTATTTCGTCCTTTTGAGGAAAGTCATTGAGATTCACGGACTTGAAATGCGATGAGAAACGAACAGGACTGGAGTGGCCCCAGAACAAGAGGCCGGCGGGGTGTATGGAAAGGTATCGGTTTACAGCAGAGGGGGTTGGTGCATGGAACCTCTTCCCAATGGAGGAGGGAAACGAGAGTCAAGCCATCATAACTGTAAAAGAAGGTTGGATTTTTATGGTCTGGCTCTATACCAGGGCATGCTATATAGAGGATTAAGATGTGATCCTATTGGTCAAACACTACTTTTTTTTTAAAGGGGGCGGCACAGGGGGGTATATATATATTTATCAAATGTGTTGCTGGGTCATACCAAGTGCTCAAAAATGCACCAGATAAAAGCCCATTCCCAAATCTTACGGGGCAAAAAAAAAACCCCTCCTTACTATTAAAGCAGCAGTGGGCTTCTTTTCAGGGTAAATGGCTACCAGCCCCGGGCATTAGCAGCAGGGCGCGACTCAACAAACAAAATGAGCTAATTAGGGTTTATAAGAACCCACAAATGTCTTAATTCTCCATAAAGATTCCGTACTGATTACTGCGGGGCGATAAGAGCGGGAAACTCGCACAAAGATGCTAATTTCAAGAAAACTCAAGATAAAAAACCCCATAATTGTCCCTTTTACAGAGCGAGTCGCCCCCCCCCCGGCGTCCCTGCATGTGGCCTTCCTGTTTCATGCGCGATGTCACCGCTTCCCCTTAATACATTATTTCTATAAATATATTAATAGAAAAGTCAGCATCTCAACCCGGAAGAATTATTAAAAAAAATTTAATGCATTTAAAAATTCAGCCCCTCCCCCTCCGGAAATGTATTTCTGAGATTGGGGCAAATCTTTTAACCCTATAAATAAACTGCGCGCAATCCGTACGATCCCATGCTTCGTGCTGATTGGAGGGCTCAAGGGTCTGGCTATTACCCCTTCTAGATTCAGGGTCTATAGCTACAGAATAGGCATTTGCTGGCAGATCTGCCCCCATCTGGCCCCCGTCTAGTCGCTCGTCTCATCTGCTGTAAAGACTCAAACCTTAATCAGTCGTTGGTCTCGTCTTAGATTCAGGAGCCGTATGTCTATCCCATGCATGTTTAATACCCTCACTGTATTACCCTCTACCACTTCTGCTGGGAGGCGGTTCCACTTATCTACCATCCCCATGCCCGGACTGGCCATCGGGCACACCAGGCATTTGCCCGGTGGGCCGGGCCGCAGCAGGGCCGGATTGACTTAGGGGCTGATGAAGCTGCAGCTCCAGGCCCCTACCTTAAAATAGGCCCAGACTGGGCCTATTTTAAGGTAGGTGCCTGGAGCTGCAGCTTCATCAGCCCCTAAGTCAATCCGGCCCTGCCGCGGGCCCGGTCGCAGTTGCTGCTTGCTCCGGCAACAAGGTAAGTAGGGTGAGGGAGGGGGGGTGCAGTGAGAAGGGGCAGAGGGGGGTTAGATAGTGAGAAATGGGGAGAGGGGATAGATAGTGAGAGGGGGTACATATTGAGAAGTGGGGAAGGGGGTACATAGTGAAAAGGGGTACATAGTGAAAAGGGGCAGATAAGATGGGGAGAAGGGGTAGTGTGAATGCGTATGAGAATGAATGAATAAATGTGTGGATGAATTGTGTGAATGCGTATGACAATTAATGAATTCATGTGTGGATGAATTGCTTGAATGATTTGTGAGACTGCATTAATGAATGTGTTAATGATTTGTGTGAATGAGTGAATGAAAAGATGCTACATGAAGGGTGGGCTTTAACAATAAATAAATAAGTAAAAATGGGCTGCTCTGGCCTATTTTTTGTCCCAGTCCGGGCCTGACCACCCCCTACTATCCCTCCTGCAGATTTCCCATCATAGTTATGTTGTGTAGAGCTTGGGGAAGGGTTGAAATTTCTTTACGGGGGGGGGGGGGGGTTTACATAAATCCCCCCAGAGCGAACGTTGATGCCCAGGGAAAAAGTATTTGTCCTCCTTGGCCTGGAGGTCACCGCCGAGTGCTGACCCCGGATGATGGAGCAACGGAGAAGATGAAGCTCGGGGTCTTTATTCTGCGTTCATCTCCAAGGTTCCATCTCTTCTCTGAGATGATATAAAAGAAGTTGTCCATTACCACCTCGTCCGAGGAACGCGTTCCTCTCCACATTCATCAGCCGCTCTCAACCGGATTCTCGCTTTCTCTTTCAGTATCTAAATTACTCATCAAATAACCCATTTCTCCCTTAAAAGAGTCGTTTCCGTAGAAATGACACTTTTTTTTTAACGAGATATCGTAAGCGCAGAAATTCCCGCCGGCCGAGATAATGGCGGATCTGCTGAACGTAACTCGATGGATTCTATAATAATGACTTTTTTGGCTGGCGTGCTCAGAACGCAGCGACCCAGCCATTTTTTTTAAACATCCCAGTTTAGTAAATTTTTGGCTCAAAAACTATTTTACTGAGAAAAAGCACTCAAACAGTCGAGAGGAGAATCCCTGTATAAATAACTGGCGTGGGGGAGGGGAGGGCGAAACGGGGAACTTTGAAGAGGGGGTCACATTCTAGACAAAAGACAGAAATGTATCTGCATTGCTTTATTTATGTCATCGAGAACTGGATGATGTCACGGAATGCAGAATGGGCCATTTACTGATTTCTTTGCCTTTTTTTTAAGCATTCTATTAAAAATCTTTTGTCCGGGGGGGCATTTCCGAGGATCATGTGGCCTCCTCTTTTATGGTCCTGGCGCGGCTTGTGGCGGAGTAATTCCTTGTTGCCACGGGGCTAGGAAGATCAGTGAAAGGGTTAAGATGGTGAAATTCCTCCCCAAATAATAAGAAATAAAACTGGCAGCATAATGGCTCACTTAGTGATACTTTGTAGACTTCAGAGAACCTTATCACGGAAGAGTAACATATTTCTCTGATAACGGCTCTTCTGCTGCCTGGAGGAGTCTAAACAGGAATCCGTCATCCGAAGGCAGATGTCTGGGTCCTGATTTGGGTCTGGCGGAGTTTCTGTTGGGTTTTAGTTGAATATGGAAAGCGATGGTTCTTTAAAACGGGTTTGAAAGGACATCCCTGTCAGCACAGCACAAAACCTGCATGGGACCTCGGCATACCCCCAACATTTCGGGTGTCCAGGGCCAACTGTGAGGGTGGTAGATAGGTGGAACAGCCTCCCAGCAGAAGTGGTAGAGGGTAATACAGTGAGGGTATTAAACATGCATGGGATAGACATACGGCTCCTGAATCTAAGACGAGACCAACGACTGATTGAGGTTTCAGTCTTTAAGGCCGGAGAAACGGGCGAGTAGACGGACATCACACGTGCCACCGCTACCTCGCAACGTAGTAACGGTGACCCGCACAGCACTGAACGGCGGCACAGACTACCTTTTAAAAAAGTTAAACGGACAGCATTTAAACACAACGTATAAACGTTGGTAACGCGGTCGACGTGAGCCTCTTGTGGATAGAAGCTCCTCTTCATGTGATGATGACGCTGGTTCGATGCAGTGACACCCGCAGGCGCCCTCCGGTAATGCAGCCCAAGGCAACTACTGAACATAATGATTATAATAATCCTAATAATAATCCTAATGATAGTTAAATTGTGCTCATGGAATGTGTAGGAGACACAATGTTTCTACATTCCGGGTGTCCCCATTAAACGGAGACATTTGTTATTTTGTTACAGGGGCAGATAGTAGCGGAAGACGGGAAGCAGGTGGCCCATCCGGGTGGTTGGATTTTAAAGCATCTCCTTACACTTCTCTGTTCTCCATGAACACGCTACACCAGGATAGCCTTAAACACAGGCAGCGTTTATAAGATAAGACTAAATCCTCTGGAACTCTGACCTCATTTCCAAATTCACTAAAACTTTGGGTTCTAAACTCCCGTTTTAGTTACTCATTAATGTCAATACTTGGTGGCCACGGTATGACCTTACAATAGAATATACGGGTGGAAGTTGAGGACCGCTGGTCTACAAGATCGGACCCAACATAAGCAATGTATTTAAATAAAAAAAAATAGAAATGAATTCTAAAGCCAGACATTTTTCCTTAAAAACTCCAGATGACAGCCATGTTTAAACTTCTCTGTCAGGAAAATATACACTCGGCCGTAGTTTGGTAGGAGGGGTGAAAGAATCGCCGGCTCGTTTTCTTTAAGACCCTTTTCCCACCGGCTCGAGCAAACAGAGCTTCCTTGTAACAAAAGCCGGGTACCGTCTGGCTGACGCTGCACTAATATTTATTCAGTCCAGATGCACCGACAGAGCCGGCGGTTTCTGGGGGGGGTTAGTTCTCTGCGCTCCGTCTGATGCCGACTTTTAAATATCTGTTTTACGTCCAGGCGATGTAATAAAGGAATAGAATATTAAATATTTGCAACAAAACAGCATTATTGGTCATTTTTCTCTGATACAAAATTACATTTTGTAATAAAAATAATTTGCCTTAAATTTGGATTTAATTTGGATTTTGATTTTTTTTCTTTTTGGGGGAACAGATAAATATATATATATTAATATATTTTAATAGCATTACATTTAAAATGCATGTAGGAATCTCGATTTAGGTGCCCTGGTTCCATTTTTGACGTTTTTTTAAGTGCTAATTATATCTCCAATATTTTAGTGAAATAATAATTTAGCTTTGTAATATAATTTGTCATAAAAAATTTATAAAAAATGTGTACTTTGGCCTAGGTAATTGGGGTAAATAATATTGGCATAGCGTGAGAGGAATGTACACGTTCAGGCATCCCGGTTCTGTTATATTTACAATAAAAATGTCCCTGGATTTTACTTAAAATAATAAATCTATTCAGTTTATACCAGAACAGCATAAATATATTCTATAGATGGGGGGACCGAAAGAGTTAATGCCACTATTTTAGTAACTTCTCCTTGGCCTCTCTCTCCTCCTTCATTATCTGTCTGTTTACTTTTCCCCTTTTTCCCCCTGTTGTCTCATTACCCCCCTCACACCCCGTCAGTTGTTCCAGGAAGTGGCTCCTCACACCCTCTTTGACCTCCGACCCATCCCTTCATTCATAAAAAACACTGAACGCCCTTTGAAGGTTTGCAGAACAGAGCTCTGACAAAATATATACGGGTCTCCCATCCCATCCTAAATCATCAGGCAGGGGGGGTCAAACGAGGTGACACTAAGCAGAGCTGTATCACAACTAAAAATGGCTCAATGGACGTCTAGATCCAGCCTTTGGGGTCTGCGGAGACGCTCGGGTGTCGGGATAATGTTAAGCCCACCATTCCGCAATGCGATTGTTACGTTTTTAAATTAAAAACATTACAATGTGTTGTATATTTCAAATTTTTCAAAGGGTCTTCACTCTCAGAACTGGCTGAACCGAGGGTGGGGGGTGACTAATTGGACCTGGACCTTTAAGGCCAGCAGCCGCCACATGACGTATTTGTGGCTTTGAGTCTCCAGCTGGTGGCCGCGCAATACAAGACCACATCTACTGGAAGTAATTGGCCATATGGACCACTGGCCCACCTGGCATTTGCGCGGGATGGTCAGTCCAGGCCTGCCTCGGAACCTTCAGTGAACTTCTAGAGACGTAAAGGTTTAATGGAGGTGCCTTCTTCTATAGACATGGTTGGCTCTCATGAGATACAGGAGATAGGAATGGAGTCTTGAAGTCAAGTAGAAAAATATTTGCATGGCCGTAGTGAAACAAGTCTAAATGGGTAATGGTGCGTTCTACTGTCCAACTAGTTCCTGGAGCACATCATTGGGCTTTTGACCTTGGACACCAAGAACTTGTTATGACCCTACCAGGGGCTTCATAAAGTGAAATGTACAAAAAAAAGAGTGATGATGACCCCAAAAAACCCAAAGCAACCATTGGGCGGCTGCGGGAACTGTGCATCTAAGGTGGCTTCTCATAATGTTTCAGGCGAATTAGGCTTCGACAGTGTGTGTGTCGGGAGGGTTAAACCTTGTAGCATGGGGCTTTCTACTCCTTCCAGACACTGAAAGCGTTGGGACTGTCTCAGGTAACCTCAAAGTCGAGAGATCTGCTTTAGGGGGTATTCGCTACTGACAGGTAATGAGGCAGAGACTGACTGGAGCCACCACGAAGCCACGCGTAAACGAGCTGCCAGATTGCTTTTGGCACCGGTCGCCGAGCCTTTAGGGCGGTGGATTTGTGCCAACAGCACTCGCTGAAGGAAACGGCTTATTAGCTTTGATTAAATCACCTCACAAGCCGAATCCTTTGTCAAGAGAATCCTCCTCGGCTTCCTCAAGTTCATTTTATAAAGCGGTATTTGCACAATAATCAGTAAAGATTAATGTTCATCCTAAATCCTCTCCATGGACCCGAAGTCCCTGTACCCCCATTCCTTCCCTGTTGCCCCTCTTTTCTAGGAGGTCAGAATGTTTGCTGGGTATGAGGGGATCGCAGGGTTCTGCAGCCCTAAAAGCCCCGATAATGTGTATAGAAACCGCAGGAAACGGCCTATAAGTCCAGTTAGGGTTAAAGGATCTGATGATCGGTGCATCTGGTAAAATCACTGGAAACTCTTCTCTAATTAAATCAAAGTCAAACCTTAACCTGGAACACGTTGTAATAGGCGGACAGATTAACGGATCGGCCAACATTGGGTTAGGAGGCTACCAGATGTTCATCTACATCCTTCCAATGCACAGATTAGCGGTTGGCAACTTTGTAACTATCTTTACTGGGAGGGTAGTAGAAAAGTGGAACAGCCTCCCAGCAGAGGTGGTAGAGGGTAATACAGTGAGGGGATTAAACACGCACGGGATAGACATACGGCTCCTGAATCTAAGACGAGACCAGCAACTGATTAAGGTTTGAGTCGTTACAGCAGGAGAAACGGGGAGACTAGACGGGGGCCGGATGGGTCTGATGTCTTAGATTCAGGAGCCGTACGCCTATCCCATGCATGATTAAATCCCTTCACTGTATTAACCTCTACCACATCTGCTGGGAGGCTGTTCCACTTTACCTACATCTATTAAAAATCCTAGGAGAGCACAGAGGCGCGGCGTAAATCATAATTACCCAGCGTTTCATTGTTTTTTCCAGAAACTCATAAGTCGTGAGTGAGCGTGTGCATGCGCGAGAGATCTGGAAGTGTCTGAGACTGGGGAGAGATGAGACCGTCGAGGACATTCCAAAAGACATCTCTCATCTCTGATGGCTTTTCTTGTTGACTTCCAGATGTTCCTCTCGCAGCTGCCTTACTCGGGCTTGGCCTTGTTCCCAAAAGTAGTTAAGTAACAAAGTATCAGCTGCGCTCCTTGGGGTTCTTTCTGATTAGGTCTCAATAAAAGCCCCTTTAAAGGGTACTCAAGGACAGAGCAACATGACTGTGGAGGACAGCCACCAGACACAAGGTGGCAGTATGACATCATCGGTGCTCTTCACACTTGCCAAACAAAACTTAACCGTTTCACTATCTTGGACAAGACTAATGACCGGATTACGGGAAACCGAACACGTGACCCTCCCTTGGCTCGCTAGCCAAAGCCGCCATAAATCGCCGATTAGTAATAAATATTCGACACGCAGTACTTTCATTGTTATGGATTTTCATCCGACTTGCGCTGGAGGATTCCCCCCCAAAAAATGACAAAGTATCCCGAGATGAACTTATTCTAAGTAACTTAAAGGAACGCTTGTCATTAAAATTCAATGTAATTATATACATCCTCCGAGGGAAATTATACCCTAACCGGCTAATTATATGGCTACAAAGCGCGGCGTCTCTTGCCAAGGTCTTTCTCCTGGTCTCGGAATGGGTCGCAGCCAAGCTAAGGTTGTAAACATTTGTAACGTCGTGGATCGGGTCGGCTTAGGGCATCGGCTTGGCCGCCGTCCCGACTAACGAGCTGCACTGGGAAGCGCGACGTTGTGGAGATCCTTCACAGAAGACAATAAGTCCAATGACTCTTAGAACCCAGCGGCAAACCAGCGCAGAACCCCTTTATTGTCATGAAAACTATTGGTTATTATGGATTTTCTCTAGAATGTACCCCCCCACACTGTGTAGTGGACTTTATCCTCGTCATCCATGGTTGGTCCCACGATGGACATGTTCTCCATGACGTCAGAAGAAGAGGATTCCGACCCCGTACTGGCTTTGTCTGTATTTACTGTTAATGATTATGTACTCAGTCAATTAATAGTTGTTTCCTCTAACCTTCTAGAGGTCAGTAAATCAATTTAAAGCTGGGGGGGGGGGCATTAGACCCTGTGTGAATATGACAGGAGGGGTAAATTAAAGGCTTTGTCGTCCTTTCAGAACCTTGTGGTCAATAAGAGGGCGATGTCTAAATCAATACATTTAAGGAATTACACGGACTAATTGCCTCCTTTAAAGGGCCTCGGCAACAATTTGATGAAAGGCCCGTTTGTCAGGGGTGTCTGGGGGCCCCCAGGTAGGTTCAAGGGCCACCCTATGGGAGACACAAATAGAGAACAAGGCGGGAGACTCTCCATGGAAAATATCATGAAGAACCTACAGCTCTAGAGTTAGGTGACTCCTCAAATATGTCACCGAAGGGGGGGTGGATAAGTGGAACAGCCTCTCAGCAGAGGTGGTAGAGGGTAATACAGTGAGTGGAGTTAAACATGCATGGGATAGACATACGGCTCCTGAATCTAAGACGAGACCAACGACTGATTAATGTTTGAGTCTTTACAGCACGAACGACACGAATGGTTCCTATCCCACCGGTTTTTAAGTCCCCTCACTGTATTACCATCTACCACTTCTCCTGAGAGGCTCTTCCACTTACCTTCCACCCTCTCAGTAATTTTAAAACTTCCTCTACTATAACTATTTAACCTCCAGGCAGTTTCTAGCAGCTACGGGTTAAACCTTCCCGAGTTTTTTTCGTTGAAATCACCAATGGGGGCCTTCGATAAAACATTCCATGATGGTGGAAACATTTATCTTGGGGTCGTCCTCCGCTGTCAGATATACGACTCGTGCCACGTGCTTTATCTTCCCCGGCGCTGTCTCGTGTGAGAGGAACATCGCATGCTTCCAATTTATTAAATTCTTTGGGTTCAAGGAAAAAATGTTACCTGCGTCTGACCTCCCCGTGCCTGCGCGATGCCATTAGGCAGGACTGACTGGCGCTCTCTGCCCCCCCCCCGCTCAGCCGCGCTCTCCTCACCTGTCTATATATTTCCTGAGCTGTCTCTCATCTGTCTCACCTGTCAGCCCTCAAACGGTTCCTTAAACCATCGCTTCCCGGCTCTTCTCGTCTCTGACAGAAGGTTCTTAGCTCCAGATCCATCATTCTGCGGACGAGGAACTCCCTGGCTCCATTTTTTAAACTTTTTTAAAACTTTTTTTCCCGTTTTCTGCCTGACCTCAGATGGATTCGGGCCGATAGGAATTCAGCAGTTTAGATATCCGTTTTTTTGGACGCTTCAGGGTCTGAGCTGCTGAATTCACTAAGTGGCCGGATGTGTAAACTGCAAAATGTATACACTTGTACGAAAAATGGAGATTTTCGTAATGACCCTATTTCATGTTTTTTATGACCTAATTATTCATTATAATCATACCCAGGAACTCTTGGGGAGGAGAGAGGGTAATTCCGGGGAAAAAAAAGGGGAACAAGGGAGGGAGGGGGTCAGGAATTTGGGGCCCCTAAAGGAACTTGTCAGACTTGAGCATCATATGGGCCCGCGTACGCACCCTTTACCTGCTCAGGTACTTTCACCTCCCTTACCGAGCGCACACAATGCTTCTCCCACCTTTAACCCGCTAATTGCCGGAATCAAATGCATTTTATTTATTCACTTTGGGAAGCTGGAATGACAAGAATGAAAGGGTCAAAGGTGGCGTTTGTAGAGCTTTAACGTTCAAAGGGTATTAAGCATTCCCCCAGAATCCCTTGTGCCGGGGCAGAACAATACCCGGGTGCTGTGATTGTGTGCTGTGTGACACACAATGGGCACGTTGCTTGTTTATACAGCTGCACGGGGCGGCGGGGCCTGCGCTAAGTACACCAGGCCCCAAATCCCTGCCATAATAAACACAGGAAACATAAAGACTCGATGGGATTCGTACGTAACTCGCCCCGGGCGGACTCACCGCCTGACACTGACATGGACTAATACTCAGCGGAACCCGGACCAGCGAGATGGGGAGGACGGGGGGACCGGGAAAAGGAGGCACCAGAGAGCCCAAAAAAATTGAAAGTACAGGGAGTCTCATTCATGCGCAGCACCAGGGAGTCACAAAATAGAAAGTACGTGAAGTCTGGTCAACAAATAGCACCAGAGAGTCAAATAATAGAAAGTTTGTGGAGTCTGATCCATGCGCAGCACCAAGCGATGTATTATCTGTTTCTCGGGTAGGCGAGGAATTAAAGTTTGAAATTGTCGGGGCCGGAAGCCAACCGCATTGCCCTCCTCCATCACGCACTTTCTTCCCCCTTCCTTCGCGTTAGCCCAGGAGACACGAAAAAGGGAATGCCTTCTTATGCCAAGGGGGGTAGATGAAAAAAAAACACCTCGCCCACCCTCTACGACCCTCTTACCCAAAAACTGGGAAAACATCCAAACGTTATTCCAGCAGGTTCCACCGAGCCGCTCTCCCACCCACCAGCAGTGGCCCCCGCGCATCTCAGAATGGGAGTCATAACTGCGTTATAAGGGTGGGAAATATTGGACAAGGCTTTGGGGGTCTCCCTGAGCCAGTCCGCAGTGTTATAACCATCGGGGGGTTATCTCGGAATTTGGCCACCAAATGGGGTGTAGGAACCCCGCAAAATCGTGGGCAGAAGTGCCAACAAAAAATGCAGACAAATTACAGAAAAAACAGGTAAATTGGAGAAAAAATCTGTATTTTTACATAAAAATGAAATAAATGAATTTGACAAAAGTAATGGCGATCCACGCATTTTTCGTTTATGCTACAAAAAAGCCACCTGGCCGTGATCGTGGTTTTAGTGAACGCAGGGAGTTGGCGTCGTATCAATAATCTATCAATAATCTATCAATAATCAGAGAGATTTCCCAAAGAATCTGAATTTATCTAATTTAGAAAACATTTAAGGAAGAAATCTCATTTTTTTTTCTGCCTCGTAAAACTTCAAACCGCGTTAATCATCGTCTTGGGGGGGGGAGATTGCGATCTCAGCCGCAGGCAAACATCCCAGTTTACAAGCAAAATCTTTATTTTGTGAAGGCGGCACCGAAAGAAGTGAAACAATCATCGAAAAAATGCTTTTAAATGCCGCCGCGGTAAAATGTCCTGCGAGTCAGGGGTGATTTAACTCCCAGGCGCATATTTTACTGATCTGAAGATATTCCCCATCATACCGGGGACCCTAAGATTTACCGCCATCTTTCAGTGACAGGGCACATCCTGAGGGTAAAAGGGGGCAGATTTCCAGGGTGAAGGGGCAGATTCTCTGAGGGTAAAGGGGTGGATTTTCCGGCTAAGGTGGCAGATCCTTACCCTTTCTGGCAAGTACAACACTATCCAGATCATCCCAATTAAATGTATTTGCCCTCACCAGGGGCAGGCTGTAGATGACAAGGCGGTCTCCGGCACTTTAAGGCCGGTAGCCAGGGGCTGGATTATGCGTCACGCTGCCGGAGCAGCAGATCAAGTTTGTGTCGGCCAGCAGCCCACTGGGCATTTGCCCTTTGTGCCAGATGGCCAGTCCGTGCTTGACCCTCGCTGTCGATTGTGAGGCTTCTTAAGTTACTGAAACATCCCCTTGGCCCCCAGGGTATCTTTTTAGGTAGCATCTTAAGTTCTATGGCTTGGATTAAAAAGACACTTTGCCCAAATATGCGTCTCTCCCACAGATAAGAAATACATTTTTTTACCTAAAGTTTTAAATACACATTTATAAAAAAGAGACAGATTCCTGGATCGCTTTCTTGCCATTATTTACAGTATCCATCAAAATGATGTCCCACCGAGACGGCCCTAGACCCGTTCACCGTGCGAAGAAGAGTCATTGTTGACAAAGTCTCTCTTACCTTCAAGCCTGGATTCTGTAACTTGTGTCCTTGCCTGGCCCACGTCTTCGGTGCATCTCGATGTCGCTGGAGGATCTTGGCTGGGATGGACTCCAGGAGTTTCGACTTCACTCTGACGATCATTCTGTAAGCCTTGGTTAAGAGAGCGAATACCGTTTCTGGATTCCTCTTTAACCCTCCTGTTAAACTGGCTGTCCTGAGTACAGGATACAGATGTCGGGGTATTGTAGCCTTGAATTCTAGAGGAGACCGAAGACTTTGCTTGGGAAGCTGCTTCTGAGACACTTTTCGTTGAGACACCCGTGTAAGCGAGTGGCTTCAGACCGGCTGGGGCTTCTTGGAAGCACGACCTTTGGAAGGAGGCACTGTCTGTCTTATTAAACGAGTTGGCCCTTTGCATCATGGATCGGAGTCTCTCAGTTGAAGATGACATTTCTCTTTGCTTGGCTGGTTGGTCAAGATTGGAGTCTGGAAGCGATTCCTGTTGGAGTGATTGTGAGCGCATGCGAGAACCTATAAATGGTGACCTATGAGGGTTGGAATTTGTGCCACTTGGGGTTCTACTTAGGGATGTCCCTTGAAGTTGATCCTTGAACGGTACTTCGTTTTTTTCTCTATTTACTCGAGGACCTTGGCCAGGTATAGCGTTCAGGTTTACTCTCAGCTGCGTCCTTGGCAGCGGTTTGTTAATCTGTTCTGAGACAGGACCATTGGAAGACTTAACGACTGGACCTTGGAAACTAACTGGGAATTTTTGGAGAGTGGTTTGTTGCAAAGGCCCAAACAGAGGAGGCGGTGAAGAAGTGCAGTTAATGGGAGCATCAGCGGGTGGCGAGGAAGAGGATGAAGAGGAGGAGAATGAAGGCTCCCTACTGACTGACTTGCTGCTTCTAGACTGTGGCCGTTTATACCCTTCGGTTGGGGAACTCCAACCCTCTGATGGTGGATATCCAGCATCTGGAGAAGGGACCAGATCTGGAACATGGTCCTCGGCAATATGCAAGTCCAGAGATGGCAGAGAACTGTGGTTGTCGGCAGTCACTGGAACAAGGTGGACACCGGGCCTTTCGACCTCAGAGTGAAATACACTGCCATGAGAAGAGAACTTCTTCAGGATGGGGCTAGAAATATTGGAAACGGTGATGCTTGAGCCTTGTTGGCCTACTGACATTTGCGTAGGACGTATCTGGTGAAAAGGTTTGGTGGCTGGTGGGCACTCTAGGCTGGAGGTGGAACTGTGAAGGCTTTCACTGTCGCTTCCAGTTGTAGAAGAAGAAAATCCAGTGGGGTTCAGTTGTGTTTGGAAAGACGAGACCCGAGTAAGGCCTTGGTTGGAATTTCCATTGGTTTTGGCCATTTGCATAGTCCCTCGGTTAAAGGATAAACTACTGGTGATTCTGGTCTTTAGAACCGGACTTTGAGCCGGGCTGCAGCTGGAACTGATACTAATACGGGACTGGTAGAGCGGCTGGTGGGACCCTGCAGATACTCGTCTCTCTCCATTGCTTGTGCGGATAACATTGGCCGGAGCAGGGCTAAATGCAGAGTTGAGTGGAGAAGTCGGAGAAAACACAGGAGTGTCATCGACGTCCTCCATGTCAAAAGATCTCTTCAGAGCTGCGGAATATGAAAACACACAAGAAACCGGATTAATATCTCAAAACCGGACGCAAAAAACACTTAAAATATATCATAAGTAGGACATTAACACATTGATATCACTTATAGGGGTAATTAGAAGGTGAAAGACTATCAAGCAAGTGTCTTCCAACAGAAGGGGAGGATGGGTTGAAGAAAGAGTTTGAGGGTCCATCACAGTGGGGCTTCATAGGGATGAGGCATAGGGGTGCTTAAGTTAATGGTGCTTACAGGATTTATTATAGAAAGAAATGAATAAGGAAAATGGACTTAGTCCTGTTAGCCGAAGAGAAGATGGAGCCTATAGTAGAAGGCTATAGGTTTTAGTGGGTCATTGTGGGAAGAAAGGCTTAAAGCCACATCAGCTTTGAAGACCTCGGTGGTCTGTTCCTTCTGAATCATTACAAAGAATATATAAGGGATTCGGACAGTAACAGTAACCATGTCCCCTCTGAGTAGAAGTTCTACAAACTGTGGTCCCGTTCCTCCGTAACATCTTCTTCTAGACCATTTTGTACCCACGTACTCTGGATAAACATGCCCTGTCTGATGTTTTTTGGGGGGAAATTGTAACTTCTATTCTTTTTAGCACAATATAAATCACCGAGTGCTCTCCACCATATAACTCCATATAAGGTTTAATCATAAAGGAGCACATCGAGCCAAAATCTTGCATAATAACATTTTTGACACCCGCGATGTCTCTTTGTCTAAAAATGGTTACGGAATGCGGCAGACGGTCTCAACATTATCCCTTAACCACAGGTAACTGCGCAGACCACCAGGCTTACTTTTGCATAGGTGGGCTGGTCAGACCAAGGTCCGCCATTCTTATTTTAGAAGCCTCCCTGCAAGCCGTACTTTTTGAAGTGGTCGGATGTTTGATTTTAAATGATTCTGGTGTTTCAGAGGTCTGACGAGCAGCTGATCACAATGTATTACAATTTCATTGCTGGCAACTCATTTAACACATAAACCATACAAAAAAAGTAAAAAAAATAAATTATAAAAAAACACCAAAATCAGCACAAACTTTGCAAAGGTTTTTGCCCAGATCTGGTGGGTTGGCTGTGTCCCGGCAATAAAGAGGTTAAAAAGGATGGTGGAGTATATCCCATATCCTATTGTGTGCCAGAAGGGGCCAAACCGAGAAATTACCCCGCAAAGTCTTCCAGACCCCTCCGGACTCAAAAGGATTAGAAAAAGACAAGAGGCATTTGAACAATCGTGCCCAAGTATGCCTGCCCTGGGGGCACCGGGACATATGGCTGCCAGGTCATCCCCCACCCCCATGTGTAGGCAGCTCAGACAGCTGGAGCGGAATTAACCCCATACCTGCCTGTATCTGCCCCTGGCAACAAAAAAACCCCTTGTGTATCAATATACGAAAGAGATGACGTCCGTGGTATCCGTCCTGCCGCTCAGAACACTCCACGTCATTTTGCGCATGGAAATGGTAAAAAAAAAAAAGTCAATATTTTATAAACGTACGTTTTAGAACCGGGGAGGAAATATGGGCTGTCCAGCTGTTGTTGAATATACAAGTCTTATTAACCCCTTCACATAATCAAAGTATACGGTCCCTTTAAAAACTTTACGTTGATCCCATAATGCAATGCCTCCAGGATGTGGGACATATGGTCACCCCCCCTGCTTACCCCCCCCCCTGCTTCCATATGTGGAATGATCGCAGACCAATAGGAAGCGTCGTGACAGCGGTGACCCTTTTAGCCCCTATTATGTCATTTGAAGAAGGAAATGTATCCATTTAATTATAAGCCTGAAGTGCAATCACCCCGCGTATAACCCCTGAGAACCACGGGACGGGAAGGTGAGCCTCGACGGCCCTCGAAAAAAGGGTAGAGAACGTCAAGCCGCTCAGGAAGGGCCGCTTATCGCCAGCGGACGGACAGCTCTAATTATAGCAGCCGTGGCCGGAGGTCCCAGCATAGGAAGGAGAGGACAGTCGTCCAATACACGGTACGAAGGATACCAAGTAGGAATCAGAGTGCCATTTAGTCGACAAGCCTCTTCCTTCTTTCAGAAGATTGCTACTTTGTTTCTAAAGTCAAACCCCGCGGTTCTGTTACATATAATGAGTAAAAGGCATTAGTTGGAAAGTCCCGGCGCGTTTCGCGTCATAGTATAGGTACGTCAAGAATGGAAACTTGTTCACCCGTAATGTAAGAGGTTTATAAAGTTGGTATTTTTTATTTTTTTTTACCAAAACCAGAACGATCGGAGAGTCTTTACGCACAAATAATAAGAAGAACGCTCTTAGCTCATCATGAGATACACGTCAGTAAGATCAATCCAAATGAATTACCCTTTAAAGTCAATTATCCCCCCGCAGACTTCAGAAGGATCCTACGCTACGTCGTTTCTACACTTCAGTTACCTTGTAATGACAATAATTATGGTTAAAAAAAAAATGAAAGGAAAAATAGAATAAAAGGAATAATTGAAGTATGCGGAAAGCTTGGTGGTTCCCCGGATCGGTGTCGGACTACCGTTTACTCTTTGAGGATGATGATGGCCATAAACTGGAAAAAAAAAAATATAGCCGGTGGGACGGCTGACGATATCTAGCGAAGAACCGATCTAGATTTGCCTGAATAAGGCTGGATTGAACTTAAAAGTTCCGACGGATCCCACCGCTGACACCAATCCACTGATCTCATAGGAAGGAGTGGGTGTCTCGCTGGTTTTTTTGGCTGAGAAGTTTGTTGACATGAAATAAAACAGAGCGAAGCTCTCCATTTGCGTGGCCATGAGTGACCTCTCCCCCCTCTCCAGCTCGTTACGCTCTCTCTTCCCATCTGTTCCCTTTGGTGTCCTGATATCATCAGTTTGTTCCTCTGAAGTGGGTTGGATTTCCCCCGTTAATTGTTTATCTGAAAAGTTCAGATCCTTCCATTGACCAAGTAAAGAAAGCCTCCTCGATTGCCCGCCAGCTGTCGTTCGTACCGGACTTTATCATCGTGACTTATACAAAGTTATTCACTAAACATCCATAAATATATTTATTTAGTATTTTCAAGGTTTTACCGGAAAATAATGCAATAAAAATCAGAGAGTTTGGTGGAGTGGAGCTCATCCCAAGTGATAGCGACTCGAGATAAACTGAGCTTCAGATAAGATTTGTTTGGACAGGGACCTCCTCACCTTTTGTTTCTTGGAGTCCAATTTGTTATGCGATGCTTATTACGTCCCCATTGTACAGCACTGCGGAATATGACGGTGCTATATAAATCGATAAGCAATAAATCATTTCTTACTCTGACCACGAGAAGTGTGAAAAGCATCAAGTATCAGATTAAAGTTAGTAAATTTTGCTCGGTTTTCTTTTTCTTTACCCCAGTTGTAGTTTTTGCCCCCATAATATAAATGTTTTCAGGCAGCTGCATTTCAGCCCTTTGTATGATTCTCGCTCTGTTATCTGATCCCCGATCTACTAAACACCACGACCCCTTATCATACTGCCTGTGGGGAACAACAGAATGGCTCGGTCTTAATCACCCAATCGGACTCTCTGACTAATGGAAGTCTATGAAGGAACGGACTTCATTAGCATCGCCATAAAGCATCAGCTCAGTGTGGGGTTTGAGCCGGGAAAGTCACCCAAAATTATTGTATACAGCGCTGGGGGGTTATATTACTGTATACAGCGCTGGGGGGTTATATTACTGTATACAGCGCTGGGGGGTTATATTACTGTATATAGTGTTGGGGGTTATATTACTGTATACAGCGCTGGGGGGTTATATTACTGTATACAGCGCTGGGGGTTATATTACTGTATACAGCGCTGGGGGTTATATTACTGTATACAGCGCTGGGGGTTATATTACTGTATACAGCGCTGGGGGTTATATTACTGTATACAGCGCTGGGGGGTTATATTACTGTATACAGCGCTGGGGGTTATATTACTGTATACAGCACTGGGGGGTTATATTACTGTATACAGCGCTGGGGGGTTATTACTGTATACAGCGCTGGGGGTTATATTACTGTATACAGCGCTGGGGGTTATATTACTGTATACAGCGCTGGGGGGTTATATTACTGTATACAGCGCTGGGGGTTATATTACTGTATACAGCGCTGGGGGTTATATTACTGTATACAGCGCTGGGGGGTTATATTACTGTATACAGCGCTGGGGGTTATATTACTGTATACAGCGCTGGGGGTTATATTACTGTATACAGCGCTGGGGGGTTATATTACTGTATACAGCGCTGTGTTCAGTACCCCTATAGCTATTTATTGCCCCCCGTTAAGGAAGATGAGTTCCCATTGTTTAGCTGTCGAAACGTGCGGACCCTGGCAGGGCCATCAAATGATACACTGGGGGGCAAAAACAGTTACCTGACAGTCAAGCAGGGATTTGGAGACAGACGATGAAACGTTCCCCTCTAGGGACAAGTAAAGTGCAAAAAAAAACGATCCCCATTATAGAATCAATCAACGCCGGGTCTACCTTTTGTAAAGCAGTAAGAATCCTTTTTTTTTCTGGTTAAAAATCAATTTACTGATCAAACCATAAAATAAACTTCCCAGTTACAGATTACATACTGATTGCTTCCAAAGCTTTGTCTAATTGGAACAGCACCTTTAATTAATAAGGACCTGCGAACCTGGTTATTATTCGTTCTAGATCTGTCTGTTACAATTCAATAAGGACAGAAAGGAGTTAATTCAATGGATAATATATGGTTAATGGGTGACACTGCTAGAGGTTGTCCACCCGGGACTCTGGACCCATTCGGGGGTTAATACGTATGTTATGTGCTCATTATGGGCAAATAAAGGAGATTTTTTAATTTATTTTGGAATTTTAGGTTCCGGACCCCCCCCCCCAAAAAAAAAATGGCTGAAGAATTCGAGGTACGCGGAGCTTTTGTTCTGGGATGTGAAGGAATGTCCCGAAAATTCCGGAGTTGGCCGGAGATCAAAAAAAACAGCACCAAAGAAGCTGGGGAGATGGGGAGAGACCGCCGAGCAGCGGTCAACGCGAGGGATTCCGACGAGACCGCAGGTGACTGGGTGACTGGTCTCGAGACAGTCGGAGAGCGAATTTCCCTGTCGGAATCGAGAGGACGCCCGTCAAACAGATGATTTTATCTGACATGAGATGATATCGCGTCACGCCGTGTTATTCTCCGAGGACCGCTCGTCGCGTTGATGAATCAAAGCGATGGAATTATAAAGCGTGAATGATAATATCTCACAGCAGACACGGGGGAGGGGGGCGCGCGAATGAATTACCAAGAACGTTCTAACACAACGCCAGCTCCTTAGACGTCTCGTCAACCTCGGTGGACGATCAAAGGCCGGAATCAAATCTGCCAAAGCCAAGAAAACGAGGGGTCGTTCCCAAGGAGAGCATTCGGAGACATCGAGAGGTTCAGCAAAGCCAGCCTGGTTCCAGATTCTCAGATCTTAGAAGATCTTAGAACCCCGTCAGGTTCCACCACAAGATAGGAGGCATCTCAACAGAGCGGGGTAATTCGACCCTAGGTATTTGAATCATTCGGCCGTGGGGCAAGAGGTTATTAAAGTTACTCTGTGACCAATTGTGCCCCCAAAAGGTCCTTTCGAGGGGCTGTAGGTCCTATGGAGCGATTTCTGGATCACTTGCCAAACGCTGTCTCAGGAGGCTCCAGGGAGATAATAACGTTTGTGAAGGGGTTCATTCATCCGGTGCCAGATGCTGCCGAGCTGACCCTGGTCTCCGAGCCTCCGCCAACCTCATAATAGCCCGACGAATTCCAACCTTTATTGAGCTGGGTCTAGAACGTGCGCAGCTCAGCAAGGTGGAACCCGGTATTGTCCGGTACCCTGATTTCTTTGGTGGACATCTAGATGCCTACTTAGGTGAGACCTCCGAGAGCTCCACTGATGACAAACCTGGGTTTTCATTAAAGCCCCCCCAAAAAATTCCAGGAGAAATGCCGAATTTTAATTTATAACGCCTCCCATGGTAGCCAGATCTGGTACAACAAAAAATGTCCTCTTTAATCCAGAACCACGTTACCTAGAACCGCATTAATTGACGATTCTAGCTACCTTTTATGGTCTAATTATTTAGGAAGGTTAGGAAACAGGTATTTTTCCGCACGCCGCAGCCGTGTCGGGTTGGGTGAGGGTCTGGCTCGGAAGGCAGGCATGTCAGCGCATTTCGACGTGTTCCTACAAGCCTCAGTGTTCCTACAAGCCTCGGTACTAGAGCTGTGAAGAGAACTACGTGATTACCTGGAATTCCACAGACCACCTCTGCCTGTCACCTCGGAAAGGATGGGGGGGAGGCAAAAGGAGTCAAAGGTCACCTGACCTCGGATGAGAGTTAAGGTGCTAGTTAGAGAGGAGGGAGCTGGGATAGGAGACAGCTGATGGTTTAAATGACCGATTTAAAGGGACAGCGCGTCATGTGATCAGATTAACCCATGATACAGAGACCGGGGGGGGGGGACATTGTACGTTAATCATTACTTTTGCCTCTACGGCATCGGGAACTGCTGTGATTTGCCCTTTGTATGGGGACAAGTCAGTAACACCCGGGGGGGGGGGGGCGGTTCTGTTATGGGGGGTGTTATACCTCCAGAACATGCCACGGCGGATTTACGGCTCGCACGGTGAGCTGGAGGAAGAAATGTTTAAAGCGGCTCTCAGTGAATATAAACAATGTATGTGTAGACATTACTTCACAGCCTGCAAGACGGTGAGGATTGTGGGGACTTCCATTCCCATCATCCACACGCAACTTCATGACTGTCAGAGTTACAGAGTTAACTGAACTGAAATAAATTCATACGTTTGGCACGGTGGGATTTTGCAGGTAAGTTCATGGGGTGGGGGGTATTTGGGGTATTTAGGATCCAGGCTGCTCTCTTCACGTCAGCCTCTGGAGCTTTAAGCGCTTCATAAATAACCAGCAACGGACGCGGCGCACGAATGAAATAATTACTGATGGAAAACACATGAGTTACGGCTCCTAATTACGGCTCTTGGCTAATTGCGGATGAGCGGTGACCACGGTGACCCCGCTCCGCTCCGCGGGGAGCCATAACTCACAACGAGGACCACGGCAGGTCTGGACTTTTAGGAGACTTCGGTGCTCGGTGTTCAAAATGAGAAATAATCAACACTAATAATGATTTTATCATCTTACTCTCCTTCTCTCCTGTCCTGCCTGCCCTTCTCACTCCAACCCACAACCTGCCCTCCTCTCTCTATCTCACTGCTTGCCCTTCTCTCTGTATCCCAACTCCTGCCCTTCTCACTCCAACCCATCACCTGCCCTCTTCTCTCAATCCCACCACCTATGTTTTTCTCTTTATCCCACCATCTACCCTTCTCTATTATTTCTCTTCCCCACCGCCTGCCCTTCTTTCTCTTCCCCACCGCCTGCCCTTCTTTCTCTTCCCCACCGCCTGCCCTTCTTTCTCTTCCCCACCGCCTGCCCTTCTTTCTCTTCCCCACCAGGCCTATTGAGAAGCAGAAATCGAATCGGCTTTAACACTTTCACATACCATTCCCCCGGCACTCACGCAGTTAACTTCCACAGGTATGTGTGCACACCTCTGCCTAAACATGCGCAGCTCTTTAGCATAACTTAACCTGGATGTAACATCAAACGGCTTGCGATGTGAACACGGATGAGCGCGGCCCTCGTGGGCAGACAGGATCGCACGTTAACCCTTTAAACGGAATCATGCGAAACGTTCTCACGGTGGGAAAGCCTAACGGCGTCTCCTCTGATGAGATGGGCAATTAATGATAAGAAAGGGAGGCAGATTAGATAAGCGGGGGAAGGGAGGAGAGGCTGGAGGGGGAGAGATAAAGGCAGGAGTCAGACGGTACAGCTGGGAGACGAATACCCCCCCGGTACAACTCCCATAACCCTCAGCCAGCCAGATCAATGCCAGTACTGTGAGATCAATGCCAATCCTGTGAATGAAGCTAATGTAATGGCAGCACGGGGTTAATAAAGACATGTAGAGCTGCTTTATCCAATGGCAAGAGCCGCTGTCAGGGCCCCCGCCGTCAGAGCTGTATAAAGTATTGGGCCCTAAGTTTGGAACCCTTGGCGTAAAATAAGAGAGTTTTACTTTAAGTTTAATTTTAAGAAAGTTTTACTTTACTGAGAGGGCGGTGAATAAGTGGAACAGCCTCCCGGCAGAAGCGGCACAGGGGGCTACAAGTGCTCATCGACGTGGGTGTATTGTCTACAAATAGTATCCAGTCGGAGACTACCGTGTCGCAGGCGAGTATAAGGAAACCATCTGTTTATTGATTTAAATATTCTCTTCTGTGGATCAAAAGAAACATTTAACTCCTTAATGACAAAGCCCGTACATGTACGGGCTCAAAATGCATTGTTTTCGATGGGTTTAGGGGCTGCCCATTGTCTTTAAAGGGTTAATGACGGCAGAATTCGAACGCAATGAGACGGAACGAAAGCAACGGCGGAAGTCAAACATATGGGGAGGAAAAAAGCGTGAAACGCACAGGGGGGGATTAAGAGGAGCACAGAAAAAAAGTTATAAAAGGGGTAAGAAGAGGGGGAAATATCGTCCGATAGACAGCAGCTGCCCAGCGGAACTCTGACACATTCAGCACTCTCGGGGTATTTCAGGGCAAGCGGCTGCCCAAAAAATCTGCAGCGCCTCTCGGCTCCCCCCCAAAACACTCCTGTAAAACAGAATTATCTCCAAAAAACAGAGAGGAAGCGCGGTGACAGAAGACGGACGCGCTGGGATCCCTCGGATGAAACGGAAAGAGAGATCGCAGACAGGAGATTAGAGCGTCGCGGATTCCACGCCCGAGTCAGAGAGAGAGCACGGGAAGCAGATCGGAGATCAGACAGCTGTCAGGGATATCGAGGAAAAGAAATCCCCAGAACGATTATAGTCCTTCCATACAGACATGAATCAGGAAAGAGACCGAGAGACCCCTCCACCCAGGAACCACGGGGAGACCGTATCTAAATCCCATTCTGGTTTGGCAGCGGGGCAGAGAACACAACCAGAAGAGACCCCCCCGGCTCGCTGTCTGCAATGGGGGGGCCACCTCCAAACCAGAGGAACCCTGATAGTATCTCCTTAGTGTCCTGTATCCCACCAACGCGAACATTCCAGGGGGAGATCGCCATCACTTATATATATATATATATACAGTATATCCATTATATAGATACAGTATATCCATTATATATAGATACAGTATATCCATTATATATATATATATATATATATATATACAGTATATCCATTATATATATATATACACAGTATATCCATTATATAGATACAGTATATCCATTATATATATATATACACAGTATATCCATTATATATATATATATATACAGTATATCCATTATATATATATATACACAGTATATCCATTATATAGATACAGTATATCCATTATATATATATATATACAGTATATCCATTATATAGATACAGTATATCCATTATATTATATATACAGTATAACCATTATATATATATAGATACAGTATATCCATTATATAGATACAGTATATCCATTATATATATATATATATATACAGTATATCCATTATATATATATACAGTATATCCATTATATATATATATACACAGTATATCCATTATATAGATACAGTATATCCATTATATATATATATATATACACAGTATATCCATTATATATATATATATATATATATATATATATATATACAGTATATCCATTATATAGATACAGTATATCCATTATATATATATATACAGTATAACCATTATATATATATATATACATTATATTCATTATATAGATACAGTATATCCATTATATAGATACAGTATATCCATTATATATATATATATATATATATATATATACATTATATCCATTATATAGATACATTATATTCATTATATAGATACAGTATATCCATTATATAGATACAGTATATCCATTATATATATATATATATACACAGTATATCCAGGCACCAAGGCAACGTAAGAATCAGGCGCCATGAAATAAAAATCCGAAGAGAATCAGAAATCTAGTAATTATTATTCCAATCGTTGGAATTGGGAGAAGAGGAAAGCGATTGTAAGAAAGGAGAAAAACCAGAGTTCGGGGAAATTAAGGGAAAGAAAGAAGAGCAGAGAGAGAAGGGGACAGCGAGGCAGAGAGAAGAAACTTCGGGGGGAGAGATATAGAGAAGAAAAAGTTAAGGAGAAAAAAAATGAAGACAGAGAGCACGTTGGGGAGAATGACCAGCGGGGAAGAAACAAGAGGGGAGAGCGAGGAGATCTGAAGATTCCAGGAGGATAGAAAACGAAGACGGCCAAGGAGGGGAAGGAAACTCGGACAGAGTCCAGGAGGATTCGCCTTCCACGTGAAGACAATAGGAGGAAAATACTGAAATATTTTATAGTTTCAGACCCCGCCGTGTGAGACGAAGGCGGTCGCCGACCTTCTACCCGCTTCCTAAGAGGGAAAACATTCGCAAAATCTATAACCTCGAGGCATGGAAGGGGTTAAATGCAGATAGAGAGGTCCAGATTAAATGCTGACCCCCCTCGGCTGTTACTCACCCCCCCCCCCATGTCTGATGCCTGGTGGGTGTCAACAGGTCGAGTCCGGGGCACCAAGCGGAATCCTGTCTAATCCTGCCCCTGAGCACAGACTTTCACATGCCCCTGCCCCCCCCCGCCGCCCCCCAGGGGGGTAGAGTCCAGTCCTGCCCTGAGCTCCCAGAAGCCTCAGCTGATGACACCTATTCAAGTATGCCAAGCATCCATATTTAGGGGGCAGATCCACCTCCTCCGAGTATCCAGTGGGGCATTACTTAGATAATTGCCCCTGCATGCCTATCTGGGGATAATTGTTTAGAAACCTGGAGCTAAATGTGAAAGAAGAGCCCAGAGGATGAAGAAGCCGCATGGGACGGGGGAGGGGGGGGGGGGTCACATCGCATTAATGACTTGTGTCTATAGGTATTAGCCTCTACCACCTCTGCTGGGAGGCTGTTCCACTTATCTAGTACCACCCTCTCTTCTTTATGTGGAATCAGTATTGGAATTATATTATATTGTAAATACGGAATGAGTTAATATCCACTATACAGCAAACTACAACTCCCATCAGGCAGACCAGGCCTCTGGATTCAGACCAATGGCTTTTCAGAGGCTCACCTGTGCGCAGATTCATAAAAGCAATCCTGGCAGGTTAACCAGACGGGCTTTAGGTCTCACCCAGGGGCATTTATAGGAAATGTACCCCTCGGGGAGGCGTTATGCTCCCCACGGCCCTGCAGGAGGCATTTACGGTATTAATGCCCTTTAGTGCCCTTAATTAAAGGGCCGGTATCACCAACCGGCTATTAGCGCATTTCTGCTCTAAAAGAACAACATTAACCCCGGGAAACCCGGCATTCGCAGGAATATAGGGCCCCGTTTACCCTAACGTCACCGTGTTTGCCGTATATTGGGGTATAGAAGTCACACCCCCTCATGGCAATCAGCCAGACGTGGACCAGCTGAGCATGGTGGGAGTAGGAGTTTACAGTAGCTGGCGAGCTGCCCATTGGTAAAATAGTGAAAAAAGCATAAATGTGAAACGCGTGGACGGAGTTATTCCGGGACCCCGTAAAGGCGCGTTCACTGAGACCGGCAGGGAAGGGGTTACTGGCAGTAATTACTAGGGCAGGAAAGCATTCTTTCCGTGTCCAGCATCAGGTTACACCTGCGGATTTACCTGCCCTCCCCCTCCGCAGAGCCACGGACACCTCCGTCCCACGGCCGCGCTGGATTCAGAAATGCCTAGTGTCTCTGCTCAGCTTGGCCAGTCCCTCTTTGGTCCCCTAATCCCTGATACCCCTCTTTTATCCCCTGATGCCCCTCTTTCCTCCCCTGATGCCCCTCTCTCCCCCCTGATGCCCCTCTTTCCTCCCCTGATGCCCCTCTCTCCCCCCTGATGCCCCTCTTTCCTCCCCTGTTGCCCCTCTTTTCTAGGTCGTCAGAATGTTTGCTGGGTATGAGGGTATCGCAGGGTTCTACTGCCCTAAAAGCCCCAATAATGTGTATAGAAACAGCAGGGAAGGGGTTAATAACGGAAACGGGGTAAATAAACCCCGTTATTCTTCTATTGGCAGCCGCGTCGGATTCTCTGTTTTCCGTAAATCCTCTTTAATCTCAGATAAATGTTGTCGCTGAATAAAGGGTTAGGAGCGTCTTAACGTGGGAATTAAGTTCGTGTCGGAGGAGGTCCGGCCCCCGCTTACCCGGCCCCCGCGCAGAACGCGCCCAGCATAATGGGGAGGAAAAAAACATTGCGGGCTGCCAATGTCTCCTTCTCAGATCAGTGAGATGTAATGAAAGGAAGTTTTACTTTACTGAGAGGGTGGTAGATAAGTGGAGCAGCCTCCCAGCAGAAGTGGTAGCGGGTAATACAGTGAGGGAATGTAAACATGCATGGGATAGGCGACTAGACGGGGGCTGGATGGGGCTAAGGATATGTATACATTAAAGGTTACTTGAGAACAGGTGAGTGAACGTCTACTGCACTGAATGCCTAACTCACGCCTTTGCTTGAGAACAGGTGGGCGAGACGAGGAGGTTTTGAGGGATTTTTCACCACTGGCTACGGAAACGAGGAGGAAATTGTTAAAACTGCTTGTTTTCCACCAACATTCCAGGTAAGAAGCGAGCGTGGAAAATGCGAAAGCCACGGGGGGGAAAAAGTCCCTTTCTCCACCCAAATCAATTCAGAGCGGTCGCCGCCGGAAACGGGCTGCCTTAGCGACGGGACAAGTGGGATCTTGCGCCGGAGGAAGCGCATGTCCGGGGCTGTCACTCAGCCTCCCTGCGGGCGATCGCGCATGGTCACCGCCGGGGGTCTCCCGCTCTCACCTACGGTCCGTCAGATGAGATCCCTGCAGGAGGGGGCGCTACAGATTTATTTTTATAGAAAAATACATTTTTAGAGATAATTTGAGTCAAAGGAAAATCTGTAACCGAGTCCCGAGCGAAACGCGTCGCCGGGGGAAACACCCAGAAATGAGACGGTTAAAGGTGTAGAGATAATATGAGCCGGGGGTGGACTGGAAAACGGGGGGGGGGGGGGTTGCTTCATAATAACAAAATCACTGAATTTCAGCCAAAAAAAGAAAAATACAGCAAAAAAAAAATGCCAGAGCTTTAGAAATTGTAATAATTTAAGCAAAAACTGAGCAAAATGATTAAAATGCTAAAGTTTTTCCTTTTTTTCAGTTTACGTTTTTAAGGAGAATTTGGGGCAAAATGTAAATAATGAAGTTAATGGAATTGTTATTTTTTTCGGGTCTCGGCTGCGTGGAAAGCGTTGGGCGCGCGGTGCAGGGAATTAACCGTTTGATGGCTGCATTTAGCACCATTTTACAAACCTCACCTATTACGCCCCCGCCTTGTGATTGACAGGAGGGCGGGAAACGCAAACAACCCCCCCCCCCCCGCGCGCTTTACCGAAACGCGGCGGCTCCTTCAAAGGGGTAAATCGTCTGATCCCCCGACGGGGCGCATGCACGCTTTCTGGGGGGGTCCGCCCCAACGAGGGGAGACAAGGGGATTCAGTTCTCAAGAGCCCCCCCCGTGGTGCAATAAGCAGGAATGTTGTAATGGTTTCCAAGGCAACTGCTCCTTGGGGCAATTTCTCTTTTTTTTTACCATTTATTGAGAATTTTACTAGAACCGAAGGAACGATTTACCTATAAATTTAAATAAATATATTCATACACTATATGTAAAGAATATTAAGCGTTAATACTTGGGTCACGATACCTCCCAAGTGTCCCTGTTTAGTCCTCCCAGTCCCTGCGCCCCAAAAAAGAATTGTGGGCAAACATCAAAAAGTTTATGAAACCCCAAATCCTTTAATTTCTAGTATTTAAAATTCGATCGGTTCGGCCGAAAATCTACCTGTCGGCTCTCTGGCTGAGGAATCATAACTCCCATCACTGAGCCGGTAACGAGTATATTCGTGGCTGCCCGGCAGATCTCATGCATCACTGGACTGCTAGCTCAGAGTGATGGGAGTGGAAAGCAGCAGAAGAAAAAAAAAAACCACACTCATTTTTAGGCATTTTATGCGCTTTTACCCATAATTCCTGCGCAGCCTCTGGCCGGGTGCTGAGGGCAGGGGTATGGGGGACGGGGTTTTGATGTATGCATAGGCAGGGGCCCCTTATTGACTGGCTAAGATGAAAGCAACAAAGGATCCGGCGCTCAGCCCATAGGCGTTCCCACGGCAAACATCTCCGACTGCATTACCACCAGCGCCGGGCGTCGGCACAGATCCGAATAGAGGGGGTGTTATAAAGGGGTAACGTGGGGCCCATTTGTTTTATTCAGGGGCCGCCCACAGATTCACTGCCCCCCCAGCACAGATACCCCGTTATCTTGTAAGTGGCCCCTGAATAAAAGCGAATGGACCCCGCGTTACGCATTTTCAGGGCCGCCGGCCCCCCACCTCACGGCCGAGGTCATCATCATTAACATTCTTTATTTATTAAGCGCCAACATATTCCGCGGCGATGTACAATACATGCCAAAGATACGTTTACCCCGACAGATACCAGGAGCGGAGGACCCGGCCCGTGAGCTGACAATCTAGCCTTACTGCGCGTTCATACGCAGCTCCGGCTTCTGAGGACCCCACTCGTGAGAGGTGAAGATTAACCGAGTGGACACTCTGTCTGTCCAATTGCCTCTTCTGCTGAGCGGCCGTTCCACGTATCTACCACTCTCCCCTCAGCAGGCGCTGAGCCTTAGGATACGTCACGGCCCATACTAGATTGTAAGCCCACTCTGTCACCGGCACGCTTTACCCCCAGGAGGGCTTCATTAATGTCATTAGGGCACTTTTGGTGGTCTTTAAAGGGGCTGACCCCTCCGCAGGTCGCTGCCCTCCCCACACTCCAGCCACAGGACCACCAAGCCCTTTCATATTCAGGTAGTGGATGCTGTGAGCCACACAGGGAGGGCTGTTAGTGGGTCTCCGTCAGGGCGGGGGGGGGGGTATGATGCCCCCCCGTCCCACTCATATTTCAATCCAGGGGGCATATTTGAGAAGACCAGGGGGTCCGGGAAATGCGTCTTCCTTCACAAGTCATTTATCATCGTTCGGTTTGTATAGCACCATCATATTCCACAGCGCTGTACAAAGTAACTGAAGCTTTTACGTGAAGATATGGGGAGGAATAAACTACGCATCGCTTGGGGGGGTCAGAATCCCAGGAGTCCGGCCCGAGATCCAGCCGACACTTAAGGAAAACCATGCGCCTCCGTATTAACCCTTCGCTGCCCAAAGCAGAAACTTACTTATACACGGTACCCGGCGCAGGCTCGGCTTTGTTGCAGTAAAGAGTGGTTCATAGCTATAAAAGAATATTGGGGGGGGGGCAACTTTAACCCTATGAGAGCCAACGGACGGAGGACCACAGCACTTTGCCTAGATTAAGCTGCGATATGTTGTATGACGTGCAAAGGGTTAAATCTGCCGTGGGATAGCGATAGGGGGTGATGGGGATATGATAGAGAAAAGAGGTAAAGAGCGAAGAAAGGAGACAGAGAGAGAGAAGGAGGGAGAGAGAGAGGGAGAGAGGGGTAAGATGACTCAGAGCTTCGCCTTCCGAAAGTGATCGGTTCTAAGGGGTATTTATCAAGTCTGGGGGCAATTGCCCCAGCGCATGAAGGGTTAATGGGGGGGGTGAATGGCGAATGTAAAGTTTGATAGAGGGGATATGACCGTCTCGCTCTAACGGGGTGACTTATAATCAGTGGAGGGGGTAGAACATAAGGTATGGACGCCCCCCCCCCCGCTTACCTTCGAAGTCGGAGAGTATCCCCTCCAGGTGGTCGTTGACCGACAGTCCGGACATCCTGGCCGCCTCGCTCCGCTCGCTTCCACGGCCGACCCAGGGAACTCGCGGGGGTCCCTCTACTTCCACAGCGCGATCCAGATGTGGGGAGGCTTTGGCGAGGGGTAACGGGGGAAGGGGGTCTCTGAATAAATGAAGTCGCTCCCCCCAGGAAAAACAACTACAAAATAAAATACAAAAAAGCTAAAAAGTCTCTTAATGCGGCGAACGGCGAGAGGAGGGAGAGAGACCTCGGTGCTTAAAGCTCCAACTCGGAATGAGAAGCAGAGGGAGGCAGCGGTGGGATGAGATGAGACCCCTCCTACCCCGGGACACGGATCACTTTCAGAAACTACCTCCCCTCCCCGCCAAATACCTCTCAGGAATCCCCACTCTCCCTCTCGCTCGCTCTCTCTCGCTCGCTCTCTCTCTCTCTCGCTCTCCCTCTCTCTCGCTCTCCCTCTCTCCCTCTCTCTCTCTCTCTCTCTCTCTCTCTCTCTCTCTCTCTCTCTCTCTCTCTCTCTCTCTCTCTCCCCTCTATCTTCTCTTTCTCTCTCTCACTTATTTGATCTGCACATCTGGAAGTAGGGAGGAGATGAGGAGGGGGTTATATTACCCAGATTCTGGGGCTGTACAAATTAACCCTTTGACCGCCAGAGGGATGCACTACTCAACTATCCAGCACGCCATTAACACATTCCCTGCCGGGGGGGGGGAGGTTTGGATCATCACTCGAATTCCTCTGAATAAATAATAAATAAAATGGGAAATATTTCCGACCAATCACAGAGTCCGTGGATTTGTTTCATTGATTGTAACGCGGACAGGAGGCGGATCCCTGCGCTGTTACTTTGTATCGATGTGGAACGTTACGTGATGTCATCGTGGCCTCTCTGCTACATTGTGTCACTTGTGATTAACTAGTTGTGTGACTTGTGTTACGTGCCCCCCCCCCGTATGAACAGTTATTCTTTTGTGTTATTTTGATGCAGAAAGTTGCCCCGCGTCACGCGGCAGAACAACGCCGGCTTCTGTCCCGAGCGGCTACAATGTAACTTAGTGTTACGCATCACACCGAGTGGGTCTTAGATTCAGGAGCCGTATGTCTATCCCATGCATGTTTATTCCCCTCACTGTATTACCCTCTACCACTTCTGCTGGGAGGCTGTTCCACTTATCTACTGCCCTACCAGTAAAAGTAAACCTTCCTTACAGTTTTTAAAGTTCCACTTATCACACATCCATGTTCCAGGGCCAGGTAAATAAGGAATTCCCGGACCCAGGAGAATATGAATGTGACTCTCCGAGGGTCTCCCGGCCGGTGGGCTCCTATCAATCAGAGAGATAAGAGCCATTTGTGAGCCGAAAGCCCAGCTGGGGGATGAAGGTTTTGTCCCCATTTGCTGTTTGCTCCGGAGTCTGTACGATCTGATACCCCCCCCCCGATCTGGATTATGCCCTGGTGGGGGGGGCAATTAGACAGGAGATATTTTATCACTCATGATGGGATGGTAGAATGGTCTCCGCTAGTAAAAGGCCAAATATATCTCCCCAATGTGTCCGGCGGGGCCAGGCGAGGCCTCATTAGTCTCTAGCACAGAGGTGTTAATGGCCCCTGGGAGGCAGCATCTGTCTCGGCGTCTGTTAGCACCCGGGTGTTAATGTTACTTCGGGGCCCATAATCTTCACACCATGCAGGTCTGTTGAGGGTCTCCTTGGACAGAATTCACATTCAATGGCAAACGCTCACAAAGACAACAGAACCCGGTGGCAGATCGGCCCCATCCGGCCCCCGTCTGGTCTCCCCGTTTCTCCTGCTGTAAAGACTCAAACCTTAATCAGTCGTTGGTCTCGTCTTAGATTCAGGAGCCGTATGTCTATCCCGCGCATGTTTAATCCCCTCGCTGTATTACCCTCTACCACTTCTGCTGGGAGGCTGTTCCATTTATCTACCACCCTCTTGGCGATGTAAAATCTGTACACGTTTATGTTACCCTGTGACCTGAATTCATTGGCGATATCATCGCTTTCACTAGTCTTTCGGCCGTAGCTGTCGTTGATGTCAGAGGCAGGTGCTGCGCAGGACAATCTGAGCTTTGTCTGAATCGGCTCCGGATATAATTACAGAAGATGGGGGGGCGGTGAAATAACGCGGCGTGTAATATCTGGACGGCCTCGCGGTCACCGGCCGGCTCACTGCCCCTTACCGGGGCAATAACGGCTGATCAGAGATCTTTTGGGGGAACATTTCTCCTGCTGTAAAGATTCAAACCTTAATCAGTCGTTGGTCTCATCTTAGATTCAGGAGCCGTATGTCTATCCCATGCATGTTTAATCCCCTCACTGTATTACCCTCTACCGCTTCTGCTGAGAGGCTGTTCCCCTTATCTACCACCCTCAGTAAAGTAAATCTTCCTTCCATTCTCTTTTAGAATCTCCCGCTTCCCGTTAGAGTGTCGTCTCCTTGTTTTTCCAACTGTTTCCTGCTCAGAATTACGAACAACAGGGCAGTTAAAAAAACCCAATTCTGCCGTATTTAAAGGGACAGTAACCCTTAAAATCTTACATTTTAGTAAAGTAGTTTTTACATCGATATTATTATTATTATGTATGGATTTATATAGCGCCAACACCTTCCGCAGCGCTGTACAAAGGGCCAACAGGACATGGCAACATTACGGCCGAAGACTTCCATATGTTGACCAACCTTGTAAAACATCTGAAGAGGCCGAGCCATAAAGTGAGATAACAGCTCACAGTTTATTCAGTTTATTTTTAACCCGATTTTAAGGTAATTACCACCAAAAAAACCTCATAATATCCTTAAAGCCATCAACTAAGCGTAAATCACCAAAATAATGGGCAGAGACCCCCTTTTAAAGTGACGGGACGCCGCGAAATGAAGAAGACATCAAAAACGGGGATTGTGCTAATAAATAAAAAGTAATAATGATAATAATGATAATAATAATAATAATTGTGGATTAGGAACGTATTGAGATATTAACTCTTTTGAGACGACATGGGCAGAGACCCCTCCCCAATTCTAGATTAGGGTCCTTCTCTGCCTCCTTGTTGTACGGTGATATAAGATGCGCTGTCCCTTTAATTGCTATTATTATTATTGTTATTATTATTAATATTATTATTATTGTTATTATTATTAATATTATTATTGTTATTATTACTATTATTATTTTTTTATTTATATAAGATAAAACAATTCTTAGAGTCCGTACATTCAAAGAGTCCGACAGAACCAGAACCAGAACCCACTGACTATGACGACCCGACGAGCCGAGGGTCCGGCCCGCAAGATTCCGAACACCTTCACAGTTTATTATAATTTAAATTATTTAGGGGAATTAGGAGTTTTTGGGGACAGGAAACGTATGAATTTTGAGCCATTGTTAATATCACAGAGCGGATCAATAAAACGCGTCGGCGCGGAACGAGTTGTCGGAATGTCCGCGATCCAAAAGAGCTACCGCGGCGCCATCTGCTGGTCAGATTTATTATGGCGTCTGTGAGCGCAAAACTATTAAAAATCACAGATACTGGAGTGCGGAATAGAATTAAAACACAAAATATAATAAGACACAAAATATTAACAAAGGTAAATAAACGGCCGGGGCGCTGAGCGATTTTCACCCCAATTCCGCATTTATGGAAGGTACAAAATGCTGATTTTTCCTACCTGTGATTTTTGAGACGTGTTTTCTCATGTTTCCCACTAAACAAAAGTGTAACTTTTTTGGGTGAAGAGTGTGCATAATATGTTTATCAAGATTTTTTTGGGGGGGGGGTAAACAGAATTATTACACTACCTCTATGTATAATAGATTGTAAGCTTTGAAGACCAGGGCGCTCTTCCTCTTCGGTGCCAGTATGGCTTAAGATGAGATAATGTTATTTAATATCTCCTACAGTAACAGCGCTACAGCATCTGCTGGCGCTATATCAGTAAATGTAATGTACTACACTACCCCCTGCTGGTGGGATTGAGTATTACATACAGCGGCACAAAACTTTCCTAAACGTGTCTACTGTTGCATTCGACGTTACATTATATTTATTTATATAGCACCAGCAGATGCCGTAGCGCAGCGTAGATTTTAAAGCCGCGACACCCGGAAGCAGCCCAGGGGATTGCGGCAGGAAAATGTCCCTCTACCCTTTGAGACGCCATTACCCAAGTGACATTTCAAAAGCATCATTTTCTGTCCGTTAAGCTCTATCGGCGACCGCAGGATTCACGGCTTCTCGGGGAAAAAATAGAGGTCGGAGAACATTTCTCCCGCTGAGGTGGTAGAGGGTAATACAGTGAGGGTATTAAACATGCGCAGGATAGACATATGGCTCCTGAATCTAAGACGAGACCAGGTCTCTGATTAAGAGTCTTTACAGCAGGAGAAACGGGGAGACTAGACGGGGGCCGGATGGGGCCGATCTCCCGGAAGATGCTATGATTCTATTGGTGTCTGTGTTTTTGTTTATTTTAATGTTGTTATGGTTACTGTATCGTTACAACGCTATGGTATCTGCTGGCGCGATAATTCATTATCTTAAATCTGAAGTTCCCTGCTGAAGTAACCCAGGAGCTCCGCTCTTTAATTAAAAACTAAAAAAACCTTGAAATCTACTCAAATACGTCGAAAAGAAAACCAACGCAAACAAAATAAACGTCATTCCGAGCAGCTTTCCGCGAAATAAAAGGCATCTCCGTAGCGACCTTGTCAAGGTTTCCGTTCCTCGCGTAACAGCTTCCATATCAGTGAATAATCGGCTGTAATTTCAAGTAAATTTAGAACACTGCAGAGACGCAGGTACTAAAAAACCACGCAAATAAATGGAAAAAAAGGAAAGAAATAAAAATCAGCATCTTTTGGTTAACCGTTTCAGAGCCTGATAACGTGAATTCAAAAACACGGATTAAAAAGATCATTTTTTCTGGATTAGCTTTTTAAGAGCTGCGTAAATTGGTGGCGCTATATAAATAAAAGATAATAATAATAATACATAATAATAAATAATAATAAATAATAATAATAATACAAATAATAATAATAATATTAATAATAATAATAATACAAATAATAATATTAATAATAATAAATAATAATAAAACAAATAATATTAATAATAAATAATAATAATAATACAAATAATATTAATAATAATAATAATAAAACAAATAATATTAATAATAAATAATAATAATAATAATACAAATAATAATATTAATAATATTAATAATAATAATAATACAAATAATAATATTAATAATAATAAATAATAATAATACAAATAATATTAATAATAATAATAAAACAAATAATATTAATAAATAATAATAATAATAATAATAATAATACAAATAATATTAATAATAAAAAGAGTAATTTTCACGCCCCAAATCAGAAGGTTTGAAAATGTCTTGGACGTTTAGACACAATGTAACAACATCATGTGAAAAATGACATCATGTTTATGAAACTGAATGACCTGTCTGCCTGTCTGTCCGTCTGTCTGCCTGTCTACCTGCATTGATGGGAGTTGTAGTCCAGAACAGATGGGCTGCCCCATGGTGGACTCTTGTATTCAGCCTGTGGTGATACTGCCCTCTAGTGGACACATCACAGAAGACACGTAATTGATCGCTTGTCTTGGTTACAAAGTAACAATTATTTCCGTTACGTTTTATCGTCGGTAAATCTGGGGGGAAATCGGGATTATAGTCAGAAATATGTAAAACACATGAATGACCGAATTAATGAATCACAAATAGTCACAGGGAGGAAGCGATGCGTCTCTTTGGTTAGAATCAAATAAGAAGAGGACTTGGAGCTTTTTAGTTAAGATTATTTCATCCAATTTTTTAAAAATAAGATTCCAGAAAAAAACCCCCACAAAGGCAGAAATTAATAATTAAGATTTTTATATTACATTTAAATTAGATTAGCATTTATCTGAAAAGGGGACATTTGAGCTGCCTCCATGTGGGGGAGGTTACCAAAAAACTACCAAACCCCAAAACAGCAGAAAATGTCTTAAAGAATGTGAAAGAACGTTCCAGCGGTGGACTGACGATCATTTCATTAGAATTTGGGTTCTGGAAGTCTCCTGGGTTTCGTTGGGTAATAACGGCTGATCGGCGAAGCAGTGGGACTGCAGCTGTAGTCAAAGTATTCCAGAAAGGACATGTGATCCGGTGTTTTCTTCAGCCGCTGAAAGGGTTAATAGAATGTTTTTTTATTCCACAATGATATCCGGGAGCCGATGACGCCCCCTCATTTAGAGTTTACGCCCGTTAACAAAATCAGTAATGGTCTTTGACTTCCGTAAAGAAGCGATTAACCCTTCAGGATGCATTTTCTACGGGATTTTGTACCGTCCCGAAATAATCATCAGCCTCTAAAACTAGTGGGTAAGAGGTTTAGATGTAATGAGTGAAGTTTTACTTTACTGAGAAGGTGGTAGATAAGTGGAGCAGCCTCCCTGCTGAAGCCACCTCGCCGTTTCTATAGCGCCTGTTTGTAATGGATGATAATGACAGGTTCGGCGCTGTACAGTGATCCTGAGTACGCCTCTTACCCCACGAGCTCCGTGCCGGAGACCCCATCCTCTGTCTTTTCCCTTCTCCACCTCCTGACTCCTATTTGCCCCATCAGTGATCCTCAGCCCTCCTTTCTCCCAATCCCTGTCTTCTCCCCGTCCTTCCTGAGTCTCTCCGGTTTTGCTCTCCCCCCCATCCAGTGTCTGTGATGTTGTATTGGGGGTGGAGGGGGGGTCTCTCCGCTGCTTGGCAGGGAGAGGAGGAGCGGATGTACAGAGTACGAGGTAAGACAGGTTGGATTCAGAGGCATTCAGAGCCGGTTTGGTGGCCAGAAGCAGACATCTGGAGGGAGCTCTCTCTCCGCATCCTAACGAGAGACCACCGAGACCTCAACCTCTCTCTGTTGGAGACAAGGAGAAGATGCTTTAAGGTTATCACAAGTTCTTGGATACAGATCCTGGAGACTTCCGTGTCCTTAGAAGCCTCCAACATCTACCTGCTCAGCGTCACCCGTGTAACGGGGCATCAGGGCGCCCGGACTCGACACCCCGGAGAGAAGGTATTTAACATGAAATCCGCCGACAGTCACATCACTTTATTTCCATAATTCCTACAAGAGAGAGAGAGAGAGAGAGAGAAGAAAGATACAATGTAATTAATGGAATTTAGAGTGCTCGGTTTGTGCGAGGAGAGAAAAGAGAGAGAGAGACGGGGAGAGAAGGGGGGGGGCATTTAAATACATGAAGGGATTTTATAAAGTACAGGAGGGAATTTATTTCAAAGCAGGAGAAAAATTACAACAAGAGACCGGAATCTAACACTAGAGGATCAGAGACTGAGATGGAACGGAAGAGGGTGATAGATAAGTGGAACAGCCTCCCGACAGAAGTGGTAGAGGCTAATACAGTGGATTTAGACGGTGGGGATCCCTTTAATGTCTCTTAAAGCAATAATCTAGGTTAGTTTTGAAGTTTCCTTGAGACCTGACATTTTACCCCTTTTGGAGGCATCCGGTGTACCTGATAGACCCTCCTCTCTGGGCGGTGAATTCCGCACCTTTACTGCCCTCACTGTTCTCGCCTCCCGTTCTTTGTACATTTCTGTTAATAAACGGGTCACCGAGGAGGTATTTATATCGGTCCCGCACATATTTATACACCCATTGTACAGCGCTGCGGAATATGATGGCGCTATATGAAACAATAATTTATACGGCGGTATAATATCCCGTCAGATGCCGATTCTCCAGAGTATTTAGATGCAACTTTTTTACTCTATAAGATCTTCCGATCCCCTTATTAATTTTGTGGCCCCCCCTTTGCACCTTTTCCAAAATATGCTTTTTAAGGACCGGTGCCCAGAATCGCTCATTGAGGGGGCGTCTCACTGGTGATGCCCCGCGATGCCCCCTTATATTTGCTAATATCTCATTGGCCTTTGCGGCTGCTGACTGGCATTGTGCGCTGCTGCTAATGACACAGGGGATTCAGATACCGACCGGCATGTAAAAGGTTAATGAGATTGCCAGGCAGGTGCCAGTGTGGGGGCTGCTCTCAGAGGGGATCGCACGGTAATGGAGGGGCTGGCTTTGCCCCCCCCCCATTGTATTATTGTGTAGTTATTGTTACATTATTCTGTGATTGGTCGGATCGGTTCGTTTGTGGCCAGCCACGGTCCGGCAGGGGCAAGTGATTGGTGAATGTGGCCCTGGTCGCCTGCACGGTGCGACTTGTTACACCAGCATGGGAAGGCTGGTGGTCGATTCTCATACTTCGTGTACACAAATGGTTAATGGGCAACAAGGAGAAACCCCTATTAATGAAGGGAAATGTTGGTGAGAGAAGAACCAGGTCCAGAGACCGCACCAAACGAGCTTCTCCCGACCTGCGCACTGCTTAGCAAGTCTCTCCCCATCCGAGCCCCTTTACAATCTAGAGGATGTCGGACATTTAACTCGACTTGATTACTCTTAGTGAATTGACCGATCCAACGCGTATCACCCCGAGGATAGTAGGTCTTGTAGTCATCCAGAAAACTCAAATCATTTAAAATTTGCCAATTTTACTCAAACTGCCCTTTTTCCCCCGTTCGTTTTTTTCTGTTTCTTTGCTGTATTAGTAATCAGAGCCTTTATATTCCGAACTCGCGTTTTAATTACATTTTGTCTCCCCAAAGAGGTGAAAAATACCGCCGGGTGACAAACGGCACAAAAGCTTCATTATTAGAGTTTATTGAAAATTCCGCTTTCTGCATTCCGAGCACACGCGGCACAGCGGGGGGCCGAACACGCTACTTATAACACCCGTGTCATTGCGCTCGAAACATTGTATCACAAAAGGGCCTTTACATTTAACCATTTCCAGCATTCAAGGTACCCCAAAGCTTTACACATAGATTTTTACGGAAGGGGAAAAAAATCCGCCAACAGCAGGAGGTGGTAATTTATTGAAAACGTTCCACTTTTAACTCCCGTCTGCGAATTTTACTAGTCGTTTGTTGTAAGAAATGTTTTATCATCGCTCCTGCCGGTGGCACCGCCGTGTCCGCAGGGGGGGTTCCGATGTCTGGTACATGGAACGTTACATTGTTCCGTATGATGGTTGGAGAAATGATGAGACTTCAGTTAAGCGCATAAAGAATTAAGGGGGGGGAAAAAATTACGAGCCCCTAAACCTCTCAGACGTCCTCCTCCCCCCCGTGAGATTTTTTACCTCCACCTGTTGGATCTCCGGGGCTTATTTTAATTAATTTTTTAAAGAATATTTTATAAAAGTTGAAAGAATTCTAAGAAGTTGCGTTTTTTCTGTCCCGGTTTCGGTGATTTGTTCTGAGGATTTCATGAACAACGTCCTACTTTAGATGATCCCAAACACAAGAGGTGACCCTTCTCAAATTCAACATTGGGTCAAGGTTTATTCTGTATATCCACTAGACTTGTGTGTTTGGATTCTAACGAAGTGCAAATTTACCGATTTTTGGCAAATTTGGCGATTTGTACGACGACACAAAAACGAGGCCAGACCCCCCCCCCCACAAAGCAAATGAAAAAGAGGCAAAAAGCTCAAATTCGTGGGTCCTTTCACTCACGTTCACTCTCTCACACTCTCATTCTCGCTCATTCTCTCATACCTGTTTCTCTACCTTATCTGCCGACCCCATGAATGAGAGTGTGAGAGAGTGAGTGTGAGTGAGTGTGAGTGAGTGAATGTGGGCACTAGGCAATTAATTTCATTCCCGAACCATCAAATAGCGCTGTATGTAGAAGCTGTGATGTCATCTGTCAGGACCCGGGCGAGCAGGTCTGGTAGGAGTCCATGTGCAGAACTGGAAAGGACGGGAGCTGAGGCAGAGAGGCGGGAGCTGAGGCAGGTACAGGCTCGGGAGCTGAGGCAGAGAGACGGGAGCTGAGGCAGGTACAGGCTCGGGTGCAGGTGCAGGCACAGGCTCGGGTGCGGGCCCACTGGCAGGTAAGCCCACAGGCAGGTTCAGGCACAGGTACAGGCTCGGGTGCAGGTACAGGTCCGGCCCACTGGCAGGGCGGCCGGGAACGGAGGCCTACTGGGCCAGGCCCGTGTACAGGTTCATGCACGGGCACTGACTTACGCTCGGGTAGTGGATCATGCACGAGTACCGGCTCAGGCACGGGTACAGGAACGGGTTCAGGCACGGGCACGGTTTCAGGCACAGGCACGGGTTTGGGTTCAGGAGCAAGCTCAGGTACAGGTAGCGGCTTAGAGCAAAGGCAGTCCTACAACTACAATGCCAAGGCCCTGACTGATGGGCAGGGCAGGTCTTATAAAGGCAGGGCTTCACTCAGTCCATGAGGCGCAGCTGTACCTGATAATCAGGTTCAGATCACTCCAGAGGGAGGAGGGTGGCCACTAGTGGTAGCAGATGTATTAGCCTGACGTATGATTCAGCCATGGTTCAGGCAGCAGAGAGTGGACCCTGACATCATCTTAAGTTATGTCACAGACACATTTAGATATCCGGAAAAAAAAAAATCTAAGGAGAAACCCCTGAATATCTTTTTTTTTTTAATTAAATAGTTTTTTTGTGTCGTTTTGGATAAATTCCTCCTCCCTCCCAGATTTTCTGGGAACTCTGCCAACAGTTAATTATGTTGCTTTTGAACAAGTTCTTAGAAAATCCTGGTGAGCTTCTAAGTAGTGACCCCTGTTAGACGTTATGATTCCATAACAGGCAGTAATTAGCTGCTGGCAGAGTTCCCAGAAAATAATTTGGGCCGGATTCCAAGTGTTTAAGATAAAGCGAGCAAGAGGGAAGTTTGTCCGTTAGGAAAGACCAGGCAACGAACTACGGAGTATGTCTTAGTGTTTATGGGTTTACTTCAGATGTTTCTTACCCTGCAGGTCTACCAACTGGGTCGATGTCGGATCACGAGGACTTCGCTGGCCTGGTTGGCCCTTGGAACTCGTCGGACTTCAGCCTCTTCAACCCGGCTAGCGTGGTGGTTCCTGTCATCTTCTCACTGATTTTCTTACTGGGCACGGTGGGTAACAGCCTGGTACTGGCCGTCCTTCTGAGAAGCGGACAACGGACACACAACACCACCAACCTCTTCATCCTCAACCTGAGCGTGGCCGACGTCTCCTTCATCGTCTTCTGCGTGCCCTTCCAGGCCACCATCTATTCCTTGGAGGACTGGGTCTTTGGGGCCTTCATGTGTAAAGCTGTCCACTTTTTTATCTATCTCACCATGTACGCCAGCAGCTTCACCCTGGCAGCCGTCTCCGTGGACCGGTAGGGCTTTGTGTCATTATACATGAAACACAAATTCTAATAACTAGGGGCTTTCTATATGATGTCACTGTATTTATTATCACTGCCAGTAATAATTCAATGACGTGATTTGTGGTCAAGATGCGAGCCTTGGGTTGGACGAGGCAGATGAGGACAGGACTGGGCAGAGATGTCATTAAGATAAACCTAAGTAGGACTTAATATCTCTGAGTTACGTGTTGATGATATGGTCCTTGTGTGATGGGCCTGAACCAAAGGGGGCAAATAGATAAGGATGCCTGGGGCAAAGAGTAGAGTGTGCTGGCAACCGGTGTATTTTTTTTACCATGTTTTTCGTGTCCTTCCCAGGTATCTGGCGATTCGCTATCCCCTGCGCTCTCGCGAGCTTCGGACCCCATGTAATGCGGTAGCCACTATGGCCATTATTTGGGGCCTCTCCGTGGTCTTAGCCGGACCATACCTGAGCTACTATGACCTGATGGAGTATGAGTCCAGCCACATTTGCGTGCCAGGGTGGAAGCAAAGGACCCGCAAGATTATGGATACCGGGACGTTCATTGTGGGTTACGTGATTCCGGTGCTTATTGTAAGTCTCTCTTACACCAGAACCATAAAGTACCTATGGACGGCTGTAGATCCACTAGAGGACATGTCAGAGTCCAAAAAGGCTAAGAGAAAAGTGACCAAGATGATTATAATCGTGACCGTGCTCTTCTGTCTTTGCTGGCTTCCCCACCACGTGGTCGTGATGTGTTATCTTTACGGTCACTTTCCCTTCAATCAAGCTACCTACGCGTTTCGCTTGCTCTCTCACTGCATGGCCTACGCCAATTCCTGCCTCAACCCCATCGTCTATGCTTTGGTGTCGAAACATTTCCGTAAAGGGTTCCAGAAGGTTTTCAGCTGTCTGTTGCGGAAGAAAGGCCGGAACAAGGTTCACGTGGTACAGGCAGCCCAGGTGGAGCCGGGGTTTGACGCTGCCTCCACCGAAGTGTCACATGTCAATGGAGAACGTGGAAAGAGAAATGGACACCACCCACGCCGTAACCTCTCTGATTGCCCCAGACCGTTGGGTACTCCTTGAGTACTCGTCGAGTATAAATATATCGTGTTTTATACTCAAAAAGAACCCCAGGAGGAATAAACAAACTTACCGGCACCCCTGACACCGTGACACTGGTGCCGTGAGACATTGATGACATCGGTGAACGTTTCTCACAACAGTGGTGGAAGCCCTCGTCTACTCTTAATGGTGACACGGCAGAGGACTAAGTTCCTGGCACGCATGCTTCATCAGACGTCTCAACACAGCACAAGAAGGTCGGCCAGTCTAAGTTCCTTGATGACCTTCGTGGGGTTAGACGAGGATGTCCGTAGAATCCTTTTAATGGAACTGGTCTGCAGAGCCTCAGACGCAGAGCATCGCTGTCCAATCTCCCCGTCGGACGGGCCATTAATGTACGGTCCACACGCGTTAAATGATGAACCCAAGATGTTCTCAAATCAAAAAGGACAGTAGAAAGGGGACTGCGGCGAGCCACATCTGTCTCGCACGGACACTTTAGGGTCTTGTATTCGTCCTTTATTCCCTAAATGAGACATATAAGCCGATGGCAAGCACCGCCCGTTCCTGGTCAGACCCACAACATTTATTATCTGAAACTTTATTTATTTATCTATGAATGAACTTATTTATTTTTAAAGTGCATTTGAACATTTTCATCAGTGAACTGAGGGGTTTTTTTTTTGACCAAGGTGACCAAGGTCTATCTCGACTGCTGATGACTTCAGTTCCAGGGAGGATAACAGTTGTTGTTTTAACATAATCAAAATAAAAAAATATATATATTTGAAAACTGAAACACTGAGACCCCATTAAATCAGTTTTTTGGGGGTTTTTTTGTATACTCAATAGTGAAGGTTTATGAGTTTTTCCCCCTTACTCGTTTTATATATAATTTTATCGACATGTTCTATGCTGAGGGCATTGCGTCTAATCAACAGATCGCAACGAGACAAATTAAACTAAAGGAGATTCGCGTTGATCAATGGACCAATGAAATGAGTCTATATATATATATAAATATATATAAATATATATATATATTAAAGGGCTTCAACATCTCTGTTACAGGGTCACCGTACCCAAGGCTGGGTCCCCCTGTTTGAGGGCTGAGGAATCACCAGTCAGTCCCTCATACGGATCGCACTCAGCTATCCACGGATCATCCAGACCACCATTCGTAGTAAACCAAGAAGAACTCTCTTTATTACAAACACACAGAATGAACACGTTTAAAAAAAAAAAATAAGAATATTGGAAAATATCCGACTTGGTACCCAACGGGGGGATTCATGCGCGTCCGACATGCCCACGGCTCTGTAAACAGCTGATGATTTTAAGACGTTAATTATGCACCAAATAAAAAAAAAAATTAATAATTAAAGATATGTCATCAGCAGGGAAACTCTGATGTAATACCCCTCTTGGAACGATAGAAACCTTGGATCTACCAGCAGGTCGGCCCCACTGTATTGGCCTCTACCATTTCTGCTGGGAGGCTGTTCCAAGTATCTACCACCCTCTCAGTAAAGTAAAACTTCCTTCCATCCCATCTCAGTCTCTGGCCCTCTAGTGTAAGATTCCGGTCTCTTGTTGTAATTTATTTATAAAAAATTATGACATCAATACCCTCCGTTGACATCATCACTGGTGCTCATGGAACGACCCGAGGCATCAGCTCATGAACTGGAAAACCCGGAAAGCCGAAGTAAATAATTTAAATTTTTTCATTTTTTAATGTATTTTTTTATTTTTATCTATAGTTTTTTCTATTTATGGTAGCAAAGTTATGAAAATGTATGTAAAAAAAAATCAAATAAGTATTTTAAATATTGTAGATTTTATTTCTTCATTTGCATCGACGCCCAGTAAATCCCCCGGAATGTATCTCGCGCACGCACACTTCCCGTTAGTATCACCAGCAAGTGCCCCGTGCTGATAACAACATGTAAGAAACATGAGGGGTTTATGCACAGGCAAATTTATGGAAATGCTCGACTTATGGAGTGTTCCGGGAATGCTATTCGACTAAAAAAAAATCTAATAAATAAATAACTTTAAAAAAAAAAAAAAAACATTTCTGCGCAGACGTCTTGCAATCAATCTGCTAACTAATGGTAAAAAAATAACTTTAAAAAGAAAACCCAAGAAATAGAATAATATTATTTAACAAAAAATAAAAATAATTTGTCATTTATTTTTTTTAATTCACGCAAAACGCTATTTAATGCAGCATTTTTTAAAGAAAAGAAATTGATTTGTGGTATAACACGATGCCCGTTGCCTCTTTTTGACACCCGTACCTCTCCAGTTTAGAAAAATTGATTTGGTTAATGTATTTAACACAATTATGTAACCTGGCAACCACTAAACTAACCAATTAATAGTCTCGTTTAACTAAGAAATGCCGGATGCTCGGGTGCTTGTGATTAATTAACGCTTGCTGCAGACGGGATACAGGAAAGAAAATGAATTTCATTTTTTTTTCTTTTTATAGCTTTTCCCTACAGAAAGGGCAGAGAAAGATTAACCGCCAGACGAGAATAGAATAAAAAAAATAACAAAAAATAAATGTAATAAAAAAGAAAAAACAGCAAGTGACTTTGAAGGCCTTGTGTTTTTTTACAACCTAAATATAGTATACAGTAATAACCCCAATGCTGTATACAGTAATAACTCCCAGCGCTGTATACAGTAATAACCCCAATGCTGTATACAGTAATAACTCCCAGCGCTGTATACAGTAATATAACCCCAGCACTGTATACAGTAATATAACCCCCCAGCACTGTATACAGTAATAACCCCCCAGCGCTGTATACAGTAATATAACCCCCAGCGCTGTATACAGTAATATAACCCCAAGCACTGTATACAGTAATATAACCCCCCAGCGCTGTATACAGTCATATAACCCCCCAGCGCTGTATACAGTAATATAACCCCCAGCGCTGTATACAGTAATATAACCCCCCGCGCTATATACAGTAATATAACCCCCAGCGCTGTATACAGTAATATAACCCCCAGCGCTGTATACAGTAATATAACCCCCCAGCGCTGTATACAGTAATATAACCCCCAGCGCTGTATACAGTAATATAACCCCCCGCGCTATATACAGTAATATAACCCCCAGCGCTGTATACAGTAATATAACCCCCTGCGCTGTATACAGTAATATAACCCCCAGCACTGTATACAGTAATATAACCCCTAGCGCTGTATACAGTAATATAACCCCCCAGCGCTGTATACAGTAATATAACCCCCCAGCGCTGTATACAGTAATATAACCCCCAGCGCTGTATACAGTAATATAACCCCAGCGCTGTATACAGTAATATAACCCCCCAGCGCTGTATATATATATATATCCTGTTTCCTGGTGTTTTCGGAAGGTCATGCGAGGATATTTTGCCGTTTTGGGATTAGTGAAGATGTTTGGTGCTCGGGATCTGCGTCACTCTGCGGCATCACTGAGCTGGATTTATTTTTGGGGGAACCCTCCTATGGCAGGAAATTGAATTTTCGGCCAAATAAATCACTCGGCTTTTCCGTGTTGGTGATGACTCCGGTAACAGCAGGCCGTGTCCATCACCGGCAGGTCTGTCAGATCCGCGGGAGACTCGCTAAACTCTTCACATCTCTCAAAGAAAAATAAGAAGCCTCGACACAAAACACAAAGACAAGCGCGGCCCGAGGTTACTTCGGGGAAACACAAGGCAGCCGGGTTATTTTCACTCCATGAGAGGTTGGAAGGCGTGGATCACGCCTGGTGCTGAGCCCTGCAGGGCCGACACGATTTCCCCATAGGCTTTAACTTTGGGGGGAAATAACCCCATAGCTGCATTTTTATGCATATTTTCTTTCTAGAAGAGGTCGTGACTCTAATCCACACATACTGGAGTCTATAAGGATGGGAAATGCCCTTCTTGTTGGAGCGACGGGACAGCAAAACAAACCCAGAACTTTTTACTCCAATGGGGCAGCCAGCTCCAGAAAAATAATTGCCCCTGGAATGTTTCTAAATGTTCAAAAGCTACCATGGCCTTCCGAATGTTACAGACACTTGGAGTTTCATGTGTCGTAAGCGCTGGGGGAACTCATTTCCTGTTACACCGATCATCCTCTGAACATTCCACTATTGAAAGATTCCGCAGGAAGTATCAGCGTAACCGTAAAATATACCCCCTTCTGTGCAGATCCGGCCCTTGGGTCATGGTGAGTCCGAACCGGCAATTTGACAGGGCCCCAGGGATAGATTTGTTGAGGAAAAGAAGCGTTTCTGCTCCTTTGTTTCTCCTTAACTCTATCTGCATTTTTCTGGCCTCTTGGTGCACTTCCTCAAAAGGGCGGGGCCACAGGGACAACCTCTCCCCTGTTCCTTCAATCAGAGGAGAGGGTGCGTCTAGAAGCCCCACCTTTTTATGCAAAGGCCACTGAGAAGCAGACGGATAAAGAAGACGGAAGAAAGAAGACAGAAGAACAAGAGAAGAAAGATGCGGAGGTGAAGAAAAGGAGAGAGGGACACGGACGAAGTCGGCGGAGAAGGTAGACAGACATTGAGAGAGAGAGCATGAGAGAGAACACAGGTGACAGCATCTCATCCTTAGACCCAGGCAGGCTTCTGTAGGCAGGGAAATCACCGCTGCCATATTGAGTCAGTATGTAACATGTAAGGGAACGTCTGGACGTCACGTAGCTGCATTTAGTGGTTCTACCCCTTTGTATATTCATAATCCCCCATATGGATCCGGATTCTTCTCATTGCCGTCATCTCTGTGGTTTCTCCTAAATTCCTAAAAGGCACATTTATCGCGCTAATGCCCGGGACTCCGAGTGCATCCTAAAAGAGGGTTTAAAAGATTCCATTCTGCGTCTGTCTGCGTACTCTGAACAAGGCCAGGATTCTGGTAAAATACATTTTTATAGGATTTTCAACTTTTTTCACCCGGTTCATGTCAGTAACGTCCTCGGATTTGTCACTAGGAGAACCTACAGTACGCGCATGAAAGATACGGAATGCTTTTCAATTCATCATCTAAAAACGTTTTTTTGTTTTTTTTCTATCACCGTTGCACAATACCCGTATTTAATGAAATGGCCTTATTACGAGCCTTTGCAGCCCCAAAAGCGACCTGTAAATGGGGTATTTCGCCCGCTTAAGAGAAACGCGTCGGCGCATTATGATTTTTCTTCCACCGGTAAGCGTGAATAAGACGGCGGATTTGAGGAAAAGCTCAGCCTGTGCCTGAAATTCAGATTCAGCAGATAATTTCTGGAAAGTTCTGTCACGGGAGTCGTACGCTGTGATGGTTTGATGACGCTATGACATCATTAGGAGGACGAGGTGTCACGATGCTTTCACGTCTTATTTGATGCAGCAATTTATACAGAAGATTCTGTTACCGGAACCTCATCTTCCAAGTAATCGCTGCGTTTTCCACAATACAATACAATAATAGAAAGAGGGTATTGCAGGGTTCTACTGCCCTAAAAGCTCCGATAATGCGTAGAGAAACAGCAGAGAACGGCTTTCTAAATTAAACGGGGAAATAAACACCATTATTCCCGTTCATGAATCCTTAAAACGCTTCATTTCAACATCAGACACTTTTTGGGGCGAGAGGCTCTTCACGCGCCAGACGCAGCCTATTAAATACTTGGCGTGGAGGATGCATTAACCCTTAAGTAGAACGATAATCTAATTTGCTTTCTTTTACATTTCTATTGTAGCGAGCGGCCGAGGGCTCTTTGGGGCATTAAAGAAATGGGGTAATCGACGGTTAAGAGTCCTTAATGGCTGCAAATTAGGACAATCCCAGGCTGAGTGTCATTGAATGAGGACAAAGAAACAATGGCTGCCACAGATGTTCCAATCGGCAAAGAGATACAAAGACGATTCACTATGCGTCTGCCTCAAAAGCCCTAGCCTCCTGTTTAAAGGGGCAGATAAATGCCCCCGGCACCCTCCCCAAAGAAGAATGAGAAAGGTTAAAAATAAGGTTAAGAAAGGTTAAAAATAATAAAGCACTTACCGTGGGCTGGAGCTCTGCCCCTCCTCCGCGGTGTGACGATTCTCAACACTGATTGGCTGATTGAAGCAGCCAATCAGTTGCAGGAAAGTGCTCCCATAGAAGTCAAGGGGAGCGATTTCACGGCATGCTTTGGCTTAGCCGGTGCCGGAGCTGACTGGCGGTAAGTATACCACACGTCCCGAAATTTGTTCCCCCCAGATATATTGCCTGCTTGGGAACGAGGCGAATGCATATGGCGGAATTGGGCATTAGCAACAGAGACCACATGGAAATTTAAAGGGACGCCACGGCTACCATATGCATTAAAATGCCTAAATTTGGAAGATATTGGTCTTTCCCATCAGATCAATTCAACTGATTTGTGAGGAACTACGGACAAGCGGTCTGCACAGAAAAGGACAATATATTGGATATAAGTTGGGCAAACTAGGGGGTCTTCTGGGCATCCACATATTTATTGAGGGCGCAATATATTAGCTCTGCCCAACTGAGGGCGCATAGGCAGAATAAGGTCAGCCCCCCTCTTGTGGATACCCAGGGGTATTTTCCATCACAGTCTTGGTTTCTATGATCACAGGTGGACCAAGCATGACCCACGCGTCAGGAGATCCTGAAACCCCCCTCTCCCCAGCGGCGGCTGCTTTCCGTCATCCTTCGAGGAAATCATGGCTGATTGATGTGGATGCGAGCGTTCCGGATCGCCAAGGTTCAGTTTTTTTACATAAGAGGCTTAGCTCGGAAATTAATTAACTTCGCGGTAATTGTGATGAAGCGGAAGAAATTACGTTAATAAAGCAGAAAGCCGATGCCAGGGAAGGGAGCGTTAAATCTGATTACTCAGCGGCGCTCATTCCAGCTCATTCCTCAACACACTAAGTACCTAAATCAAACCAAAGCTTTCAGGATCTCCTCAGATGACCAAGGCACATCAGCCTCTGAGCCGATAAAAGAGACGTGTGCCATAGTTAGTTTATCGTGATGTCCCTGACTATCTTCCCCCACTAAACTATATGTTTTTAGGGGACAGGAGAGGAAAGGGGGTTTGGGGACCAAAGAGGGACTGTTACTCCTAAAGAGAGATACTTGGGAGGTATGGTCTGTCTCTTCATTGATCATTTTCAGCAACAGTCTGTCTGTACTGTGTTTGTAACGCGAGTGTTTCAAAGGAACCATTAATAGAACACGAGGATCTTCTTTGTCTCATTAAAGAAATCATTGACTTTTTTTCTTAAAGGAATATAAATGTTTCAACCAAAAACATACTTTATAGTTCAAAATATGCAATTTCCCCCATAAAAAATTAAGTATTTTTTTCTCCCTCTAGTGGTCTTTTCTGTAAAGGAAGATATCTTGCTAGCAGTAGGGTACATTTAAATTAACACGGGACCAATAGGGAGTTGATCCCACCCCCGCGGAGCTCAAAAGCAACAAATCAGAAGATGGTCGTGTTTGTGCCGACCATCTAGATATTTTGTACAGATGTATTTTTTTTTTAAAACTATAAATTCACAAAATAATAATATAACAGAATTTAGTCTTGTTGGGAACTCAGCAGAATTCCATAAAAAAATCTAAAATAAAACTCACGGCTGGATGTTATCGCTTGTAATTATATTATAAAGGGTAGTTGAAAAAAGGCAATTATTGGGGCAAAGCCTTCTGGAGGCACGAAGAGATATTATTTCAAAGCATCAAATATTGCAAAATGTAATTTACTTAAAACGGGAGATTTTGCTGCATTCTTATGATATGAAAACCCCCTACGGGTGAATTTTTTTTTAAATCAAATATATAGGAAATCAAAATTGAAGAAATAATTAACTAAATATTTTTTACTGACTCTGATATTGTGGTCTAGCTCAAGAAAAGCTGGTTTACGCTTGGCCAGAGGGGGGGAAATAATAAAATAAAAAATATGTTTACTAAAAAAGAAAAAAAAAGATAAATACTGCTTAAGAATATTCAAAATATTTTAATTTAATTTATGAATTTTGCAGAGTTAAAAAACTTTTCCAAGGGGGAAAAAAAAATCAAAATAAAAAAAATATCTGGGGAAAAAAAGAAAAAACTAAATAAATACCGCTTAAGAATATTCAAAACATTTTAATTTCATTTTAGACATTTTTGGAATTTAGTTGAATTGTTTTTAAAAATAAAATAAATCTGTGAATTGTATTGTATTTTCCTTCCAAGAACACCCAGCCCTATAGGCAGGCCTGGACTGGCCATCGGGCACACTGGGCATTTGCCCGGTGGGCCGGGCCGCGGCAGGGCCGATTGATCTAGGGGCTGATGGAGCTGCAGCTCCAAGCCCCTACCTTAAAATAGGCCCAGTCAGGACCGGACTGACTGGGCCTCTACGGCCGTCTATAACGCAGGGCAAAAGGGGCACCTGCCCCTTAACCCTGCAGCAGCTGCGACCGGGCCCGCCACTCTAGGGGGCCCGTGCAACCCCCACGATTAATTCCGCGAGGGCCCGCTACTTACTGGCTAGCCGAGGATGCCGGGGACGCAGGAATCCAAAAGAATCACGTGACGTACGTGACGTACGTCACATGACCCTGCTGCGCATCTGCTTCCTCCTGTGCAGAAGAACAGGTTGGTCTGCGAGCGCCTAGCGGCACGTACTCTTTAAATCTTCAGTTGTTCAGGTAAGGGGAGGCTGCATGAAGGAGTGTTTGAGATTGAGTGAGTGAATGAATGAGTATCTGTGAAGGAGTGAGTGAATGAATGTTTGTGAATGAGTATATGTAAATGAGTGTCTGAATGAGGGAATTAATGAGTATCAATGTATGAATATCTGAATGAGTGAATGGATTATCTGTGAATTAGTGAGTAAATATTTGTGAATTAATATGTGTGTGTGTGTGTGTGATAGCATGGATGTGTAAGGGGGGCCAAAGATGCCACAGGCGGGCTGTTATGGGGCCAAAGATGCCACAGTCGGGCTGTTATGGGGCCAAAGATGCCACAGGCGGGCTGTTTTGGGGCCAAAGACGCCACAGGCGGGCTGTTTTGGGGCCAAAGATGCCACAGACGGGCTGTTTTGGGGCCAAAGATGCCACAGGCGGGCTGTTATAGGGCCAAAGATGCCACAGGCGGGCTGTTATGGGGCCAAAGATGCCACAGGCGGGCTGTTTTGGGGCCAAAGACGCCACAGGCGGGCTGTTTTGGGGCCAAAGATGCCACAGGCGGGCTGTTTTGGGGCCAAAGACGCCACAGGCGGGCTGTTTTGGGGCCAAAGATGCCACAGGCGGGCTGTTTTGGGGCCAAAGATGCCACAGGCGGGCTGTTTTGGGGCCAAAGACGCCACAGGCGGGCTGTTTTGGGGCCAAAGATGCCACAGGCGGGCTGTTTTGGGGCCAAAGATGCCACAGGCGGGCTGTTATGGGGCCAAAGATGCCACAGGCGGGCTGTTATGGGGCCAAAGACGCCACAGGCGGGCTGTTTTGGGGCCAAAGACGCCACAGGCGGGCTGTTTTGGGGCCAAAGACGCCACAGGCGGGCTGTTTTGGGGCCAAAGGCGCCACAGGCGGGCTGTTTTGGGGCCAAAGATGCCACAGGCGGGCTGTTTTGGGGCCAAAGATGCCACAGGCGGGCTGTTATGGGGCCAAAGATGCCACAGGCGGGCTGTTTTGGGGCCAAAGATGCCACAGGCGGGCTGTTATGGGGCCAAAGACGCCACAGGCGGGCTGTTTTGGGGCCAAAGACGCCACAGGCGGGCTGTTTTGGGGCCAAAGACGCCACAGGCGGGCTGTTATGGGGCCAAAGACGCCACAGGCGGGCTGTTTTGGGGCCAAAGACGCCACAGGCGGGCTGTTTTGGGGCCAAAGATGCCACAGACGGGCTGTTTTGGGGCCAAAGATGCCACAGGCGGGCTGTTTTGGGGCCAAAGATGCCACAGGCGGGCTGTTTTGGGGCCAAAGATGCCACAGGCGGGCTGTTTTGGGGCCAAAGATGGCAAGTCCTATTCTTCCAATCTGGGTCCTAGGCAGGTCTGGGTGCCAGGTCTGATTTGATACTAAGGGGGGTGGCTGGCATAAATACACAATGTAGGGCTGGCTGACGGGGCAATACGCAAGGGTGTGGGGGCATTAATTCACAAGCGAGTGCTGGCTGGGGCATCAGTGCATCACATAAATCAATACTAAAGTGGGGCTGCTCTCTTGAGTGCATAAATACACGTGGGGGCTGGCAGCATCAATACACAAGAGAGCCAGCTGCGGCCATCACCTAAATCAAAGGGAAAGCGTCCGTGGAAACCCTCCGGATGCGGGTGTCAGTGTGGCAGAGCCTGTCCTGGTGTTTGTGTTTAGGTGTTGGTGTGGCAGAGCCTGTCCTTGTGTGTGTGTGTGTGTGTGTGTGTGTGTTAGTGATGTCCGGATCATGAACGAATCGTTCATTTGATCCGGTTCTTTTTAGTGATCCGGATGAGTCGGTTCACTAGACTGAACGATTCGTTTGTAGCGGTTCAGTCTGTGAATCATCATGCAGCTGTAACCTGATCCTAGAGCTGTGAGTCATCTGCAGAGCACTCTGGGGTCAGGTTACAGCTCATTAATTCTCACAGGAACGATGACTCATAGAGTCAGAGATTCGTTCAAAGAGTCGAATGATCCGAAGAGTCGAATGAACCGAAGAGTCGAATGAACCGAAGAGTCGAATGAACCGAAGAGTCGAATGATTCGAATCTTACAGGGATCCGGATCTTACAAGGATCCGAATCTTACAGAGATTCGAATCATTCAGAGAAAATCACTGATACCATACTTTTATAAATAAATACATTAATAATGTTCACACTGCCCCCAGGATTTAGATTCCCCTGAGTTTGCCCCCCTTTACCTATAACTGCACCTACAGTTAACTTTATTAAATTAATTAAATTAACCCTCAATCATCAGCATAAAATTAACCCTTATACCCCATCAACCATAACTGCCCCTGAAATTAACCGTAAAGATCCCATTAACCATAACGGCCCCTGAAATTAACCCTAAAGACCCCATTAACCACAACGGCCCCTGAAATTAACCCTAAATACTCCATTAACCATAACTGCCCCTAAATTAATTGCATGTACTCCAGATAAATTACCTAATAAATTGGTATGGTTGATGGGGTCTTTAGTGTTAATTTGGGGGCAGTTATGCTTAATGGGGTGTTTAAGGATAATTTAGGGGCAGTTATGCTTAATGGGGTCTTTAGTGTTAATTTAGGGGCAGTTATGCTTAATGGGGTGTTTAAGGATAATTTAGGGGCAGTTATGCTTAATGGGGTCTTTAGTGTTAATTTAGGGGCAGTTATGCTTAATGAGGTGTTTAGGGTTAATTTGGGGGCAGTTATGCTTAATGGGTCTTTAGTGTTAATTTAGGGGCAGTTATGCTTAATGAGGTGTTTAGGGTTAATTTGGGGGCAGTTATGCTTAATGGGGTTTTTAGTGTTAATTTAGGGGCATTTATGCTTAATGAGGTGTTTAGGGTTAATTTGGGGGCAGTTATGCTTAACGGGGTGTTTAGGGTTAATTTAGGGGCAGTTATGCTTAATGGGGTGTTTAGGGTTAATTTGGGGGCAGTTATGGTTAATAGGGTGTTAAGGGTTAATTTTAGGGGCAGTCATGGTTGATGGGGTGTTAAGGGTTAATTTTAGGGCAGTCATGGTTGATGGGGTGTTTAGGGTTAATTTAATGGTGAGGGTTAATTTAATTAATTTAATAAAGTTAGCTTAAGGTGCAGTTGCAGGTAAAGGGGAATGTAAATCCTGGGGGCAGTGATTATGAATGTATTATTTATAACAGTATGGTGACATTCTCTGAATGATTACAATGCCAATGAAGGCAGAGAGTCGTTCAAAGATCCGGATCTTACAATGATCCGGATCTTACAATGATCCGGATCTTACAATGATCCGGATCTTACAGTGATCCGGATCACTGTAAGATTCGGATCCCTGTAAGATCCGAATCTTTGAACGACTCTCTGCCTTCATTGACATCACTGGAGGCAGGGGGGAGGATTCATAATGAAAGGGGCGGGGCCAATCGTTAGTGTGCCTGCACGGAGTTACTGGAAAACAGTAACTCCGTGCAGACACACTGAGTGATCCGAAGATCCGGATCATGAATCGGATCATTTCAGTGAACGAATCGAAATGATCCGATTCACTTTAATGATCCGAACTTCCCATCACTAGTGTGTGTGTGACTGACTGGGTGGCAGAGCCTGTCCTGATGTGTATTTAGTCATCTGTTTTCTGGCTCTTTACTTTCTGTAGGATTAAATTGAACTATTTAATTTTTACTTATCCAGAGATAAAACGCCCTCCTGAATTTGTCACTTCAGAGGTCAAAACATTCTAGGCCCAGCAAAAGTAAAGGTATTGTGTTATTTACTCTTATTTCAACCTGCGTATCTTATTAAAAAGGATTTGTGGCACTAGATTGTGGCTTCAGGGGTCCCGTGTATGATGACTTTTTTTAGTCACATTGCTCAGCCTAGAGGATTGGCTGAGCGCCGCAATTCAGTTGGCGTGGTGGTCTGAGTTTCTTAGTTTGTGACTGGCTGCGAGAGAGGATCCAGGTCCCCTGCAGTGCTGCGGGGAATTTGGATTTTAGTGCGCAACTTCCACTACTTCACTTCCATCTGCCCCAACAGGGGTTAATATATCAACAGAAGAAAAACAGGGCAAATAAGCACCACTGGGTAAGCTTAGCCTGGAGTATTATCTTTATTTTTTTGCTTATTTGCCCCATGTTTCTTCTGTTGATATATTAACCCCTGGTGGGCAGATATAATTTTTTCGGGATCTATTAATTATGTGCATTCTTGAATTTTTTTTTGATTGCTGTAATATTTGATTTATTGCTTGTATTGTCCATATATTTATATATATATATTGATATTGTATTATGTATTATCTATTTTTTTTGTCTATTTATTAAAGCATATATTTTCATACCTATTTTAGCGCTGTCAGTTTTTCTATCACGGGACAGAGTGTCATATAGGAGGTATAAGGGATATCAGGGGGCACAGTGGCATCTCTGGCATATAAATAAATAAATAAATAAAAATGGGCTGCTCAGTCTCAAATGCCCGGGCCTATTTTTTGTCCCAGTCCGGGCCTGCCTATAGGTGAGTGAATTAAATGCGTTTTTGGGTTCTTTAGATAAATGTATGTAATATGGTATTAGATTAGTCTGCCGCATCTTGCATTGATTGGATTTACATTCGAGGAGCTTCGGGACTCTTTAGCATAAAAATAACATTTATCTATCGCTAGAGGGTCCGGCCGGCCCCCGCTTCAACGCGCGTTTCCCCGATTAATCCTATTAAGCTGTCATTAATGGATGTATCGGCAATGCGAAGGTTTCCGTCCGCAATATCCTGTTTCTGAGTTTCTTTAAGAGCACAAAACATTTTTATATAGAGGAATTTTGGTGCAAAAGCATTGGTTTCCATGGCGACTGCATCACATTTGGGAGTCTTGCCAATACTGCTTAGTTACCCATATGGGATGTCCTAGAATGGGAGCTGCCCGCTGCATGGTCTGTCTGGAACATAGCATCTGCCGGCAGGTCGGCCCCATTCGGCCACCGTCTAGTCGCCCGTTTCTCCTGCTGTAACGACTCAAACCTTAATCAGTCGTTGGTCTCGTCTTAGATTCAGGAGCCGTATGTCTATCCCATGCGTGTTTAATCCCCTCACTGTATTACCCTCTACCACCTCTGCTGGGAGGCTGTTCCACTTATCTACCACCAAAATGGTCGGTTCTAGGCTACAGTATTGGAGGCTCTAGAACCTTGCAACCCTTGAGCATTATGATTTTAAATGTGGTCTTGGATCGTGAAAATTGTGCTTTTTCTAAATCAAATTAGCTGCAAATTGTCTTTGAGGTGAAGAGGGCTTGAAAAACATATCAATTTCTGTGTGAAAACCCGCGATACTCGCTCGGGTAATCACAAAGGCATCCTTGACACACGAAAACACGTCACTAACCGGCGTTAAATTCCCTCTGAAACGTTAAAGAAAAATGTTTATGGAAATCAAAAGCGGAGAAAAGGCAGAGAATTTTATTATTTAGAGGAGAATGAAGATCCCGAGCGGATAAATCTCCAGGGGGCTCCGTTGTGCGCAGGACGTCGGCGCGGAATAAGACGAGCGGGAATGGAGGACGTGACAGGCTCATAGTCCAACGTACCCAGGAAAACCAGAGCCCAAAATCCCCCCCCCCGGGTCCTCAATGATAATAACATTTCCCCCAAAAATAAAACAATGACCAATATTATAAACATTGGCACCCCCCCCCCCTTCCCATCATCCCAGTGTTGGGGTATCCCCTAAAAAACGGTCACCCCTATGGAAGAGCGAGACGTGTAATCCCCCGATATTAGAACGGGCGATGGAGTAATAAAGTGTTTGAGGATCTGGGGCCGAGAGCCTCCAACCTGCGGAACCGTTTATCATTCAGAGAATTATGAAAATTCTATTAGTTTTCCGGCTAAATGGATATTTTATTATATTTAATATTTATTATAACAGCCGACGCGCTCCTTGTGTTCGGGTCAAAAAAGAATCTGCTTAGAAACAGAGAGACGCAATAAAGAAACGGCGGCTGCCGGGGAGCGACGGAGGAAAATCATACAGGCGGCGGGGGGGGGATTAGAGAGAAAAGCAGGAGCTGAGAGTCTGTCAATCCTTAAAGGGAAATCCCATAGAAACAAATAGTATACAGTAATAACCCCCAGCGCTGTATACAGTAATAACCCCCAGCGCTGTATACAGTAATATAACCCCCAGCGCTGTATACAGTAATATAACCCCCAGCGCTGTATACAGTAATATAACCCCCAGCGCTGTATACAGTAATATAACCCCCCAGCGCTGTATACAGTAATATAACCCGCAGCGCTGTATACAGTAATATAACCCCCAGCGGTGTATACAGTAATATAACCCCCCCAGCGCTGTATACAGTAATATAACCCCCAGCGCTGTATACAGTAATAACCCCCAGCGCTGTATACAGTAATATAACCCCCAGCACTGTATACAGTAATATAACCCCCAGCACTGTATACAGTAATATAACCCCCAGCGCTGTATACAGTAATATAACCCCCCAGCGCTGTATACAGTAATAACCCCCAGCGCTGTATACAGTAATATAACCCCCAGCGCTGTATACAGTAATATAACCCCCAGCACTGTATACAGTAATATAACCCCCCAGCGCTGTATACAGTAATATACCACCCCAGCGCTGTATACAGTAATATAACCCCCCAGCGCTGTATACAGTAATATAACCCCCAGCGCTGTATACAGTAATAACCCCCAGCGCTGTATACAGTAATATAACCCCCAGCGCTGTATACAGTAATATAACCCCCCAGTGCTGTATACAGTAATATAACCCCCAGCGCTGTATACAGTAATATAACCCCCAGCGCTGTATACAGTAATAACCCCCAGCGCTGTATACAGTAATATAACCCCCAGCGCTGTATACAGTAATATAACCCCCCAGCACTGTATACAGTAATATAACCCCCAGCGCTGTATACAGTAATATAACCCCCCAGCGCTGTATACAGTAATATAACCCCCAGCGCTGTATACAGTAATATAACCCCCAGCGCTGTATACAGTAATATAACCCCCCAGCGCTGTATACAGTAATATAACCCCCAGCGCTGTATACAGTAATATAACCCCCAGCGCTGTATACAGTAATATAACCCCCCAGCATGTGTGTGTTATAGCATATGGCGTTAGCATGGTATTAGAGCGAGTAACCCCAGGCTCTCCCCTGGTTCAGATAAAGTATTTTATTTGTTTGCAGGTTGCCACTAAATACAAAGTAATTAACAGAACGAGCGATATGAAGCGGTATGAAGCGGTATGAAGCGGTATGAAGCGATATGAAGCGGTATGAAGCGGTATGAAGCGGTATGAAGCGATATGAAGCGATATGAAGCGATATGAAGCGGTATGAAGCGATATGAAGCGATATGAAGCGGTATGAAGCGATATGAAGCGGTATGAAGCGATATGAAGCGATATGAAGCGATATGAAGCGATATGAAGCGGTATGAAGCGGTATGAAGCGATATGAAGCGGTATGAAGCGATATGAAGCGGTATGAAGCGGTATGAAGCGATATGAAGCGGTATGAAGCGATATGAAGCGATATGAAGCGGTATGAAGCGATATGAAGCGATATGAAGCGATATGAAGCGGTATGAAGCGGTATGAAGCGATATGAAGCGGTATGAAGCGGTATGAAGCGATATGAAGCGGTATGAAGCGATATGAAGCGATATGAAGCGATATGAAGCGGTATGAAGCGGTATGAAGCGATATGAAGCGGTATGAAGCGGTATGAAGCGGTATGAAGCGATATGAAGCGGTATGAAGTGATATGAAGCGGTATGAAGCGGTATGAAGCGATATGAAGCGGTTGACACAGATATCCTGTCGCAGTGGAACAAAACGATTCCCTGTTTCCTGGAGGTCAAGCAGTTAAAGATTTTTTAACACCGCCAAAAAATAAATCCAAGCTCACTGTGCGCAGACTTGGAGGTATTTGTGAAACCGCGCAGACAGGACACACCTTGGCAGGAAAAGTTCCCACCGCGACCGCAATGATTAACCAGAAAACCTCATTTCCCTGCCAACATCCATGCGGCGAATGCTTTTATATACCGTACCTGCGCCGGCGCTGTATAATACGCAAACTAACAGCAAACAGGATACTACGGCCTTAACCCTTTGAGTGCCAGCAAGTACAACAATGCATTTCCTACGTCGCAGGACTTTTAAAGAATTTCTGCTCGTATCCCCGCTCCCTTTTAGTGGTTGAGCGTTAATTCAGTGGTTGAGCTGCCTGATCCGCCGAGCGCGTTGCGGACGAGGCGCCGATAGATACAATCCTATTATAACAACGCAGTAAAGTAATCTAAACATGCGCGGGATCGGCATACGGCTCCTGAATCTAAGACGAGACCAACAACTGATGAAGGTTTGAGTCTTCTCCTCTCCAGTTATCATATCTATACATTTCTATTAAATAAGTTCAGTGCGTTGTAGATTCTATTTAGAATGTTGACGTATCTTATCATGATCAGGAAGTAAAGTCCTTGGACTGCTGTTGGAAGCGAGGAGGGTGTCAGCAGGGGTGTGTACAGCTCGAGCGAACATTAAACACGGCCAAACCAAGCACGCCTAAATCCCAAACTACAACACACCCATCGCCTGCACGGAGACGGGGAGACAGGAATTAACTTCGAGCTTCGAGTCGTTGCAGCTACTGTCAGCGTCGGTGATATATCTCAGTTCTCGGTTCAGAAGGTCCAGTTCCTACAAGACCTTCACAAGCTGAACCTTCTGCAGGTGAGAAAGGCAGAGGGAACCGATAGAGGTAGAAGTGTATCGCCCAGGGCTGGCCTCGGCCCCCGGGACACAGGACACGTTGGGCTTCCATGGTCCTGGTAGTTAAGAAGGAACCATCATCCTCATGCCAACAACTTAGCATCCATTACTGAGTTGAACCTGCTTTGTAATTGAGTTCCAACCGGTCAAACCTGTCCACAAAGCAAAGGCAACCGCTTTATCCAACTCGACCATCACTGGTATCGCGAGTGAGAACCTTCTGGACGTGCATTTAGACCAATACTACCGTTCCAAGCTTAGATATGAATCTCAAGTCCTTGGCTTCCCCACTGGGGATCGTGCGTATCCTTCAAGTTGTCTTCTCCTGTATTTCCTTCAGCTTGGTAGCCAGCGTCACTGCATATAGGGACTCCTATGGTGCCTGGAGCATGTTTACTTGGTGCTTCTGCTTTGCCATAACCATCTTAATCATCGTTTTGGAGTTGACTGAGTTTTACAACCGTATCCCTATCTCATGGGAAGACTTTACGTCGGCATTCGCCATGTTGGCCACCTTGATGCTCTTCACCACCTCCATCATGTATCCCGCTGTCTATTTGCATGGAGGTTGCTCTGGATCCCACTGTGGCCACCTTGGTGGAGCAACCACAACGTCGATCTTATGTTTCTTTGCTTACGCTGTAGAGGTGGGTCTCACTCGAGCAAAACCCGGGGAGATCAGTGGTTTCCTGTCCACCATACCTGGCTTACTTAAGGTTTTCCAAGCCTACGTGGCCTGTATCATCTTCTCCCTTCTGTCTGGGGGCTACCGATACCCTGGGATCCAGTGGTGCGTAGCGGTTTACTCCATCTGCTTCATCATCACCACGCTCATCATCATCCTTACCATCGGACGCCTCTTGCCACGTTTACCCCTCAGCTTTGAGAAGGTACTGATTGGCTATAATATCCTCTCCGTGGCGATGTACATCACGGTGGCGGTTATTTGGCCGTACTATTGGTTTAAGGATAACCCAAGCAGACCCTCCAACTGTCCAGCAGTGTGCTTTTGGGATAACGTGCTCGGCATCACCTTCCTTACGTACATTAACCTCATCGCCTATGTCGTGGACTTGGTATATTCTGCAAAAATGGTTTTCTTCGTGACCTCTTCGTAACCTTGGAATAACCGAAACCATATTGGACATTTTTGGTTTTTGTGTAACGGGCCCTGTTCAGCACCAGGACCCCTTTTTTTTGCGTAACCCCCCCCCGAACGTCTGCCGTATCTAAAATTTATTTTTAAAATCAATTTTTTTGTTTTTAACAATTGCTGCTGCGTCTCTTAAAAGTACAAACTAGACCTTTGTATGTATCAGAAGAGATCGTAAAATAGAGAGATTCCCTTCCCCCCACCCATTGCCCTGCTGCTTGCGAGGCATACGCCGGGACAGGTGAGCTCCAGGTACCCAGCATGCAATGCATCATGGGAGTTGTAGTCCACGGCGATCAGTGGCTTTATTAAGTGTATAGAGCTGAAAAATATAGGATTTGGGGAAAAGTAACAAATCTACTTAGATGTCCAAATGTTTTATCAATGAAAGTAACTTTTTTTTTTTTTATGCTTATTACAAACTTATTTAACGCTAAATACAGATATTTGCAGAATATGTTATTGTAGATTTGTAGCGTTAAATGAATTGCTTTATTACCATTTTCGCTCTACGGCCGCATGTTCACATCGAACAGGATAAATAATGGTTAGAATTAAAAAGAAAAGGTCGCGGTTTCTTTTTTTAGCCACTAATTGGTTTTCCAGGCATATCAGTTTAACCATTTGAGTCCATATAACGATGAAGAGTTAACACGTACACGCGTGTCCCTTTAACTTTAACGGATGTACATTCATGCTGACACTATACATGTACACATACTCTAACAATGTTCGCTAACACACACACTCACTCTAATACCACACACACATGTACACACACTCACTCCAATACCACACACACACTTAGACACACTCACTCTAATACCACACACACACTTACACACACTCACTCTAACACCACACACACTCACTCTAACACCACACACACTCACTCTAACACCACACACACATGTACACACAGAATCCGTGGTAAATAACAATCCTTTTCTGAGAAATTAATGAATTCCACTGAAATAACGCGCGTGTCATTATCAGACACAAAGGCTTTCGGGGGACAGCGGGGGACGCTTAGCCTCCCAAACACTTACAGTGCGTACAAGAAAAACCCCAGCAGCAATTATCACAGATAATGCAGAATTACTCAGGATAAAGCGTCTTTGTCATTTATTGCGCATGGACTGATAGAGTGGTGGTCAGAAGTAAGGCTAGGGTTAGGGGCATCTGTGTGCGGTATTTCTACACCCCCATATAACTAAAACACACGCACATAATAACACACACGCTCTCTCTAACACCCTCTCGCCCTAACACTCACACTCACTCACTCTTCCCCTCTCCCGGTTGCCACTAGCCCTAGGCTCAGGCCTTGCACTCTAATGCCACAAGCCGGCACACACTCACACTAACACCCAGCGCCAAGGCACCAAAAGCCATGGTCATGTGACGGCCTACGGCGTGATCTGCATCCTCGCCTGGGCTGCTGTAACGATGCAGCCGCGCATGCAGAGTGCCTGGTATTTTATCACCTTTTTTAATGAAGGACCTTGGCGGTCTGTCTGTGATCGGCAGTGATTATTACCGGGATGTATTAATAATCACAAAATATCTTCTGTCTCGCAGATAACCGGCAAATCTCACTTATTATTCTCAACGCGTCCACCGAATGAAACCGCTATTTGTGAATAATAAACTCGGCGAATTCTAAGGGGCAATTACACCAGAATTACCCTTTTATCTGAATTCATACCCTCTAAGTGTCCTTCTTGATCTGGCCAGTCCCTCTTTAGGCTCCAAAACTCACCTTTTTTTTTACCTCTGGCAGAAAATGGGCTTATAAATTAAACGGTGTAAATAAAATCAATTCTTCTTCTAAACGTCTCACTCAGATAGTGACCAATAGTCAGTAATAAGTCTCCAAGGCACACGAAAAGCCAGGGTCAGGTTCTTTGATCTTCGTGTGCTGGCTGATTGTTCTAACGCATCCTACAGGGACGAGCAGCGAGCTCGTCTCTAATACAGAACATACATTCCTTTAAGAGAAAGAGAGAACGGCTTTAATCAAATTGATACAATTTATTGGGTCAACGTTAAAAAGAGGCAGAGAGTTCAGAACCTCAGAGGTCTCTTCTTCAACCTCTAAGAGACAGAGAAGTGAGTGACACGTGGAGGCTCTCTGCAATCAACTCTTTGTGCCAACGAACCTTTGAACCGCAGGGTGAGGACGTAGCTCTGCCAAACTTTGCACGTTTCATAACACAGACGTCATGACATTTCCATTCATATCCGTTCTGAACATCCTCACTCGCACATTCTAAACACACATTCTGTTCTGCACATTCTAAGTAACGCCTCCTGCCCGTTCTAAACATCCTCACTCCCACATTCTAAACATCCGCACTCACACATTCTAAACATCCGCACTCACACATTCTAAACATCCTCACTCACACATTCTAAACATCCGCACTCACACATTCTAAACATCCGCACTCACACATTCTAAACATCCGCACTCACACATTCTAAACATTCTATCCAATTTATTCCAAACATTCTCTCCCGCACATTCGAACAATTAAGATTGTATATTCAAAGTTTTCTTGTTTGCCAGTTCTACTTCTAACTGATTCCTCTTGCACAATTTATTATTTCTGTTCTGTCCCGCACATTCCGATGGTTCTGCACTGCACATTCTAACCACCATGTCCTGCACATAGAAACACGCAGAGCATTGGCTGCAGCACATCGCACTCCACATATTTCAGCCATTGGATCATTTGACCTCTTATCATTATTTGCCATCTTATCCCGCATACTCCAACAATCTAATCTTCATATCCTAAAAGGATTTACAAAGGGTGCGTCTAGGAGATTAGTGGCCAAAAGTCCAAAGGGGAATTCAGGACTCAAACCAGAAAGATAATAAAAAACCAACAAACTCAGACCTCGTTTCACTTATTTTCTGTACCCCTATCTTAAATTTTTAGTCTACAAAGTACTAAGCCATCAATTTATGTTATAGGGTCATTCTGTGATGTCATAGGCAGGTCTATTCACTAAACAATGGGTTGTTGGTGATTTTTCAAGGCGTTTTCACTCGCAAGAAGTAAAAAATGTTGCATTTAATTGCCCCGTCCAAACAGGGATGGGGCGGGAGTGCGGGGTATCATGGGATATGGTCCATAAATACATTCGGAGACCCATCCGAATCCCTCTAAAGATGGGATGAAGGGGTTTTATAGGTGGGCTTTATTTATTACCCTCTTTAGGGTAGGGCAGAGGATGGAGGCAGTTGTCTGGCGCCATTCTGATTAATAGTCCTTGGACTCTCATTCTGTCTTTATTATTTATTTAAAGGCATTTTTAATTATATATTGCAGGGTTTGTTTTTTTATTTTTATTTTGCAAAATTAAGGTGAGGACATGTGATTTTTTTTCATTCGATTTACATGCCCTCGCCTGAAATGTGCAAAATATTAAGTTGCAGGCACTCAAGTAAGCGAGTCTGGTCTGATTCCATTAACCTTTAACTTTGTGACCACTAGACTTCTTACTAATTAGACCCAATTGCCCCACATTGTGGCTAAAGAGGGATGTCCCAAAACCTTTCAAGACCTCGAAATGTCCCCCAGCTCTGTAACTAAAATGAATATCGAGCAAAATGGGTGACGGAAGACAACGTGTAGGAGGGAGAAATGCTGCCGGTGACAAAACAGAGTGAATCCCTCGTCACGAACGTGTGATTCAACGCGGCGAAGAAACACGGGAGGTTAAAATAACGACACAAATTCACAACCTCCGTATCAGCAACCCGCAGACCTCCTTCTAATTTATGGATAGGGGGGGTCCTTAAACGGGAAACCCTATGGGAAAAATGTTTTTCTATCTGAGCCTAAACCCCTAGTGCTCTATACAGTAATATACCCCAGCGTTATATACAGTAATATAACCCCCAGCGATGTATACAGTAATATAACCCCCAGCGCTGTATACAGTAATATAACCCCCAGCACTGTATACAGTAATATAACCCCCAGCGCTGTATACAGTAATATAACCCCCCCAGCGCTGTATACAGTAATATAACCCCCAGCGCTGTATACAGTAATATAACCCCCAGCGCTGTATACAGTAATATAACCTCCAGCACTGTATATAGTAATATATCCCAGCATTATATACATTAATAAACCCATCGCTGACTTTTCCTGCTCAATCACCACACTAACCTGATGCTTTATGGCGATTCTAATGAAGTCCGTTCCTCCATTGACTTTCATTAGTTAGAGAGTCCAACTCAGTGATTAAGACTGAGCCATTCTACGTTTGACACAGGGAGTCAGGGTGTTTGTCTAGTAGATAAAAGATCTAAAAATGTAGATATTTTTCCATGTGGCTTCCCCTTTAGCATAAAATTGGCCCAAGACATAAGTGGAAGATGTAAGCTTCAGAAGGGGGTGTGAAGAGTTTGTCGTGACAGAACGCCCAGAGATAAAATATTAAAAAAACCTTTCACAGACTGAATTCATCATATTCTATCTGCCAATAAATAGAAAATATATAATATATAATATAAGAAAATATATACACGGACTAATAACCAAAAGGTGGGCTTTTACCAAACTAATGTTAAATAAACACACAGATTATTTTAGACACTTCGATAAAATAAGAAATACCCCCTGTCGTTAATTTTTATCGATTTATGTAATTGATTGAGCGCTTAAAGGAGACAAGACGTGACGTTACATTTTAACCGGAGTCTGGAGTATTAGCTCTAATGATCATTGACTGAGACTTAACCCGTTTACCTCTTTGTTTCCAGAATTCAGAGTAAAAGATCGATTCCCTCGCACTTTCAAATAATGAAAATGTTCGTTCTGAATCTGCATTGACTGAAAAACTGCATGGAAAAGTCAAATTGATTGGGAAAATACAAATTATACTAATTTCCCTCTGGATGAAGATGTGCTAATTACGTTTTGCCTTAACCACATGGTTTGATGTTTGATTTGCTAATCATTGAACATGCCTGGGGGGTCTCTGAGACGCGGGCATAAATTCTTAATTAAGCTGCTTTAAAATGACTGCATTTACCAAATCCCAAATATATATATATTTTTTTTAATCTCTTCTTTTCTTTGTTTTTATTTTTCATTTTTTTAAATTAAATAAAAAAAATAATAGTAATAATAATAATAATAATAATAATAATAATTATTATTATTATTATATATTTTTTCAGACCCAATGCAAAAATTAAGAGCCAAATTTAGGGGACAAAAGAATGTCTTTAATATAATTTTCAACGGCATCTGTAGCTATATTTCAACTTTTTTTTTTTTATAATAAATTTTAAATTCAGAATTAATTATGTATTTTCTAAGACCCAAAGCAAAAATTAGAATCAAGGGGTTTCCTTAAAAATGAAGAAATAGTATTTAATATGTACAGCTTTTTATACTAAATATAAAAAAAAATATAAAAAGAAATATATAAAAAGAAATATAAAAAGTCTAATTAATGGATTTTTTTTTAAAGTAATTATTGGGGAATAAATTTAAACAAAAATGGTTTAAGGGTAGGACCTGGAGAGCGATCCATAAAATAATTTTGCACTAGAATGTACTAGAAAAAAACAAAAAAAAGATTGATAAACTGAATCATTCTGAACTCAACTATATTATTTCCTGGAAATGATTTCTATTTTGGGGATTCTGAGTTGCACGCGGGGTTAAATCCCCTCCTGATTGGTTTCACACAATGGTTCTTGACATAATATAAATGTTATTCATACATATTCATGCCGGGGTAATTTACATCAATGAGCCGGCGTCCACACGCGCATTCTAGAGACATGTAAATTGCTTTATCCAGCAAAGCATGTTGGGATACATCCCCCGAAACACCAGCAACTTATCGACTGATCAAATTTACCTACTTATATAAAATTCACTGGGGGATAAGGAAAGAATATATTATAAGTGCTGATTCTTTATTTCGAGAAGCAGATTATAAAAAAATAAATAAATCTAACGGATGCGTCTTCAGCGTGAAACGAAAGCTGTCTTCCTGTTACGTGGGAACTGCGTGAGCGCGAAATGCGTGGATCCCGTTTATGAGTCCAGTGAATTTCCTGGTAAATGCAAAAAAATATCTGCGTGATAGCCGTCTCCCACCACTTTTTATTCCTAGTATCAGAAAATATTTAAAAAAAATAAATTTTTTACACATTTTCTTTTTTACCCCAGTTGTAGTTTTTGCCCCATGATATAAATGTTTTCAGGCAGCTGCATATCAGCCATTTGTATGATTCTCGCTCTGTTATCTCACCCCCGATCTACTAAACCCCCCGACTCCTTATCATACTGCCTGTGGGGAACAATAGAATGCCTCAGTCTTAATCACCCATCAGGACTCTCTGACTAATGGAAGTCTATGGAGGAACGGACTTCATTGGTGTTCACATTCCACCGGCGAATTCTCTGTCAATTAACCGATAGATTTTGGTTGGAGGACTGAAGTCAGAGCTTCCGTTTCAAGCAGGTCCTTCTCACCCTACCCTGGGGTGAATAATACGGGGATCTGGACAGATTACGTGGCCAAGGAAGGTCTAAGCTCAGTCATTTAGCGATCGGCAGTTATTATTTTTTCATCGGAGCCCCCTTTTTTACGATAAACCCCCCAGTGTTCAGTGTTGTAGGTGGTCTAACCCTAATAAATGATGTAAATCAATACCCCCCCCCCAAAAAAAAACAAAACTCTCCAGCTTTTGTTAAAAAACATTCCGTTCCGGTTATTGGAACCAAATCATTGTATTTTTAGGCGTTTATTCTCTGAACGGCGTTTACATCGAAGCATGAAAAACGAGGAGAAACGAGAACGTTTATGGAATCAGAACCGAAGGATGTGATGGACATCGGAGCGCAAGAAAGAGACAGCATGAGACGCGAAAGGTCAATCGCCTTAAGGATGCCGAAGTACTCTGGAACATAACGGACGCCGAGTGTTCTGGTACCTTCTGTATTCCCCGAGACCCGGGGGTCCAGGGGGGGGGGCGCAGAGTGCGCGTCTTGGACAGGTGAGAGGATTCGGCTGTTTAATATCAGATAAAACCCTGCAGGTGCCGACACGCAATTAGCGTGACATCGCTACACGCCTACGTGTATATCTATTAAGCAGAATTCCATACAGTAACACACACTCATGCTAACACCATACATGAATACACACTCACACTATTCAGTACCACACACTCACTTTAACACCATATACTTACACATACAGTACATACACGCACACTCACTTTAACACCATACACATAGAGTACATAGTTGCTGGCTCTGCCAAAATGTAACAAAAGTTTATATTTTATTAATTTTCCGTTGAAACAGACAAATCTTAGTCTTATGAAATACATTTTAGAAACGTATTTTTTGGGTTATGTATTAGGACCGTTGCCATGGTAAATGCCAAGTGACCGCCACACGGAATAAGCATTTAGATTTAAATTTAGATCTTGCCGGGGGTTAACTATAAACATGAAAATATTCCCTTTCTAGTTGTTAGGAGCTCTGAACTTTTGAACGCTAACCACTAGAATGCGCTATGATGTCATAATCCAGAGCTATGATGTCTCCGTCTTTCGTATCTCTTAGACTGAAAAGGTCCAGAGACACACCTTGATCATATTATGAATTATTTGACAGCGCGAAGGGTTAAGTCTATGGAGGACATTGAAATGTATTGACTCCGGTGAGGAAGTCTGCGATACAAAGTGATCCCATCCCCCATGCAAATGTTTAGGAGAGGCACAGATACATTTTCTTTCTTTGTTCGCATCTCCGAGGACATAACCCAGCGGCAACTGCCGGCAAAATGGTGGCTCTTGTGGCGACCTCCTCTCCCAGATCCTCCAATCCAATGTGGGAGAGTGAGTGTGAGAGAGAGTGAATGTGGGTACCGGGCACCGAGTTTCATTCCCGAGTCAAAAATGCCCCTAAATTTTCGGCCAAAACGAATGGGCAGGGAATGATTTTTATTTAATGTAATAAAGTTTTACTTAATGCAAGGAAGATTTGCTTTACTGAGAGGGTGGTGGATATATGGAACAGCCTCCCAGCAGAGGTAGTTTGAGGTCCACAAAACCCCCTGACCTGAGATTTGTATTTTTCTTTTCCCCTCTCTATTATAAATTGGAGTTTTGGTTGAGATTTTTAAAGACATTATCATCACCTGTGTTCAGTATAGATATGTCTGGCATTGCAATGGTTAACACGTTTTGTGGGCACATTGCCAAGGTGAGACTCCAACAAAAGTAACATCTTCTAATTAAATGGCAACGGCCCCAAAAATGTAGGAGAAGGAATGGGGGGGGGGGACTCAGCTACAGCAAATGAATGAACGAATCTTAGCAAAATTCAGATTTTTTTTATTTTTATTCGATTCACTGATGTCACTTTATAACGGCCCCTACTGGAAGACACAGCCTGGGCCGACCGCAAAGATTTGAGGGATCTGATGAACTTAGACTTAAAGTGTAACAAAGGCTTATTAGAGATCATTTCTCTGGCTTTTCCTGGCGGCCCTGGAATAAATGAAACGAGCGAAAGCCTCGTCTTCTCCTCCGCGTGCCGGGTCACGCGTCGGTTTGTCAGTTCGAGTCATTAACCAGCGTTGATTATTCCTGGCAGACAGCTTCCTCTGTCATGGAGACCACAATTTGAAGATCCACGAAGCAAGCGAACCGATGGAGAGGTTTCCTTATCGCATCCTTTTCATCAGGTTACAGGGAAAAAAAGGAGGTTTTACAGCTGATTTGGGACAGTTGGCACCTATGATTTATTGATTTTTTTTTTCTTGGCAAAATTGGATAATAACTGGGAGGGAGAGAAACCCTGATACCTGCTGGCAGATCAGCCCCATCCGGCCCCCATCTAGTCGCCCGTTTCTCAAACGTAAAGACTCAAACCTTAATCAGTCGTTGGTCTCGTCTTAGATTCAGGAGCCGTATGCCTATCCCATGCATGTTTAATCCCTCACTGTATTACCCTCTACCACCTCTACTGGGAGGCTGTTCCATTTATCTACCACCCTCTCAGTAAAGTAAAACTTCCTTCCATTCCATCTCAGCCTCTGGCCTTCTTTAATTATGCCTTACCATGCATATTAGTAGAAGGTTATTTAAACATTTTTTTTATTTTTGTGAGTTTCAGGCAAGGACATGTGCATTCACTTTCACTGAACTCTCATTCCCTCGCCTGTAACTCGCATAATCTAAAGCTGCAGGCACCCGCAAGCAACTCGCTGATAAGTGAATCTGGGCGAGTGTTCGTATCAAAAACAGGTCCGAGTCTGGTCAGTCAAGTTAACTCTTAACTCGAATAAGCACTCGACTTCTTAGTGAATAGACCCAGTTGGATTTTAAGGAACCTTACATCTAGAGTTAGTCAGCGAGGAGATGGGCCCGGAACCATCGGAATTAGTTCCAGATTTGTCGGAAAGTCGTTACTGTGTTGACCCTCGCCAGCCTCCTCTTAGTCCCCGTGTTGTCCGTGACGCACGCCGTGTCAGCTTTGATAAGATCAGGATATTTTCCGCCGCTCTTCCTGCGCGATCTGTCGGCTGCCGGCGGCCCTGACATTTCAGGTTACCTCCCGATACTTCCCGAAGCGGGCGCCTGTCACCAGCGATCAGTGATACAGTAACGGACGCTTCATCGTGTTCACTGCGGGCAGGTACGGACTCCGACACCGGCACCGCGTCTCGCTGATCCCCAGCCGGTGTCACCGGATCGCGGCCCAGCCGGATAACGCGGCATCTGTCATAAATAAATGCCACGGCCGCGCGGAGAAAACAAAACCAATCGAACAAACAATGTATCAATAAAAAATAATGTAATTCTTAAACGATAGCAACAATGTGATTAAAAAAAAAATGTATATTATTGTTTCCCTTTCCCACGAAAATTTCTGAAATCATTAGATTTTGTTACGTTTAATTCCATAGCGCCAGCAGATCCCGTAGCGATGTTACAATATAGATGAATATTTAATAAGGACGATTGAACATTTACTACGAGATTAACGCCTAAGGCATATTGGTAGGAGGGGGAGGGGCTTGGCTCCTTGGAGCTTGCAATCTATTGGGAACATTCGTTAAGGAATAATAATAATAATCTGACTATTATTTAGGGAGCTCAAAGGACTCCTCATTAGAAATCCATTGAAAGAGAGGAGAGAGAAGGCCATTTAATAATAAAAAAAATAACTCTTTATTCTGTACAATAACTTGAAAAAAAATGTACGAGAAAAAGGAAAATTCCAAGAGAAGTACGAGGTCGCTCATTAAAATAAGGAGAAAAAAGGGAAGTGGAATTTAATGATGAGAGAGAGGACACGGACTGGCCTGTAATAAAGGAAATAGAATACATTTCTTTAAAATATGGGGTCAGGCTCGTTTGACCTTTGACACCTAATAAAATTCGTCCACTTCGGGGATTACTCAATTTCTATTTATATTCAAGGTCGCGCGACCCCGATTTGTGGTGCTTGGTAATTTTTGACTCGGTATTTTAACTCGGGGTAAATGAATGGCAAAAAACACAAGAAATGAGAAATAAAAAAATATGTTATTGGAAGACCCCGCATTAAACGGTCTGGGGTACGGATGCCGTAAGTCGGGACCGCTGTGGTGTACGGCCCGGGTTCTCCATACACGACGTCAGAACGCATCGGCGGAGTCTCTGTGCCGGGGCTGCATCTCTTCTCAGGATCTATGAATTGAGACGCCTCAAAGGGACGGCAATTATTTCCTTTAATTACAGCTGGAAATGATCGTCGATGTAGCAAAAAATCAACGGGGGGAAAAAACAGCTTTCAGTAACATACCCCCCAGCGCTGTATACAGTAATATAACCCCCCAGCGCTGTATACAGTAATATACCCCCCAGCGCTGTATACAGTAATATACCCCCCAGCGCTGTATACAGTAATATACCCCCCAGCGCTGTATACAGTAATATAACCCCCCAGAGCTGTATACAGTAATATAACCCCAGCGCTGTATACAGTAATATAACCCCCAGCACTGTATACAGTAATATAACCCCCAGCACTGTATACAGTAATATAACCCCCCAGCGCTGTATACAGTAATATAACCCCCAGCACTGTATACAGTAATATAACCCCAGCGCTGTATACAGTAATATAACCCCCAGCACTGTATACAGTAATATAACCCCCAGCACTGTATACAGTAATATAACCCCAGCGCTGTATACAGTAATATAACCCCCAGCACTGTATACAGTAATATAACCCCCAGCACTGTATACAGTAATATAACCCCAGCGCTGTATACAGTAATATAACCCCCCAGCGCTGTATACAGTAATATAACCCCAGCGCTGTATACAGTAATATAACCCCCAGCGCTGTATACAGTAATATAACCCCCAGCGCTGTATACAGTAATATAACCCCCCAGCGCTGTATACAGTAATATAACCCCAGCGCTGTATACAGTAATATAACCCCCAGCGCTGTATACAGTAATATAACCCCCAGCGCTGTATACAGTAATATAACCCCCAGCGCTGTATACAGTAATATAACCACCAGCACATGAGAGTAGGAGTAAAGCAAACTTGCAGTATGAACCAGCGCCACCTGCTGTACATTCTGTGTAATAGCAGCTTTCCTTAATTCTTTCACATTAGAGCAGTTTCTGTGACTATAATGTAACATTTATTGTTATTATTATTATTATTATTATTATTTTGTTTCTATAGCACCAACACTTCCTGCATAGTTTTTTACATACTCCACGGGGGGTATCGATTTTAATACCATAGTCTCCATTCTTCATACTCGTCTTCCATAAAGCTAGGTCTAGCCCCCCCATCTGTGTATGATGGTATGATCCAGGGAGAGAAGAACTCCAGTAACCAGAATTATAAATGGCCCAAGTTGGGTGTTTCGAGGTGTTCATGTCTGCCGGCCTGGCACACGCTGAGCTGGCGCACGTCGCATGCACGCTGTGTATTGTTACATGTAAATGGAGCTTTATACAGGAATGTAAACCCCATGGGCCAATAAAACAATACAACGGTGTCGGAGATCACCCATCACCCGCCCTACCAGGATCTCCTAAAATTAATGATTTTCAGATCAGGTCGGGTGTGCGGCCGACAGCCTGCTCTGACGGTAAGGAAATTAACTCCAGAAATCCCCTGGGTCCCACTCCTCCCCGGTGTCACCTGGACACGCCCCCCCCCCCCCGGTGTCACCTGGGACACGCTCCCCTCCTCCTGTTTGCATCGTATAGCTCCTTGTTCCGCCGGTTGTCAGGGCTGCACCCAAATCTGGACAAACAGCAGAGAGCGCGCCTGCCGGGCAAGGAACCAGGAAGAGACGGTGCGGGGAGTGATCGGAAACAGGGAGAGCAACAGAAAACATAACGACAACGTAGAGACCGCCGGGATCACCGGTAATGAATATAAACCGAAAATATCCTTTCGGGAAAAGGGAGGCGGAATATCGATGGAGAGCGTGAGAAAGATAAATAAATAAAATGCGAGAGGGCCTAGGGGTTAGAATGTAAAGAGTGAGAGTGTGAGAGAGCTGGAGTTCTGAGAGAGAGGGTATGAGACTGTGTGTGCGTGTCTGGGTATGTTAGTGTGAGTGTCGGTGTGTGCGTGTCTGGCTATGTTAGTGTGAGTGTCGGTGTGTGCGTGTCTGGCTATGTTAGTGTGAGTGTCGGCATCTGCGTGTTAGAGAGTATGTAATATGTGCGTCTTTGAGTGTGTTACTGGGTATGTTAGTGTTAGTGTGTGTTTGTATGAGTGTCTGGTTGTATTGGTGTGAGTGTCTGGCTACGCATGTTAGTGTGTCTGGGTGTGTTACTGTATGTTAGTGTGACTGGATATGTAAGTGTTAGTGTGTGTTCGTGTGAGTGTCTGTGGGCATGTGTTAGTTCGAGTGCCCATCTGAGATCCGGCTCTGGATCCGCCACTGGGGTACGGGGGTAAGAATTCCGGGAGGGAGGGTATTGGTTAAGACATTTTGATGACAGTATGGGGGGGGTATAAAAAAGGGGTGGAACGTTGAAGAAGGAGGTGAGAATTCTTATATTCTTCCCAGATATTCTGATACCAAGTTTGCCCGGGGCCACGAAATCCAGTGGGCACTCCGGGCACTGCCTATGATGTGCTAGACCCAGGAACCATAAAACATTTTGGGGTCATTACATAGATATATATCATTTCTGGGTTTTTTTTATTATTTTTGCTTAAATACAGGTGGGTTGGAGGCCCATGTAAAAAAAATTAACTCAGACTTCCCAAAACAGCAGAAAGCCAACACAACCCCCCCCCAAAACAAAATAGGTGCCTACATGTTGGGTGATATCTATCGGTAGAGGACCCTCAGGAGCATTTAAATGTCTCCCACCCGGAAAGGAGAATCCGACGAGGGCCCCCAAGGACCCCAACGTAAGGAGTCAGAGAACTTGGCCAACGGGTCCTTAATCCAGAATAATTAATGGTTCGCCCCGTAGTGACGGATCGTTCTGTGAATGGGGGGGCCGGGAGGAGAAGCCGAGAGTTAAGATCGGTCAGGAGATCATTTCCGGGCCGCAGAGAGTTTGTTTAATGATTAACGGATCCCGTAATAAGAAACGAGGACATTAAACATTAAATCGCAAAGAATTTGTAGTCTTTTCCATAAAACCTATATATTTTTTTACACTAAACGGGGGGTACTTGGCCGGTGTGCGGATTAGGATGCAGGGAATATCGCCGGTCTCTTTATATTCCTCCTTGTGGGTCTGCACGAGACTGAAGCCCCCTCGATCTCCGGGCCGGACCCCCCACCCAATTTACTTTAACCAAATATAGTCAGACGCAGGAAACTTGGATTAAAAAGGCCACACCAATTTTATTTATTAACCAAGTTGTTGCCACGCAGCCTTAGGCCCGACCCCTCGAACGGGGCAAAGACCCCCAAACCACAAAAATATATAAATAACATCAATAAACGTAAATAATTAACAAAAACCATAAAGCCTGCGAGGCAAAGGGCAAAAACTACAACTCGGGTAAAAAAGGTATTTGTAATCTGATTTTAGGAATAATAATGTTGGGAATGTCATCGATAAACCCGCATTTGGTGTCGCCGGGGGTTACTCTGTGACTTTCTGTGTTATAGGAAGCAGAACAGAGGCGACCTCCTCCTCCAAGATGTCTTCCGGGAATATTAAGGATCAGCTCCAGGCGGAGTGGAACGACGTTCTGGGGAGAATCGCCAACAAACAGATGTTTCAGTCCAGCTGGGATATCGCCGCGTTTGTCATATTTTTTGCCTTTATCGGTGAGAAACGTCAGAGGCCTTTTTTACCAAAATCTCTTGCTTTATCATGAACCTATTTTAACCTTTTAACAACCAATAGGCATGGGCGACGCTGTGAGCCCTATCGCCCGTGGGGCATCGAATGCCTAAACCCAATGGCAACTATCTGCACCCTATCTGCATCTGAACACGAAGAACCTCTGCTGGGAATCCAAGCTCAGATACTACTACTACTGCCCAGAAATTAATTTTGCCGTCGGCCAAGGTAGCCGAACTCAACGGTCAACATAATCAACCATCCCACCCAAAAATCCCGATTTCTAGTGACTAGTAACGGGCGGTGAAAGGGTCTCGGCGGGGGGCACTCTATGGTCTCGTATTGCGCTGTCCTCACGGCTCGTCTTCTCGTCTCCCCCCAGGACTCGTTCTGCTTCTTATCGTCTTGGTTCTCATCAGATGTTTCTGCTGCTGCTGCTGCGATTGCGAGTCCCCTGGACACAAGGTAATGATGTCGGCCCCCGCGGCACTTTGTTAAATTAGGCCAAGAGTCGGGGGGGCTAAACCCTATTAGGGGTCTTTTATCTGTTATTCATGTTATTTAATAAATACAAAAATTCTCTCTCTCTCTGAAGGAGAAAATAGCGGGCAGCCCCAGAGATTGGGGTCTAAAAAACCATTTGGGGGCTGCCCTGCAAACTATCGGGGGTTAACCGATAAATTTAGTTGCAACTTTTGGGAAATATTTCCCAATTTTCACTAACTTTACGTCTTCCCTTTTCAGAAGCATTACAAGCAGAAGGTCGGCGTCGACAATTTGGGGATGGAGCCATAATTCACGAAGCCACTGGAACGAGGACATTTTTTTTACTTATCCTGCTGAAATCCGACCGGATCCGTGGAGGCAAAAAATATTTTAATCATTTTAATTAAAATTGAAAATATCGTTAAATACAAATTCTTAAAATTCACTCGCTAATCAGTCGTTGGCCTTAGATTCAGGAGCCGTATGTCTATCCCATGCATGTTTAAAACCCTCACTGTATTACCCTCTACCACCTCTGCTGGGAGGCTGTTCCCCTTATCCACCACCCTCTCAGTAAAGTACAACTGCCTGCAAATAATAGGAAGGAAATAATGTTGCCGCGACCCACCATTCATCCTAATCAGACAACAGAACGCGGTGAATCCAAACCCAAAAGGTAGAGCGTCAACAACGTCCGCATTCCGCTTTTCATCACATAACAAAAAACAATTCCAGATGCTGTTAAAAAAAAACGAAAAAAAACCCATTTCATACTAATAATATATATTTGTAAAAAAGCCATTATGAATCTTGGGGGTTGTCACGGTAACAGCAGGTATCTATATAATGATATTAAAAAGAAATATTGACAGTAATTGCAAACAAACATGAAATGTATTTTGTACGGATAAAATTTAAAAATAAAATATTTTTATAGAAAAACTAACCATACATTTTAGCCTCTAAAAAATTCACCTTTTTCCCACCTAGTTGCATAAAAATATTTGACTGCCGTTAACTCATTTTAATCCTAAATACATGAACACGATGATGAGTAATATTTTTATTTTACTTTTTTTTTTAGAAGATTTTTTTGTAAATTTGAGCCTCAAATTTGATTTGTTCTTTTTCATATAATTTTGCCCAATTAAAGTCCAAATATTAATTCTGGCGACGTGTTGTGACATATGTTTGTTATTTGCTCTTGTAGTATTTTTTAAATAAAATTTCTAAAATCACAATTTGAAGATTCTGTAAATTTTTTTAAAATATTTCTATCAACTGAAATTATATATTTTCTGGTATTTTATTCTTGAACTACTGGGTTTTACTGCTCCAAAAACAATAAAAATATAGTTTTTTGGGGGTTTTCTTGTATAATAAATAATTATTTTTTTCCAATGGTCTCTAAGCACTTGGGAGTGAAATTCATTCCATCTGAAGAAGAGACCTTTGTGGTTCTGAAAATGTATGTATATTTACCTTTCCAACTTTTCTATGTTGGCCAATAAAAGATTTCAACTGTGACTAAAATCTCCCTAAATAAAGTCAAAATTTACAGGAGAGGCAGGGGTTGGGTTAACGGAGGGTTAACGCCCGAGGCTAGCGCGATAAACCAAGCGGAGCGGAAACCCAATTTGTATGACTCCATAATTCAATAACTTTATTAGGCGTCATGAGGAACTCATCAGGAACTCTTACTCCCAGAATGCTTTGCTGTCAAAAATCCATACAAACAAACTCATCGCGTCTCTGATTTAACCTTTTAGTGGACGGAAAAAAAAAAAACCCCTGAAAGCATAGCCACCAGGTGTCCCTGTTCAGCCTGACCAGTCCCTCTTTGGGCCACAAATCCCCGTACCCAGTGATGTATTTTGGCCTAGGTCAACCAGGCCTGGGCCTAGGGCAGTAGTCCTCTGCCGCAAAGCCGGGGGCAGATAGCCCTCCTGGTGAGCCCCTGCTTATTGGCCCGGTTACCGATCTCCCCAACGGGGCTCATTTACATTATGGAGGCCTCTATAGACTCCACTCAAAAGCATTGTGTGGCTTTAAGACACGGAGCGCCGGGATATGAGGTCATAAACCGCCGCTCCATTGGAGGATGGAGAACACGGAGCTGGAAGATGAGGTCACTGCCCTGGGTCAGGCCTAGTGTTTGATCAACTCTAAACGTTGTGAAGGCCTCTGAATCCAACAACGAGTTAATCCCCCCCTCCCTCCCAAAAAAAAAAATGGCACAATTTATTGAGGAGATGATTCTCTATTTCTAGAATCCATCAGAGATGAGTCAGGGCATCGAGTATCCACTCACTGGAGGTCCAGCCGCCATGGAGCCGGACATTTGAGACACGGGTTATTGCGTTTAATCAATGACGGTCTCATCATAGTTAGAAGTTGATAGATGTGGAATAAAATGTCACGGCTGACCTCAGACAGCTGACTCACATCCTCGGAGAGACACATGAGAGCACTCAACGAGGATCACTCGCTCACAAGGGCCATAGAGCTGGCCAAGTCCATCTCGTGAAGCCGGCATCGAGCTCCAGACTTCATTCCAAGAGTTGGGCTTCGACTACCATAACGTCCATAAGGAACGGCAGCCGCCGGTCACCGGTCATTTCCATAGGGCTTCCACCAAGGGCCGGTGCAAAAGGGGGGGGCCTTTATCTCCAGGCTGAACATGCGGCTCCTGAGGCTGGCGGACTGAGTAACAGCGGGTTATTTTTGGTTATTTTAACCTAGGAATAGGAGGTCTTGGTGAAGACAGCGGACAACTCTTTCCATAATAACTAAAGAAGACCCCCCCCCCAAGGATTTTTTTTTTGTTAAACATGACAAATACTTGAACTTTGAATTGATTGGGGACAGAATAAAAAGGAACATTCCAAAAAAAAACAAAAAACTCATAGGAGGATTTAATTGTGAAATTTAGTGTTTCCAATAAATTTTATGTTATTCAGAAGAAAGAGGAAAACCCAAAACAATTTATAATTAATTTATTAAAAAAAACAAAATACTTTGACAACTAAACATGAAATTAGGTGTTACCTTAATAAGTCAGATGGTCCCTGTGGGTGATTAGGCCTGAGGCATTCTATTTTTGGACTTAGTGTTTTTCATTAGATTAGGCCAAGTTAACCTCTGTACAGCAGTAACATTAGATTTTTTTTTTTTTTTCAATTAACACATTTTAAATCAATTTTTAAGTGAAACTAGCATTAAAAATGAATTACGGAGTAACATTTACAAGCAGCGTTCCATCTCAGGTCTTCCGAGTCCAAAAACGTGGACGGTCCTGGGGTCGCCAACTCCACCCGCTTTTAAGGTTTAATTTTTCTCTCATTTTCCAAAATAAAAAAAAAAAACTTTTTTTTTTTTTTTAAACTATTTTTTTTCCTAGAAAAGTGAAATGGAATTTGGTTCCTTGGTTTTGTTCGTCGAGAAATCACAAATTGCTGAAAAGAGATTTAATTCGTCGGCCACGTTCATCAACGGACAACCTTGAGGAGCAAAGAGCGTCCTGCGAATAAAGGTCGAGCGTGAAGACGCCCTGATGACATCATCGCCGTCTTCCCTTTTTTTTTTTTTTTTAAACAGCGGTAAAAACGTCCTGTACAACGCAAAGTAAATAAATACTATACATACAACGAAAAGTGACAATGTTCATGCATAATTAAGGGGGGGGGGGTCCGCAACGTCCCTCGGATAAGTGGCCCGCGGCAAGATGAGTCCCATCGGTGGACGATGATCCCGATAATCCCGTCGTGACTTCCGGGTGAAGAGCGGTGCAGGCAGCGGGGAGAGCTGGAAGAGGAGGGGTTTGGGATCGGAACGCCGGTCATTCTTAGTAGGATCTGAAGTTCCAGTAGCTCGAAAATATGGAGATCTATGAAGACAAGAATCGCGTTAACGGCCAAAGATGAGGGTGTAGGACGTTCCTTCATCTCACCCTTCGAGGACCCGAGTTCTTCGGATGTTCTTTTTAACGTCATCACAACAAACACCAGCCCCAAAGCCTTGAAGAACCTGATGGACCTCCAAGACCAAGGTCGTCATCGCTTTTTATCACATTGCACGAAGGGACCTTAACAGCCTATCCTTCGGGGACGCTGACCGGTCCGTCAGGGGCGTCTCACGCAAAATACTTTGGGTTCTGTCTCTTTATAGATCTCTGGCCAGACCTCACCTAGAACATTGGGGACCTCCATCTCCAGAACGATAAAGAGGGGGGCAACTGAAATGGGGAACGGTCTGCAGGATAAATGTTTATCAGGAAAGACTGAGAGATCTCAATATATACGGCTTGGGGGAGAGAGAAGAGAGGGGGGGGGCATTTAAATACATAAAGGGATTTCAAGTACAGGAGGGAATTTATTCTAAAGGAGGAGAAAAAGTTACAACAAGAGACCGGAATCTAACACTAGAGGATCAGAGACTGAGATGGGATGGCAGGAAGTTCTACTTTACTGAGAGGGTGGTAGATAAGTGGAACCGCCTCCCAGCAGAAGTGGTAGAGGCTAGTACAGTGAGGGGATTAAACATGTATGGGATAGACATACGGCTCCTGAGTCTTTACAGCAGGAGAAACAGGAGACTAGACAGGGGCCGGATGGGGCCGATCCTCCGGCAGGTGCTGTGTTTCTATGTATACGGCCTCAGGATCTGGCAGGGTTTCATACTTTGCGGTGTTTCCGTAAACATCGGCGTTGTGTAAACTCTACCTTGTCCTTCAGTTGCTGGCAGAGCTGGAGAGACACGGTGAAGAAGACGAGGGCATCGTTGAGCCACGGAACCACGCACTCCACCTTATGCACGTGGCTGACCTCAAACCTCTGGCCGTTAAGCTCGCTGTAACGTAATAAAAGTAATTTACAGACGCAAAGCCGCTCTATGATGTCACACGAGAAAATAAATCATTAAAGCACAGAAAACGGTAGCATTTATATTTATTAAGTGTATAAATATTTATCTGAAATTGATCAACTACAATATCTTTAATAATAGATTTCAAACCACTGGGGGATTCATTGCGAAAAGTGGACACCTAACCCCTAACTCAACCGCTATGATAATAACCTCTAATATAATATACCCTCTAATAATAATAATAAAATATCAACCTCTAATAATAATAATATATAATCTAATACTAATATAATACCCTCTAATAATAATAATAATAATAATAATATAACCTCTAATATAATATACCCTCTAATAATAATAATAATAATAAAATATCAACAATATATAATCTAACACTAATATAATACCCTCTAATAATAATATACCCTCTAATATAATATACCCTCTAATAATAATAATAAAATAACTTGTAATAATAATAATATATAATCTAATACTAATATAATACCCTCTAATAATAATATCAACCTCTAATAATAATAAACTTCTAATAATAATATATAATCGAATAACTAATATAATACCGACAATAATATTCCTAATAATATAACCTCTAATAATAAATATATAATCGAATACTTATATAATAACCTCAAATAATAATACCCTCTTATTATTAGATGATATATTTATTAAAATTATCTTTAATATAATCTCTAATATATCAGCTCTAATAATCAATAATAACGATAAATACTCCTATTACTAATAAATCATCTAATAGTAATCATCTCTAATATAATAACCTGTAATAATATAATTACCTCTATTCATTATGTAATATAAACTCTAATAATAATAATAAATATAATAATAAATATAATAATCTCTGCTAATTTCAGCAAAATACTCTGAAATAAATATAAATTCTTAAAAAGGAAGCTCGTCCGTTAATTTTCAGGATTTCAGATAAAGAACAGAGATCGGCGTTTACTTACAACATGGCCCCGGGGTTGTGCAGGACAGAGCTGCCGGCCGGGCGGAAGTTCTAGATGCAGAAGAAGCAGGGGTTAGTATCAACTACCACGGGGCGGCTAGATTAGGAGGCAACCGTCCTACGGCGATGTAACGAGCGGTTTGGGATACGAGGGCCATAAATATTGGAATATAAAGGAAATCCAATAAATAAAACCGGGACTCTCGTACATTCCGGGGGGGGGGCGATTTCTCCAGTTTGTGTTTTTCCTCCCCTGCACGTTACCTTGGTGGAGTTTGGTTGCAGAGCGTGAAGCTGATAGACCAGTAAGCAGAGCTTATTGACGTTAACGTAGAAGTTCAGGATCATGTCGGCTGGGAGAGGAGGGGCGAACATTCTCTATAAAAAAAAAGAAAAAAAAAAGAGAAAATGACAAAATGTTATAAAATTGGAGAAATTTCAGAGAATTTAAAATTTCTGTTATGAAACGTGAGCGGGTTTTAAAAAGAGAAATGGCGGGAAAAGAGAATCTAACACCAGAGGGTCAGAGGGTGAGACGGAATGGAAGGAAGTGTTACTTTACTGAGAGGGTGGTAGATAAGTGGAACAGCCACCCAGCAGAAGTGGTAGCGGCTGATACAATCTAAGGTTCTAAAATGGGACAGAGGACAATTTTTTTTACCATTAAACAAAACAAAAAAAGTGCTCAAAAAATTTCATATGTCAAATTATTTTGCGCTTTTCCGGTCGCTTGTGTGATTAGCGCTCTGAACATCCCATAATATCACTCATTACCGTGAGTCCGCTGGTGGCGACCTCCGGCAGCGTCATGGTAGCCGGGGTGGTGAGCCGGTTCCGCGCTCGAGTTAATTGGAGCATCACGGAGTCCATGAGCTAAAAACACAAAACGCAGACAGAAATCCATTATACCGGGGGTTAAAAAAAGAAAGCCTGGGTCTTAACACCCAGAAAGACCATTTGAAGAAAGCCTGCCGTAAAGCAAGCAGCTGAGGGAGGCGTGCCAAGCGGGGGCGTGGCCAGATGTCACATGACCGCCAGCGATGGAGAGCTCAGGGGCCGGGTCCCAAGCTCTCTCTTTAGAGCGTCAGCGAGGAGGAGTAAGACTTCTGATCGCTCACCTTGAGCACCTCCGCCCCGGTCTGGAAGGTGTAGTTCTCTCCGCGGTTGGTCAGGAGGTAGATCGCCTGATTCACGTGATTCCTGGCGTCCTGGATCTGTTCAGAACAGACTAATGTGACCTCTTAAAGGGCAAGAATATAGCGGGGTGCAGACGGTAAGCCCCCCCGGCTTTACCTGCTGCATCTTCCACTGCTTGTCCTCACGAAACGCGAAGTGCAGGATCTGATTGGTTCGCAGGATTTTCAGGTTCACCTCCTGGAATAAAATGGAAAGTATTACAAATGGGGGGGGGGGGGTGAAAGTCTGGTGGGGCTGCTAAAAAGTGCCCTTGGGGCAAACGTGGAACCAGGCGGCAGCGCATGCACAGGAACCCGGGGCGAGTTACACTCATCACTCAAACAGTAAAGGGATCCTCCGCCGGGCAGTGGAGGTACTCACAGCTTGGCACAGGGTGTCCCCTTGGAGCGTCAGGATGCCCTTCACTTGGTCCGAGCTGCGAGAGAACAAAGGGTTAAAAGCCCGGGCAATAAAATCTGCCCCCCCCCCCCGAGCAGATACCCCGCCACGCACCTTGAGGTCCCCAGTATGAAGTTCTCCTGCCTGACGGGCCCCTCGCCCCCCCCGCTGGGCAGAGTGAATCTGCGGGAGGCGTCCTGCGGGTGACAAGGGGTTAAACATCAAGCGTGAGATCTGTGTGAGTGTCATGGGGGGGGCTTGTTGGGGGGGGGGAAGTCCCGCCAGCAAAGGGATGCTCGCCACCAGAGCTTACAATCTATTTCACTCCATTCAACCAAGACACATCTAATAGGTTAAACGTATTAATGTTTCATAAAGGGGGCTTTTGTTTGCTTGGTTTTTCCGCCCCGGCTCTCCGCCGGTTCTAGATGCCCCAGCTTGGTTCCTGATCCGGGGACTAGACGGGGGGGGGAAGTAACCGACCTTGAGGACGTCCCGCAGCTGGCGCAGCACCGAGTGCACCTCTTCCTTCAGCAGCCATCTGAACTCTTCTTCCTGGAGACGGAAGCAGAAGATAGAGGAGCCGTTCCAAGAGGAGACCGCTGAGGGGGGGGGGGTTTGATTTCTGCCCCCGCAGGGGTAAATTTACTCTGTACACACACCGCGCCCTCTCTCTCTGTTTGTGGACAGCAGACAAAGAGCTCGTATCACCTGAGACGCTGCCGGGAAGATCCGCCAACATCAACAGCGGATTTGCTGCCATAACAAACTTCATGTGAGAAGTGGACTAACGAGACCTGCTTACACTTACCCCTCTGCTCCTGCCACCTTATAGACTTCACTGCACCTAGAGGGTCACAGGCCTAGACCCAATGGAAGGAAACTTCACTTCACTGAGAGGGTGGTAGATAGGTGGAACAGCCTCCCAGAAGAAGTGGTAGAGGGTAATACAGCGAGGGGATTAAACACGCATGGGATAGACATACGGCTCCTGAATCTAAGACGAGACCAACGACTGATTAAGGTTTGAGTCTTTTTACCCCAGTTGTAGTTTTTGCCCCATGATATAAATGTTTTCAGGCAGCTGCATATCAGCCGTTTGTATGATTCTCGCTCTGTTATCTGACCCCCGATCTACTAAGCACAGCGACTCCTTATCATACTGCCTGTGGGGAACAAAAGAACGGCTCAGTCTTAATCGCCCAGCCAGACTCTCTGATTAATGGAGGAACGGACTTCATTAGCATCGCCATAAAGCATCAGCTCAGTGTGGTGTTTGAGCCGGGAAAGTCGCTAAAAATATCACATGACTGACAGCGACGGCGGCTCCAGGTCTGCAGATAAAGGGAGTTTATTGGAGCAAAATGAGATTAAACCCTACCCTGAGGGGCGGGGCTATTACCGTATATGGCATTGGGGGGTTCCGCCTCCAGTCAAAAATGTAAACACTTCTAAAGGTACAAGGAGTCGCGGCTCCCAGCGCAAAAAACGACTAAACCTAAATTTATAAAGCTTTATCGGGGCTTTTAGGGCCGTAGAACCCTGCGATCCCCTCATACCCAGCAAACATTCTGACCTCCCAGAAAAGAGGGGCATCAGGGGGGGAGAGAGGGGGCATCAGGGGGGGGAGAGAGGGGGCATCAGGGGGGGGGAGAGAGGGGCATCAGGGGGGGGGGAGAGAGGGGCATCAGGGGGGGGGGAGAGGGGCATCAGGGGGGGCTATACAAACTAAACAGACGCCCGGAACCTGTGAGTTATACAACAGAGAAGCCGCCATTATAAACAATCTGATCTCCAAGACTCAATGGCTTCCAGATGGGGTGTTAACCCATCCCGCAGGGCATTAGCCCATCCCGCGGGGCATTAACCCATTCCGTGGGGCATTAACCCATTCCGTGGGGCAGGTCGCTCCCCAGGAGCCAGGATCCCCCCAAGCGTCGACCCACAGACAGATATCTTTCCCAAAAACCAACTCCAAGGGATTGTGGGAAACGTAGTCCCCGGCAGCCAGTCTCCTCCTGAGCCGCGAGTTGCCCATCCGGCGGGCGGTTTGGGAGATCCAGGGTACAGGTCACCGCCGGCCACTCGCCCCGACGCTTTTAACAGTTTGAGTGCCGGAGGGCTGTGGAAGGCATTGGCCTCCCGCTGCTGGTTTAATGGTTAACCCTGATACCCCATCCTGCCCCTCCCCCACCCTGTTACTCCAATGCTCCACCATTCACCATAAAATCCCCCTTCCAGGCAGTGACAGTTCCTTAAAATCATAGTTTAGCAGATAAAGCCTTTTCTCCGCTTCCTTTTCCTGCATCGTCCATGAGCTGGAAGTCATTAGGTCTCCACTGACACCACAAGGGGCTCATTCTGCCCCCTCAGACAGCAAGTACCCCACCTCTGAACGGGGTCACAGACTGAAACCCTGAAGCCGGCAGCAGATCGGCCCCATCCGGCCCCCGTCTAGTCGCCCGTTTCTCCTGCTGTAAAGACTCAAACCTTAATCAGTCGTTGGTCTCGTCTTAGATTCAGGAGCCGTATGTCTATCCCATGCATGTTTAATCCCCTTGCTGTATTACCCTCTACCACTTCTGCTGGGAGGCTGTTGCACTTATCTACAACCTTCTGGGTAGCACAAAGCGTACCTTAATTCCATCTCAGCCTCTGACCTGAGTTTTGTGTTGTGCGCAGACTCCGTGTGTTTATACGGCCACATGTGGGTGACATTGGGGGGCACCGCTCTCTGCCCCCACACAGGGACCCCCTAAACACACGGCCTGGGATCTTCTGGGTTATTCCAAGGGCAGATCTCTCTCTCTCTATATACCCCCCCACCACCACAGCTAAAGGGGCAGATCTCTCTCTCTCTATATACCCCCCCCACCACCACAGCTAAAGGGGCAGATCTCTCTTTAAAAACCCCCATCACAGCTGCCAGGGGCAGATCTCTCTATATACCCCCACCACAGCTAAAGGGGCAGATCTCTCTCTCTGTATATACTCCCACCACAGCTAAGGGGGCAGATAGCTCTCTATATACCCCCACCACAGCTGCCAGGGACAGATCTCTCTACACCCTCCGCAGCTGATCCGGGGCCCAATTCTGTATCACCCGACCTGTTAGGGTTCGACTTCAACGCCACAGCTGCTACTGGCAGATCTCTGTGCAAACCGCCCCTCCCCAGCTGCCGGGGCAGATCTCTATATAACACCCCCACTACGGGGCAGGCACTCACCAGCACCCCCCTCTCCGCGCTGTTCGCCGCTGTCGCCATCCTGACCGTAATGAGCGCCGCGAGCCGACACACAAACAGCAGGGGGGCCCTGCTGACCCGCCCACACTCTGATTGGACCGGAGACTCCTGCCCAGCAGTGTGATTGGATCTGTGCCTTGCTCTTTAACTAGCACCTCCTCTCACTACCTAGCAACCTCGAACTTTCTCAGCATTGATAGGATGAAGCGCTCTAGTCCCGCCCCATGACAGACAGACAGCTGAGGTCATTGGCATGGATGCGCTGGGCTGTGATACAGAGAGACGGGCACAGCACGGAGACAGCCGAGGGGGGTAACAGAGAGACAGGCACAGCACGGAGACAGATGACCTGGCGAGTGCTGGCGGAGGATCTTTTGAGTATTTGTGGATCAAAACAAAAACACGCAGCATACGTCTCACTACACTCCCCGTATTGTAGCGCCAGCATATACCGCAGCGCCAGCATATACCGCAGCGCCAGCATATACCGCAGCGCCAGCAACCCTTCAGGGGAACCACAATCTGACTGAACCACCGGGGTCTCGATACGTATTATAAAATAGATGGAATAAAAGTAAATTCTATGCTACCCAATGGGTTGTAGATAAATACAGCAGCCTCCCAGCAGAAGTGGTAGAGGGTAATACAGTGAGGGGATTAAACATGCACGGGATAGACATACGGCTCCTGAATGTAAGACGAGACCGACGACTGATTAAGGTTTGAGTCTTTACAGCAGGAGAAACGGGCGACTAGACGGGGGCCGATGTGATGGCGGGTTCGTTTCTATTTATGTGTATTTTTAGTTTGTGGTTTTGGTCAAATTCACTGATCTTTGACAAAAATGAAATAAATAAAAGACGCGCGGGATTACTGAGTAAGGCTTTATTTTTTTTGCCAGTAGCATCGCTAATTGCACAAAACTCACTTATTACCCATACCCTCCCGCCCCATATACCACACTATTTTGAATGACAAAAACTTTAATTATAAAACATAAAAGCCGCGCTCACACCCCCCCTTTTCACAATGCTCCCCGCCCCCAACAAAAATAAACAACAAAAATAATTCCAAGCCTTATAATAATATTATCGGGTGATCGGGATCAGCAGGAAGGCGTCGGGGGAAGGGACGACGTGTGATTGGAAATCTCCGGAATAACATCAAATCATCAAAATAAAATATCCAACAGCAAGTCGCGCGCTCTCATTGGCCGGTACCCTCCCGGATCTCTGCTGCTTCCTCCAATCCCCTGGCAGAAAATGAAATATTTACAACCAATCGGTAGGATCGTGTACCAAAAAAATTTAAGACCGTATCCGACAAGAAGCCCACCCAATGGCGCCAGCGGGGCCCTTTAAGAAGTAGAAGGGGGCTTTTTTTTTTGTCACGGGGCAAACGCAGGGTATATAAAGGTCCTCAAACCGGTACTCAGCTGACAGGATAACTGGAAGACCTCCATATAATCCTTGGCCGGCGTTCCCTCTGAGGTGAAGAGCGTAGAGGCTAATTTTTTTTCCTTAGGGCCACCTAATCTTTACGGTGTGATCGCCAACCTACATTTAAAGGGGAACTCCCACCATTTTTTATTATATTGTCTGTAGGGTACTGGGACATGAAAAATCCAGTTTCCCTGCCAGACCTCGGCCCCTAAGGGCCGGTACCAGCCTGAGCAGGCATCAGTACGTACAGCCAGAGGACTGGCGCCGATTTACACAGGGGCTTTTTTTTGTGGCTGGCTGACAACATAGATATAAAACAATAAAACGGCTATTTATGAGGCTTTTGTGGAAAATAGTACATATATTTATTCCTTATAACTGCAGGGCAATAACCAAGTGATATAGCATGGTGGGAGGGCCCCTTTAACAGCGTGGGTTATAAGAGCGGGTTTAAGAACCGCCGATCGATACGATTGATCGAAATCAGCTCGACGATCGGGATATTCTTTCAGACGTGCAGCCGCCTGAGCGCTGATGGCCAATCACAGGCCGCGTTACTGGGACGCCACATTCCTAGGAACCTTCTATGAAACCAGACCACTAAGCCGAGACCACCCAACTTAAAACGCTTAGACAGCCGCAGAGAGCGGGTGACCGTTGTCTCGCCAGCGCCGTTCCCTAGCTTATCGGAAAACAAGGGCACAAAATGGGGGGGAAAAAGAAGAAAAGCATCTTTTCATTAAAAATAACCCAAAAATTTAAAATGCACAATAAAAGCTACTAAAAAAATTAAATAAATAAGAAAATAAAAGACCATTATATTAAGCGACCGGCTTTCGCGGGAGAATTAAAAAGATAGGGAATTTTTTTTTTTTTCTTTTCCTTTCTTTAGCTGCCTTCAAATACTGAAACGGCACCGGCACCCGGCGGTGGGACGGGGACAACGAGGTCAACAGCGGCGTCAGAACCCCCCCCCCCCCAGAGAATACGACGATGCGCGCTTCTATCTCGGGGTCCTGGTATCGTAACAGAAGGATGGTGGGGTGGCCAAGGGTGGGAGAAGACCCACGATGTGTCGAGGTGGAACCAATCGCAGATTTGGGAAGGGCCCCTGAATTCGCTCTCTGGTTAAGGGGGAGCCAATCGGCGCATGAAGATTACAATCCGAATCAGCTGGCAGCGCGGTTAAACCCCCAAAGCCACCCCTTTTCCGCGTCTTACGCTGGAATCCGAAGATGGAACCTCAAGCGATTGTAACAAACTAGGGGGGTCCGGAAAGAAGAGTTACCAAGGTGATTGGTAGAAGCAGCCCGACGTTTGTGGTTACACGGGAATACGGAGCGAGTGAAACGCGGGGAGACGGCAGCGTGGGGGGGGGGGCTGTACAGCTAAGCAACGGGTCTGACCAAAGTCACCTGCGGGACGCGCGTTCTTTCTGAAAACCAGGATGCTGGTATTTACGACCCAAACGTTCGTACGCCCTTTAAACCAAGACGTCGGGGTGCGCTCGCCCCGAGATCTGCTTCCAGTTGACGTTCCGCGCACCGACGGGGGTAAAGCAAAGGCGGGGGGGGGGGGGGTATCCAGGGAGGAGAGGACGTCAAGGACCGAGAGCTCCCTGTGACCTTTAGTGCAAGACTGGATGGGTTCCAGCGGCCGCCTCTTCGCTCCCGGGACTGTTCGGAGTAGGAGTCAGTGTTCGGAGAGTTCGCGGGAAGATGGGGGCGGCAGGGCGGACGTCGGCGTTGGGGGGGGGGGGAAACAAAAAACGAAAAAGTGAAGGATCATGAGAGAGGAGTCAGGGATGGACTTGGTGAGGTGTTAAAAACAAGGTATAGATATAATCTTCAGAGGAGAGCACGGGGGGCCTAATGTATGTAGGCCCGGTACACGGCAGACATGTCGTTGTCTGATTGGTCCAATGCTTTCGCTCTCTTGTAGACCTGCAAAGAGAGGGAGCCAATTAGGTTGGAAAGCAGCGCAAGCACATGACCCGACAGCTCGATGGCGGCTAACAGGCCGGTAAGAGTTACGGGGGCGTGTATTACCTCGTTGGCGGCGGCCGCCATTGGAGTCGGGTGATTGACGGAGTCCCCGAGCGAGATGGCTAACCTCAGATCCTTCTGGATGTACTTTAAGTAGAAGTCTGGTTTGAAGTTTCCTTGTAGGATGTCTGAAAACAGATGGGAGAGTTTGAGGCGCGTCTTCCGAGTCTGTCCCAAAAAAACCCCGAAACACGCGGACAAAAACACACAGTGGGGAGGCCATCCCGATAGAAAAAATAAACAGAAAACAAAATACCCTGAAAGCCAACCTGCTGAAATTTACCGTTCTCTGCCCAGGATGTACCTTTAACCCCAAACAGAACCACAACCAGTCCCTGCTCTGTGCCGGCCGTTTAAATAAATCCCCACTGCCGGTAACCGGTAATTCCCCTACTTTGGCACTTCTGGTCCAGGAAAACGCTCGCCAGCTGCCCCTGATTCAGGATGTCCAGCAGGGTCTGTTGTGACTGGCCGGTGACCTGCGCCAAGGTCATTCCTTCCGCTATTGTGGCCATGAAGCTGCCCTGAACCATGTTGAGGATGAGCATCATTCTGGCTGCGTTCCCCACGTCACCTACAAGATAAGATGGACGTTTGTCAGGAACCAATGCGGTGTGCCGTTACTCCACCGGCGGGATCATCATCATCTCTCGCCATTGGAGGAAACGTCTCGGGAGAAACAAGGTATCCACCGGTGCCCAGGATAGCCCCGAGCTGGTACGAGAACCTAGAATGGCGGCAGCCTCCTCACCTAGAAAGAACGAAGCTTTCCCCATGGCCTGGAAGCAGCTGCTGCAGTCTTCGTAGACGCCTTGGTCGCCGGCGGCCAGGATCACCAGCATGCCATCGTTGGACAGCTGTTGGTTACCAGACACCGGGGCCTCCAGGAACCGTCCGCCCCGGGACACGATCACCTGTTGAAGACTCGCATTGTGACAGCGGAAAAGAACCAATCGGCCCGTCTCAGCCCTTTAAATTTACAGATTAAAGGGGCAGATTTAGACAATCTTCCAACCAACATCCAGCTGCGATTGGTTGGTTTGTTGTAAATGTCCAGAACCCAAAGGCCCAACGGGGAGAGTCCAGAGGAGACCCGGTTGGGTGAATTACTAAAGCGGGAACGTTTACATTACAAGCCCCCGCGGTTACGGATACCTGAGCGACTTCAGACACAGTTTCGGGGTCCACCGTCGACATGTCCACGTAGCATTTTCCTGGACGGATCCCCTGGAGGACGCCGCTGGGTCCCAACACCAACTGGACGGGGAAAAGGAGAGCGGGAGATATCAGAGTGGGCAGCACCATGCGCCGGGGGTTAACCAGTGCCGCAAAATACAGGAGTCTACCAAAGAACAGCCAAGTGATTTATAGAAAAATTACCAAACCGGCACAAAATTAACCAAAGACTAGAATGTCCAGACAATTCCACTACAATAACTGGGGGCGCCTACAATCTCCTACAGCACCGCAGAACATGACGGCGATATACAAAGCAATAAATATTACATATATTGGGCCTGTCAGTCATCGGTCTCGTCTTAGATTCAGGAGCCGTATGTCTATCCCATGCATGTTTAATACCCTCACTGTATGACCCTCTACCACCTCTGCTGGGAGGCTGTTCCACTTACCTACCACCCTCTCAGTCAACACACTATTAATGATACTTTACTGACACGTATGTTACCTTACAATTAGATGCATGCGTTTTTTTTACATTATATGTAAGTGAAAACGCATGAAAAACGCATGAACCGTAAACGTGAAGTTTATGAATTGAAAACTCACATCTTTCGCTGCTTTGGGATCCGCGACGCAGGCGAACGTGATGTCGCAGGTGGAGACCACCTCTGCTGGAGTCCGGCCCAGGAGGGCTCCTTCCTGGATGAACAGATCGCACTGAAAAAGAAAGGAAGCGGCGCGATCAGGAAAAACGAACGCTCGCCGGCCACGTGCGGCGTACGAAGGCAAAGTTCAACTCCGTGACACATAAACAAAGCCGTCAATCAAATCGCCTTTACCTTAACGGTGTCATCTTGATCCCACACTTCACTGGGAATTCCTCCAGCCGTTTTCTATTTTAGAGAAATAACGTAAATTCATATGCGGGAGGCTTAGTCTCTTTTTTTATTAAAGAAACCGAGCACGATACTTTAACCCTCGACTCTTCAGAAAGCATGCTGCAGTCATTCCAATGAAGTATGAGATCATATTCTAAGCACTCGATGTAGAATGCCCCTAGGAGGGGTTTTGGGGAGGAGGATAAAAAAAAAATAATTAAAACATATATATTTCCCAAAATCCGTACCTTTTCAGCTGTCCTGTTCCACACGGTTACACTGTGTCCCATTTTCAGAAGGTTGGAAACGATGCCGCTTCCCATCAACCCCAGCCCGAGGAAACCGATCCTGCGCATGAACAGAGTGAAAAATCATCATAAGCCAGCCAAAACTGTTCAATCGCTTAACCAAATATTAACTAAAGAAAGCACGGGGGGGGGGGGGGGGTTATTAGTCGGACTTGGTTCCCATACAGCAGGTACCCCAGCAGACCCTCTGCCCGGGGCAAGTGATGGTAATCGGCCCTGAGCCGGACTCGGCCTCCGTACTTTTTGTCGGTGGGTGTGATGTTGCCGTTGATGGCCGTGCTGTCTGCTGCTTGGATGGACGTCGAGCCGCTGTCCTGTGAACGGTAAAGAGACGGTTACTAGTAAAACAAAGAAACATGCGCGGGACACTAATAATAATGAGGATCAAAGGAAGACATGCTCTCACCTCCTCGGACACTTTGAGCCTCTTACTGATGGCCTGGTACGTGACGCTGGGCTGAGGGGAGAGGATAAAAAACATTAACCAGTCCATAAGAAGCGCCTGCGCGGCCTCCGAGCCAATCAGCAGGCCTCAAACACCACAAAGGGGGCTTTAAATACCACGCCCCACGGGATCTGGGCGAGTTGATTTTATCCCATCCCCGCAGAGCCGCTTTACCTTTTTCAGGATCATTTCTGTGCCGAGGGTCCTGTGACTGTGAAGCAGCCAGCTGTCTCCTGGAAGCTCGTCCTAAAAACAAGAAAAGGCGCGTAAACACAACGAGAGTAACTTATCGGATCGTACAATACAGTGACCCGCGAGACAGCGCCCCCCCGCGCAGGTACGCATCAACAGCGCCCCCCCGCGCAGGTACGCATCAACACCGCCCCCCCCCGCGCAGGTACGCATCAACACCGCCCCCCCCGCGCAGGTACGCATCAACACCGCCCCCCCCGCGCAGGTACGCATCAACACCGCCCCCCCCGCGCAGGTACACATTAACACCGCCCCCCCGCGCAGGTACGCATCAACACCGCCCCCCCGCGCAGGTACGCATCAACACCGCCCCCCGGGTATCCAGCTTCCGATTCACGGGCGAGTCCTGGCTAAAAAGGCCTTCTTTATGGGGCCACATTTACATTATAACCCCCCCCCAAATGATTTTGCCCCTGAGGCAGAAGAGTCCCGACAGCTTTAGGAGACGAGGCGAGCTGATCAAAACCCAGGAGAACCAAACGGATAACGACGCAGCGTTTAAACAACAGGTACCGGCTCCGGCGGAGATAAAGCAGTTCAACGAACGAACGCCTGATAACTCACAGAACTCCTTCCTTCCCGCGTTCCCCAAAATTACCGTATCAACATCGAGAAAAATGTATCAATATATTGATAAATTGGTAAAACACGTGACTCTCGGGGAACTGGAAGGAAAGCTTTTCTTTAACCAAGTGGGTGATAGATAAGTGGAACAGCCTCCCAGCAGGAGTGGTAGAGGGGATTTAAACATGCGTGGGATCGACATACGGCTCCTGAACCAAAATCTCCCCGGACGCCGGTGAAACGCGAGCTCTGATCTTGAAAGATAATCGCCAGCATTTTACCAAATGAAATACAAAATGATGGAGCGAACGGTCTCTGTTAATCGGACGCAAAGATTTTTCCTTTTTTTACTGAAAAATATGGTAAAATATAGTTTTTATAAAATACACATATATTGCAAAATAGCAAAAACTTTAAATTCTTGGTAAATCAAACGTATAAGAAATGGCACCAAACAGCAGCGTCTCCGTCACACGGATGAATCCACAAACACGGGAAGGAAAAAACATACAAAACGGCAACCAAAACACGCCGACGGGAAAAGTCAGTTATTGGGACATGTTGGGGAGCCCCCCCCCCCGTTCGAGCAGCGCAGACACCGGCACAACGTCCCGGGAACCGGCATACATCCCACCGGCCGGTGTCGGGGCCACCAGACTCCCTGCGAGGCTTCGGAATCATTAAGAATCATTCCAGAATATTTAAAGCTCTGGCGGAGGGAATGAACCCGCCGAACGCAGACAGCGCGCGTCCTTCAGAGCCGTTCCTGCGCTTCTTGGGTTCAAAATCAGAGGTGAAAGAGCCCAAAAAGACTTGGGGATAAACCTACAACTCACATGGGGGCCCGCGCCAAGGAGTTAGGGGTCTCACATGAACCTGGGGGGGGGCAACATAGCTTTACGTTACTCTATTATTACTGGTGACGGGTGACGGGTGACAGCGTCTGGCCAGTTAAAGACATCGGGTTGTCCTCTTAAAATTGTATCATTGAAATAAAGAAGGTGGCTACGTGGCTTAGGTTCTCCGACTCCGAGGTTTTCTAGACGTTAAGAGCCGAACGCACGTAGCAGCTCCGGCCTCCAACAGCCTCCGGTACGGAGTAGAGGTCCACATGTGGCCGTGGGGGCGAGGCGAGGCGTGGGGGCGAGGCGAGGCGTGGCGTGGGGGCGAGGCGTGGCGTGGGGGCGAGGCGTGGCGTGGGGGCGAGGCGTGGCGTGGGGGCGAGGCGAGGCGTGGGGGCGAGGCGAGGCGTGGCGTGGGGGCGAGGCGTGGCGTGGGGGCGAGGCGTGGCGTGGGGGCGAGGCGTGGCGTGGGTGCGAGGCGTGGCGTGGGGGCGAGGCGTGGCGTGGGGGCGAGGCGTGGCGTGGGGGCGAGGCGAGGGTGCCTTCTCGGTCTGGCTGAGCAGAAAGTGGTGGAATGGAGGGTCATCCCTGGAACGCTGCAACCGAACGGAGAGAGAAACTGAGCCGCTTCCCTCGACGCACTCACACGGCCACCGTGCCAGGACTCCGTCACGCGCGTTAGAAGCAGCGCGGGATACTTTGGGACCGTATAAAAAGTCTTTATATCCCAACCTCACACATGGACCGCTACGCGGCGCCGCCACTCACTGCTCAATCAAACCATCCGGTTCACTCAGAAAGTGCCCTAAGCCCTGAAATCTGTATACAACACAGCGGCCACCACCGGCAACTGGTTCAGAAGTAAAAGGAAGGGGCCAAGGGGGTTGCTCGGAGCGGACAGCGGCCTCGATCATTAGGTCCCATGGCTCACGCGTGGAGAAGGGGGCATAGAATATTAAGGGTTTTTAGTAGATCAGAAACATTTGGTGTTCACTGGAATCAAACAGGATGACAAGAAACCCAAAGACCCAGAACGTTAAGCTGCGGACTGCCTGTCACAGCCTCTGTGTCTGCGCCTGTCCTCAGCCGCCGGGGGCCAAACCCGGCCTACGCAGCCCTCGGCCGCCAGGGGCCAAGCCCGGCCTACGCCGATCTCAGCCGCCGGGGGCCAACCCCGGCCTATGCAGTCCTCAGCCGCCACTGCCTAGTCTTACCTCGCTTGAAGGCGGGGGCCAGCTGAACCGAGAGACAGTTTTCATTGCTAGCTTCTTCAGGGTGCTGGGCTGTGGCACCAATGGGTCCTAAGCAGAGAGGGTGGAGAGTGTTATGGAGATGCATTCACGACGTACGTACATCCCAGAGAGCTTATGGATCAGGGACGCCCAACTCCGGTCTTTACGGGGCACGGGCGAACACCTCGGGTATTAAGCACCCGCTGGGGGATCGCGTTGACCACCCAACAGAAGGCACCGAAAGATGGAGCTGGACCCCTCTGCTTCAAAACCTGCCCCCCCAATATAATACATCCAGCAGCCTTCACACAGATACCCAAATCCAGTGATAATGAAGACCACCAGCTCATGACATTTGCTCCAAATCCATACTTTGGACCCATTTTGATCCCCATTACTGGACGAACCAACGTGAGAACGGGCTCCCTATTGCTAAAACGTTAAGCACAAGGGCGGCGGGCCACGGGGAGGAATAGCAGAGATTAGAAGCGAGACGGGCGGCGAGCTGCCGAGTTCAGATCACAAAGAGCAAGCGGACCACCACGCCACCAGCCTCCAAACCAGGCAGCTCCAGGGCCGTCTATATCCAACATGAGGGATTCGCTCACGATTACATCACGAGTCAGGAAGCGTTTCATTATATAAATAAATTTGATTCAAATAAAAAAAAAATAAAAAAATCCAAATTAAAGAACAAAATTGTGATTTTTTTTTTTAAAACCCTTTTATTTCAATCCATCCTGATAGCCAACGTCATGTAGTATGGAGCCTCGATTAAGCGGAAATGAAAGTTAATAATGATGACCAACAGCAAAAGCCGCAGAAGCTCAAAAATCTCGCCCTTAGGTTTAAAGGTTAGAACGGCTCGGTCTTAATCACCTAGACGTCTACATTTCAACAAAGGACGGAAGATAAGTGCGACTTTTGCCAATCCGCGCATGTATATGCAGATCTCCTTACCCGCCGGGTTCCACTGTTTGTGTACGCCTGCCGCTTTATATACGGGTCCACGCGTGGGACGGGGCTACAGCCATACCGGAGAACTACCTGTATGGGCCGACGTAGAGTCCCCTGAAACATTAACCCTTCAATAGCCCATTGCGAAGATTCTATGCAGTGAATCGCCAAATGGGTTACCCGAACGGCTCCAATAACCTCGACTTGTTATTTAAAGACACACTTGATTCACCTGCATTCAAGCAGTAGAAATGGAAGCAATCCGTTTCCAGACCCCGAGAATCGGCCCCTTTACTCGGGCAATAATACCGAGACTCCGGGTCGAGCCCAAATGGCACCGGCCTGCACCTCGTAGGGCTTTTGCTAACAATAAGCGTATTGTTAGTCCGACCGCGTCCTACCGAGGACTTTGTGGTTTAAACCGCATTCATCCGCAGGAGCCTTGGGCATTAACCAGACTTAACCTGTAAAAACCTCTACAGAGAGCAACCGGCGGGACGTTCTCCATATGTATTAAAGCTAAAAACACGTCACGGGGGCCTCCTGACAGCATGCGCGGGATCGGCCACAGCCTGCTGCTGATGCTGCATTATTTGTGGGCTACCCGCCTGCCTGGGATATAAGATAAAAGGAAGGTTTCGGCTGCTTCCTCGCGCTGCATACGACAACATGAACGCTATACTGATAAAAGCCAATGGCTGCCCCTGGGGTGAGATAATATCCAAAGATCCATCAAAAGACTAACAACGCCCAGCGATATAACATACACACATTCAGGGGCCAGGCAACGCTTTCTGTGGCATTCGATAATAAAGCAACAACGCCACTTCGGCACAAGACACTGCGGTAATGAACTCAGCCGCCAGCACACAGGGAGTTAATGAAGGCATGCTATACTTTCCACACTAGGCACAGGGAAACACCGATGACTTCTCCACCCCAAGCAGGATTTGGGGTCCTGCCACGTTCCAGAATCCGGTCCTAAACCCGCTGAACTGCCGCACCGGTCGAGAAAGGGTTACCCGCTACTTCCAATTTACAGACGCCATGACAGGACCCTAAAGCGTTACCTTGTCTTCTTTCGGGGGTCTCCCACGCTTGCGGGGACTCTGGTCACGGGACTTTTTCTGTGGGGAGTGACTGCCGGAATCAGAAGACTTCCTCTTCCTTTCTCCACCGATTTTCTTGGCTCTTCCCTCGCCTTTCTTGCCTCCGGCTCCTTTGCCCTTCTCTTCATTACTCTGCGGGGAGAGGCAGCAACAACGCGTTAGAATTACTCTACTACGTCCAAGGACAGAATTCCTAGTCGCCCGCCTCTAGTGCTGTAAAGACTCAAACCTTAATCAGTCGTTGGTCTCGTCTTAGATTCAGGAGCCGTATGTCTATCCCGCGCATGTTTAATCCCCTCGCTGTATTACCCTCTACCACCTCTGCTGGGAGGCTGTTCCACTTACCTACCACCCTTTCAGTGATGTTTTGCACCAAGAGGGGTTAACCAAACTACTGTCCATAACATTTAAGAAGTAATTGGCTCCCTGCTCTGTGAATCTATACGTAGTAATTACTAGATACAGGAGGCTCGGTATATTGCGACGTCTCAACAGAAATCCCAGAGCAGTTCACAAAAGGCTCCGCGGGTGAAATTAAAGTGACCCAAAAAAAGCCACCATACGCATACGACGTTAAAAAAAATACCGTAATATGGACTAGACGCACAAGTTTCCTGGAGTTAAAAAAAACAAAACAAAACAAAAAAAAAACATGGATACCCCGTTGCCTTGGCGACTGTGTGGGATCTCTATCACAGAGCTAGCCGGGAACAGCTCCTAGGGGCCACACAAACATTCATTCACTATAAAACCGTGTTTCATTTGGAGGGCGGGATAAACGTTTATCCATCTGCTCTGTCCCTTTACCCAAAGCTCGCTGGATGGCAACAAAATGCACTATTTTTAAACCCGCAGCCAAGCAGACGGTGCCCAGAAATAAAACCTTAACCACAGCACGCTATAAATAAACCCACTGGTGACACGGGGTGTGTAAGGCTCATTATGTAATGATTGGTAATAAGTTTTACAGCCCCCCAATCCCACGCAGAGGTGTAGTGAAATAAAATAAAAAAGGCAATATTTACTAAACGCAGAAGCACCTCAATTAAAGGGACAATCCAGCCACCACATGCACTTGAATGCATATCATAGCTACGGTGTCCTCCATCCAAATACATGGGGGGGATTGCCCCCATAGGCATTTGCCCCTTTCACTGCCCCACAGGTAAGTAACTGGTTTTCCTTTTTTTAACATATTAAAGGACATAAATGTGCTGCTATGGTGACAGTAAAGGAAGTTATGCAAATATGAAGCCTCCTGTCTTGCCTTAAAATTAAATGCGTTAAAGTAAAAATATGTTTGTCTGAATCCCGGGTCTTAAAATTGTCCGAATATCATAAATCTGTGAGTGTCTCCCAGACATGCTCTAGCAGGCACTTATTTCTGGACAACAAACAGGAGACACAATGAAAAGCAGATAAAAAATTAAATCTGCAGACTGAACCAAATAATATACTGAAATATTTGTGTTAATAGTTGTGGCCTAATAGTGTCTCACTACAACTAGTTTGTTAGAGATAACCCTGCACCTATTTTTTATTTTTATCGTGCTCCAATAGCCCTTTACCACTCCCATCACTCCTGTGTTCCAAAGACACGTTGTGTTCGCTGATCCAAATTTAAGTTTAAAAGGCTAATTGATGGCTAGAAAACCCATATGCAAATTATGTTACAAACAGAAACGTCCTTGTTTTCCATGGAAACAGCAGAGTGACCCCAAAGTTTTGAATGGTTGCGTATGTCGTAACACAGGAAGGTAATCAGTTGTTGAATTTAAAGAATAAAACCTTCTGTTATACAGGTAGGACGGAGCTCACCTGTTCCTTCGCCTTCGCTTTCTTTAGGAACTCCTCGACGGCGTCCACAGCCTGTTGGAAGCGCTTGCCCTTGTTGACTTTGGTCATCTCCTCTTTGTGGGAATGGTACGGCTTCAGCTGCTCCACTTTGATCCAAGCGCTAGGAGGGAGAAAGAGGGAGAGTGAAACCGGCCCCCCGGTGATCAGGGAAACAACGATCTAGTACAAATATTACAGCTTTCCACTAACCGACTCAAACCTCATATCATTTGGCACGTGAAAAGCTGGAGAGATGGAGCACTGCCAAAACCGGAAGAAAACAACCCGGAAAAAAAAGAAAATAAAAAGATAGAACTTACGACTTTTTAATCATTTGGGGTCACTGAGCTGTTTTCATGGAAATTAGACTTTTAAACTTAAACTTGGATCAGCGAACACAACGTGCCATCGGAACCCAGGAGTGATGGGAGTGATAAAGGGCCATTGGGACACAGGAGTGATAAAGGGCCATTGGGACACAGGAGTGATGGGAGTGATAAAGGGCCATTGGGACACAGGAGTGATGGGAGTGATAAAGGGCCATTGGGACACAGGAGTGATGGGAGTGATAAAGGGCCATTGGAACACAGGAGTGATGGGAGTGATAAAGGGCCATTGGAACACAGGAGTGATGGGAGTGATACATGGCTATTGGAACACAGGAGTGATGGGAGTGACAAAGGGCCATTGGGACACAGGAGTGATGGGAGTGATAAAGGGCCATTGGGACACAGGAGTGATGGGAGTGATAAAGGGCCATTGGGACACAGGAGTGATGGGAGTGATAAAGGGCCATTGGAACACAGGAGTGATGGGAGTGATAAAGGGCCTCTGTGAGCCTATGAAGAGATTCCATTAAAAGTCAGCTGTTTCCAGCTACAATAGTCATTTCCAAAATTAACTCCGTCTGTGCTGGATTTCTGATCCATTTCAAGTTTTTTAATAGAGAAAAACTGCTTTTATTTAAAAAAAACAAGAAAAAGTCTCAGTGACCCCAAACTTTTCAACAGTCGTGTAAGCTGCAGGACCTCTTTAACTTGCCCTCAAACACAGTGAAGATCTGGAAAAGTTTGAACCAAACCTCGCTAATGACATCACTCATAGGAAATAAGTTGAACTATTTTTGTGTAATTCACCTCAGCCAGACAAGGGACGCGCCGCTGGGGGGATTCTATGTAGAATTTAGGAGTTTGCCTCAAATAGTTGGGTGCCGGCAAAATGTTGAGCTGCCAGAATGGGATTCATTCATACAGATTAAGTTTGGCATCGGCAGCAAACGCTTGTGACTACCGTGGCTACAGGGATTTGCCCAAAAGACCCATAAATACCTCTGATCTCCAAGCAGTTTGGCAAAGTATGAATCCAATCATTTTTTTTTTATTTTTTTTTTTAAATACCGGCTCAGCTGGCAATAAAACTAAAGTTCACAAAGTGCTTTTCCCACTCAAAACCCTTCTGATGGGTAACTGTCCAGAGGTGGACGCCAGAACCGCGACGTTCTCATTCTAATGTATAAATTACGCGTCAGATACTCACTGGTCCTCCGTGCCAAAAAACTTCACGAACAGGCATTTCTTGCCACGCGGTTTCTTTAGGTCTTTAGGCGGGTTGACGATCTAAAAAGCATTAGAAAGAAAATGAGAAAAAAATATCAGTATTCTATTTGGAATATTCAGAATATAATGCACTTAAACAATTTACAGAAATAAGGACCCTCGGACTGCAAGACCTGACAGGAATCCTTTCGAACGCAACGCCTGGGTCAGATTATGGTTTTGTTAGGTAGGAATTGTAAAGCTCACCTTGCCCGGCCATGGTGGGTATCGGCCAAGCTTGCCCCTAAAAAAAAAAGAGGAAAATTAATATGAGGAATAGAGAGAAATTCACAAAGAGCAGGCGGATCTTCAGCGCCAAACTTCATAAACGCCGTTATAAGACCAGCCCCTGACAACCAAAGGGCAGCTCGGATACACGCATGAGACCACCCAAAAAATGTCTTCAACAAGTGGCTGAAGCGCTACGAATTAGACAAGTATTCCGGAAGGCAAGTTCCATTAGATACCCCAACCTCGAAAGAGGTTTCGGAACCAGCACTTTTCAGAACCCACCTCTCTCTGACAGGAGCCTCAGCTCTAGAAACCAAGTGATCCAACACGCCGGAGCATCTAATAGACCAGCGCTTAACATTAACACTGCCCAGGCATCACTCCCAGCCAGAACTCACGGCGACGCAACAGCCACAAACCCAGAGACCGCCTGACGCAGCGAGCGCTGTCTGTACGCAGACGCCACAAATGACGGCTCATATAGTGGCTAAGGCAGTAACCACCGCGAGTGGACGAAAAAAAAAACACCCTGACCACGCTCACTCACTCTCACCGGAGGATAGAGGCGTCCGCTCTAGAGACGCCGGTGCGCCCTAAAGCATGGATAATTCCTATCGAGAAAATCAACATAAAACCAGTATTTAAAAACAATCTCCTCCCAGTTCAAGGACTAGAAGGGGCCGGAGACGGTCTTTCCAGTTGAGGAACTCTCTACTTACATTTAAAACCCAAAGACATTTGATTTGGTTGGCGTGAGCGCTAACAATCTCGGATATGGAGAGTGGCAGATAAAACAGTAAATACTTGATACCGATATATATTTCTTTAAAATGTGGTTTGTTTTTGGTTTTAAATGAAAGTTACAAACTATTTCTGTACAGAGTCCTGAAGAAGTCTGTAAAAAAAAATAAAAAAAATTCTAGCGGACTGTGAGCCAATTGGCAACAGACGTTCGATCGCCCCCCCCCCCCCGATGCCGAGCGGTACCGGGCACTCCTTCCCGGGTTTAAAGTAAACAACGTGAAGCAACACAAACATGTTGGCATCGCAAACACAAGCTGATTCACACGGGATGTTTTCTAAACAAAAAAATATCCTTTATCCAAAAAAAAACACAAACGCTTCACACCGAGGTCTTCCTGCGTACGATTCGGGGTCCCGCAGCACAGCGCTGAGAACATGACAGCCCTATGTAAACGAATCAATAATAACAATAATGATAAATGCTACGGGTCATATTTATATTATTTTATCCAGAATTAAAGAGAAGAATAAAACCACGGATCCACAAAACCCGTATCGGACTATAAAAAGGAAGCGACTGGAACAGCGTCCGGGAGAGAAGACGTTCCAACTTTCCAAGGATTAACCTTCCCTCCTACTCAATAAATAGAAATAGCGTCCGGAAGCGAATTCATACACATGAACTGAACGACCCCGTACCGGGGCATCTGCGGCAGGCAGTCCTACCCCTGGTGCCTCGTCGTCCCACACGGGGGTGAAAAAAATCCAGTTTGTTAAAGAGACAGTTAAGGCTTAAGAGGCAGAGCTGCGGATCGGGTCCCCCAGTTAGATCTGTTATCCCCAGGGCCGCCACTGATCCCCCCCAGCCATCCACTCCTCATCGCAGCCACTTTGCAGCTACCCGTTCCTTAAAGCCCAATACCTTATCGCCCCCTCGCTGCATGTGACCACGGGGTCCAGATTGCCCGAGCGTACGCCAGTTGCCCCTTTATTATCAATCTTACCCAAAACTAGGCATTAACGTCACAATGCTCAGCATCCGGGTGAACTTACATAACCAGCTCTCGCTCACCGGCCCCATGTACCCCTTCACATTAAGGAAAAACATGAGAGAATTAGCCCCTCTTGGTGCCCCTGGAGTAGCCCAGCACTTGCCCCCCCCAAATCATTATGTTCACACAGCAGGCATTAAACCCATAATAGCCAGCGTCACCTCGACCCACACTTCCCAGGATTACCCCCGCCAGGCCTGTGCACTTTGACCTAGGGCGCCCTCCCCGACGTATCCCTCATCACACCCCACCATCCCTGAAGGGTTAAACCCGGAATAGCTTGGTTGCGCATTACCTTCCTCACTGCCACAGCTTGTGTTATTTACCCCTCATCTTTCACCATCATGGCCCCCGCCTTCCCAGCAGGCTTTAGGCCTTGTACGCCCAGTCTGCTCCCCTCACACTCACCAGACGAGGTCTCCCTGTCGCAGGCCCACTGCCGCCATCTTACCGACACAGCCGAATCGGGGAAGGATTGGGGGGGATAGGAAGGAATACAGGCCGCGCGGAGGATGCCGGGAACAGGAAACACTCCCACCCACCGTGCGCGCGACACCAGCCCACGCTCTGCGCGCAACACCAACAACCCTGCCACCTCCCTGTGTTTCCGTCAACCAACCAATCAGCGACGGCGTATCAAGAGCCAATCCGGAGTGAGGTGCGAGGTAACGTCAAGGGGTAGCTACGCCTGCTAGCAAGGAAGGTCGCGCGCGAGCGGTTTCCCTGGCCGCCCATAGGCTGCATAGGTAACGTGATGCTGTTCTGGCCTGTCAGTCGTTGTTGTTGTTGTTATTATCAGCGTCCAGGGAAGGAAAGTCACGTGACCAGGGACGACTTGTTTCCTCTGGACCACGTGACAGCTTGTCCCCGCCCCCTCCTTTTCCAGCGGCGGTTGGCGATCCTGGCGCGCCGCTCAACGGCCAGTGAACGGTGCCGGCGGAGCGGAGATCCCTACTGTGAGTGCGCGTTGAGTAATCTGTACAAGGTGCCGCGCTGGCCATCTGCACTGCAATTCAGGGGCCATTGTTCGGGCGCCCTTCCGGGTGAACCCCCGTAGAGATTATAATGGTCTGGTCCCACCTCTTGTTTTAGGTGCAGTGGAGCGACCTGCGCGTAAAAAAGTGAATCCAAAGATGGCTTGGCCCTGCTTTCATTTGAGTGCAACAGGGGTGTTTCCCCTCTCTTCTTTCATTGGGGTTTCTCCATACTTCTCCACCACGTGCCACTGGGGGTGCCCCTAGAGCCCCCTCCCTTCGTGCCACTGGGGGTGCCCCTAGAGCCCCCTCCCTTCGTGCCACTGGGGGTGCTCCTAGAGCCCCTCCCTTCGTGCCATGGGGATGCCCCCACAGCCCCCTCCCTTCGTGCCATGGGGATGCCCCCACAGCCCCCTTTACCATTTGAGTGTCTGTAGCTCTCTCCTTTTGTGCCATTGGGGTACCCCGTGTCCCCTCACTTCCTGTCAGATTGCTGCTAGTGCCCCCCATTTGTGACTGTTGGGGTGCCCTTGCTGTCATCTCCACCACAGCTGCTCTGTGACGGCGCGAGTTCCCCTTAAACCATCGAGCGAGCGTGTAACTCCCGGCAAAGAGTGCGTGATGGGGGGGCGCTGCTTACGATGACCCATAGGGGGGGTACTTGGTCATTCTATAGGTATTGCAGGTGCTATAATGCGAGGGCCGCTCTGTGTGACTCGTGCAAATTCATTGGCCGACTGACCTTGCAATTATTTTCCTCAACAGGACGTCCCGGCAGCGATGCATCTGGTATGGAGAGGGAATGTCACGTGCGCGCCTTCCCATAAAGCCGTGGGGTAGACACATAACATGCGCTGATTTCATACCGTCTGAGATCTTCTCTCCAACCGAACCGGCCGACGACGTGTCTAGATAAGCGTGATTTACTGACCTGGAACCCGCGTCCCACCCTGTGTCAATGGGACCCCCGAGCTAAGGTTTCATACGCTCTTTGTGGGTGGGGGGGCGAGAATGGCAGAGCCCCGGCGGGTACAGCTGGCCTGTCTCTCGCCAAGCGGCCCTCCGCATCCTCCGGTTCCAATGAGACCCCGGAGCGAAGAGAAGGAATCGGAGACGCCGGCCACCATCCGCTTGGATCTGAAGCTTTTTGAACCAGATCAGAAAAAATGCCCCGAATTCTGCTATCCCGAGCTGATCAGGAAAGCGAAGGCCGCCAGCAAGAAGAGATCGTCCTCTGAGAAGGTGAGAAAGATCTCGGGTTCGTCTCCGTCGTGCCGCCATTGGCCTAGCGAACCGTGGAAAGTTTCCTCTACAGGGAAGGAATAACGAACAATTTTGTTAAATTACATAAAAGCAGAAAAAGAGAGGATTTACTCACAGGGAGAGTGGCTGAACGACTACTCTCATGACTCCGGGCAAACCCTTCGGCCGGCCAAAGCCTGGATGAGATCCATGGGAGTTTTAGTTCTGCAGCATTAGAGCTGTTACCGGTCTAATCAGCCAATCAGGAGAAATAGATCCTAATTATTATTATCGTCCTTCTATGTAAATCGAATGTGTAAATATTTTATTTTTTTTAAATATTTTTATTATTTGGCAGATTTTGAACCTAATATTTATACTATTAAAAAAAAAAAAAACGTAGGCTTTATACTCTGGTGTCAAATGGGTTCAGATAAGCCAATCCTCTGCCGTCTTGTTGGAGTGTGCCCTCACATTGGTGAGTGATGGATGTTTGTGACGTGTATATATATACACTGATAATTCGAGAGCCCCGTCTGTCCGTCCGTCTGTACGTGTCGCATGCTGGTGTGTTGTTAATAATAATAACGTAACGGATTGCGTGTTCTCTGTTCCCGATCCAAGAAGAAGACGGTAAATCCTTTCAACGATGAAGAGGCTGAGAAGAAGGAGGTGGCAGACATGGCCCAGAGGTTTGAGGAGAAATACGTAAGTGACATTTTAACCCGTTTATAGAATTTAAACGGGATCTCCCGCTGTTTCTGTAGATCATGTATTATGTTATCGGCAGTCGGGTTCCCAGCATTGTCCGCTAAGTAGGTTTCTGTTCCTTGAAGAGCAGGAAACCCCCGTTAAGTTTTGCAGGGTCTCCCTTAGTAAAAGTTTCCCCCATGTGATTGACATGCAGTTGATGTGGCCTTTCCCTAGCCGGACTTCGGCCACTAAGGGCCGGTACCAGCCTGTACAGTGTCTGTATATTTTGCGTGAATCTGATTTCAGACAATTAGATGTCTGGCAAACATCTGTACGGGAATATAGTTTTAATCCCGGCTGTTACGAGGCGGCCTTTCCAGGGATTTCCGCCTCCCGAATCAGTGCCCCCCCCCCCCCCCCCCCCCGACGCGTTAACGTCAGCACAGGGTATACTGACAGAAATGTGCTAATAAGCATCGCAGGTACGTTTTCTGCTCCTAACCTGGATTGAAGACTCGTTGTCACGATGGGGGATTCCTTTGGGAATATCCTAGCTGGGTCGTTATGACTCCGGTTTCTCCGGCCCAAGACGGAGGATAAGATTACACGGGGGGGGGGGGGAGCCCCGCGCCGCGAACGAAACAAAAGAACTCCGTTTTATACGACTCCTTGGCAGAGCCTTTAATGAGCTCAGAATAAAGGCTCTTCGTTTTCTGAATGTTTAGTGAATTTTCAGTGATTTCTGCCCATACAGCCGTAGTTTTTGCACACAGTGAGATCTTCACCAGGACAATAAATAAATAGCACCTGATGAAGACCTCATTGCGGTCCAAACGTCGGCGGCATATGTTTACCTTTATTGGAACGCAAACGACCGCTCTCCTTGTGTAAAGATTCCTAGAGGTCTGGAAAACGCCTGCCGGTCCGGAATGAGTAACGCCGAGGCCGCTGGGCTCCTAAATATTTTGGGTGCGTAAAGTTCACCTGTTCCTGTTCCTGTCCCTGTTTTGCAGGGGAGCAAGAAGAGGCGCAGAGACCGCATGCAGGACCTGATCGATATGGGCTACGGATACGACGAGTCCGACTCCTTCATAGACAACTCCGAGGCGGTGAGTCCAGTAACCACCAGTCCAGAACTCGTAGGGTTAAGGGCATTCCTGCTGGTTCCCAGTTGGAAAAGTAAAGATGGCGCCTTCTTCAAAAGAGATCTCCGGCTTTGGATTTTTTTATCATCAAGGAACCTCTTGCCTTTCAGTACGACGAGCTTGTCCCCGCGTCTCTGAGCACCAAGTTCGGAGGCTTTTACATCAACACTGGAACTCTGCAGTTCAGGCAGGCGTCCGAATCGGAGGACGAGGGGGTCAAAGAAAAGAAGAAGTCGTCGCCCAAGGTAGGCTTCCTTCATCTTTCACCTCTAGGGTCAGGAGAAGTCTTCTCCAAGCCCGGTCCGAGGCCACACTGACCACACTCTCTGTTTGCCTTCCATACTACGCGTGCTTCTAATCCGACAGAAAATGAAGGAAAGAGGGGAAAAACTGAAGAAGAAGAAAAGAGACGAGGAGAAAAAATCCAAGAAATCCAAATATCCAAAGAGCGGGTAAGAAAATTCAAGCCTGAAACGGGGCTCGCTGGGGACCCTTAGGGCTCGTTACGTTCAGTGAACTAAAGCACTTCATGGGATGTTGCACCCGGAAGGGGTAAAACCCCCTACAGGGTCAGATGGATCATTTAATGGTTGGAGGGCACCTTGAACTCCATCTGACCCTGTGCCTTTTAATCAGGTTCACTGCGCTGAATGGCACTAAAGAGAAGAAAAAGAAGAGTTCTAAAAATCTGACCGATATGCTGGCCAGATTCCAGAAGGAGAAGGAAGCTCAGAAAGTGAAATCCGCCGCTCCCCCCGTGGCATCTACTCTGAAGCCGGCCGCACAGATACCACCCACCCCCCCGCAGGAGGCCGAGCCGGTCCCGGACCCTCTTCTCTCTGCCCTGGTGTCTGAGACCGAGCTGCTGCAAGCGGCCAGCGCCATCGAATCCCTGAGCGAGAAGGATCTGGATCAGTTAGTCCCGAACCCTCCGGACAAACCGGACACGGCCCCGAAAGCTCCAGCAGCCGCGGAGGAGTTTAAAAAGCCCCCGTCCCTCCCAGAGGGGCTGCCTTCCTCGCTGGAGAAACGGATCAAGGAGCTAACCAAGGTGAGGCTGGGTTTCGGATTTATACGTTGGGTCGGTTTAATTATTATTATTTTTTAACGTTAATTACGCACGTAAAGGGACAAGTCCAGCGGTTAAAAAAAAAAACTCTCCTTCAGCGCTTTATACAATAATGTTGCTGATAATAACCTGGTTTTTATCCAATTTTGGCTCAAACTCCCTTTAATGTGCTTGATGCCTGAGATAAGAAAATGGTGAGGGTTCCGCTTCTTTTCTTTTTTCCCATAGACATTTAATTGAAGCGCACAACATATAAACACATAAAAAAGCCGAGTGCATTGATACGGATTTCTGTTGGTTCTCGATAAAACCTGACTCTTGTTTCAGGCCGTCAGAGTGTCCGAGGGGGACAAGAAAACGATCCCGTTTACCCAGGCGATGAACAGAGCGCTTCTCGAGTAAGTGTTTCTTTCCTTGGAAACCGATCGCAGGACACTAAAAAAAACCTATAACGAAACAAGATGGAAGCTCCGGAGCTGCAGCGCACGCACGCCTCTGTGGTCCTGGTTTCTTAGCTGCCTAAAGCATTGAAATAAAATCCAGGTTCCAGTTATAAAGATCTTTAATATCTTCGTTTCTCGCCCCCGACGACCTTCACTGATTTATCTCTTTCTTTGAAGCATCTACCTGTTGTCCCGGGACCTGCCCTCGGCGCTGCATTCTGCCGTGTTTACCCACCTCTCCTCCGTCCTGCCCTGTGACAAGGACACGCTGGTGAAATGGGCGAGTCGGCTCTATTTGCACAAACAGGTGAGGTGGCGAGCGCTACAAACGTCGCCTCCCGGCCCGATCTCGTCGACAAATTCATTCAGGCTTTGATAATAACTGAACAGACCTTAAAAATAGTCCCAGAACCCCAGATATTGGACGGTGGAGTGATGGAACACGGGGACTTAAATATATATTTAATTAGATATTAGTAGTTAGATACATAGTAACAGAAATAGCTTGTCATGTAGTTTTAAGAAGATTTAGAGAATATAAAAAAAAAAAAGCTGATAGAGACTAAAAATCGACTTAGAACGGATTTATGGAATAGATGGAAGATCTTCAGACTGAATTGTTGGCTCTGTTTGATGGGTGTTGGAGTCCTAGAAACTTTTAAGTGTTAAATTGTTTGCTTTCGCAGAAACCGTCTCCACGAAGACCCGCAGGTCACGCGCGACACGGTTCCATGACACGCTCTGTCTCGTTTTAGGGCAGCCCTCTATGGGAACCTCTGAAGAAGTTGAAGGACGCCATCGCCAAAGCCATGCCGGAGCAGATCAACAAGTACCACGAAGAGTGCAAAGTCCACAACCAGTCCAAGTACGCCAAGTAAGTGAGCGGCCGGGTGTAGGAGCCGTGCTGACTTCATCGCGGTCAGGGAAGTGACTCGCCCGCTAAGCTCTGCTCCAAATAATAGTTAAAAGTTACGTTCCTGCCTGCCTCCCCCAAACCCTGTATGCCCCCCGGAGCGCAGTGCGCGGTCGGTAAAACTCATTGGGTGATGGCTCTTTTCCCGCTTTTGCCCCAGGATGCTTGAAGAAGAGAAGGAGAAAGAGCAGAGGGCAGGTTCAGAGGAAGAGGAGGAGGAAGAAAAGAGCAACAAGAAGTCGGCCAGTCCCAGAAAAAAGTTCCAGTGGAACGAGGAGATCCGGTGAGGAGCTTGGGATGGACGGGACGAGGCAGGAGACCGCGCTGGAGGAGGTCAGGCGAGTCTCCCATCCGCTTACCTTTAACCCCCGCCTCGCCGTTGTCTTGTTCATGCAGGCAGCTGCTGTGCCAGCTGTTCCGGATGAAGGTGGAGATGTTTGAGTCGGAGGGAAGCAGCCTGCTCAGCCTGGAGGATTATCTCAAATCCTTCCTGGACGTCGAGGTGAAGCCTCTGTGGCCCCGGGGCTGGATGCAGGCACGGTAAGCGGGGGGGGGGGGGCACCGAAAAGATCCCGCAGATCTGAATGTGAGGCGCTCTACCGATGGGATTATCAAACGGTCCACCTGACTAGATGCCGATTTATTGGATATTGATTGGATTATCCCACTCTTGGGCGAAATGGCATCGTGCGGCACAGATCAGCGAAGAGCGCAGCTGGATGTATGAGGTCCGTAGAGGTCTCAGTAGGGGAAAGGAGAGTTGGGCATCGTCTTGCAGCGTTGCTTTTGGCTTCATTTTATTAGAAGGGGGAGTCGTTTGACTTTTTTGGAGGCTACTCAGGCTACTCCGTTGCCTTTACATCGTTGCCGTTTGTTTTGCTCGCAGGACGCTCTTTAAAGAGACTCGGCGTGTTTACCCGCAGCTCTCCTCCATCATGTGAGTATGTGACGCCAACTCATTAACCCCGCGCCCGCCGCCTCTGAATGATTGTATTCTACATTGAAAACGAGCCGGTTGTTCGTTGGCTGGTCTCGCGCCCCGTTCTCTGCTGTTAACCGGATGGAGCCAGCAGTCGGCCGGCCTAAATTTTTTTTTTTCTCTCTCTCTCAATTAGAGCGAAGAACAGAGCGCTAGTCTCGCCAAAGCTCAAAGCAAAGGTACAGCCAGCTTGGGTTTACATTCTTATATATTTTGTAATATTTCTGTAAGATTCCCATTTTTAGTAGTGTTTTTTTTTCTACCAGTGTTTCTGACGCCCATGGGTGGGCAATCCCGCTTTCTGTTACAGGAACCTTCCAACAAGCACGACAAGAAGTCCACGTCGCCCCAATCGGAGAACGCGGCTGGAACCGCATCTGCTTCGGCCAAGGAGCATCCGGCGCCGTCCTCCACGCCGTCGCAGCCGGCAGCCTCACCCTTTCAGACGTACGCCCAGGACAACTCTTTGGACGGAGACCTTATCCACAACCCGCCTTCGCTGGACGGTGTGTCAGAACACCTGACGGCGCTCTCTAACCGCTCTGCGGGTCTCGACGTTTCCACCTCCAAACTGGGGACCTCTGAGAAAAACATGGCGGTGGAGGAAAAGAGAAAGTCGTGCCCTCCCCTTCCCTCTCCATCGGTCCCCACCGTCACCCCACAGCCTCCGCGCGGGTATCTGGTTGACCAGTCTCTGCTCTTGGGACCTGAGAAGAAGTTGATGTCCTCTGGTCACAGCCCCCGGCCGCCTTCTTGTGAAAGCCACCAAGGGAAGCTCAAACAGCATCTCCATCACGGGGCGTTAAAGTCTTCTCAGCTCAACGCATCCTTGCAGCCCTCGGTGAAACTTTTCCAAATAACGAACCAGCACAGCAAGGGGAGCCTCTCGCATCCCGGCCATAGCGGAAACCCTAGAGGTTCTGCCCCTTCCCCTCCGCAGCGTCCCACCGCGCAGCAGACCAAGCCCTCCAAACCCCAGGGATTTCACTCCGCGTCGTCCTCCGCGAGCAGCGCTCACAAGCCTATCATCTCTCCGGGCTTTGTGGGCAAACACCCGGCCGGTGGCTCCAACCAGCAAGTATACCGACCCCCGGTGCATAGACACCCGGTTCCCACCGGCGGAAACTCGGGGGGCATGGGGGGGCAGAACGCAAGTGCTGCAGCCTCCCCAAGCCCATCTTCTTCGACCCTCCCTCGCGGTTCTACGGTCCCTGTCAAGAAACCTACGTTGCCCCCTCAAAAGCTGACCTTGGTGGCGCCGCAGGACACCGGAGGGGGCACCCAGGGCGTTGCCAAATTGCTGACCTCTTCAATGGTTGCCGGAGTTGGAGGAAACGCTGCTTCTCCCGCTAACATCGCTGTAAGTACCCCTGCGTCAGAACCCTTTGTTAGGCAAGTGCCTGGTGTGCTTGGTCCGGGCCAAGGTATTGAGTGTTTAAAGGTACTGAACTACCAGTGCTTAATTAATACATTGCCTGGGGCGTCCACACCTGTGTGTCTTTCTACATCACGAACGGCGTTGACGTTTTGGGGCTTATTGACTAAAAGGAGAGCTGGCAGTTGGGGTTTTAACGCCCTCACTTCACTGTTCATTATGGACGTCCGACACCGGCAGCTTCCTCCGGCACGAAGGGCTGAGCTGGCCCTGTATAATGTATAATTCAATGGCTTAGAGACTGGAGAAATCTCACTGATTTAACTACACATTATACAGGGCCGTGCAGGCTCTTCCCGGACCTCCATCACGTATAGTGAAGTCAAAGAGCGCAAACTCTCCCTTTAGTGAATAGACCGCTCTTTATTCTCCCCCGCAGTCGGCAAAAAGCAGCGTAGGCTCCGGGCTCCTCGCGCCTGGCCAGTCGCTGACCGTCCTGACTCCATCGTACAAACCAAACAGCGGGAAGCTCCCGACGCCGACCTCCCTGGGAATCCTCTCGCCCATCCACACCTTTCCACTCCACGTCATCTCCTTCACCGCGGATCCTGTGCCAAAAGCCACGGCTTCGAGCGACGCCATCGTTACCGGGCCGGCCCCCGGGACGTTTCACCACGGGCTACCGCGCAGTGAGTACTCGCAGTCACATTGGGGCGTCTCTTTATGAAATAGCGCGCCCCCCCAAGCTTTGGGGTCACCCCTGAATCGCATTGGGGGTGTCGCTTGTATTTTCAGGCTCGCTCTCTTCTAGTCTAAGGGGCTCAGAAGCCCCTCTGGGTCATGTTTTGAGGTGACGCTCTCGCTCTCTCCTTGTGCAGATCTTTTAGGTGGTTTACATCCGGCCACAAAGCATCACCCAACGTCTGTCCCGCACTCAGGCCTCCCAGCGCATGTCCAGCCGGGCCAGACAGGTAAACATTTCTCCCGCACCTTTACTTTACATCGTGGAATATCCTCTACCTACACAATCAGTCGTTGGTCTCGCCTTAGATTCAGGAGCCGTATGTCTATCCCATGCATGTTTAATCCCCTCGCTGTATTACCCTCTACCACCTCTGCTGGGAGGCTATTCCACTTATCTACTGCCCTACCAGTAAAGTCAAACTTCCTTCCATTCCATCTCCGCCTCTGACCCTCTAGTATTAGATTCCGGTCTCTTGTTGTGTGGTAACCATGAATTCCTGCATTTCTGTAACTCTTCGCTCTGTCCCTTTAAACTACAGATGGCGCGCACCTCCACGGGAAGGGGCCCTCGGGTCCTCAGAGAAAGCTTTAATCTGTCGACCTCCCCCTGGAATGTGGGTCACGGCGCCAACGACTTTAAAAAGCACTTGCACGAGAATGCTCCCCGCGGCACGACGAAAAGCACTTGTTCTGTATGTGGCAGGAGTGGCTTGCTGAGGGTGATGGGAGTTGTAGTCCACGCTGCTGTCTCCCAGCCGCGGGGCTATCCCTGCTGTACAGCTTGCTGCAGTTACTTTGGGGTTTTTTATACTGTTTTTATCTTAAGGCGACTGTCTTATTGTTTGTTGGTTTTTTTTGCCTGGACTTTTATAGATTTTTAGCGCGCTCGACAAGTCTTTATTTCTGAGAGATTTGCCGCCCCTCTCTGCGTTTTTATTTCTGACCCGACTCCTTCTTCCGGCCTCGTCGTATCGTTACCCCTCTACCTCCCGCCCCCGACTCCGTTCATCCATTTCTGTATTTTTTATTATTTATTTATTTTTTATTTTTGTATTTGTTGAAATATGGCCAGTGTTTGTGGACCAAAAATCGTTTTTGTTTATAGAAATAATCTTTTTGACTTTTGTAAGATGTGGCTTGGCTGTAAATGAGCGGATTTACGCAGAAATGGCGTGTTAATTTAACTTAAATCTTGTCAAATGGCAAGTTTGAGCTAAGGAGGAGTGTTTTTGTTTTTTTTTTATATTTTTTTTTCCCCCGCAATTTGCTCACTATACATCTTCCTCCTTATCCACAGTAATTTTCTTTATATAATTTTTTTTCTGCAGCCACGGATAAATCTCAAATGGGAAATATCGCCCCCCCCCCCCCGTTTTGTTATGAATGGGGTGTAAGTCCTGGGTATGCTAAGGAAATCGCATATAATACGGTGGAGGATTGTAGATACTTTTGTCTTAATGGTTTTTCCCCTTTTTATATATGAAGGATTGAAAAGTTGGCATTTTTATCATACTTTTATAGTGAATTGTTTGCAGAGAAGTATTTTAGGATTTTCGTGCGACGGGCACATGGACCGTTAACATTAATAAAAGTCCAAATAAGATGTCGTTTGCCATATTGTAGCCAATTGGCTGGTGACGCTTTTGGATTTTTTTTTACATTTTTTTTAGAAAAATATTTTTTTGCCGCTCGACGGTTACTTTTCAGTTACTTTTGGTTTTATAGATCCGAGATCCTAAGGAGGGGTGTTGACATTTTGTATGTTTACCTGGAAGCGACCACCTTTTCATGGAAGTCCAATGCGTTTCCGCCCGGTCAAGACGTGAGCGTTGGGTGCTGATCTAAGCCATTCATATCCGGTCAGCTCATCGCTTTGATGACCTTGAACGTCCTCTAAAACAAATATAACCCCGCGTTCTATCAAGCTGAGGCTTCGTTGGCTTCAATCGACTCTTCCTGGTGAAAACCGATGACGGCCACCGTGGCAGCAGGTCCTCACCGAGTTCAGCTGACCTATGGTGGCCTCCATAGACTCAACGTTGGGTTTCGGCAAGAGTTTGGCCAACACGACCCCGCTGGGTCCGTTAAGGGTTACGGGTGATTTAGGAGCTGAAGATAAGCCTCTAAACACGTGGAATATTTAATCCCATCCCTGGGAACGGCGGTCTTCACGATGCGCGGACGGAGCATCTTCGTGACGTTCCGTCCATCGGGGTTGGTAAAGATGTCGCAATGTCTTGCGTGAGCCGCTCTTCGAGTGACAGACCCCGATTTTTGTAGCTTTTGCTTCATGGCAAAATAATCACAATTTGAGCGTTCTGGGGTGTAACAGCGCGACTTGTTTCTCTATGCAACACTGCGGACCTAGTTTTCTACCCCTCTTAGGTGCTGAACTTTTTTTTTTTTTTTTTTTTTATAAAAGCCCCTGTAGACCCCCGGCGCACGGCTTGGCGGGACACTTTTCTGATGACCCGGCTGCACCTTTTTGTATCTGAAGATTGTACAGATTTTGTGACTGTTTCAGCTCCCGCGATGTTTGTATTAAACGCTGTTGACCGACCGCGTGGTTCTTTTGTAAAATGTTTCCAAAGGCCCCTTGCGTGTGTTTATCGGACCTCTTCCGATCCCGTGGGTAGCAAAGCAGGCTTCGAGGGGAGACGCTGCTCAACAGGGAGCCCGGCTCCTGAGATAGTGGTTAAGACTGGGAAACTGTTTTAGGGGGATGATCGGGATAAGGAAGAATTTGGTTGTTTTTTTTAGGTGTGTGCGTTGTGGACGGTTAGTTTAAATGAGCCTTAATTTGTGCCTTTATAGGATATACTTGAAAATACATTGAAACGCACATAGGGCGAAAGGAGCGGACGGCTAACGATAACCATGCGCGGGTGAAATGTTAAAGAAAAGGTTTCAAAGCATCCAAAAAAAAATGAAAAACTTGCTGTTTCTTTTTTTTTTTTTGTACTTTTTTTGTTTTTCTTCTTATGCACTTTGGCAGCAGGTTAGCCGTTCGCTGCTGGCAGAAGCTCACGGACTTTTCAGTCGCCTCTGACAGCCACGCCGAGATACTCCTAGACATCGACGTTGGGTTAATTGCGATGTAAAGATAGGTTTTGTTTCGTTTGACTGCGTGTAATAAACGTTCGTTTGGTTCCTAATTTTCAGTGTCTGCAGAATTATTAACCCCGCGTAAATCCAACCCGCTAAAGTTTGCCAATTTATTTTTCTAAAATGCGTAACTTTGTATTTGTCAACGTTAAATCTCACCTACCACTGAGTTACCTGGTGCTCGAATTTGACCAAATCTCCTTGCAGGGAGTCCTTACCCAATTCTGTGTCATCTGTTTGTTTGTTAACCCACTAGCCAGAAATTGTTGGGTATATATCTATCGTTTATGTGCTTTTTATGTGTCGGGAGGTAATACATTTTTAAAGAAAAAAGACCTTTAGCTTTTCACAGGACCACACTGACTGCCCCCGATGGTATAAAGGCCTTGACTACTGAATTGAATCCCAGTAAAATGATTCAAAAACATTCAAAACCACCGCATTTTTATTAGCATTAACATAAATAAAATACATTTTTATAATCCCCTTATTCCACCCAGAAATAAATGAGATACCCAGAAATGAGGCCAAAACGGTGGTAGAAGCACCGCAAAGTTACGTCGGAAAGGTCTTGGTTAGTAAGGCACTACGGTAGCTGGGCAGGGGGAGAGCAGATAGAAGTAAATTCAAACCAAACCATTTACCAAACATACTATATAAAATACTTTGCCCCCGTATGGCATGGAGGGGGCTATAAACCAGTAATCTATTTTATGTATATATATATATAATTTTTTGGGGTTTATTTGTACTTTTCTATTCTGTTCAGTGCACGTCGTCTTGGCAACCTTCCCTCGGATCTTTGGTTTAAGAATAAGACGTAACAATAGAAAATTATATCGCAATTGAATAGTTTCTGTAACATTCCTCTATTTTTTTCGTATTTAATATCATTTTTTTAAGAAGCTGTGTAGGAAAGGGTGAGGTTAAAAAAACAAACAAAAAAACGTAGCAGAACCGTAAGTGTAGAATGTATACATTTTCACTCAATTTTTTTTACCAATCAGTGCTATACATGTGAATACATGAGAAGTAATCCCGGTGCCGTCTTGTGAGAACTACGGGACCTGTATGTCAGGTGGTCATCTGCGTTGGATCAACGCCATATAATCTATACATAGGATGGTGGCTAAGGGCAGCTGGATCGCCGCTCGATGTCAATTTTATACCCCATGGATGGTCGACGGACCACGATTTATTATTTCTTGCCGGACACCAAGGCGGCAAATTCTTGGATGGACATCTCCTTGTTGAGGTAACTGTCGTACTGACGTTTGGTGATGCGGCCGCTCTTCAAGGCATCCTCAATGTCGAATTTCTTGCCGGATTTTCTATCGTGGATGACTGAGGATTCGCCGTTGGGCCCCTTGATTGAGGTTTCTTCCCAATCGCACTCTTGGCTCTGGAGGTTAACGAACATCTTCCAGTCAATCAGACCCAGGTTGCGAGCTTCTTCTGGCGACATCTCTCTTCCCGTGTCCGGATCAATAACTACGATGGACCTGCGCAAGTGGTTTTCTCTCTGCTCCCTTTTGATTGCCGTGTTCTCCATGCGTTTCTGTAACTGTTCGATTTCAAGATCCTTCTCGCTGGATATTCTCCTGAGTTCCCTCAACTCTTTTTCCAAGATAGACAGGCGCGAGTCTAGGTTCACACCGCTGTCTACTTGAGTCATGCTTCGGAGATCCCATGTCTCTCTATCGGTAAGTTGTATCTCTGACTCCAGGTGACGGACATCCATTTGCAAGCTTTGCTTTTCCATCTGTAGTTTGTGGACTTCTTCCCTCAGGTACTCCAGTTCCTTGTTGGACTTGGAGTTGCTGAACTCCAGCTCAGAAAGTCGAGCTTGAAGCTGATCAACTTCAGAGTCCAGCTCTCTCTTGCGCTTGTTCTCTTCTTCCAGGCTGACCTTAAGTCTCTCTATTTCTTTCTCTGTTTCAGCATCCTTCTCTACTTCGATTTTCTCTGTGAAAACAACCTTCTCCTTCACCTCTGTCTTATCTAGCGTGATTAATTTATGTTGCAGCGCCTCCAGTTCCGTCTGAAGCATCTGCCTCCTGTGTCTCTCTTCTTCCACTTGGAGCTTCAGTAAGTTGTGTTCTTTCTCTTGCTGTGGATCTTGTTGCAAGACCACCTTTTGCTTTAGTGTTACTTTCTCCTTGGTCTCTATCTCTCTCTGTTCCAACTCGTTCAACCTCATCTTCAATCTCTTGATCTCAAGTTCTGCCTCTCTCCTTGCCTGCCTCTCCCTCTCAAGCTCTTCAAGTTGACGTTCGAGTTCTGATTTCCGCCACTGCAACTTGCGAAGTTCTTCCTGAAGAGAGTCCTTTTGTTTCAGCTCATTTTCAATGTTCTTCGCAAAACTGTTAACCTCCGACTTCAGCAAAGGATCTTCTTCGTACTTCACCACCTCTTGGTGAACCACCTTCTCCTTCACCTGTGACAGCTCTCTCTCTTTCTGCCTTATCTTTTCTTCTTGGGACATCCTTTCCCTTTCAAGGTCCAAACGCTTCTTCTGCTCTTCAGCCAACTTGGCTCTTAGAGTCTCAACTTCTTTCTTGGTGGCAGCGTCTTCTCTGTATTGTAGCACCTCCTGGACCACCTCTTTTATCTGTACCTGTGGTTTAGTGTCTATCCAACTTTGGATCTCCTGCTTCAGTCGAGTAATCTCAAGTTCCGAACGCTCTACCACTCTGGTCTTCTCCAAGATCTCTCCTCGGAGCTTCTCTAGTTCAGCTAGGACTTCTGGATCTGTCTTATGCTTGATGACTTCCTTGGTTATTTCTTTTATCTCTATCTGGGGTCCACGTTTCTTTATGGATTCCATCTCAGTCTGGAGAACTTTCAGTTGCTCCTCCGATGCTCTGTACTTCCTCTCTTGCTCAATCAACTCCAGGCGCAGGTTTGCCAACTCACTCTCTGCTTTGGGGTCTGGGCGAACAATCTCTCGCACTTTTTCTTGGACGACCACTTTGGAATTCTCCTCTTCCAAGATGTTAATCTTTCGGATCAGCTCATTCTTCTCACGCAGATTTAAACGTATCTTAGAGGTCTCCTCCTCATACTGCCTGCGGAGGTCGGCCACCTCTCTCTCACTTGCCATGTCTTTCTCCACCTTCAGCACTTCTTTCACGGTGATCTTGCCCTCGGCCATGGCTCGCTCTTTCTCCAGACGTTTTAGTTTTTCTTGAAGCAGGAGAAGCTCTTCCTCCTCTTTCTGCCTTTCTGCCTTCTCTCTCTGCATGGTCTCTTGAAGTAATTTGTATTCTGTCGCTAACTGGGGGTCATTTTGTAGCTTGACCACCTCCTTTTCAGTTATCTTTTCCTGAGGTTTGTTCTTTTCTTCTATCAAGATGGCCAATCTCTCCTTCACGCTCGCAATCTCATTTTTCTTTGACCCCTTCTGTCTCTTCAGTTCCTCTAACTCTTCTTTGAGCCGTAAGAAGTCCTCCTGCTGCTCCTTGTCCTTCTCAATCCTCAATACTTCTTTGACGATGTATTGCTGGCCTCCTTCCTTTTGCTCGTACTCCAAAGTTCTTAACGTCAGCCTCAGGGAATCTAGTTCATCCTGCAAGGACTTGCTCTTACGCTGATCTTCTGAGACTTTCTCTAGAGCCTTGTGGTAATCTTCTTCCAGCTGTGGATCGGGTACTTTCTTCAGTACCTCTTTCTTCACAATGGTTTCTTGAGGTTTCTGGTTCTGGAGAAAGACGATCTCTTCGCGGGTGCTCTTAATCTCCGATTCCAGCTGCTGCCGACGCTGGACCTCGTCATCCAACATATTCTTGATTTTCCAGGTCTCCTCGGCAGGTTTCTCCGACCGGCTCATCTGAACCGATTGTTGTTGGACTTCCACGTCCGGCTGCTGTGTAAAGCAAAATAACATTGGCTCTGTGAGAATTTGATATTATTCTACATGAATTGTTACCAGTTTCCGACTCGTAACCGGGATTAGCCAATCAAACTATACACCTTCCTTATGGTATCTTGGCGAGGGAAGGCAGGAGTCACTGAATGATGTCCTTTAATATTATAATACCAACTGCCTTTTATTTCGGCTTCTCGTTACCTGACGTAGGAGGCTCTGCGCGAACTCCAGGGTTTGCATCCTCTGCTTGTTCACGGCGTTGGCTTCGGTGAATCGAGCAGCCAGGTCAGCTTCCTAAGTGGAGACAAAGTAAATATTCAGACGATGATTAACCCTTCCTTTATCCATTGGCTTTTGGACAATAGAGTGCAAGCTCACAAGACCAGTGCCTTCGTGTTATCGTTAATCTAGCATATTGTCCGTATTCTCTCCTTTATGGTGATAGTTCTTACAGAATCCTAAGAAGCTCTATTAATAAAACGTAGTGAGTAAGATTGTGGAAGGGCTGCTAAAGGCGATAGGGATAGATATGTTGCGGATGATTGAACGACCCCACGTACCTCTTCCTTCACTTTGGTGGCTGGAGATTGGATCCTGGCTCGTTTGCCGTACGTGTTCCGTCTGTTCTCCATGTCGGTGATAGACCTCAGTTTCTCTGCATCGAGCTCGTAGTCCTAACACGGCACATCAAGAATTACTCTGCTGTATTACAACTTCCGCCTCTTACACGAGGACGATCCTTTAAGCAGATTTTAACCAGCATAATGGATAAATATTCCTACGCTTCCCATACTATATATAACAGGGATGTCAAAATCAAGCTCTTTGGGGAGGAAGAAGGTGGTGTTGGGTAACATTCAGCACTTTTCTCATTAAGGAGAACCCCAGGCCCCTGTTACTTGGGGTTGGTGATGGTACTCGATGTTCACCTGTTGTCTATACAGGTGAAGTAATGGTCCAGCGGTGGCCACAGGAGTTAGTCTGTCTACCTACTTTCCATTGAGATAATTCCACCTTGGGAAGCTCTCTGTTCCCTGGTGAGCCTGCGAGTCGCCTTAGTTCTGGAAGGGCACGTCCTTCCTTGAACGTTTTTGTTAATGCCCCCGTCGGGAGGTATCTTACCTTTACCGCCTGCTGGTATTGCTGGGCATTCTTCGACACGTGCTGCATGTCCTGATCCCGGTCTGCTATCTCAGCGAGCAGGAGCTTCAGATGAGACAAAAAATAAATCTTATTGAATCTTATTGGAAAAAGCATAATTTCAGCTCAGATGTCGTTCCTGGTTCCTCAGGTCCAATCTAATCCTTATATTTCACAGTTATCAGCACCAGAGATAACTTAATAACCTTCCAGGGTTTGTCAAGATGTCCAATTCCATAGAAAATACATAGATGTAGGTTTTTATTCCATAATATAACACAAGAAACGATGATCTGAAATTCTTAACCTACCCGTTGGTTCTTCAGTTTGGTCTCAACTTGTTTGACATTGTCCGTGTCCTTGGGCTCATAGGTGGGTAAGTTACGGATCCAGCCATCGACACTGTCGTAGTTGTTACGGTAGTTAGAATAGGCTGCCTTGGCCTTCTGCAAAGCCAATGACCTGTTTAAAAAAAAAAAAAAAAGTATCAAAGTGTCCTTTATTTCCCTGAAAGCTTCGCACCTGATCCTCCGTGTCTAACCTGCTCTGGATCTGTTGGTCCAGCTGACTGTAGCGCTGGTTGAGCTTGGACACCTCGGCGTCCTGACGCTCAATATCTGGGCAATGCTCCTGGAAGCGGTTGGCGAGGTTGTTACAGCTCAATTTGCAGTTGTGTAAGTTCTGTTCGGCCTCAGCCAGGACGCCTCTTCCGATCTGCAGCTCTGTACTCATCACCTACACGAGAAAAGCGTAAAAGTAAGAGACGGTACCTAAGGGGCGGGGCCAAATTAATTTATGGCAATAAAGTGAAAATAAAATGGAAGGCTATATGAGATATTGACGAGGTGGGTTGAAGAAGCACGTCGGTTAAAACTAAAAGCACCCAAGAATTTTCATAACTGTGACCATCGGCAGAAGATGAGGACCTGGAATGTTGCCCCTAACAGTTAATTTAAAGGATGAGTGGGCGAGGAGGGCGTTTATAGAAGAGGCAGGTTCTGTAAATGTTCTTATGTTGGTTTGGTATGATTTTTGTCATAGCAGGTAATCGGCCTCACTCACCGCCAGCTCCTGCAGCTTCTTCTCCACCGACCGCGGGTCTTCTGGCACGGTGTCATCCTGGCACAATTTGCTCTCGTAGGTGGCAAGCAGATCACGGCTCTTCTGCAGGCTGCCCTCCAGGCGATTGGTTCCCTCAAGCCTAGGAAAAATCACCAAAAGTGAATACAGACCACCAGTCAGATGAAAACATAAGCATGTGGATGCTGTGAACGTCCTTATTGACCGCAAAACATCAGAGGTCGAGGACAAATACACATAGACTTATTTTGAGATATTCACTAGACGAAGAAGCAGCTGTGGTCATGTGAGGACCTCTTTAAGACCAGCCATTATAAAATGCCACCTACTTGTCCTGCGCAGCACCGAGCAGATCATTGACCCGGTCGTACTTCTTGTTGGTTTCTGCCATCTTACTTCTTAGGACGGATGAGCTGGAGACGTCGGAGGAGTTGGCCAGGTAGGCTTCACACTCCTGGACTCGCTGGTTCTTCTCGGGTTCTATGCGCTGCACCTGGTTGGAGATATTCTGGAAAGCAGAAGAAACACATTAGACGCTGCCAGTGAACCTCCTATTTTCTTACGGCAAGAAGTCCGATATCCTGGGGGTCGCTCCTGGTTAGTTCGTGGGGGGGGAGGAAGATGTGATAGAAAGGAGAAGACATGTTAGAGCAAGACGCCATAATCTAAAACTAGAGAGTCAGAGGTATAGATGGAATGGAAGAAGGTTTTACTTTACAGAGGAGGTGGTAGATAAGTGGAACAGCCACCCAGCAGAGGTGGTAGAGGCTAATACAGTGAGAGAATTAAACATACATGGCATAAGAAGATAAGATGTAAAATCTTTTTAGTTTTAGATGTTCATAAACATGCATTTTGGGTAATGGGCAGCGCTGGATGTGGCCTGACATTACCTTGAGCTCCTTCAGCCTCTCTGAGCTGTCCTGCACGGCTCGGCTCTGCTCCAATGGCGGACGTAGTTTGGCGCTAACAGCCTTCTCCTGCCTGTCCAGGTCTGTAATGACCTTGTCCATCCCGGCCAGCAGCTGTCGGCCCTGTATGTCCTGGGCGTTGGAAACCACTGTGGATAATAATTTTATATGTTGATCATGGAAGTGCAGGTGACATCATAGCGAGATGACATCATAGCGAGAGGGTCTCCTGGACCAAAAGTAACTTTAATTAGACCCCCGCAGTCCCCTGGATGGATTTTACAAGAAAAGGAGAATTGAGAGAATGAAATTAGACAGAAAAAGGAGAATCTACTGGCTTCTGTCCACTCCAGAAAACACTTTAAGACCCCATCTTCTAGACCATCGGTTCTCTCTAACATCTGCTCATCTCCACAAAGATTGCATTTTTTTTTTTTTTAGACTGCCCAACATCTTAATGAATCGTTGTTTGCAGAGTCTATAATAACTAGACCAAGAACAAAAAGGACCAAAAACGGTCAGACGCATTTCTCATTTCGTTCTTGGTCCATTCGTTTTTGGACAATGAATGTTGTTGGTCGAGAAGAACGCGTGAGAACTCGTTGGAGGTCTCTCTTTGTTCTCGGACGTTCGCAAATGTGGTTAAACTTAGAATCCGTACAAATCCGAAGTCTAACAATAACATACAGCCTAACATTTCAGGTTTCCTAACCGGGACACGCGTGTTGGGGGAGGGGTGTCGGGTGATGACCAACGCAGGGGCCGCTTCATTGATTTTACGGCGTGTAAACGTTCTGAAACTCTATTCTAGATCCACATTTGTATATTTTTGGAATGATACATTTATCTGTATGGTGATTCTACAGCAGACTTCACGTTTTTAACATATAGTATGTTTTAGGGTTTTTTTCCACCCCATTTTAAATCCTGCTCTCCGTCGGCGTTTGATTCTCGTCTTTGATCTCCCGAATGAACCGTGGAATGCCGAGCCGATCGGGCTTCTCTTTGAGGATTAGATATCAAAGTCCTGGCTTTGCCCGAGCTACAGCTAGTAAAATGTAATGCACGTTTTTCATACGACCGGCCGACGCAAAGCATGCAGACGCGCGGAGCTGTATGAACACGATGACTGAAGCGCTTTAATGCCTGCTTTCTTAATCTTTGATGAAGACCCGGTGGAAACGTTGGGTAGTCTCTTTGTGATGATACTGCTTGAAAGTTCGTCAGTCTCCTTTTTTTGTAATTATATTCCCAATTCCCGTCTTATGTCCGGCGAGGACACGGGAGTCTATCGGGTTGCCTGTAGACTCAGGCGCCTTGTGGCCCCCTGGGGGTCCCCGCTTACCCTTGCCGGACTCTTTCTTCAGGTCTTCATAACGCTGGATGAGGGCGGTCCGGCTTCCCGCGGCTTTCTTCTTGGTGGCTTGGAATTGGTTGGTAATGCTGTCGGCAAAGAAAAAGCCGAGGTCAAGGAACCACGAGAAGCGGACCGGGGGGGGGGGGTCGGTTACAGGAGAGGGTATTGGAAGAATTATTTACCTCTCGCCCAGAGCCGTAGCCTCGGGGTCTGTTGGGGGGATCATGAAACATACGCCAGGGGCAACGAGTTTCTTCCCGCTGCTGTCTGTCACCTCCCATCGCTCCCCTTTATTGGTCTTCAGAGTGTAACTCGACCCGCGGCTGATATCACCCTGCGGGGCAGAGAGCGGAGACATGAGAGGGGCAGTAGAGACAGCTGTTTTTCTCATAATGGGTTAATTTTTGAAACCATCCTTCTATCAATGATGATATCAAACAGGCGACAGGGGCAGATCCGCGTCTTTCATTTCATTTTGCCAACTTTCATGAGAAAAACACGTAGACAGCATGTGAGGACTGGGGGGGGGCAGAAGAGCTGTCATTGATTGGTGGACAACAAACATATGAGATTGGATGTGGCCTGAGTATGTGTGTATAAGTATGTAAGTGTGTACTCATGAGTAAGTTACTGAGTGTGAGTATGTTATAGTGTGCCGGTGCGTGTAAGTAAGTATGTTAGTATAGAAGCAAGTATGTTACTACGCGTATTAGGGTGTGTAAATATGTTAGTATGTTACTGTGTGTGTGTAAGTATGTTAGTGTGTGTGGAAGTATGTTAGTGTGTGGAAGTATGTTAGTGTGTGTGGAAGTATGTTAGTGTGTGTGGAAGTATGTTAGTGTGTGTAAGTATGTTAGTGTGTGGAAGTATGTTTGTTAGTGTGTGTAAATATGTTAGTGTGTGTGTAAGTATGTTAGGTTGTGTGTAAGTATGTTAGGTTAGTGTATGTGTTATTATGCGAGTATGAAACCAGCGGCAGAGAAGTCCTTGTTTATGTTTTACCTCCTCGGAGCTGAAATCACACAGGGCTTCCACGGGGATCGGTTTCAGCGGCGTCTCCCTGCGGTATTTCAGAGGGAGAACCTGATGACTCCGCGTCTTTAAGGAACTCATCACGTCTGCGTACTTATCCAGAGCTTTCTCCTGATCCTAGCAGGAAGGAAGGAGCCAGCGTTACCAAAAATGTGGCAGAATGACTCGAAACCAGATTTTTGGTTGAAAATCATTCGTTTAAGGGCGCAGCTTATAACCAGACGGGTGAATAATTGTAAATTTGGGTCAACGTGGCTTGAAAAGCCCAGAATGATAATAAATCAGCTCATAAAAGCAGCGGTGTTTCAGATGGAGATGGGGGGGATCCCCTCTCCTGCCCCCGTTTCCCGTCGCACCTCCAGCTCCCTCAGCTGAGCCTCGATCTGAAATTTATCCTTGAAGTCGGGGTTGTAGCGATGGTCGAGGTCGCCGTCCACCCTCTTCAGGAGGTCTTGGGCATCTTTGGCGTCTCTGTAGAACTATAACAGGGTAAAAGTCACTCAGACTGCGTGGGGGGGGGGTATCCTCAGCTTTCCTCATAAAGCCCCCCAATCTCAATTTATACTCCAGCCCCAGCTGCGAGGTGCTGCAGCCTGCTCACCTGGTGGTAATCCTCCATGTACTTCAGGTGACTCTCCTCGCAGATCAGAAGGTTCAGATACTCCTTCCAGTCGGCGTGCACGGCCTCCATGTGAGCCTGGGATGGGGGGACAGGAACACGTTACGTCTCCAGCAACCAACATACGCCAGAGTGGTGTACAAGACACCGATCTCCGTGCCCAGCACCAGACAAAGGAGCCTTCTCCCTGGCTGCTACCGGCCACAGTGCGAAGGCTTGTCAGGCATCATGAGAGTTGGTGCTCAGCCACTGGAGGGCCATAGGTTGCCAATTCCTGAGTGACCCCGGACAATGTATTAATTAAAATGTCTAAAGAAGGGACCAATGAGGCCTTGAAAGCTAAGAGAACCGTACACCCTCCTCCATGAATGTTGGTCGCTTTCGACCATCTCCATTGGGACCAACGAGGCCATATTTTGTATTAGAAGCCCATATGTAGGTCCTAGGGAATAACATCGAAGCCGGTGAAGCTCCTGTCCCACTGGCCGCACATCTCCCCCAGGAAGACCCCCAGCCCTCTCGTTACCTCTATGGGGACATTCCCGGGGTGACCGGCTTCCAACAGCTTGTCGCCTTCCTCCTGCAGTTTACTAATCTCCTGCTCCTTGGTCTCCAGGCTCCGCTGGATGAAATTCTAGTAGAATTGGGAAAATCAGGACAAATGATATAATACGATAAAAATAATTGTTAGCGTCGCTGCTGATTGGTTAGATATATTTGGATGATCCGGTCCGTGCGAACGATTTGCATCTCCGGGTTATAATTCAAATCAAGGCAAATGATCATCCGATAATATCTTCCGCCCCCGTAACCCTTTCAATGCCAAAGATATAAACTTCTTTTTTTCAATTATTTTTTTTTTCTCTCTCCCAATTTTCTAATAAAATAAGAGAATTATTTATCCGAAATACGTTTATTGCCCTAATTATACTAAAATCTTCCTACACTGCTTGAAACAAACTCATCCGCTAAACTGAACTCAACTGCCAGGTTGACTTATACAGTTGAAGTTGCCAACTTGCCTCGTGCTCAGAAAACAGGCCAATCGGCATAGAAACCTAGAACCCACCGGCAGATCGGCCCCATCCGGCCCCCGTCTCTCCTGCTGTAAAGACTCAAACCTTAATCAGTCGTTGGTCTCGTCTTAGATTCAGGAGCCGTATGTCTATCCCATGCGTGTTTAATACCCTCACTGTATTACCCTCTACCACCTCTGCTGGGAGGCTGTTCCACTTATTCACCGCCCTCTCAGTAAAGTCAATCTTCCTTCCGTTCCATCTCAGCCTCTGACCCTCTAGTTTTAGATTCTAATTTTATTGGAGTATTGTCAGAGGCAACGCGCCCCGAGTCGATGGCAGATTCAGATTTCAACTCAGCAGTCTCTCTGTACTTGTTGTGGATCGCTGAGTTGCTCTTTGAGTTGACTTAGTTGAGTTGTGTCGAGGTGAGCGCCTGCTCAGACTTACGCACCTCGTACTGCCGGCGGCGGCTGATGTAGTCGGTGTTGCGGTCGCTCCAGTCGTACTCCATCCTCTCCTTCTCCTGCTGATCCAGCCAGTAGAGCTCGTTGGTGCAGCGCTGCATGTAATCCTGCAGGGTACTCAGGTCGCGCTGGCGCTTCTGGGACGCAGACTGCGGGCGCAAGCAAAAGACAGACATGAGTATCGGGGGGCACGTTACACTGCAGACACCAGTACCGGGGGGGGCACGTTACTCTGCAGACACCAGTACCCGGGGGGCACGTTACTCTGCAGACACCAGTACCCGGGGGGCACGTTACTCTGCAGACACCAGTACCGGGGGGGGGCACGTTACTCTGCAGACACCAGTACCCGGGGGGCACGTTACTCTGCAGACACCAGTACCCGGGGGGCACGTTACTCTGCAGACACCAGTACCGGGGGGGGAGTTACGCTGCAGACACCAGTACCCGGGGGGAGTTACTCTGCAGACACCAGTACCTGGGGGCACGTTACTCTGCAGACACCAGTACCTGGGGGGCACGTTACTCTGCAGACACCAGTACCGGGGGGCACGTTACTCTGCAGACACCAGTACCCGGGGGGCACGTTACTCTGCAGACACCAGTACCGGGGGGGGCACGTTACTCTGCAGACAGGGGTTCCTTTACTTTGGAGACAGGAGTAACGGGGGGGTAATTACTCACCAAAAGTTTCTGGTACTTGACCTGCAGGCCGCTGATATAATCCTGTAAGAAAAGATAAACGGATAAACGGATATATTTGGGGTCCGGGTAGAATTTCTCTTTCCTTGTTAAAAGGGATAATCCCCGAGATGACTTTTACATTTATTATACATGACGCAGGGCCAGCCCTGCCTGACCTTGTCGTTGTCCTTGTTCACGTGATCCCCGATGGCTTTGACTTCGTTGTGAAAGAGGTTGTGCTCCTCAATCTGATTCTCCAGGTTCGGAAGGTCCGTGGCGAAGCCTTGCTTGCTAAGCAGATCCTGCAAAAGTCATTCAATTAATTATACTTTAAAAAAAAAAAAAAGTCAAGGAACCCCCCCACCGCCGACGTTCTAAAGACAAACAACGACCGGCACGGAAGGTCCTACCCAGGGCCGGACTGGCCCACCGGCCACTTTAATTTCATGTTTCATGAACACCCCTGGCCCCCACCAGACACCAGGGAGTCAGAAGCAGTGGTAAGTCGGGGGGGGGGGTTATTGGGGGTATAAGGCTTTTCTGGAGGCAGAGTGCTTTTCCGACCCGGCTCCTACCATCTTATCGTCGATGACGTTGCTCCAGTTGACTTTGGGAACTTGTCCTGCTGGGGCTGTTTGATTGTAAATCTGCTCGTGCTTCTTCTTCTGATTACCAAGACGTTCCTTCAGCTGCCGGATACTGAAACGAGGACAGAAGATCGTTATGAAGAGAGGACACGGAGAAAGAATCCCGAAAGCTCATCAAATTTTACATCTCTTTCTAAGTCGGCCCAATAAAAAGACTCCATGGGTTCCCATGACACGTGTCCTCCAAGAACGAGTCTAGGACTTAATTTTGAGAACACAAAAACAAGAATTAATGGCTCAAAAGTGGTGTTTTTTGGGGTTTTAAGTGGACTTCAGATACGGCCAAGTCTAGAATAAATTCCATACAGGTCTCCTTCCGCGCTTCCGAAGGTGGCCTCCCGTTCAGCCCCTCTAGAGAGCTGCGCCTGCTAGTGTCCGATCTCCTGGATTTCATTTACGTTTTGGTCTTTTATCACTTTTTTTATTTTTACTATTTCAGTTTATTTATAGAATGTTGGCAGATTCCGGTAACAGTTACCAGCATGTCTTTTTTGTGCGATTTTTTTTCTGTGGCAATATATATAGTTAGTGTATATATATATATATATATATATATATATATATATATATATATATATATATATATATATATATATATATATATATATATATATATTTATTGAGAAGATGTAATAAATGAGGCTGTAATATGTTCAGCTGACCGGACAAAAAGTCCGGCCGCTCAGGGCCAGTGTGATCCCACCTGCTTCGGATCAAGTGTCTGCATACCGGCTATTTTTGTAAAGGAGGGATTTGTATGTCCTTTTATCTGCATTCACTAAATCCTTATAACCTGTTATATCCCAGTATATTCCACATATTATATATTATATACTCTCCCCCCCGTATAACTAATCCTGTCCTTATAACCCGTTATATCCCTGTATATTCCTCATATTATATATTATATACTCTCCGGTCGTATAACTAATCTCGTCCTTATAACCCGTTATATATCCTGTATATTCCTCATATTATATATTATATACTCTCCGGCCGTATAACTAATCCCGTCCTTATAACCCGTTATATCCCTGTATATTCCTCATATTATATATTATACTCTCCGCCCGTATAACTAATCCCGTCTTTATAACCCGTTATATCCCTGTATATTCCTCATATTATATATTATATACTCTCCCCCGTATAACTAATCCCGTCCTTATAACCCGTTATATCCTGTATATTCCTCATATTATATATTATATACTCTCCGGCCGTATAACTAATCCCGTCCTTATAACCCGTTATATCCCTGTATATTCCTTATATTATATATTATATACTCTCCCCCGTATAACTCATCCCGTCCTTATAACCCGTTATATCCTGTATATTCCTCATATTATATATTATATAGAACACAGTTGTATAAGGTGAGATACTCACTCCTCTGATATCATGGCTGCCTGTGGGTGGTTCAGCTGACTAGCTAGAATCGCGTCCGTCTCCAGCACCACTATCAGTCTCTCGGACTCCGTCATGGTGTGAGACGTCTGATCCTTATAAATCACAGGCTGAGAGGCGAGAATTTTATCCACATCCTGAAAAAAACATTAGATATGAATAGTAAATAACACTCCTTTAATACTGGATCCGTTCGGATCAGGACATTAACCCCTTCTTCCCAGAAATAATAATTTATTCCAGGTTCCTCCTAGAAACGCATCGGTATAGGATGTAATCTGGGTACACCAGGCCCCTTCCTGCAGGTGCATTAGGCCACTCCCTATGGGTACACCAAGCCCCTCCCTGTAGGTGCATTAGGCCACTCCCTATGGGCACACCAAGCCCCTCCCTGCAGGTGCATTAGGCCACTCCCTATGGGTACATCCAGCTCCTTCCCCAGGCGTATTAAGCCCCTCCCAGCAGGTGCATTAACGCCCATCACACATAAACCTCAGAGCGTTAACATCTTCCTATGGAACAAACATATAGTTCAAAATCAGGACAGCATTGAGGTGCACCTGCTTTGTCTCAGGTGTTCCTGTCATCCCTCTGGAGCCCCTTTACCCTCCCTGTCTCAGTTTGTGAGCTTCTAAAACACATTAAACTGACATTAAGAGCCCATGGAGTTTTATTCCGGGACCCTGACGCTGGGAAGCCGCCCCGGTGTCCACTCCACCCACCCACCCCGGGTACCTTCTGCAGCTTGGAGTCGGTCTCCACCACGTTGCGCTCCACCTGGTCGGCATTCTTCTGCAGCCTCTCGATGAGCTCCGAAAGCTCCTTGCTGGAGACGCTGGAGAAGGAGAGAGAAGGAGAGCTAACGTCAGCCAGGCAGAACATGTTCTCCTCTCCTCTATCCTTCCCACCCCTGGGCTGGGAGCTCTCCGGGACGGGGCCCGGTGCCAGGAGCCTGCTGCGGGGCCGGGCGCTTCGCCAGCTCATTAGCCGCTGACTCACCGCCGCCTTTTGTATTACTTTCTAAACTATTTGTGAGTTTCAGCCAGATGGGATGAGAGCCGCTCGCTTTGGCCGGCACGCTCGGCATCACCCTTGTTATTTCCACGGTCTGAACAGCCAACGGTGCCACCCCGGAGCCTTCGTCTGCTGTAAACACGCCTTGCATGAGCACCCCACACACGCGTGTATATCCCGTGTAACATACGCTTTTTACACAGTTTATTCCTTCAGGGCTGAGTCACCTTAGAGGGAACACCATTTATTTAATGATGTGCTGGGTGGGGGGGGCACCAGCTCCCCCCTCCTCCCCCAGGCCTGGAATTGCTTCTTACCCCAGGGGCTATTGTTACGCTGCAGACCCAGTGCCAAGGGCACTCCAGCTCTCAGCACCCTCAGTTAGCACGTTGGCCTCGCTGGAGCCTCTCTGAAGCTTCACAGCCGCCTACCCCAACCCCGTTTACCCTAATGAAGTTTCTTTCACCTCCGCCGTGTGGTAGATTTGCCCCCAAAGCAGCCGTCATTCACAGCGGACCTTTAATTCTCCCCCTCCGAGGGCTCTTTTGGGTAACAGGCAACTGAGACTTTTAAAATATTAACCCTTTAATGGCCTACTGTGAAGATTCTATGTAGCGACTCGACGAGTGTGTTAACCAAACGGCTCTAATACTGGTCGTCATGGAAACCTTGACTTTTTATTATTTAACGTTACACTTAATTGAGTCACCTGCATTCAAGCAGGGATATCAACCATAAGATTCTCTCCTGAGAATCTGGGAATAGGGGTAATGTGTTTGCCCTAAAATATAATGTTTTTAGGCAGATGCATATTCGCTGTTCGTTACGGAATAATCAAAAACGTATGAGAATAAATATATAGGAGAAACAAATACCCTGATTTATCAGAAAACACTACAGCTGCATATCAGCCGTTTGTATGATTCTCGCTCTGTTATCTGAGCCCCGATCTACTAAACACCGCGAGTCCTTATCATACTGCCTGTGGGGGAACAATAGAATGGCTCGGTCTTAATCACCCAGCCAGACTCTCTGGCTAATTAAAGTCTACGAAGCAACAAACTTCCTGGGGGGTTATATTACTGTATACAGCGCTGGGGGTTATATTACTGTATACAGCGCTGGGGGTTATTACTGTATACAGTGCTGGGGGGTTATATTACTGTATACAGCTCTGGGGGTTATTACTGTATACAGCGCTGGGGGGTTATATTACTGTATACAGCGCTGGGGGTTATATTACTGTATACAGTGCTGGAGGTTATATTACTGTATACAGCTCTGGGGGTTATTACTGTATACAGTGCTGGGGGTTATTACTGTATACAGTGCTGGGGGGTTATATTACTGTATACAGTGCTGGGGGTTATATTACTGTATACAGCGCTGGGGGTTATTACTGTATACAGCGCTGGGGGTTATTACTGTATACAGCGCTGGGGGTTATATTACTGTATACAGCGCTGGGGGTTATATTACTGTATACAGCGCTGGGGGTTATTACTGTATACAGCGCTGGGGGGGTTATATTACTGTATACAGCGCTGGGGGTTATATTACTGTATACAGTGCTGGGGGTTATTACTGTATACAGCGCTGGGGGTTATATTACTGTATACAGCGCTGGGGGTTATATTACTGTATACAGCGCTGGGGGTTATTACTGTATACAGCGCTGGGGGGGTTATATTACTGTATACAGCGCTGGGGGTTATATTACTGTATACAGTGCTGGGGGTTATTACTGTATACAGCACTGGGGGTTATATTACTGTATACAGCGGGGGGGTTATTACTATATACAGTGCCAGGGTTATTACTGTATAAAGGATGCTTGGAGTCACAGATGTGGAAATCTCCTGGCTCGGCCGGTGACCTTGAGCCTTGTCTGTAAATGCCGGACCACGATGGACAATTCTGCTGCCAAAGTGCTAAATCTCTGAAGTAAAACGAAATCCACCTTCCTACGTTCTCTATGATTATAAGATCTCCCCATTACGTGCCAACAGTCCCGCATCTCAAAGCGACTTTTTTTTTTTAGGAACTCATCATTAAAACTCATTCTTTGTGACCTGGGCCAGATTTCCCCGTGCTTGTTCTGTTCTGATGTCTTTGCTTCCGCAGAGCTTTTACAAAGAGGTCACCCTCTTAATTATCAATCAATGATATTCTCATAAGTTATAGAGATACGATTAGGAGATAGACACTTTACCGGAAGAGTGGTAGATAAGTGGAACAGCCTCCCAGCAGAAGTGGTAGAGGGTAATACAGTGAGGGTATTAAACATGCATGGGATAGACATACGGCTCCTGAATCTAAGACGAGACCAACGACTGATTAAGGTTTGAGTCTTTACAGCAGGAGAAACGAGCGACTATTAGATACATTTTATCTGGATACATTACAGCAAATTCTTGGTGATTTTTGATCAATGCAAGAGAAGTAATTCTGACAGTTGGGGGGTATGTAGTTACCAACCATCTGAGGCTTTAAACCCCTGCGGGTGCCAAAGTCCCGTCGCACCTGTGTTAACCCTTTCAGGCTGCTAAACACGCATAGACTTGCAAAATACCGCCTGTCTTCTCGTAACCAAATGCAAAACTTTCAAAAGTTCCCGGGGGGGAAATATTTCCACGTTTGGTTAAAAATAAAAAGTTTAGATATTTCTCTTCATTTTTGAAAAAGGTGCAGAAGAATCTCGGAGGATCCCGAGGCCATCCTGACTCCTGGCCCATTCCGAGGGTTTTGTTCTAACTTATCCAAGCTTTGCTGCTTGCTGGGACACAGACAACGAGCAGGGTAACTGTCACGGAGACAGAAAAATGTTAAAAAATGAGAAAAAAAACATGTTTTTTAAATGTATTTTCACCCAGTTCTTGAGCAGCTGTCTCTGATGTATTACTGTTACCCTCGACCTTACTTTCTATTGGTTGGTGTGACATCAAAGTGTCCCGACGACCAATAGGAATCACTGTATGTCATAAATGTTGCATTGCAAATATCTGTTGCTACATATAATTTGTTGCAAGTTTTTAACTTTTTGGCTTTTGCAGAGCTTTTACAAAGAGGTCACCCTGCCTCCTAATTGTGCATCGGTGGTGTTCTCATACTTTTTACTGCAGACGTGATCCGGACTTCTTACTCCAGGAAACACATCGATAAACCAGATTAGAGTCAACACCTTTCATTGCCTAGATAGGATCAGTCAAGGTTTAGCAGACATGGGCCTCCTTCCTTTGGCCAACTCAAGGAACTCCCTGGCACAATATCGAAACAATATGACATCAACTGTCTCGGAAGACCCAAGCGGAGTCTCCAGTTGATGCCATCAGGTTGTGGCTTGGAGGTCTCCTGTTCTGGTGGTGTTTCTCTAGCTTCCCACCCTGATGGCCAGTTGAGGTGCCACGATTAAGGTAGAAGAAGTCGCGTGTAGGAAATCTTATCCCTGCGAAGACTCCTCAAAGGGAAATCGTATTATCCCAGGCAGGTCGGAGCCTGTTGGATGAATTCTTTATAAATATTTTAGCTTTTAATTTATGCCTGACACATATTCACGATTGTCGAAGGTGAGGTCACCGGATCTCCCAGCTTCACGTTCCTTAAACAATCCCACTTAAGCTACGCCATGGTGGTCGTCGAAAGGCCAATAATTCAGCTGGAGGTTAAGGATAGACTTCCACCCGAGGCACAAACCCAGAACTTGTTTCTTTTTTATTTTTCTCCATTGTGTATGACGGACAGCTCTGAATTTTTGCACAGATTCGGTTAAAGAGATGCAACATGTTATAGTTTTGGAGAAGGTTTCAAGTTGTCTCAGATAAAAGGTAAAAAGAATGTGACTCTGCGATATATCAAACCCTTGGAGAGGACTGTATCGGTCAACGTTAGCTTTCTCTATCTGGAAAATGGAGTCTTTTGTCAGAGTTGATACATTGTGTTTGGCCAACATAGATTAAAATGTAAAGTTAGAGGTTCTCCAGATAGACCTCTGAGGTTCTGAAAGTTTATCCCAGCTCTCCGTAACTTCAAGCAGCACAAAGCCTTTCAATACAGTCTATGACACAGACTCCATAGTGTAAATGGACCGGTTTGGGAAAATCAGAGATCTCCTTTGAGCAGCGGCACACCGGGGGGCCTGGTCACCCAAGAAGGCCATCAGTCCTCCAGTTCCCATTACTGGGAACAGTCAGGTTCCAGCTACCCGGGGCCTTCTCTTCTGGAGATTCCACAACGCCGCTCCCGCAACCCGGAGTTTTTCAGTAAAGACCCGGAGTCAGAATTCACCAAAATTCTTTTAAAAAAAATGGTTTGAACTGAAATAGTCCCCACTTTATACCAACGCTTCCCCCGATACCTTCCTGTCTTCACAAAGTCCTCTCAACAGAATAGCATAAGAAAGACCAATAAACGTTAACGAGGCATAAAATCCCATGTCCTCACCAATAAACGCCTCATTAATCCCAAAGTTCCGTAAACAGGAAGGAAAAGCCTGAACTCGGTGGGAATGTTTTTGGTACCTCTATTTCTTTTGTTGCCATGAAACGATGGGCAATTCCCACGAAGTCATTCCCAGCCCAAATATTTGCTTTGGATTGTAATTTACTCTCTTTTACACATTTTAAAATTGCTCATATCTTCTCGCTGTCCTCTGGAAATGTTTAACGCCTGTTATCTAAGTCTATGCTGATGTAATAATACTACTTCCTCATAGTATTTATACCTCGGTTTGTGGATGGGACTTTAAAAATGACACTTGGGCCCTATGTTTGGTCAAAGATATCACCAAGGAACATCCATGTGTGGTGCTCTGACCAGAGAGAGGAAGTGGGCGTGTCTTACACACAAAAAATGGCTCCCCACATGCATCAGTTTCCTACGGAGAAAACTGTCCAAAGCCAGCATTACTGGCACTATAAAAGAGTCTAATGGTAACTTGGTCCTGCGCAGACCAGTCCGTTTTATTGGCGATCTGTAGAATGGTAGACCCCCGGGCAGTATAAGGGGGCATGAGAGGATTTTAACAATATATTTTCTGATTTGGAAGGAAACGACTTCATCAGATAAAAATGAGTATTTATTTCTGTATAAGAGCCTTCTGGTAAATGAATACTTAGCAGGTATAGAGCAAAACCTCTCCTGGGTGAAGAGTGTTAGCTCTTGGAGTTAGGGAGCACCCTTTTATTTCTGTGAATGTGAACAAAGTACGGGAGGGAAGTTTATTTCAGAGAAAGAGAAAAGTTACAACAAGAGACCCGAATCTAACACTAGAGGGTCAGAGACTGAGATGGAACGGAAGGAAGTTTTACTTTACTGAGAGGGTGGTTGATAAGCGGAACAGCCTCCCAGCAGAAGTGGTAGAGGGTAATACAGTGAGGGTATTAAACATGCATGGGATAGACATACGGCTCCTGAATCTAAGACGAGACCAACGCAGAAATATTTAAACCACCGACTACAGGTCGTCATGTAAACGACGTGTGAAATATTCTGCATGGTGCGGATCTCATCTATAATTCAGATCCTCTTCACCGGATAATCTTGTAGAGCAGGGCGTTGGCGGCAGATACAATGTATCATCCAAGCATTAATAAAGTTTATTTTTTTGACCCTGCTGTCACATTTCCTTTGATTTAAGGCGACGAGCACAGACACTCCTTTCCGATTGAAAAATACATTTCTTTTTTGTCGCTGTAACCGCCCCGATAGAAATCCCTCTATCCTTATAAACATTCCGTAGGAGAATTTATATTACTTTCAAATCCTTGATTTAGAATTTTTTTTTAAAAGTTACCTTTTTTGTCCCAAATGCGTTTTTTTCCAATTTACTGTGATAAAAAATATATTAACTCATCAATTAAAGCCGCTGTTCCACCAACTCTGATGAGGCTAACCCTCGATTTCACCAATAACCGGAAATAACAGGAAAAATGCCCTCCTAAAACAGAAAAGGCCGGTAATGACATTACGCAGACGTGTCCAGATAATGGGGAAACCTCTATGTCTCCCGAAAGCACAACAAGTATTTAAATGATTTGTTCAAGAAGCCCAAAGTCCACACAGTCAATAAAAAGCCTGAATTATACTATTTTCGTGGTTTTTTTGTTTGTTTGTTATTATCCTCATTATTCATAAATGTATTTGGAATTAATCATTACACGTAACCAGCAATAGTACTGCAATTATTTAAATAAAATAAACATCTCTTATTCTTATCTAATTATTCATTAGAAAATTAATCAATATATCCTAGACGATAGGCCGAAAGAGTCAATCCCAGAGCTACACATCAGAGCTTTAATCTAGAGCCTGAGAGACCAGAGAAGTCGATCCCAGATTAATCACTTTAATCTTAACAGCGCCTATAAAAACCCATTTAACCGTCAGAAGCTCCTCGAGAGGGGACGGATGTCATAAAAATTAGACAAGGGATTTCATAAGGAGGGGTCAAGGCTAATATCACTATATTGGGAGTGGCGCATGTTTAAAAGACATTCTTATTATAATTTGACCTTTAAAGGCATCTGTCATTTAGTAATAAGTGGGCAACGTCGCTACGTTCAGTAATTTATAATTAATTATAATAATAATTAGAATAATTAATTATGGCATTTAATATATTATTGCAAATAATAATAATAATAAGCATACATCTAAATTAAATGATTAAAAATAATAATTAAATAAGTAAAATAAATTATATATTTGAACATTTTCTTCTTTGCCGCCAAGTGCCATTTTTAAGAATCTTTAAACATGTTGCAATGAAAATGTATTACCTAGTAATTAAATTAATATAATATGTTATAATCATTTAATTACACTAATTAAATGCGTAGTTATTTGTAATAACATTTGCGGAGTCGCCATTTAAGTTCCGTTTGATAGATTAGTTTCGAGTATAGACTAAGAAATGTGTTTTTTTATGTAAAGTTTTATAAATAAGATTTTATAACATTTCCCAGAGCTACGTATGAATCATTATTTGCAAACATTCCGGTTAGACTGCAAAAACATAATAAACTCTACAACCTGCTATTTTAGTCACTGGAAGAGCTAAGCTTTATCTCAATTTATGCAGATTTAAGTTTTACGTATATTGAAGGATGGGGGGGGGGCGGAAAAAGACATGGAATCAATAAGAATTTTTTTCCAGGACATTGGTCCAGCTCTAGGATCATCTTGGACAGCCCTATGAGTGCATTGTATTCTTCTTACTGGAATTACTGCATTGTCCAGTTTAACTAACCATGGTTCCCTTTAGGACTTGTTCACCCCGAAGGTCAGGGCAGGTCACAAGGTCACAAGATGGTAAACACCATCATATCACGTAACTACAGCATACCCTCCGGGGTCAGACATCATGGTCCAGGATCGAGGGCCATTGGTTGGCTCATGTACGGCTTGTATTACCCCTGCACAAATAATAAATTCTGCGCACATACTACACATCACCATTAGCGTACGAGCAGGGCTCCTTCCCGATTCAGGGGTCCAGTCTTATACTGGAAAGTCCAGTAACTGACCAGTTTGTCCATTCCAATTGGCACGTGCATTTCTCCTTGTAGCCACAAGCCCTTGGTGACAAACACTGATTATTGATGCCCAGTAGTTTAGCAAAACCCCTCTGGCAACCCAACCTGCACTACTGGTTTGTCTTCTCTGTCACATGAAATTGAAATACCCTCTAAGTGCCTCCCAAGTATCCCTGTATGGGTCCTTAATTCCTGTGCCCCCTTTCCTTCCCTAATGCCCTCCCCTATGCCACTCTTTCCTGCTCCAATACCCCTCTCCCCTCCCCGGATGCCCCTCTTTCTAGGAGGTCAGAATGTTTGATGGGTATGAGGGTATCGCAGGGTTCTATGGCTCTTAAAGCCCTGACAATATATATAGGAAAAACCAGGAAAGGGCTTAAAAAGTAAACAACATCTTCTAAATGCCCCACTCAGTTACACAAATAACCCCGGCCCAGCCAAGTCTCCAACCACACATCCCCAAAAAAGTGCCCCTTCTATGACCATTTATGACCCCTCACCCTGCCCAATCTCGTAACACAAATTGGGCAGCCATCAGAAGAGGCTGATAGTAAGTGGCTCACAAGACAGTAAGTCTTTTTAAAATGATAGAAATGAGGGTCCTACGGGACCCTCAGGCAGAAATTATCTCAAGGCACCCGTCCGGTTTGGGTCTATGGGTGTTTCTGGGGCATGATGTTCCAAATCCAGGGGAGGCTGTGCACGGAATAGTGAATACAGCGCATGAAATAACCCAAGGTGGGCTAATGTGTCTAAATCCATATACGGCGGGCATCCTTAAATACGCCCCCCTTCGTGGCAGGGAACCTATACATTTACGTAAAACTCATACTTTATGACCTCAAGTTAATTTATAATTTCAGCCAACAAATAGCTTACATATTTATATTTTCCCATTGTCTCCAGGAACATTTTATCTGGAAAAATAATGTGTTTATTTACTTAAAATCCATAATGTCTAAGATGGTTATTGAACCAAAAAAATAATTAATTACAAGGAGAATCCCTGAAGGTCCCGGGTACGGCCCCCGCTTCGCTGTCGTGTTATGTTTGCACTAGATTTATCCAGGCGAGACAACGTTGCAGAGCGCAGGGTGAGTCAACCCGAGACGCAAAAATTCTCAGAATGCGCAGAATTTGTCGCCGCACCCACTGGGAGATGTCACCAAAAGCAGCAAAATGTGCTGCCGGGCAGAGGGGTACATGGGTGTGTGCGTGAAAAAGCCCGGCGATCAGGTTTAACTTCTCACGTTACTCCCCCAGTCTGCAATATTAGCAAAATAATTACAATAATAATAACAATAATTGTGATAAACTCCCTTTATCTGCAGACCTGGAGCCGCCGTTGCTGGCAGTCGTGTGATATTTTGGGTGACTTTCCCGGCTCAAACACCACACTGAGCTGATGCTTTATGGCAATGCTAATGAAGTCTGTTCCTCCATAGACTTTTATTAGTCACAGTGTCTGCTGGGTGATTAAGACTGAGCCATTCTATTGTTCCCCACAGGCAGTATGATAAGGAGTCGGGGTGTTTAGTAGATCGGGGCTCAGATAACAGAGCGAGAATCATACAAACGGCTGATATGCAGCTGTAGTGTTTTCTGTTCACGACTCCCTGTTAAATCAAAGTGTTAGTGGCAGCTTCTCCTGTATATTTATTCCCGTACATTTTTGATTATGAAGCACATTCCATAACTTTAAGAATAAAGAATGTTTAGGTCAACAGGGCCAAGTATATGAAAAAGTATCCAGGATCGTGCAGAGATGTACGGCGTGGGGTAATTAGAAGAATGCCCCTCCTGTCCGCCTGATAGAGATGTATTCTGGAGGGCCGGAGAGATAAGAGCCGTAGACGTATTAATGCTCATGGCGCTGATATAACGCGATACTGTATCCTGAGCCCTGTATACGTTATAACAAAGTTACCAATATTTAAAAATCAACAGGTTGATCAGCCAATCAGGAGGAGGAGGCCAGGTGCATGCTGGGTACTAGCGTGTTTTATACACTTGACACTGGATCCACTCTTTTAAATACTTCACATTTTTTACCCTCTTGCGTCTGAAATATTTCGATTGACGTTTATATAAAATATGATCAGAATTCAGCTTCAAATGTAAGTAAATGAGAGGAATCTCTTAATATTCAGGCGTGTAGCTCGTCCTTTTTTTTGAGCTCTATTAAAAATAATTTGAATTAAGGTATTTCATCGCTGGTCTAAACCCCAATAGATGACTGCAGCGCAGATACATTGATATATTCAATAAATTCTTTCCAATAACCCTCCCACTGAAATAATCTCGCCAGCATCCCCCCCATGTTTTCGATGACCCAGGTCAGGGTCCGACTATCCGCACCCTCCGTTATCGGACAGCCGAGACCACCCTCAGTTATCTGACGGCCGAGACCCATCCCAGGTCTCCTTCTAATGGAAAAACATTTGTAAGGAATTTTGGAACATCCAGCCTATCCTTTCTGGACCGGATCTAATTGTTACAAACCCAGGATTTCAGCCCAAAAATGCATTCATGGGCAACTCTCTTCACAACTGTTAAAGGGTTAATATCTTAAGGTTCACTCATTTAGAAAGTTCCAGAATAAGATCGGATGAAACAATTACTTTCAACATGACAACCGCAAGGCTCTGATTTACTAAACGCTGATAAATGGTGAGAAACTTTGTATCCTCAACATATATCGACTTTAATACAGTTCTTTGACCTCTGACCCCATCAGCCAATCATCATATTTCATAATCAATGAACAATGGGTTTTATGATTAAATAACCCACCTTGGCGCACGAGGACAGATTGTAGATCAACGTGAGAAGACTGCGAAAAGGTATTAAAATTGGTGAAAATTTGGCCTCTGGTACTAAAGGGTTAAAACCAAAAACAGTATACGAAGAAAAAAAAAAGAAAGTCGATTTGGGGGCAATATCAGTGATTAAAAAGAAGAACAAAAAAATCTTTCACACCCTGCAAATGGCCAAAAGCTGATTTTTTAACCCAAAAAAACCCCTAAAATTATATGAACTATAAAACAATTCTACATTCTTTACGATACTTTAATCGCAGATTTTGGTTACCTGTTGCTTGTACTTAGATAAAATATCCCATGGTGCACCTGAAAACCTCTTCCTATATTATATATAATATTTATAATATATATATATATATATATATATATAATGATCTTTTTTAGAACTGGCTCAGACTATTGATTTACTAAATAAACCTTTTCTATATTTAATCATATAGTGTACTCTCCGTTGGTTGATATAAGGTGTCATTGCGACGGTATCTCTATAACCTCTCTGAATGACAAGGACGCTAACAACGCTCTGTCTCTAATCCCGCGAACGACATGAAAACAAACGTGAGTATCCTTTTGGCAAAATATTATTTCCGAGACAAAAGAACCTTTTATTCCTGCAAAGGAATATCTGAACCCAAAGACGCGGAGGAGAAAGAAGAGCTCCTTGTCAGGGCTGGCAGCCACAGACTCTTCCAACTATAGTCGCCTAGAAATAAAAGAATTATTTTGGGGTGTGTATAAAAAAACCCTGAAAAAAGTATTAGAGGACAAGAGGACCAACAGATTCCCCCCAAAACTGTAACCCCTGGTTTGATACATTGTAGCTCTGTAGTGTTCTTCCTTTATGGAATCCCCCATCATAAAGTGCCCCCCCACCCACTCCCAAACTGGACCTTCAGTAGAAGCATGGAGAACCTGTACAAGGTGCATTTCCTAACTCCGGAAGGTATGGGAGTCTCAATGCTTCCTCGCCTAGTTTGCATTATGAAGGGCTGGCCACGGGGAGCTTCTCCTACAGGAAGGGCTGAGCCGGCCTCGTATAATTTATAGCTAAATCCGGCATCCAATTTAAGTTTCAGCCTCCCACGTTTGTAGAATCTTCAAGGACATTTGGGTATCTGCAGGTTACTTAAGCCTTTCATTTATATAGAACACAAGGATCTCACGGTTACCACCAATCATGATGTCATCCACACTGGCAAAAAAATAATCAGATGAGATCAGAAAACAACTTCCTTCCATCCATTGACGTTGTGCCCTCTGAAACCCATCCCCCGCGGGATCCATAATGTCCATCTATGATAAGAAATTCTTCTTTATAGTCAGTATGGGTCAGGAGGTATTTCAAAAAAAGGAATTCAGAAAAAAAGTCAATTTAAGATTAAAACCCAGCAGTTTCGGGTCGCATGCAGTGGAAAAAATGCAGAATTTGGGGTGAAATATTGAGTAATACTTTCTACAGAAATCAGGAATCCCAACCAGAGTCCTACTGTGCCTACTTCTCCAATTAGAACTCTGGTTAAAATGGTTAATTAATGGTTAATAAAGTTTTCTTCTTCCTAAAAAAATGGAGCTTTAAAGTTCTTGATGCAGTAAACTTAATAAAAAGCAAAGACCGGTTCTCAAACTGGTTCTCCGTGACTAAATTTCACGTTCATAATTTATTCTAGGCGACTTTAAAGTGAGGGCGTGGACCGGCCATTTACACATTGTCAAAATTCAGAAAAAAAAAACAAACATTTGGAGTTTTGTGGACCACGGTGGTCATTGATCCCAAAATATGCCCATTTTATTGAAAAAAAGTATTGAAATAAGTCACTAAAAATGTTTAGAATAATCAATATTTTCTATCATTTTTTATCGAATATCTGCACATATTTTGTATCTAAATGTTTAAAAATTCAAACTTCTTAGTTTTTTTTATAGGGTTTTTATTTTAATTAAAAAAAAAAAAAAAAAAACCAGGGCCCACATCTAACCCATCCGTGTCCAAGTCCTGCACCGGTTATAAAGTAAATAAAAATTATCTTAAAAAAAAAGATAAAAAAAATGATCGACCAATCAGGAAAAACCTGAAAATCACTGATAGGTTCTAAATATAAGAGACGAAAGCACAAATATACGCGCGTTGCCAATATTCTGAATCACCCATCAGTCTCCACCCTGGCTGTAGACCAGGTGGGGTTTCCACGTTCTTCCCAAATATGAAGTCCACCCTCTTAATGTATGAAAGGTGTCACCATGCTCAGGGCCGGCCCAAGGCAAAATGCCGCCTGGGGCGATTTTTAAAATGCCCCCCCCCTTATCTACTCTTCCTCTCCCTCCGTCCCTGCTGCCCCCCCCATTATCTACCCTTCCTCTCCCTCCGTCCCTGCCGCCCCCCCCCATTATCTACCCTTCCTCTCCCTCCGTCCCTGCCGCCCCCCCCCCATTATCTACCCTTCCTCTCCCTCCGTCCCCCCCCCTTGTACTTACCTTTCAGCAGTCCTGCGGCGAGTCTCCCTGTTCGGTCTCGGTGCCGGCTATGAGGAAATCTTCCGGCACTCAGCATTACAAGCCGGCACCGAGACCGAACAGGGAGACTCGCCGCAGAGGAGAGAACGAGGGGTGCCGAGCGGGTACTGACAGCTTGGTAAGCGAAAACCACTCGGCGCCCCTTTCTCTCTTTCGCTTTAAAATAAAAAAAAAAAAAAAAAAAAAAGGGCTTGGGGCGGCAAAGTGCCCCCTTCAAAAGCGCCGCCTGGAGCGGTTGCCCCACTCGGCTCCATTGTCGGGCCGGCCCTGACCATGCTCATCGTGCTGCCCCGGGACGCACCTACAAGCCATTCATCGTCCTGCACACCTCTTAGGATTACTTAACAAGTGTTTCCATAGAAACCAGAAGAATCTTCCACAGTACGAATATCAAGTCTACATTCCCTCCAGTACAACAGATGAGTACCAGTATCTCCAGTTTAAAGTATTCTGCAGATATCGACAATCGCTAAGAACCCGTCTAGTCGCCCGTTTCTCCCGCTGTAACGACTCAAACCTTAATCAGTCGTTGGTCTCGTCTTAGATTCAGGAGCCGTATGTCTATCCCGCGCATGTTTAATCCCCTCGCTGTATTACCCTCTACCACTCCGGAATATGGAGTATGGAGGGCCAAGGACACTACTGAAACCCGGAAGGGGGACAAATGCAACCCTAAAATTTAGGCTTTTTGTTAACTTGAATGATGTCAGTCGTTCCCCAAACAAACAAATGATATTTGTGAAATGTATCCAGACACCGACGGCAACGCTGGGGTTCACAGTAAATAAAGGAATAATAACCCAAAAGCGATCCCAGGAATCCATTTACGCCACAAAAATAAATACCACGTAAAGTCATTGAGAAAACAACCGCAAGAAATTCATCCTATATAAACACATCGCGTGCAGGGGGGGTATTACTGGGACCCCGGGGTACAGCCAGTTACCCCACAAGCTATACGGATGTACTTTAACCCTTGCTGCCTAGCAGGCAGCATTAAGGGCGCAGAAGGGGCAGTTAAATTAGGTGCCCTGGCATCCATGGTAGAGGAGATACTCCACACCTGCATCCATCCGTGGGACAAAAAGGTAGGGGCAGGTGCTGGGGTAACATAAACTATGCACGTTCGCCCATCATTTTATGGATCTTCTGACTACAACTCCCATCAATCTCAGCCAGGCGGTGGTCTGTTCATTTTATGAGAGCTGCAGTCCCCAAATTAAATATAACTTTTACCCCCGGGGGTCTACGCAAAGATCGGGGGTCTACGCAACACAACCCTCTGAGGGCCCTAGTGGCTGTGATTGCCCTGGCTCTCACAGAGTTAAATCGTACACAGTGGCATATTTACACATATTTACCCCCCAAGCCAGAATTAGGTAATGTAACCCCCCCAGACCATGCACAGGGGTAAATACTCACACTTTGGGTTGGATAGCGGAGTTGCTGGGGCTGTATTTGCCCGTGTTTCGCTTTCTAAATAAGGAGTTCATGTTGGCAGTGCCCTCCGGGTGCAGAAACGTTCCAGGACTGGGCGCTGGGGCACCTTCCTAACCTGCGCTGGCTGAGGGTGCTGCGGGTGCTGCTGAGGCGCTGGGTGTCCCCTGTGTGCTGGCTGCAGGTTTGGGAGGAAAGTAATCACAGAGACACTGGGGATCCTGCTCTACAGGTAGGGGAGGGGAGGGGAGGAGAGGGAGGGAGCTGCCCCTGCTACCTGCTGGGAGGGGCCGGTGACACAGGGGCAGGTACCGCTCACTGTACAGGGAAGAGTTAACCCCGTGAGTGCCGGCTGAAACGTTGGGCAGGTACCGCTCACTGTACGGCGGAGAGTTTAACCCTGTGAGTGCCGGCTGAAACATGGGGCAGGTACGGCTCACTGTACGGAGTCAAGGCCCTGACTTAAGCCCGATTGAGATGCTGCGGCAGGACCATTAAAATGGCAGTTCATGCGCGAAAAACCCTGCAATGAATTAAAGCAATTGTGCCGTGAAGAATGGGCCAAAATCTCTCCTCAGAAGCTCACTGCCGGGTGTCACAAACATTTTATTGCAGCTGTTGTCGCCAAGGGTGGCACAACTAGTTACAAGGTTTAGGGGGCAATTACTTTTTCACATGGGTGATATAGGGTAGGGTTAGGCGACACACTGGGCAGGTGTTGTAGACTGTACAGTGAAGGGTTAACTCTATGTGGGGCAGCTGACACACTAGAGAGTTACTGTACACTGTATAGGGTAGAGTAAGCGGACACACTGAGAAAGTGCTGTCGGGAGAGAACCGGGCATAGAAGGGGTTAACCCTGCTTTGTTTTGGGAGTCAACCCTTCCCTCCCTGTGCTGGGAGGAGGTGCTCTGCACTGACAGCTCCAGAGCTCCGGTGGGAGGCTGCATAACACACATACAGCCTGGGATCCTCAGCCGCCATGTGCATAGCTCAGCGTATAGATCAAATCCACAGCCATACCATCTCAGCGTATAGATCAAATCCACAGCCATACCATCTCAGCGTATAGATCAAATCCACAGCCATACCATCTCAGCGTATAGATCAAATCCACAGCCATACCATCTCAGCGTATAGATCAAATCCACAGCCATGGCTAATAGCGAACACAGGGAGCGGACGCGAGCCGCCATTAACCAAATCACATGATCAATTATTTAATAGAACGTTATTTAAAAAAAAGACAGCGCCCACGCACCATGCAAACACGCTCACGCACGGGGTTTGGTACTTAACCCATTAAGTACCGGACAAAAGTGCACGTGTGTCACAATCGCTCTCTCTGGTCTCCAAATAGTTCAAATGTGGGCTTTGATCCCAGTAGGGAGTTGGTAGCGAAATTTCCCAATAATCTGCGGCTTCTTTCGGTTCCGACCTATTTGCCGCTGCTGGGTAAATATTTTATTTAGAAGAGGCTTTAACGAGTTTTTCAAGTTTATCGGTTTACCCGGGATTTATTCATCTTGTCGACAGATACGGTTCAGAGACCCCTCCCTTTGGCACCGACCTAGTATTTTTCCTGGCGTGTCTTTTTGGGGTGTACCCACTAAACCGTCTCGGAGTTAGTAGCTAAACCTGGGTGCATCACAGGTCTGAGTGGTCTGCGGTAGTTCTGATTACCCGGCAACTCTGGGTCTCTCTGGCACCTTTGGATGGTAGATAAGTGGAACAGCCTCCCAGCAGAAGCGGTAGAGGGTAATACAGTGAGGGTATTAAACATGCACAGGATAGACATACGGCTCCTGAATCTAAGATGAGACCAACGACTGATTAAGGTTTGAGTCGTTACAGCAGGAGAAATTGGGTGACTAAACGGGGGCCGGATGGGGCCGATCTGCCGGCAGAATCTGTGGGGTGTAACGGTGTTTGGAAGGGAATTGGTTAAATAACATAGACGCCATTGACAGCAGACCAATCCATCCTGTATTATGACACAAAATAATTGAAATTCCTCTAGAACACGAATCACGGGCAGCCTGCGCAGGACGGGATGGTCTTCTCCCCATTACGTACAATAATGTATAACTCTGACTCAGGCACCAAACAGCCTGCAATGCAAACCTGACAGCTATCCCGTATGTCACAAGAAAGTCCTCCACATCAACCATCTGCCCCGTGCCCTGCGTTACAGTCCTAACTCAAACCTGTTGCACATTTTCACTCCCACGTTAAGCGCAGATCCCCCATTCACTACGCAGTTTGCAGGTCCGACCATGAGCAGCGACGTGTTCTGATACCCTCGGCCTAGGGCAGCATGTCCAGTGGGGCATCAGTATCCCTGCCACAAAACCAGAGGGGCAGATCGTCCCCTCGGGTCTTCAGGACCCCCTGGTGTGCTGCTGAATTGGTGACCCCATCAACCGTCTGTAGGGGGCCTTCACAGACTCCATGACATCATATCGCGGGAATGGAGCTGGGGTGACATCACGGTCACGTTCTAGGTACTGAAGGAATGTTGGAAAACGAAACATTCTGAAGCCTTTGATACGTTGTCTGTAGACAATGTAACAAAACACAAACAAGCGTAAACAGAATGTTCTGATTATCAATATTCCGGATGGAACGCGGAGAGAGGGTCCCGGCAGGTACGGCGAGGAAGAAGCCGCCCCGAGAGGAATACTAAATAAAGCACTGGGCATGGACAGCGGATCTGGAATGGATCAGGGCTGGGTTCACCTGACAGCCTCGGAGCTCTGGATTTATTTCATGATGAAAATAAACTGTTCTTTCACGAGGAGCGAAGTCATCTGCAGCCTCCTGCTACGTAATACACAATGCTGAATAACTGCCCTGCTTACAGCATATGACATAAGTATTTTTATAACAGCCTCACAAGTCACTTTTATTAAAACAAAAATGAACTTTTAAATCATCCAGATGATTATAAATCTACCAGGCCCCTTAAATGATAACTCCTACCAAATGTTTCCAAATATACCGAGCTGTTTTTATTTTTACCCCGGTTGTAGTTGTTGCCCCCATCATATAATAATATAATATATCAGCCATTTGTATGATTCTCGCTCTGTTATCTGATCCCCGATCTACTAAACACCCCGACTCCTTATCATACTGCCTGTGGGGAACAATAGAATGACTTGGTCTTCATCACCCAATCGGACTCTCTGACTAATGGAAGTCTATGAAGGAACGGACTTCATTAGCATCGCCATAAAGCATCAGCTCAGTGTGGTGTTTGAGTCAGGAAAATCACCCAAAATATCACATGACTGACAGCAACGGCGGCTCCAGGTCTGCAGATAAAGGGAGTTTATTGGAACAAAATGAGATAAAAGCAGGTTTTTGTCACCGACCGACCTTAGTGTATACAGCGCTGGGGGTTATATTACTGTATACAGTGCTGGGGGTTATATTACTGTATACAGCGCTGGGGGTTATATTACTGTATACAGTGCTGGGGGTTATATTACTGTATACAGCACTGGGGGTTATATTACTGTATACAGCGCTGGGGGTTATATTACTGTATACAGCGCTGGGGGGTATATTACTGTATACAGTGCTGGGGGGTTATATTACTGTATACAGGGCTGGGGGTTATATTACTGTATACAGTGCTGGGGGGTTATATTACTGTATACAGCGCTGGGGGTTATATTACTGTATACAGCGCTGGGGGTTATATTACTGTATACAGCGCTGGGGGTTATATTACTGTATACAGCGCAGGGGGTTATATTACTGTATACAGCGCTGGGGGTTATATTACTGTATACAGCGCTGGGGGTTATATTACTGTATACAGCGCTGGGGGGTTATATTACTGTATACAGTGCTGGGGGTTATATTACTGTATACAGTGCTGGGGGGTTATATTACTGTATACAGCGCTGGGGGGTATATTACTGTATACAGTGCTGGGGGTTATATTACTGTATGCAGCGCTGGGGGTTATATTACTGTATACAGCGCTGGGGGTTATTACTGTATACAGTGCTCTTGGGTCTATTCACTAAGAAGTTGACTTGACTGACCAGACTCTGCTACTGCAAACTCACAAACACTAACTCTTATACTAGTGAATAGATCTGTCTGACTAATGAAATTCCATGATTGGAACAAAATGAGATAAAACCAGGTTTACACATACTCATACTCACACACATACCTAACACACTAACACATACACACATACTTACACCTATTTACTCTAACACTAACACACACATTCATGCTAACACGCATTTACACATACACTCTGACATACATTCTCCACCAGCTCCCTCCCTTACTTCTCCTGCAGCATTCTTTCTGGCTGCTCGTGCACACGGACGGGTCCTAGGGCTGCCCCTAGGCCGAAAGTAAATTCCAGAATAGAACAAATAGGTGAAGCTGTAGGAAGGGTGCAGGGGGCAGAAGGCAAGCGTTTGATAGGGAACAGATATGAATGTGGGGCTATAGATGATAACAGTGATCTTGGGTGGAAGGTGCTGGCGCGGCACGGGGGTCTCACCCCGAGCTCAGGGGTCATTAAAATAACCGCGAAGACCGCTATGTCCAGAAAACTTCGTAAAAAATGTCAAATAGACCTTAGTTTAAATTCCACGCGTGTTTCCGGGGTTCCTCCCACTGCGGGGACCTGAGAATTACATTTTTGCACGACCGGTTCGGAAAGTATCTCAGGGGCCGAGCGAGAGGCGGAATCTCCACATTCCTCCGGCTTGTGGGATTCCGCGCATGTCATCGGGGCGGTGCGCACCACCAACGCTTACAACTTCAAATAACACTTCAAGAAAAAAAATCTCCGTCTGTATTAAAAAAATGAAGAGCGAAGGCAGGAATTTATTATCAGACTGGTTGTTCTTTTTAAATGTCAAAAAGTGCATCTTCACCACATTACCCAACCACTGGGGGGTAATGCGGAAGATTTGTAGCAAAAACCCGTTTTTGGGTCCCTCATCAAGCTGCCAATAAGTTGCATTTTGGGTGGTTTTTCAGTAAACATAGTACCTGCCGGCAGATCGGCCCCCGCCGGCCCCCGTCTAGTCGCCCGTTTCTCCTGCTGTAAAGACTCAAACCTTAATCAGTCGTCGGGTTCGTCTTAGATTCAGGAGCCGTATGTCTATCCCACGCATGTTTAATCCCCTCACTGTATTACCCTCTACCACTTCTGCTGGGAGGCTGTTCCATGAGACCAACGACCAATTAAGGTTTGAGGCTTTACAGCAGGAGAAAGACGGGGGGCCGAATGGGGCCGATCTGCGGAATTGTTTCCTGCCGGCAGTAGGATAAACGTATTACAATCACTGTGAGATTTTTCCGGGAGTTCCTGAATTTCCCCGATTCTATCTCCATAGCAACTGATGAAAAGTCTGGTGGGATCCCAGAATTGCCCCCTGGTACAAAGCACAGGCTGTCGCTGCATGATGTAGAAGTTCTGCAGAAGTTATTATTATTATTATTGTTATTATTATTATTATTATTGTTATTATTATTATTTAGTGTAACAATGTATCTGGCTCGTAAGACATGCTTTGATGGATGTTATTCCTCCTCCTCCGGCGAGCTGACAATCACCTGTGGGTATCGCTGGGCAGCCACGGGAAGCACCTGTCGCTGGAAACGGGACAGTTTATACAGGAAAGAGATGGGGAGGTCAGTGTGTGGGAGCGGGGTTAGTGTGTGTGTGTTTGGGCAGTGTGCGGGGTGGAGGGTGTGTGTGCACAGTGTACTTGTGAGTGTACTCAGTGTGTTAGCTCACTCAACAACTGCTCTTCTGCCAAGCACTGGGAGAGCCAGGCGGAGAGGGGCCGGGGGGGGGGGGGGCAGAGGGTGGGGCAGATGCAGGAATGCAGGGTGTGGAGAGAGCGAAGCTGCCAGGGATCTGGGCAGACAATAAATGCAGATGAAAGGGACGTGACTGTCATGACATACACCTTCTCCTCTGTCAATACAAACCCCGGCCTCCTCCCCTGCTGTCACTGCACTCAGCCTCCTCCATCACAGCCTCCCCTGCAGTCGCTGCACTCAGCCTCCTCCATCACAGCCTCCCCTGCAGTCGCTGCACTCAGCCTATCCTATCCTGAGTGTCACTGTAGAGTGCCTCATCCTTCTTTCTTCTCTCAGTTGACGGCCCGCAGATTAGTCCACCTCTCCAGACAACTACCCACCTTCCAAACTATCCAGAAAACCACAGAAATACACCCCTCATTGAATGTATTGTGTGAGTGTTCACTCCGCACCCTTACAGGCGGTAACAGCGGGCGAGTATATTTTGGGTGGGTGACAGTCACCTGGTTGTGGAATGAGTCACCGACACCTGGGTGTGGGATAAGAACCCGAAACCCAACGGGGATTAAAGAACATCTACGATACAGCACTGTATACAGTAATATAACCCCCAGCGCTGTATACAGTAATATAACCCCCAGCGCTGTATACAGTAATATAACCCCCCAGCGCTGTATACAGTAATATAACCCCCAGCGCTGTATACAGTAATATAACCCCCAGCGCTGTATACAGTAATATAACCCCCAGCGCTGTATACAGTAATATAACCCCCCAGCGCTGTATACAGTAATATAACCCCCAGCGCTGTATACAGTAATATAACCCCCAGCGCTGTATACAGTAATATAACCCCCCAGCGCTGTATACAGTAATATAACCCCCAGCGCTGTATACAGTAATATAACCCCCAGCGCTGTATACAGTAATATAACCCCCAGCGCTGTATACAGTAATATAACCCCCCAGCGCTGTATACAGTAATATAACCCCCAGCGCTGTATACAGTAATATAACCCCCAGCGCTGTATACAGTAATATAACCCCCCAGCGCTGTATACAGTAATATAACCCCCAGCGCTGTATACAGTAATATAACCCCCAGCGCTGTATACAGTAATATAACCCCCCAGCGCTGTATACAGTAATATAACCCCCAGCGCTGTATACAGTAATATAACCCCCAGCGCTGTATACAGTAATATAACCCCCAGCGCTGTATACAGTAATATAACCCCCCAGCGCTGTATACAGTAATATAACCCCCAGAGCTGTATACAGTAATATAACCCCCAGCGCTGTATACAGTAATATAACCCCCCAGCGCTGTATACAGTAATATAACCCCCTGCGCTGTATACAGTAATATAACCCCCAGAGCTGTATACAGTAATATAACCCCCAGAGCTGTATACAGTAATATAACCCCCAGCGCTGTATACAGTAATATAACCCCCCAGCGCTGTATACAGTAATATAACCCCCTGCGCTGTATACAGTAATATAACCCCCAGAGCTGTATACAGTAATATAACCCCCAGTGCCGTATACAGTAATATAACCCCCAGCGCTGTATACAGTAATAACCCCCAGCGCTGTATACAGTAATATAAGCCCCAGCGATGTATACAGTAATATAACCCCCAGCGCTGTATACAGTAATATAACCCCCAGCGCTGTATACAGTAATATAACCCCCAGCGCTGTATACAGTAATATAACCCCCCAGCGCTGTATACAGTAATATAACCCCCAGCGCTGTATACAGTAATATAACCCCCAGCGCTGTATACAGTAATATAACCCCCAGCGCTGTATACAGTAATATAACCCCCCAGCGCTGTATACAGTAATATAACCCCCTGCGCTGTATACAGTAATATAACCCCCAGAGCTGTATACAGTAATATAACCCCCAGCGCTGTATACAGTAATATAACCCCCCAGCGCTGTATACAGTAATATAACCCCCTGCGCTGTATACAGTAATATAACCCCCAGAGCTGTATACAGTAATATAACCCCCAGAGCTGTATACAGTAATATAACCCCCAGCGCTGTATACAGTAATATAACCCCCCAGCGCTGTATACAGTAATATAACCCCCTGCGCTGTATACAGTAATATAACCCCCAGAGCTGTATACAGTAATATAACCCCCAGCGCCGTATACAGTAATATAACCCCCAGCGCTGTATACAGTAATAACCCCCAGCGCTGTATACAGTAATATAAGCCCCAGCGATGTATACAGTAATATAACCCCCGCGCTGTATACAGTAATATAACCCCCAGCACTGTATACAGTAATATAACCCCCAGCGCTGTATACAGTAATATAACCCCCAACACTATATACAGTAATATAACCCCCAGCGCTCTATACAGTAATATAACCCCCAGCGCTGTATACAGTAATATAACCCCCCAGCGCTGTATACAGTAATATAACCCCCCAGCGCTGTATACAGTAATATAACCCCCAGCGCTGTATACAGTAATATAACCCCCAGCGCTGTATACAGTAATATAACCCCCCAGCGCTGTATACAGTAATATAACCCCCGCGCTGTATACAGTAATATAACCCCCAGCACTGTATACAGTAATATAACCCCCCAGCGCTGTATACAGTAATATAACCCCCAGCGCTGTATACAGTAATATAACCCCCAGCGCTGTATACAGTAATATAACCCCCCAGTGCTGTATACAGTAATATAAACCCCCAGCGCTGTATACAGTAATATAAACCCCCAGCGCTGTATACAGTAATATACCCCCCAGCGCTGTATACAGTAATATAACCCCCAGCGCCGTATACAGTAATATAACCCCCAGCGCTGTATACAGTAATATAACCCCCCAGTGCTGTATACAGTAATATAAACCCCCAGCGCTGTATACAGTAATATAAACCCCCAGCGCTGTATACAGTAATATAACCCCCCAGCGCTGTATACAGTAATATACCCCCCAGCGCTGTATACAGTAATATAACCCCCAGCACTGTATACAGTAATATAACCCCCCAGCGCTGTATACAATAATATAACCCCCCCAGCACTGTATACAGTAATAATAAGTGGTGCTGCCTCCCAGCAGAAGTGGTAGAGGGTAATACAGTGAGGGGATTAAACATGCATGGGATAGACATACGGCTCCTGAATCTAAGACGAGACCAACGACTGATGAAGGTTTGAGTCGTTACAGCAGGAGAAACGGGCAACTAGACGGGGGCCGGATGGGGCCGATCTGCCAGCAGATTCTAATGCAGATGGTGGTGAGGAAAGTTCTTATTTCTTGAAGCCCCTGATGAGGGTATAAGAAGCCTCTGAGATTCACCCCGGCTCATTCCTCCCCCACTGAGTAAGCCGGCCCCGCGCCCTGAGTATAATATAATAATAATAATATAATTGGTTTATCCTCCCTGAATTTCTGCCGGGTCCTTATTATGATATTTTTGGGAGGGATCCGGAAACCTTTCAGGGAAATGATTGTTAGAAAAGCACCGTTAGGGTATTAGGTGGAGCGCCGGTGGTTTCCGGTGTTTTGCTTTTTGGCGTGTCGGAAAGATGAAAGACTCTTGTTGTTGCACAGAAGGCTCTTCTTTGGTGAACGTTACCCAGGTCTATAAGTGTTCATATCTGCCACCAGCCGGGCCACCACCGGGGGGGGTACAACTTTTGTGTACGGGCCCTGGGCAAGCAGGGGGGGCCAGGCCTTCCTTATTACACCTGGGAACTCTCCGGGTTTCTCCCGAGAGTTTGGCGTCTGGCGCGGGGGAGGATTTTTCTCGTATCCACGGTGATTGTTGTTTTTTTTTGTGAGGGGACTGAATTGGAAACAGATTATCGGCGGAAATAAATAAATAACGAAGCCGTGCTCTGGAAGAAGATTTCTTTTTTTTTCCGTGTTATGAATCAGCCGGCGATGGAAAATCCGGATATTTAACAAAACATGGCAGAGGGTCAAACACAGAAGATAAACAGACAGCCGAATCCCGACACGGGGGCCAAGGGGTATCAGGAACGGAGGGGGGCAATTGGGGGGAAAAAGCCCACAATGGGTATAATGGGGGAAATGTGCTTTTGCCCCAATGTAAGCTGTTTGATCCAACACATCAAACCATGAGGCAATATGGAGACGGCACGCCGTGCTACAAGAGGCCCTGCTATTGGCCAGTCATGTGTTTATCCGCCGTGACCCCCATCTCTTTTCCCAAATCCTATTAGTTACATTGCTCTATCCTAAAATAAACCCACACAATGGTGCTAACTTCCTGATCTAAGGACCTGCATGATTATTTCTCCCCGTTAAGTTAATTCTCCCCTATTGTCAAATGAGTTGCTGATCACTAGGCCGGACTCTCTGACTAATGAAAGTCTATGGAGGAAGGGACTTCATTAGCATCGCCATAAAGCATCAGCTCAGTGCGGTGTTTGAGTCGGGAAAGTCACCCAAAATATCACATGACTGCCAGCAACGGCGGCTCCAGGTCTGCAGATAAAGGGAGTTTATTGAAGCAAAATGAGATAAAACCAGGTTTTTGTCAATACTGTGCACAGCATGGGGGGCTATCATTGTATACAGCGCTGGGGGCTATTATTGTATACAGCGCTGGGGGCTATTATTGTATACAGTGCTGGGGGGTTATATTACTGTATACAGCGCTGGGGGTTATATTACTGTATACAGCGCTGGGGGTTATATTACTGTATACAGCGCTGGGGGCTATTGTATACAGTGCTGGGGGGGTATATTACTGTATACAGCGCTGGGGGTTATATTACTGTATACAGCGCTGGGGGTTATATTACTGTATACAGTGTTGGGGTTATATTACTGTATACAGTGCTGGGGGGTTATATTACTGTATACAGCGCTGGGGGGTTATATTACTGTATACAGCGCTGGGGGTTATATTACTGTATACAGCGCTGGGGGTTATATTACTGTATACAGCGCTGGGGGTTATATTACTGTATACAGCGCTGGGGGGTATATTATTGTATACAGCGCTGGGGGTTATATTACTGTATACAGCGCTGGGGGGTATATTACTGTATACAGCGCTGGGGGTTATATTACTGTATACAGTGCTGGGGGTTATATTACTGTATACAGTGCTGGGGGTTATATTACTGTATACAGCGCTGGGGGTTATATTACTGTATACAGTGCTGGGGGTTATATTACTGTATACAGCGCTGGGGGTTATATTACTGTATACAGCGCTGGGGGCTATTATTGTATACAGTGCTGGGGGTGATTTCTTTCCGTGGTACTTCCCCTTTAAGTCGGATCGTGTAAACAGGATTGGGAGTCTCGTGGAAATCCCGGAGAGGGGAGAGCGTGTTGGATGGAGGAGCTTTGAGTTTCTCAGCTGCATAAACAACTCCCAGCTGTGGCAGCCGAGCGCCCCCTCTGTGCCTTATAATTAACATTCCTTACTAAGACTCACTGCAGACATTAAACTGTCCCAACTTACACGGACCAAAAGCCTCGGGGTAATTCAGTGTGGCAACACAGGGGCAGTTTCCCATACGACAGGTGGCAGTTATCCTGTACAAAGAAGAGACGCCGGGGGCATCGGACACCTTCCTATTTTATGATGTTTGTCACATGACAATTAAGTGATCCCAGCGAAAAATTAGAAATGAGGCGAAACTTTACTTTTCTATCTTTAGAATACTGTCTTGTTATATTATTAATATAGGGTTAGGGTTAATGTTAGAGGGTTAGGTTATGGTCAGGGTAGGGTTAAGGTTTTGGTTGGGGATAGGACTAAGGTTAGGGCAGGGTTAGGGTTTTGTAGGATCCGGGTTATTAATAGGGTTGATTTAGGGTTAGAGTTAAGGTGGTGTTAGGGTTCAGAGTTAAGGTTTGGGGAGAGTTAGAGTTAAAGGGTTAAAGGGTTAGGGTAGGGTTAGTGTTAGGGTTCAGAGTTAAGGTTAGGGGTTAGGGTAGGATAATGGTTAGGGTTATGGGTTAGAGCTTGCAGTTAGAGGTTAGGGTAAGAGGGCTATGGGTTAGGGTTACAGGTTAGGGTTAGAGGGTAATAAGCTAGGGTTATTGGTTATGGGTTAGGGTTACAGGTCAGGGTAAGATGGTTATAGGTTAGGGTTATTGGTTAGGGTTATTGGTCAGGGTAAGATGGTTATAGGTTAGGGTTATTGGTTAGGGTTATTGGTCAGGGTAAGATGGTTATAGGTTAGGGTTATTGGTTAGGGTTATTGGTCAGGGTAAGATGGTTATAGGTTAGGGTTATTGGTCAGGGTAAGATGGTTATAGGTTAGGGTTATTGGTTATGGGTAATGGGTTAGAGGTTAGGGTTATAGGTTATGGGTAATGGGTTAGAGGTCAGGGTAAGAGGGTTATTGGTTAGGGTTCTGGGTTTTTGGTTAGGTGAGTTTCTTGCTATGTCTGCTGCCATAACTGTAACCTGCTGACTGCACTCCATGATCTGCCCCCCGAACACAGACCGGAATAAATGTATCTACTGAAGTCATTTCAGTTTTGGTGACTAAATGAGCTGCTAATGGCTGGGAGTTGCCGTGAAAGTCATTTACACGGATTTTCTGTGCCTCGCGCTGAGTCAGAGACCTCGAACGCAGGAATGTGGCGACATTTCAAAAAATGCCAGCTTTATCGCAAAACAGCAGAAACCCAAGGACTCAGCAACGCAGAACCTGCCGGTGGATCTGCCCCATCCGGCCCCCGTCCGGTCGCCCGTTTCTCCTGCTGTAACGACTCAAACCTTAATCAGTCGTTGGTCTCGTCTTAGATTCAGGAGCCGTATGTCTATCCCATGCATGTTTAATCCCCTTGCTGTATTACCCTCTACCACTTCTGCTGGGAGGCTGTTCCACTTATCTACCACTCGCTCAGTAAAGTAAAACTTCCTTCCATTCCATTTAAGCCTGACCTTCTAGTTTAAGATTATAAGCCTTTTGAGATCTTGTGAACACCGTGATTCATTTAATCTTATAATCAAGTTGCAGACAGCTGCTAGATGTGCAAAAAAATAATAATTATTATTATTATTCTTACAAAAACATTTCAAAATCAGACATTGTATCAATAAATGAAAATATTTAAGTACATTAGGAATCCTTTGCGCATGAAGAATCCGCGCCATAAATCAGGGATCTCATTAATGTTTTTTTACAATTGTGTTTATTATTTTTTTTTAAGGAGGAGAAAACCAAATAATAATTAATAAATATTTTTGCTCTTGCGGTAAGAGGTTAAGGAGGGGGCCGGGATTTGTCCCGTTAATAAAAGGGCATTGTGTACCTGATAGATAAACACTTATTGCAGCCATCATCAGTTACCCCGCATACACACGTCCAACAATAACCGTCTATTGTCTCGCCGACACAAAGCGAGTCAGCGCGACTGATTATCGGATACTCGGATACTCGGATAACGTTCCAACGTCCAGGGTGAGAGCAGAACGATGTGTTTTGTCTTTTTATCTGAAAGGGTTAACTAGAGAAGTTCAAGGAGGTCATAAGGGGTTACTTTTTTTTGCCAAGGTAGTTGCCCTTAGTCGTAGCAGAAACTCAAACACTTGCTGGGTAAGTGCATGTGTGGCCCTTCAGTATTCCCTAGTGGAGGTCCCTAGGGGCCCCTTTGCTTGGTATAAGCATTTTCTTGCCCCAGGCTGTGGGTGGCAGTGCAGTAACACAAAATGATGCCACCTGGGAGTTTTTGTTAATGCCCCAGGCAGGGCATCATATGTCTTCTTTACTGTAAATCATAATTTGCCCCAAACTGGTGAAGAAGGGGGATTTTCACCCCAAATTCCCTTAGTTCTGGAATCAGCATGGCAGCCTCATGCATAATTTGCCCAAACTATTCCATCAACCCCCCCCCATTTCTTAAAATTCACATTTTATCTCATTTGTGTGAATCATGTTTTAACACATGCTTGACTAGTCTGCAGAGCTTACAATCACATGTGGCTTAGTAAGTTAATAGCTAACATGGTGACTCCATATACCTGATCACCTCCTTACCATTTACCCCTCCCCTAAACTGGGTCGTAGAACTGGAGTCAAATATCTATATATTGTGCACCAAAATGGGAGTAATATATAGGAATTGGGTCAAATTAAGACGTTTTGTCAGCCCTTCGAGAAGATTGCGATGCACAGAAGACGTAAACGGGACAAAAGGTGAGAGATACATCGTAACCGGTCCCTCCCTCCGTGGAACCAGTTGGTCCTGATCCCTGGCAGGGGACGGAATCCTCCCAGAGGTGCGCCGTTTCCTAAATCTCTACCGAAACCAGTCTGGGGTTATAAATCCGGGAGAAATCACGGGCAGCGACATCATACTGAGCGTTAGTGCTGACGGCTCCGAGGCGGGCGCCATGATTGGCAATAAACCTTCAAAAAGATCTTCAAATATCACAGTTAATGAAATACTCCATTAAATATTCACAAAAATCACTCAGTTTTTTTACCCCAGTTGTAGTTTTTGTCACATAATATAATGTTTTCAGGCAGCCATTTGTAGTTCTCACTCTGTTATCTACTACACAAACAACCCAACTCCGTATCATACTGAGTGTGGGGAACAATAGAATGGCTCGGTCTTAATCACACAGCCAGACTCTCTGGCTAATGAAAGTCTATGGAGGAAGGGACTTCATTAGCATCGCCATAAAGCATCAGCTCAGTGTGGTGTTTGAGTCGGGAAAGTCACCCAAAATATCACATGACTGACAGCAACGGCGGCTCCAGGTCTGCAGGTAAAGGGAGTTTATTGGAACAAAATGAGATAAAACCAGGGTTTTGTCACCGACCGACCTTAGTGTATACAGCGCTGGGGGTTATATTACTGTATACAGCGCTGGGGGGTTATATTACTGTATACAGCACTGGGGGGTTATATTACTGTATACAGCGCTGGGGGTTATATTACTGTATACAGTGCTGGGGGTTATATTACTGTATACAGCGCTGGGGGTTATATTACTGTATACAGCGCTGGGGGTTATATTACTGTATACAGCGCTGGGGGTTATATTACTGTATACAGCGCTGGGGAGGTTATATTACTGTATACAGCGCTGGGGGTTATATTACTGTATACAGTGCTGGGGGGTTATATTACTGTATACAGAGCTGGGGGTTATATTACTGTATACAGTGCTGGGGGTTATATTACTGTATACAGCGCTGGGGGAGGTTATATTACTGTATACAGCGCTGGGGGGTTATATTACTGTATACAGCGCTGGGGGGTTATATTACTGTATACAGCGCTGGGGGTTATATTACTGTATACAGCGCTGGGGGTTATATTACTGTATACAGCACTGGGGTTATATTACTGTATACAGCGCTGGGGGTTATATTACTGTATACAGTGCTGGGGGTTATATTACTGTATACAGCGCTGGGGGTTATATTACTGTATACAGCGCTGGGGGTTATATTACTGTATACAGCGCTGGGGTTATATTACTGTATACAGCGCTGGGGGGTTATATTACTGTATACAGTGCTGGGGGTTATATTACTGTATACAGCGCTGGGGGTTATATTACTGTATACAGCGCTGGGGAGTTATATTACTGTATACAGCGCTGGGGGTTATATTACTGTATACAGCGCTGGGGGGTTATATTACTGTATACAGTGCTGGGGGGTTATATTACTGTATACAGCGCTGGGGGTTATATTACTGTATACAGCGCTGGGGGTTATATTACTGTATACAGCGCTGGGGGTTATATTACTGTATACAGCGCTGGGGAGGTTATATTACTGTATACAGCGCTGGGGGTTATATTACTGTATACAGTGCTGGGGGGTTATATTACTGTATACAGAGCTGGGGGTTATATTACTGTATACAGTGCTGGGGGTTATATTACTGTATACAGCGCTGGGGGAGGTTATATTACTGTATACAGCGCTGGGGGGTTATATTACTGTATACAGCGCTGGGGGGTTATATTACTGTATACAGCGCTGGGGTTATATTACTGTATACAGCGCTGGGGGTTATATTACTGTATACAGCACTGGGGTTATATTACTGTATACAGCGCTGGGGGTTATATTACTGTATACAGTGCTGGGGGTTATATTACTGTATACAGCGCTGGGGGTTATATTACTGTATACAGCGCTGGGGGTTATATTACTGTATACAGCGCTGGGGTTATATTACTGTATACAGCGCTGGGGGGTTATATTACTGTATACAGTGCTGGGGGTTATATTACTGTATACAGCGCTGGGGGTTATATTACTGTATACAGCGCTGGGGAGTTATATTACTGTATACAGCGCTGGGGGTTATATTACTGTATACAGCGCTGGGGGGTTATATTACTGTATACAGCGCTGGGGGTTATATTACTGTATACAGCGCTGGGGGTTATATTACTGTATACAGCGCTGTTGTGCTGCCATCTAGTGTCAGACAGAGGAACTGCAGATTCACAGCTTTTTTCGCTTTATTATCGCTTGATTACTATTTAACCCCATGCTGACCGCTGGATTGCCATACAGATCACTATCCAATCATATGGTCCGTGCGATGATGATACAGTTCATAGGTCACCGTGCAAAACCATTACATCGTCAAAAAAAGGCATCTCATCAGAAAAGAAGGACGTTGTTTTTGCCCCAACTGTTTTGTTGTTTGTTTTTTTTTGCCCTGGAGGGGGTAAAAACAGTCCAGGTGAAACCATAACCAGCTCTTGTCGCCGTGACAGGTGTCCCCGGAGTACAGGTGGCCTGGGTATGGGGTATTAGCTGTGGAGATAATGGCTTTCTTTCTAGCTGTCATCATCTCCCAGAGCCGCCGTTGTTGTGTCTGGAGATAATACCCCCGGAGAGTCCTTGGACAGCGGCTCTGTCCTTGCTCTGCTGCCACTCGGGATTAACTGTAACATCTGTTCCTTACATGATGCCGCGTCACGGGGGAAAGCAGGGGGAAGGCGCAGGGCGGCGGACACACAGGAAGCGGCTACAGAACCCGTGGAATGGATGAGGGTACTTAACGGCGCCAAAACATACACTGCGCTCTCTGCTAGTACATTCAGTGATAACCACTTAGCAGATCTGCCCTTTTATTCTTCTTTAACCAACATCAAAGCAACACAGGAGCTTTTAAGAGGTTTTTGTTCAGGAAACGACCAATCAGTGCCTGCTTTTGAGTCACATGACAATTTAGCCTTCCCGGCACAAATTATGAATAAGAACATTTTTTTACATAATAAAATAATACATTTTTGGGAGGTACCTGGAGGTTCAGCGGGATTAGAAAATGCGTTTCTAATACTGTATTTAGTTTATTTAATCATGATTTAACCATTTGTTTACCAGAAAGGTCAAGCTCATTGGGCTCGATTCCATACTGGACATCAATCCTATCAATTACAATGGGGGGGGGGGTGGAATGGAAGAAATGTTTTACTTTACTGAGAGGGTAGTAGGTAATTGGGACAGCCTCCCAGCAGAGGTGGTAGAGGGTAATACAGTGAGGGGATTTAAACATGCATGGGATAGGCATATGGCTCCTGAGCCTAAGACGAGACCAACGACTAGACGAGGGCCGAATAGGGGCCGATCTGCCAGATTCTAGAGAAAAAATGGAAAACCTTTGTTTGAGCCCCAAATAAAATCTGTTTGAGCGCATACCTCCCAACCCCTCCGGACAGGAGACTGAAGCGTGGAAATTTCCATCCGAGAGGCTGCTGAAAAACATTAAATTTTCATGTACATTAAATGCTTCTTTAATCCATATTTGCAAACCTTTAAATAAAATCCATTAGTACTCCGGAGGTAATTTCCCTAAAGTTGCTTTTTTAACAGTCACGGAACATTCTAAAATTAATCCAGATTTAAATATAATCCGCGTTTTAAATCAAGCGGGATTAAACTATAATACAATAATGTATAGCGATGGAGACTACGGCCAGACCTCCAGTGTTGTGACAGAGAAAACTCTCATCACACTCAGCTTATAGAAACATAGAGACAAAGAATGGGCTGGCACCTTCTGGCCTGGGGGCAGATAAAGCCAAGTGGCCCTATTGGCCCCATGCCTTCCCCCCCGTAACTATCATATGCACTGTGACACATATTTACGCACACAATCACACTTACACAAATGTACACACATACACACATTTACACTTACACATGCATACTAACACACAAACACACATTTACACATGCGCATTCATGCTAACACACTAGCACATACACTCTAAAATACACACACACACACACACATACAATGTCACTCCCTAACCCTATCTTACCCCCTTACTTCACCCGCAGCTTTCTGGCTGCTCCTAGTCCCACATACTGTACAAGCAGCCCCCCTTTTGTGTTATCTGACCCCACTGCGTTCCCTCTTCCTCAAGTAGCCCAATCCAGGTTAGGCTGGGCCTTTGTGAAGATTTTTTTGACGAGCCTGGGGGGCTATTGCCCCATTGAGTCAACGCGCCCCAGAAAAAGACCCATTCTGCCCGTCTGGCTAGGTTTCTATGTCTAAGTTGCCGGGGGCTCTCGTCCAGAGAAACCCGAGGTGTCAAAAACCGTAACACAACAACAACAAAAAACACAAGTTCCTTTAACTCTCGAGTGTGTTAAAAATACAGGAATTCTTGGTGGGCCATACTCATGCGCTCTTTATTAACCCATGAATTGCTGGACTGGAGGGGGGGGGTTAGGGGGCAGCATGTAGTGCCAGCTGGACCAGGGACGGAGAAAAAAAAAAGGAGGCATTTAGAGGGTGGGGGGTGTAGAAGTAATATGCGGAGATTAAGGCCTGCCTATCCCTGCTTGAAATCCTGTGTGATTAGCACGGGCAGAGCCGAGATGATTGGGCATTAGGAAGGGACTGGCTGGCAGGGCATGGGGTGGTTTCAGTGCTGACGGCGGGGGGTCCTGGCGGTGCCTTCATGCCAGAGGAGGAGGGCGTTTGATGAAATGTCCTATCTCAAACCTTCTGGGAAGGAGCTGGAGAGATTTGACGGTCTGTCCCTGATATATTGGTGAGTACCCCCCCCCCCGGTGCCGCGGCCCTCGAGGCAACTCCTAAAGTTATAGGCATTCACCTCTACGCGGGCAATTGAGCAGGGGCAGGGGTAGAACTCTGTGGTCTTAGGTGCCAATTGGAAGTTGGCCAGCAGATTAACTCGTTCAGTACCGGGGAGCGGTGAGAACTCCATTATGCAACCCTATGGCTCTGAAGATCTTAGAGAAGTGACCCTTCTAATACCCCTGTCCCCCCCCCCCCCGAGGGGTAATTTTATACAAGGCAAAACTCGGCTTCCTGGGGTATTATATGTTTGATGTTGTGGTTTTGGGAAGCGGCAGAGACGTGAGGGGATAGATTGATAGATCTGAGTAGATTTGTCGGTTATTTTTATTATAAGTAAAGAAATTCCCCTGCAGGCTGGTGCCGCGTTTCTGTGGGGCTTGTCAGCTGTCAGTATGTATAAAAATATGCAGTTAGGGCATTAAAATTGTTCAAATATGTACAGAGGATACACCGTACGTGCCCCTCATTCCTCCACTCTGTCCCTCTTTCCTCCACTGATGTCTGTTTCTCCTGATCTGTGCCCTTTTTCCTCCTCTGATGCCCCTCACGTGCCCCCTGATGCCCATCTATTCTCACCTAAAGTCTCTCCTTTCTCCCCTCATGCCTCTTCGTCCTCCCTTGATGCCCTTCTCTTCTTCCTTTTGCCCTCTTCCCTCCCCTGATACCCCTCTTTCCTCCCCTGATGCCCCTCTCTCCTCCCCAATACCCCTCTCTCCCCCCCTGATCCCCCTCTTTTCTAGGAGGTCAGAATGTTTGCTGGGTATGAGGGGATCGCAGGGTTCTACAGCCCTAAAAGCCCCGATAATGTGTATAGAAACAGCAGGAAACGGCTTTATAAATTAAACGGGGTAAATAAACCCAATTATTCTTCTTTTAAATGCCCTAATAATGTAATCCAATCAATTGCACAATAAAAATGTGTGTATATTATTTTGAATTAAATATTGAGGATTTGTCACTGATGGGGAAGTTTCTGTTACTTTTACTCCACAAACTTCTCGGAACCTCCAGTCTCCCGCCAATGGCCCCCGGTCTGGTGTGTCAGGTGATTAGCGAGGTTGTTACGGTAACCAACACATGACTTCTTCTCTGCTCGTTCCCTTTGTATGCTGGTGAAGTGCAGTACCCCGGGGGTCTTTCAATGTTATTGGGTGAGAGTTACAAGAGTTGGGGTCCCACCTATGCAAGGAGTTCTCATTGCCTCCAAACCTAAGGGTCCCACCTGCGCAAGAGCAGGAGAGCGATGCTCATTGGGACACAGTGGGACTTCAAAGTTTTTTATAGTAACATTGGGGATACCATGTGTTGGGGCACTTGGTAAAATGACATTTATATAATTGCATAATATAAGGGGTCATTCTGTCCAATAATATTGATCCCTCTGATTGCGGAATCCTCATTCATGGGACTTGCCATGACCAAAGTCATCAAAGTCTTAGAGGTTCTAACAAATTGTCCCACCATTCATGTAACGCGAAGTCCTAGGAGTTCTGATCAGAACCCCCAAAGTGCTGTCAGGAGCTCACAATTCAAAATTCACACACAAAAAAAGACTAAAATGACTAAATTTTAAGATTAAAATTGGCTTCTCTGGTTTTTTAAGCCTAGTTACATCCTACAAAAAAAAAAAAAAAAAGATTCCAATTCTATCCAACTTTATTCAACAAGGTAAAAAGTTTATTCTCAAATCAGAAATACTTCGACATTCCTGCGCTGTCCGCGGACTTCCCGTGACAATTAACCGGCTCTCTGAGCTGTTGTTATCTTGACAGCCAAACTCTCTCGTTTCGTTCCTGCGTTCTTAGATACA